>OY982529.1:25954359-27154359 GCA_963859965.1 Ceramica pisi | reverse complement strand
AACTAATGATATTCAGTGAAGCGTACGAGTTTCAGTTAATCCTCTTACCATGCGGCTTTTAGAGCGTCTGTGTTGGTACCTAACGTTGTTATAAAGGTACCTACGTTTCGTATGAAAATAAAATATCGTACCTAACCTACGTTCTATTTCGGGAGGATCCATTTCTGCTGTAAATGAATAGTTAGCAAAGCCGTTATTAGTTTTGAATGCAAGTGGCAGGCCTGATTTCCTAAAAAGGAATGGACCGAAGTAAGTGTTTTTAACCGACTTCCCAAAAAGGAGGAGGTTATCAATTCCGTTGTTTTTTTTTTTATGTTTGTTACCTCATAACTCCGACAATTATGAACCGATTTGAAAAATTCTTGTTTTATCTGAAAGGATATACTTGCAGATTGGTCCCATTTAAATCATATCAAAATCGGTTACGAACTTTGGATTTTAAATCGAAATACCTGGAATTTGAATATTTAGATGATTCTTTGATAATCGAAATTGCGTATTTTGCTTTTCTGCGATTTTGCAGTAGTGTTGTTGGGTGTGGGGCACCACTAAAAAGTGAAAAATAAAAACCTTTTTACAAAAAAATACAACCGACTTCCAAAAAAAAAACACTACAAAGTATAAAATAACTTTAATTTTGGAAGTCGGTGTCAAAATACGAAGAAAGTAACAAAAACACCGACTTCCGAAATTAAAGTTATTTTTTACTTTGTACTGTTTTTTTTTTGGAAGTCGGTTGTATTTTTTTGTAAAAAGTTTTTTTTATTGTAGGTATTTGATTTAGCAGGGTAACCTCATCTACGCGTCGCGCGTCGTATTAGTAACACTTTTCTTTTCTTTTTTTAGGGATGGGAAATCATCCAATGACTTACCCCGCTCTGGGCGGAGCGGGAGGGAGTGTCAGACTTCTACTGACTAAAACCCATCCATGTTCCTTCATTGCCCTTTGTGTTCTCTCGAATTGTCCCGCGACTCCGGCAGGCTACTACTGCACCCCTTCAGTGGGCCCTTTTTTAAGGATGAGAATTCATCAAAATTACTCCTCCCGCTCTAGGCGGAGCAGAAGGGAGTGTCAGACTCTTACTGACTAAAACCAATCCGTGTTCCTCCTAGTGCTCTTTGTGTTTCAGGGCCGCGGTGACCTGCTAGGTAGTCAACGGCATCATTAGAATATGCAATAAGTAGACCTGTTCCTGGTTGAGTGCATGTCAATTGCCTCAGTCACAACTCACAATAGATAAACTTTTGTAAACGTAAACATATCAGTCCATCATTGCAACAATTGTGTCTCAATACAGCTCAAGATAACGCCTACAATAATACTGTCATGTAAGATCTGTGACTTATTAGGTACACATTATTTAAACAAAGTTATTAGATACTAAACAAAAAAATACAACCGACTTCAAAAAAAAAAAACACTACAAAGTAAAAAATAACTTTAATTTCGGAAGTCAGTGTTTTTGTTACTTTCTTCGTATTTTGACACCGACTTATTTTTTACTTTGTAGTGTTTTTTTTTTGGAAGTCGGTTGTATTTTTTTGTAAAAAGTTTTTTATTTATCACTTTTTAGTGGTGCCCCACACCTCACCACACCACACCACTGCAAAATCGCAGAAAAGCAAAATACGCAATTTCGATTATCAAAGAATCATCTAAATAGTCAAATTCCAGGTATTTCGATTTAAAATCCAAAGTTCGTAACCGATCTTGATATGATTTAAATGGGACCAATCTGCAAGTATATCCTTTCAGATAAAACAAGAATTTTTCAAATTCTCCTCCTTTTTGGGAAGTCGGTTAACTATTCTTTACCTAAGTCCTAAACATTTTTGTTCACAGTTAAACATGACATGTGTCATACTAATTGTAAATACAATCGATTAATAAATACACTTTATGAACCATTTAGGTATCGTGGAGCTCGTCGCTAAATAATAACAGCCGCATAGGTCGATTTTCAAAGGTTAAGCAACGCAACGAGGTTCGTCTTTGGATGGGTGGCCTCCGCTAACCATCCGTCCGTCTGTCTGTCTGTCAGCGTGCTGTATCTCGAGAACCGCAATAGGTAGACAGTTGAATTTTTCACGGAGTGTGTATTTCTATTGCCGCCCCTAACAACAAATAATAAAATTTTAATTAAAATCCGACTAAATGCGAGTTGGGCTCTGAAACGAAGGGGTCCGTACCATAAAATCCACTTTTCTTGTATGGAAGACCCCTTTAACTTTAATTTTTAGTAATAGAGTTCCGTTGGTTACCGAGCCCTAAAAATTAAAGGGAACAAGAAACGTGTTTTTTTCGGTTTATGTAACAGAATCCTTTGCGTGAGAATCCAACTCACACATGGCCGCTTTTAAAATGTTTTTTTCTCGTACGATATACATCCAAGCGCATTTTTATTAAAGCCTCAAGCTGCTTTCAGACTACGCTATAATGTATAGCATAGAGTATATAGCTCATAGCACAACAATATCGCGCACCATACATTGTCAATAATATATAGTGCAGTACAGTGTGAACGTGTCCATAACAATGAATGGTGCGCGATATTGGTGTGCTATGAGCTCTATACTATAAATGCTATTATATTATAGCCTAGTCTGAAAGCAGCTTTATCCTTTCGGCTGATAAACACACAAACGTCACAAATTACATGAAAACAAAAGAATCACGATAATCTCAGAATCATGCAGTAAACTGTCACGAAGGATCATTACCGTAGCCAACTGTACCTATATACTTACATAGTTTGCTCTGCAATAAACGATTTAATTCCAATTAGATAAACGGTCGTAAACGAATCATAATCTCTCAAGGTCTCGTTTATTCTTTTACGACTAAATGGCCTCGCCTATCGCGAAAATCTGAAAATCCTTTCAGGGAAGTGTTAAAAGATTGTACTAGTGTATAAACAGCGTGTAATAATAGAAAAACGTGCCTCAGAACCTTAGTTTTAGGCTTCGTACCCAAAGGGTGAAACGGGACCCTATTACTAAGACTTTGCTGTCCGTCCGTCTGTCTGTCCGTCCGTCACCAAGCTGTATCTCATAAACCGTGACAGTCAGACATTTGAAATTTTTCACAGATGATGTATTTCTGTTGCCGCAATAATAACAAATACTAAAAAACAGAATACCATACATATAGGGGGCTCCCATACAACAAACGTGTTTTTTTGCAGTTTTTATAAATAATGGTACGGAACCCTTCCTGCGCGAGTCCAACTTGCTCTTGGCCGGTTTTTCTATACTAATATTATAAATAGGTATTCTATTCTATACTAATATTATAAAGAGGTAACTTTTGTTTGTATGTAGGGGGTAATCTCAGGAACTGCTGGTCCGATTTGAAAAATTCTTTCATTGTTAGATAGCCCGCCATGTATCGAGGAAGGATATAGGCTACATATCATCACGCTATGACTAAAAAGAGACGAGCATTAATGGAAAATATCACGCAGACGAAGTTGCGTGGGTCAGCTAGTTTCTAAATAAATATATGATTTTGCTGATCGACCAGTCATTCATCATCATCATCATCAGCCTATAACAGTCCACTGCTGGACATAGGCTCTCCAAGAGCACGCCATTTGGCTCGATCCCCGGCAACTCTAATCCAGCTGCTACCAGCCACCCTGCGAAGATCGTCGCCCTCTCATTAGTGGGAGACTAATTGGATCTTCAAAGCTCATGCATTTACGACACTTTATTTCTGCCAGCTTTTGTTTTTGGGCTTACAAATTGGTTGAGGCAAAGGAAACTAGGTTTTGGCGTATTATCTATCAAGACTCAAAGGCAAAAAAGGTTTTCATCAAGAAATTTCACGTCACTAGTAGGCGCTACTTTGCGAACGTACATTTAACGTAAAATATACCTACGTTAAAGAAATTTTTACGCACACTCAACTTTTCACCAGATTGTCGCTTACCATCAGATGAGATGTACCTATCAATAAAAAATACTCAGCCGGGAAACAAGCGTTCTGACAGGTGCCTCCTGGATCTGACGCCGCAGGGGCCCAATTCTACTAATTTTTACACTTAGCAAACCTCAATTTCCCCACACTTTTGACAGATAGCGATTGATGCAAATGCAAATGCTAGCGTTGCTTTAAAATTGGTAGCATTGGCTCTCAGATTTACAAACCAAAGTTTAGTCTAGTCGAAAATCGCCAAGTTAGACTGACACTAGCTGCCCGCAGCTTCGCCTGCTTGACAAATTATATAAATCAAAATGTTTATTTATTTATTTATTTGCAAGAAATACATTGTTTACAAGGAAAGTTCTTATAACCTAAATATATTAAAACCTTCGTCAAAAACCACTCTATCCATTGGTGAAAACAGCATGAAAATCGGTGCAGTAGTTTTTGAGTATATCGCGAACAGACAGACAGACAGAGGCGGCGCAGGACTTTGTTTTATAAAATTCAGGTAATTAAACAAGGTGGCTTTTACAAGAGAAAAATCTGCGACCTATACAGTATTTTCCTTCTAAACCCTGAATATAATACCAGGTATTTTTAATATTGTTAGTCGCTGCGGATCGTTAATCATTGCAAACTGTTAGCCTACCTTCTTGAACAATAGAGGCACCCTATATTAAATGATTTATAATCCTATTGTCACAGTTTTTGTGTAACAATTCAGATTCTTCTACAGTTTTTGGACGACAGTGGAGATCTTTATTACATGTTTTATTTAAATTAAAGTACTTTATGTGACAAGTCAAATATCCCCCCTCCCCGCCGCTTTGCCTCTTTTGCACCACTCCGCAGATCTGTTACAGTGCGCGCGACCGAAATCGTGCGATTTCTTCGCGTTCACTAAAACTATAATATTTCTGAAATTCCGCATCGCAGCTCTTCAAACCCTGTGTCATTGAAATTGTTATGAAATAAGCTATCTGATTATATTATAGTAAGTACAGTTTTATCATGAAATCTATCTATTGTTGATTTGAAGTTGAAAGTAAGGCGAGCGACTTTTTTCTAGTTTTTTGTACAAATTTCGTCATATTAATAAAATAAAAGATTTTTATTTCAAACTTATTGTATTATTATTTTATCCATACATAAAAACAAATTAACGCGTCATCGCAGGCTAAATTTTAATTGAGTGCAACATTCCAAAGAAAATTGTAGAAAATTGTTATCGGATGTTTAGCATGTGATGTTATACGCCTTTCCTATTTTTTTCCTATAGTCTTGCTAACTTAGAGTAATCCGACCCGAGTTGCGAAATCTCCAGGAGAGTGCGACCAGACGCACGTTTTTTTAAGATAAATCTCCAGGAGTTTGTCTCCTGGAGATTTATCTTAAAAAAACGTGCGTACCTAACGGCTGAGGGGATGTGTAACTAAATTAAATACAGCATCAATAAATTCGTCTTCAACGCTGTTAGCCAATAATGTGCCCAAGAGACTAGCGGCACTGCCACGTTTTTACAATGCTTAGCCTTTGATGCTATATCTTATTTTGTAGTCAGTTTAGTTTTATTTTATTTGTTAGAGCTCGTGGCTAAATAATACCAGCCACACAGGTCGATCTTCAAGGTTATTGGTTTGTGGATGGGTGACCATCTTATCATGCCGAGTTTCCTCCGTGCCTCGGAAAGCACGTTAAGATGTTGGTCCCGGCTGTCACTTGGAGATCTTTGGCAGTCGTTACGGATGGTCAGAAGCCAGTTAATCTGACACCAGTCTTGCCATGAAGTACCGTGTTACCCAGTTAATGGGTTGTGGAGGTCTGGTAGGCAGCCGCTCCGCGTAATTGGTACTCAGCTAAATCCGGTTTGACTGGAAGCCGACCCCAATATAGTTGGGAAAAGGCTAGGCAGATGATTTTATTTGTTAATGATGACAGTTCGATATTGACTGTTATTCTGTACCATCAACCTACCTAGACCTAGATAGACATTTCATAGAAATAAGACAGAAATAAACTTTTTTCTGTCTTGTTTCTATGAAATGTCTGTGAAGACGAGATAAATCACCTGTTAGCCATGACTTTATCACTACGTATATTATAATAAAACAATGTCCTCGGCCGCGCCTGACTGTCTGTTTGCGATAAACTCAAAAATTTTTGCATTGTTTTCATGCTGTTTTCACCAATGGATAAATTGGTTCCAGAGGAAGGTTTTAGTATATAATAGTTAATCTTTGATTTGATAGTCAAAAGCCAAGCAAAAGTTTTGAGGTATAATCGAATATCAAACTTTAGGTTCCAGAAAATCTTGTTCGAACAACTTTCTCAAAGGTAACGAAACAGTTTTAATCAAAGTGAGTAAGTATAAGTCTTCTTAAGGCAATCAAATGTTTGTTCAAAAATAACTTACTTTGACTCCTGAGTCGCACAAATTTAATTGGGTTTATTTAGCTAGAATTTCTCAGTGGCGGCCTTTTTTTTGGATTATCAAATGACTTCTCCTGCTCTGGGCAGATCAGAAGGGAGTGTCAAAATCTTACTGACTAAAACCGACCCTTGTTCCTTCAAATGCCATTGCGTTCTCAGTATCAGCCTGGATTTCTGCTCGGTTGGTGGCAATAGACTCACCCCCTTTTTACATGAGACTTAGGGCGGATTACGTCAATCTGAAACTGAACGCCGAAGTGTAATTTTTTATGGAATATTGACACTGACAACTCTTGAACGCAGCTTGATGTCGATCAGTTTCATTGGTGAAATCCGCTGTTAGTATAAAATAACAGAATGATAATAAAAAAGAATATATGATGTACATTACCATGTAAACTTCCACAGAAAATTAGTTCGAACGAGATCTAGTAAGTAGTTTTTTTTTTAAAACGTCATAAATCGTAAACCGCAACTTTTGCTTATAATATAACTAGCTGACCCGTGCAACTTCGTCTGCGTAACATTTTTCATTACTGCTCCGCTCCTATTGGTCTTAGCGTGATGATATATAGCCTATAGCCTTCCTCGATAAATGGGCTATCTAATACTGAAATAATTTTTCAAATCGGACCAGTAGTTCCCGAGATTAGCGCGTTCAACCAAACAAACAAACAAACTCTCTGCTTTATAATATTAGTATAGATATCTACAGGTTTCTACGGAACCCTCGGTGCGAGAGTCAGACTCGCACTTGGCCGGTTTTTTCCCGTTCCCGTAGAAATTTCGATAAATCCTTTTAGTGTTCCCCTACACTACCCAAAGAACCTAAATGCCAAATTTTAGCTGTCACTCATTACTTATCAGTAACAGCAGAATTTTATAAACTAGGGTAAAATGCATCTAACCGTAGCTGTCCTTGCTCTGAGACCCCTCAAATACCATAAACTGAATTACCTAAACGTTTAATACCCATTCACCCATGAAGCAAGTTCCCCTTTCAACCGGTTGTCACGTCCGATAAAATGTAGCGTTCAATAAAACGCCAGCTTGTCGGCCGTCCACTATCCGTCATCCGACTTTTTGTCCGACATCTGACTTTTTGTCCGACAGTCCGACAGTCCGACATTACAAACAACTGTGGAGCCGTTACTTTTTTATTGCAGCTGAAATATGCGCGGTTGTTAAAATTTTCACGATCTGTTCGAAAACATACCTACATTAGCAGGAAGTACGAGTACCCTGTATATAGTATGTTTGTTGACGGATTTGTTTCATGTAGATCGAGATTTTTGTAAGCAGAATTTTAACGCGACTTAAAAATTAAAATCCACAGCATTTTTTTCAGGGTTTCTGGAACTTTCAAAAACTATGCCTGTAAGATTACGGTCAGGAGGTTGGATTATTTATGTTTACTACAGAGCTTATATTAAGTAAAGTTAAAAGTTTTGGATCCATTGACACAGAGAGCGGCTCGAGAGTGTTTCTTGTATGGTGAACACGTATAAGCAAATTAACAAATGCTATCAATGCATGCGGTGCCATTTTAGACGTCTTAGAAAGGTGGTCCACTTAATGTACCCGATAGCCGCGATTTTTTTACAGTAAAAATAAATAATGCATTAGAATTATGAAACATCTTTCTAATAATGTTAACGTATAACAACAACGTCACTGTTCCATTTTGCGCCTTCCTTGGAACACAATAATCCGTGTATTTGGCTCCATAGAATGTAAACCTAATAATAAACAATTACCAAGTTACAACCAAATTCTCAGTCGACACAAACACCATCAATAAGGCTAACTCTCTCCTGACGAAGATCTGACATTATAAGCACCTTGACAAGTTGAACCGGAGACCGTTTTCCTTGACATTCGCAAAACTGGTTTGGGAACAAGAAAGCCAATTATAAAATTTAATAATATTTAGCTTGAGTACTTGAGTAAATTAGAAACCGAATCCTTTGAAATGTCTTGAATCATGTGACCAGGGTATACTGTCGAAATAGGACTACAAAAAACCTTCTAGTTGACCCGTTGAATTAAGTCCGCCGTACTTTATCATCTGCCTAGCCTTTCCCCTACAATTTTGGGGTCGGCTTCCAGTCAATCGGGATTCAGCTGAATACCAGTGTTTTACGTGGAGCGGCTGCCTACCAGAACTCCACAACCCATTAAATGGGTACCACGGTACTTCTTGGCAAGAGTGGAGTTAGATTTACTGGTTTCTGACAGTACGTAGCGACTGCCAAAGATCTACAAATGATAGCCGGGACCAACGGCTTTTTGTTTGTTCTGTCGTGTTAAGATGGTCACCCATTCTCAGACCAACCTTGGCAAGCATTGCTTAACCTAGAAAATCAACCCGTGAGGCTTTTATTATCTAGCCGCGAGCTGTTCTTCTAAAGAACGTGTGTATCTGTGAATATCGCATGCATTAGAGACTGCAGACGGTTCTAAATAACCACGACTACAATAGGCTGCCCACGCTCTGAATATTTTTAGGCACCAAATAGAGAGACAATTTTATGAATGGGATGAAATATTCAGTATTGATTTCAGCTTTTGTAGTATCGGATCGGTACATAAATATGAGGTTTTAGCAAGGGAAAAAGGAACTCGGGAATAGGTAGATCAAATGTGAGTGTGACTCGAGAAATCAATGACTCAACAACACTCAACGAAATCGTGTCCAAAACAATCGAAAATAATTAAGGAGTCAAAATCTTCTAACCATCGATCGACAGTATAAAAAGAAGACCATACACTCTAAAACCACCTAGACTAGTTTACACCATCAATAAATTGCAACTCTATTTAGTCCGTCAGTTAGAGTATTGAAAAATAATGGATAGTTATTTTTTCATTTTGTAAATCAATGAATATTGACAAAGATAAAACGCATTACAACTCGGGAGTGAGGGCTCGTGACGTCACAACACGCTAAAAATTATGCCACGGCGTGACGTATTGAGAATTATAAAAGCGTCGTATCTTCGTCAAATTTGGTTAACGGAACAAAAGAAAAAAATCGGGTCAAATATTTTTTTCAATTAATCTGTTTACCTTTCATAATTGTCATACATGCACTGACAGAATTTTCTCACAGCAGAAAAAAAGTCTCTTTTTACTTAAGCTTTTTCCACGCTGCTATTTCTTTTCAATTTAGACTGTTCAACAAAACCTGGAAGTATCTTAAACCCACTGCAAGTCGCATTGATTGAATCAAATAAAAATAACAGCGACATAACATCAGCTTACATAACAGCAGTGATCCACACAATTGCACACATCATTACATTAAATTGGAGCAATGATACAAATCGCGCAGTGAGTCCCCTCGCGGACAAATTGGATGATCGTTTCCGAGTTTAATCACGACACTGGAACCTTACTGGGTCACATGGAGTGTCAGTGCAAGTGTTAGGAAGGTTATCAGCGATAATAAAACAGCTGTACGGATTCATCAAACACCTGAAGTGTTGATCTTGACACGCATGAGTATCGGGCTTAAGGGATCTGCCCTACCGAAGGAGACGTGACTAGTTACAAGCTAATTTCTTTAAAAACAACCGCTTAGCTGGCAGAGGGGGGGCCCTCTGCCAGTTAAGCGGTTGTTTTGGGGGGGGGGACACTTCACTCTGACAAAAATTGTCATTTTAAAGCTTAAAAGTATTTTACAAACGGGCTCATGGCTAGAATAATGGTTTTCACACACCCTCAATATTCTCAATCTATCCACCAACACCCGGGATAGACGATAAAAAATCTAACCTAAGATAACCAAAAAAAAACATGGTCTTATTTGACCACTTTGTGAGCGTGATATTGAATTTCCATACCAAATTCTAACTCGTGGTTTCGCTCAGAGACGCTTTCCTCTAGTGGAAACCGTCTCTGAGCGAAACCACGGTCAAATAGACTGACTGAAAGACATTAAAAAAAACTATCAGGGTCACACGGTGTGAACATCTCTTTTGTTTGGCTCTCTTTTCGCAGGTATGCTGGAAGAGATTTCTTTAATAGGTATCACCTTTGTGCCTTTTTTTCTGTTTCCTTTCTTATCTATTTGTGTGTGTGTACATGAACTGTTCATCATCTGCTTAGCCTTTTCCCAACTGTACTGGGGTCAGCTTCCAGTCAAACTGGATTCAACTGAATACCAGTGTTTGAGCGGCTGCCTACCAGACCTCCACAATCCATTAACTAGGTAACACGGTACTCCTTGGCAAGGCTGGTGTCAGATTTTCTGGCTTCTGACTGCCAAAGATCTACAAATGATAAATAAATTAATAAATACGGGTCCCTTATTGACAGCGTAACCCTAAAAAGGACCAATTACTTGGCAAGTAATTGCAAGGCTTGAAGGAGGAAAGTACTCGCGAGTAAGTCAAAGTCGTCAGGTTGACAACCTCGAGCCTTCGCACGAGATGACCAATTTGTTCCAAGCAGCGTGAAGATTATTTGATTACTGAGGATTGTTAAGGCCGTACCCTGACCAATAAATAACCTTGAGATTTTTTTCCCTCAATAACAGCGCAAGAGATACAATAGCGAATACGCTCAGAGGGCTAATTCATGTAATTTTATGACGCGCTGATTAAGTTTTAGTGCAGTTGCAGTTAAGTTTAAGTTTGAGTGATAAACGGTATTCTTGTAATCTTTCAAATGCGCGTAAGCTGCGCGTAAACTGCACGTCAACTGCACGACAACCAAAATTACTTATGGTGGAGAGAAAAAATATTAGGTACTCACTAAATAATAGAATAGAATCGATAACATTTCAATGAATATGACGTTATTATAATATTAAAAATTAAACAAGCTTAAAAGCTGTCATTTTGGGACGTCAAACAAATAGTAGAATACCGATCACGTTGCGTTCCGAAACACACACCAAAGACGCGCAACAGTAGAATGCCGTTTATTGCGCTCGCGTGACGCGAACTTGACGCGAGCGTGTCTGACAGCGGTAAAGAATACGAAAAGTGTCGTTTTGATCGAAACTTAACTTCAACTGCACTGCAACAGCACTTATTTAGTTACGTGAATTAGCCTACATAATGTTGAATAAAATCGTTATAAAATCTAATTTTGTTCGTTTGAAAAAAATATTTCTACCAAAATGTTTATAATTAAATTGCCTGTCCATTAGTGTAATTACAAAATTAAAATAATCGTTAGTTTTCGAGAAGATGCATGTTTTCAGTATTTTTTTTTTCATTTCTGTGGTTTCGTTGTGAGGACATTGCTTACATTATACTTAGTAATAAAAAATTAAAATCTACCATTTTGAAGCCAAGATTATGTAGAAATTTTATGTATATTTTATAAGTTGATATTTCTTCTGGATAAAGAGTATATACCTCCAAAAAATTGCACAAAAAACGGCTAGCGCTGCGTTTTGCTCGGGGACGCGCCTTAATGTCGCGTGTTTTGATACAAATGTCAGAAATGGAAACATGATTGTTAATGTACGGTTTGTTTTCTGATTTTACACAAGTAGTATTTTCTGCTTTGCTTGGAACTAGATCTAAAACAGATTTGATCTTGATAAACTTCGTGATCCCACTATCGCCCTTTTACTATCGAAGTACCAGACGTACTGCAGGGTACCATCCGTACCTACTTGGTCAATATCGTGACTGGTCGTACTCAGCACTTCTCCTCCACATTTATTATGCGCACAGCCAAAGTGTGGAACTCCCTGAAAGCCACTGTGTTCTTTTTTTTTTATTTTTTTTATTCAAAACGGGGAAACTCTTGGCCCAAATCTCACCTGATGGAAAGTGATGATTAGGCCGAAGATGGAAGCGAGTTTCACCCGGAATCCTCTAACATAGAGGAACTGGCTATCATATCTCTAATTGCCGGAACACAACAATGCTGTTAACATTGTTGTTATGGCGACAGACTTAGACATGATGGTGGTAGCTTGCCAGGCGGACTTAGAAGTCCTACCACCAACCAAACCGAGCAAAAAATTTGCCCCCACTGGGAATTGAACCCGGGACCTCTGGTCTGAATCGAGTGGTATAACCACTAGACCACGGAGGCGGTTAGTGTCACCTGTTTAGCACCACCCGGGGACCACGTGTAGGGATTCGCTGAAGGGTATTCTCCTACGGACGCGGGTGACTCGGCCCCCAAAACCTCGCCTCGGTTCCCTTCCACATATAACCCAACTGCCTTACAAACAAGAATGAACAAGCATATTTTGCCATCTCCATCATAGCCTTTCAATCAGGCGTGATCGAGGTCAAGAGCAAGCCCATTCATCAATAAAAAAAAAATTGGTAGAGGTGCAAAGCAGGATTCTTAAGTGTCGCCCCTTTTTATCATCTGCCTAGGCTTTTCCCAACTACATTGGGGTGGGCTTCCAGTCAAACCGGATTCAGCCGAATGCCAGTATTTTACGTGGAGCGGCTGCCTACCAGACCTCCACAACCCATTTACGGGTAACACGGTACTCCTTGGCAAACCTGGAGTCAGATTTACTGGCTTCTGATAATCCGTAACGTCTGCCAAAGATCTACAAAATTGACAGCTGGGACAGCCTGCTGGGACGTGCTTTCCGAGGCACGAAAGAAACTTGATATGTTAAGATGGTCACCCACACACAGACCAACCTTGGCAAGCATTGCTTAACCATGATGATCGACCCGTGTGGCTGTAATTCTTAAGCTCCTCCCTCAGTCTGTCGCACTTTCTTATCGTTGCCTAGAGTGCGTACCCTTATACGGTTTAGTTTTGCATATTTAATTAATGTAACAGTTGTTTATTAATATTAAAAGATTCCAAAACTCGGCCTTCTTGATCTATGAGGGAAAATGCAAATATTCATAATTCATTTTAGAAATATAATTATAACTTTTTACAATAAAATCAACCGACTTCCAAATAAAAAAAAACAATACAAAGTAAAAACTAATTTTTTTGGAAGTCGGTTGTATTTTTTTGTAAAAAGTTTTTTATTTTTCACTTTTTAGTGGTACCCCCACACCTAACAATACCAGAGCTGCAAAATCGCAGAAAAGCAAAATACGCAATTTCGATTACTAGGATGACAATTAATTATAAACTATCATCCAAGTAAACGAATTCCAGCTATTTCGATTTAAAATCCAAACTTCTTAACCGATTTTGAAATGATTGGTCCCATTTAAATTTTCAGATAAAACAAGATTTTTTCAAATCGGTTCATAATTTTATTGACGGAGTTATGAGGTAATAAACATAAAAAAATACAACCGAATTGAGAAGTCGGTTAAAAACAACATAAACCGTGATCAACATTTTTCTCGTGTTCAAGTCGCACGTGACGTGTAACATATTGTTTAGGAAATTGCAACAAATTGTACAAACAAGGGAGGAGAGTCCCCAAAGCAAAGCCAGCTTGACTTTTATGTTTTCCTTATTTCCAATTTGTCATGGGAGGTTTTACGAATACAAATGGCCAAATTAGCTACCATAGCTTTTTTATTTTTTAAGATGAGCACTCATCAAATAACTCCTCTCGCTCTGGGCAGAGTGGAAGTCAGTGTCAGAATCTTACTGACCCATCCTTTCAGGCCGCGTTCGGTTTCAGGGCCGCGGTGACTCATTCGATCTATATTATTATATCATAACTAGGCTGCGATTTTGAAGGTACTTCTAGCGAGATCAAGTCAATGAATGGACGAAATTGAGGCACGGGCACGCGACGCTTTTTAGCTGCATGGATTCATTTGTCTACGTTTACATAGTCGTGTAGTGCGTACCGCGTGCACAGCGAGCATGGCATTGAGCTATATGAGCGCCATATTCAAGAAAGCCACGCATGTAAGTATCAATGACGTCAAATGATTCGTAACATGTCCGTGATTTACAGTGGACACAATCGCATACATTTTCTTGCATAGCAAAGCTTTCAGGCTATCTCACTGGCGTTTTACGAGCGTTGGCGTTTCTCCAACGTCTATGCAATGTCAACGCTGCGCAGACGCGACGTTGACGTTGCGGTTTTTGGCAACAGGTACATTCACGCCGTCCCGGGATGGCGTAGGTAATTTTACCTGGTGGCAAAAACGCAAGGTTAACGTCACGTTGACGCGACGTTAACGTTTGCCACTACAGACTTAGACATTGGAGAAACGCCAACGCTCGCAAAACGCCAGTGGGATAGCGGCCTTATAGTCAACGTAGCCTCTCCGTGCGCCGCGGTGGGTCTGCGCCATAAAAGACAATCTAGGCATTTATCGCACAAAGGGCAATGTTAAAAGTCTTCAAATATTTAAAAAAGTCTTCAAAATTCCTAATCATAAACTTTTACGTTTACGTTTCCACTTTATAACCCAATATAAATTACGCGGGCCATTCCTTTAATGCACAATAAAGTTTAAGTAAGGTCCTTTCAGCTTGTAAAATATTTCGCTCTCTTATCAGACACCAGACAGGCGAAGATGGGAATTGGCTATCAGCTTTCATTATAACAACTCTTATTGCCTTGGGTTAAGGTTTGTAATTGTCTGACTTCCTCGTAGAAGTCTATTAGGGCTTTAGACCTTGCGTTGTATTATTTCTATTGGCACTTCCTTCTTCTCTATTAGGATAAATTTGTTTGTTCCTTATAATTTGGTTGAGTATGAGCGAGAAAGATTGAGATGCCACTGTTTCTTTTTAGGGTTCAAACTTCCTAAGAACCGGAACCCGTTGATCTATGTGAAATACTAAAAATGTATTATTGAACTAAAAACGATTTACAAACAAACAACTATTATGCAACATTAACAGAGACATATTATAGAGTAACTTTTAGTACCCAAAAGTGAATACTGGTACCCGAGGAACGATTTAACTTGTCACTGTGTTATGGGTTGGTCCACCAGGATTCAGAAGGTCAAAAGTTGGACCAGTGATAATTTGAGAAAAATCCCATTAATGTGTGTGTGTTGTGATTGTGAATGAGTACTCAGCTGAGAATACTGGTACTCAGCAGCTAAGTTCGACTGGAAGCCAACCCTAACGTTGCTGGTAAAAGGCTCGGCAGATTAGTTGCAACCGCTTTCATCTCGATATTGAGTTCAATATGTTGAGCAGAATCTGCACAAAAAAAATATCCAAGCATTGCGTTGGTTCGGTCATAAGTCCGGTTTTCAAAGTGTTGTGCAATCTATGTGCATGTTTTGGGGTTCCGTACCAAAATGGTGAAAATGGACCCTTAGGGTTTGACTAAGTATGTCCGTCTGTCACAGCTGGATATTTTAAGAACTACTAATGCTTTCAAATTGAAATTTTGAATAGTTTTTGATGACGTTTGTTCAATTAATTTGCAGACAATTTTTTTTTTTTTTGCAACAGCGACTTTTTTTGAACAGGTATTCGAAGTGAGGTTACTAGAGCATCCGCCCAAAGCGGGAAAAGTCATTTGATGATTTCCCATCTCAAAAAAAAGGAGCGTTTGGGATATCATATGAAAGAGCGCTTTTTGCATAGTCTCAAACATTATTTTTTTAGGCCTCATAGTTTCAGACTTTTAACGAAAATATAAAAAAAAAATACGGAGAAAAGGGGTTATCTCCGAAGTTTTAATTATTCTATAATTTCAGAATTTTCTGTATGATATGATATGTGATAGAAGTTTATGTAAAGACAGATTACAGGAAAAATAAAACGATGTCTCTAAATAACACACTCTTTCAGAAAATCATAAACAAAAGTTACTTTAGTTCTGCTAGCGGTCAAGAGATGGCCGTGCTCTATAAGTGCAATACACACCGCAGTGTTTAAATTCTATGACGAATATCTAGGCTTTGCCGATGAATTAAAAAACTTTTTCATATGATGGCACGGAACCCACGGTGCGCGAGTCCAACTCGCTCTTGACCAGTTTTTTGTTACCGTTCCAATTCCTTCGAATACTCGCATAGGAAATACAAACCTGTTCTTTCAAGGTTTCTCTTCGTCCTTTTACGATTTTCCTTGTAGGCAGTTCTTAAGTTTGTCCGATAAAAATCTTCGCAAGTTATAATGAATTTATTCAAAAACTTCTTCGTCCTCAAAATTAAGTCGTTTTACTTTTAAAGGCTTCGTTAATTGAATATTAAACAAGGACTAGATATTCGCCATCGTAATAATATAAATTGGTTTGTGAAGTACTTACCTATTTGTGATTATTTTTTGCTTTTGATGCTTAGCATCGTTCTATTTGTATTCTTTTTGCTCTTGATAGGCACGCTTTTGATCAATATCTCACCTGATGGTAAGGGATGATGCGGTCTAAGATGGAGCACGCTTGCCTAGAAGTAACCTTTTCACTCTTGACTTAAAGCAGATTCCGGCAGGGAATTCCACTCCTTTGCTTTACGCACTATGAATGTGTTCCCAAAACGTTTTGTGCGTGTGGGTGAGATGTCCACCATGTACCGGTGGCGCATCGCTGTTCGTCTTGTGGTCCGATGATTGTCTTAATATTTATCCGATGATAATTAAACTGCAATTCCGTCTTAATTAACAGCTATCTCCAATACCTATTCCGTTGTTCTGTTTTACGCGAATAGCGTCATCTTTTTGGACCGACCGACCTGGACAATTCAAAAGTGCATGAAAATGGTTTAATTGAAATAATTGCTTGAGTTTGAGTTTGATTAGATTTTGACAAGGAATTATGGAATCATAGCTGATGCTCGCGGCTTTGCCCACTTTACAAATTATACTAAAACCATCCTCGAGAACCACTCTATGCATTGGTAAAAACAGTATGAAAATCGGTGCAGTAGTTTTTGAGTTTACCGCGAGCAGACAGACAAACAGAAGCGGCGGAGGACTTTATTTTATAACTATATGTCCCCCGCAGCTTCGCTCCCGTCAACTGGCTACACTACGTACCCTTTTTTTTTGCTTTTAAACGTTCCCTGTTTTCAGGCGAACTACAAAAAAAGAATTACCGAAATCGGCTCAGCCCTTCTCGAGTTTTAGCGAGACATAACGAACAGCAATTCATTTTTATATAAAGACTAGCTGACCCGCGCTACTTCGTCTGCGTCACATTTTCCATTATTGCTCCGCTCCTATTTGTCTTAGCGTGATGATATATAGCCTATAGCCTTCCTCGATAAATAGGCTATCTAACACTGAAATAATTTTTCAAATCGGTCTAGTAGTTTCGGAGCCTATTCAATTGAAACAAAGAAATCTTTCCTCTTTATAATATTAGTGTTGATACAAGTATGTAGTGATGTAGTGGAGAGCAATACGTATAAACAATAGATGCTGCGACTATACTCATGAAATTGGAATAGATACGGCGGTGGAACCATTGGTTCCACCTGACGCAATTGATTTTATACTTAACTAGCTGACCCGTGTAACGTCGTCTGCGTAACATTTTTCATTACTGCTCCGCTCCTATTGATCTTAGCGTGATGATATATAGCCTACCTATAGCCTTCCTCGATAAATGGGCTATCTAACACTGAAATAATTTTTCAAATCGGACCAGAAGTTCCTGAGAATAGCGCGTTCAACCAAACACTCTTCTGCTTTATAATATTAGTATAGATTTTTATGTTTATTATTTTTTAATTTTCGAACAATTCGAGCGCCGGCCTATAGGTATATACTTAGATATTGAAAATAGGCACGTGTAAAATAGTACTAAATATATACTAGGTACTCAGTATGTAAGTGTTTGGATTTAATAACACTTACGTTAAATGGTAGCCGGCTCATTAAAAATGTAATTAGCCTTAGGTATGTAGGTACAGTACAGTACAGGCTATCAAATTGTTATCGCTTTTAATTAAACTAAATATTGGTAATCAGACCAATAACTTTTTTATTGGTCTGAGTATTGGTAGTATTTTTTTTATTCAAAACGGGGAAACTCTTGGCCCAAATCTCACCTGATGGAAAGATAGAATAGTATGCATTGGGAGGTAGGTAAGTACTTGTAATTCGTCTAAATATTTTGTGACAAACCTGTCATGATACGAAATTCAAGTTGGCTCATCATCTTTCATGGCTTTTATTAAACTACCTCAAAACTATCAGTTTCGTCAAATTCATACGAAATATTAAAAGAATATTTTGTATACTAAAAATCATAAACGGTTGACCTGCCTCCATGTGTGTAGGAATCGTGATAAAGTAATCATTTTAAAAAAATATCCAAACTCAAAATACCCTGTATATCATGTGTATACTAAGCTGGCCGGGCAAACGTTGATTTGCCAAATAAATAGAAGAAAAGTATCCGTATCTGTAAAAAAATAGTACCTATACAACCTATTCTCATATACAAAAAGGAAGTCTGAAAGGAAAAAAAAAAAAAAAATTGAAATGGGACCACCATTTAAATTTTATCAAAATCGGTTTGGATGTTTGAATTTTAAATATTTTGCTGTGATGTTGTTAGGCGTGGGGTACAACTAAAAAGTGAAAAATAAAACTTTTTAAGTACAACCAATTTCCAAATAAAAAAAATACTACAAAGTAGAAAAAAACTTTGGAAGTCGGTGTCAAAATACGAAGAAACTATCAAAAACACCGACTTCCGAAATTAAAGTTATTATTTACTTTGTAGTGTGTTTTATATATTAAATAGGGATCTAATAAAAATAAAAACAGAGTAGGTAAGTACTTCATCAACAAAACCTTTGCGCTCCTTTTATCCAAGAAGAACTCTTCATTATAGATTCCATTATCGAGCAATTAGTCCTCATTGAGGCACTTAACTGAAGTTAAGTATCCGGTTCTTTGCCAAAGGGATAAAGTAAAAATCTTCTGGGAAAATCTGGCCAAATAATTTATATTGTAGAAGGAAAGATCCTTAATTAAATAAGTGTTACTATGAATTAAGTTTATCGCAGTAAACGATACCGATAAATTAATTGTTTCGGATTAATTTTCCTGCTCTTGAATGGAACTCATTGTGTTCTTGTCGATGAGGCAAAATTGATAACTTATTGATTTAGTACACTCATAGGCTTTATTAATGTTCATCCAATTGAAATTGCAATACTTATGACAAAGAAGTTGCATAAACATCACAGAGTACCTACAATGACGCCTCGGCGGCACTTCTACAGGAGACATTCTTCCACTTATGGGATGGATCAGCAAAATACCAGCTTGCTGCATTGGAATCGGTGGAACGCAGAGCAAAAAGGCTTATAGATGACGAGACGTTGGTGACTCAGCTTCACAGCCTAGCTCATCGACGTAGTGTTGCCTGTCTGTCGGTCTTCTACAGATTGTATTTTGGTGAGTGGGCACAGGAACTGCACGAACTGATCCCACCATCGCCCATTTACAACCGGAATACCAGACGTACTGCAGGGTACCACCCGTACTTGATCGATATCCCGACTAGTCGTACCCAGCGCTTCTCCTCCACATTTATTATGCGCACGGCCAAAGTGTGGAACTCTCTGCCAATGTCTGTGTTCCCGTCCACATATTATAACCCCTCTGCCTTCAAAGCAAGAGTGAATAGCTGGTCGATTCTGTAAACATATCGAAGTGAAACCATACAAATAAGATGGAATGGTAGCAGTGCGATTCTGTAAACATGTCGATGTGAACACTCAGGCGAAGTCAACGACAAGTGAGCTGTCAAACCATACAATCAAGATGGCATGACAGCTCACTTGTCGTTCACCCCACCTAAGTGAACACGGTGTGATGTCGACAGAATCGACCGGTTGGCATCTTCTGGGCAAGCTCGCTCCATCATACACCTCATCCATCTCTTTCTATCAGGCGTGATTGTGGTCAAGAGCAAGCCCATTAAATAATAATACCTACATAATAATCATGGCATATTTTTAACATTATACCGATACTTGTAAAACTATAAGTGTGAAATTAGTCCAATTTCTGCAAATGTACACCTACAGACTCATCAGCAAACCAGCGATATAATTTGCAGTACCTACCCTTACCTACCTACCCTTTTTACATACTGTATGTAGTTAGGATACTGGATGTACAAAGCCACTATTATTGTAAAATGTGTAATGCGCGTGAGAGCAAAATAAATAAATTGACCCTCGACAATATTGACATTGACTGGTATTTTCCTGCTTTTGAATGAAACTCATTGTGTACTTGTCAATGAAGTAAAATAAATACCTAATAAATTAATAATCACGGTCTTCGTTATTATTCATCCTGTTGACATTGCGATAGAAAAGAGTTGCATTAGCATCACAGAGTAGAATGACGCCTAAGTAACTTTTGCTGCGGACTGCAATATCATAACGTTCCATACAAACCGAATAATATGTCGGTGAGTCACCGTTTATTCACAGAAATTAATATTTTCATCATAAATTCATGCAACCTGTTGGCTCCACTTTGGCGAGAGGTTCGATGACGTTAACTTCAATTTAGTACTGTCGGAAAACAAAAGCGTTATGGCTTTTTTTTTCTTTTTTCTGGACCTGACGCCTTAGAAGCGCTGCCATAATTTTAAAAAAGCCCGTGGAAATTTTGTCTGTGGTTATATGGAAATAGTGCTCAACGCACATTGTTCCAGCACGAATATTTTAAGTAGGTACCTAACGGCATTTCTAATCGCTGCCAATAGGTAAGTAACCATCAATCAAACGGGTTTTATATTATTTTTTACAACCAATAAGATATCTAGGTGGTTCTATGGACGAGTTCCTTAAAAATCCTTTGTCTAAATCCATTAAAATAAAATAAATACTAAAAATTTAATAATATTTTATTACATAAGTTTCAACCAACAACACAATTTACAAACTAAGATTAATAACAAAATAAACGTTTTCGATAAACTCTGGCACCCAATGTAAGATTTAACTTGTGTTTAGGGTGCCAGCGTCCTCGCCTATCATTTGAACATTTACAAAAAAAAAATTGATCCTGAATCCTTGAATCCTACTTTGTGTTTAGGGAACATTATATATCTGGATATGTGAAAGTTCATGTGATTAAATATTATGTGTTTAGGTGTGTAGGGGTGTGTGTGTGTGTGCGTGTGTGTGATATGCATTATTAGTTTATTTCCACACTCAATGGATGCAAATTATTTTGGTTACGCGAGCGATATCTGTATTAAGTCTTCGGTCTTAGTGTAGTTGAGGGTAAGGAGCCACTTAGTGACCTTAATTTTACATTCTCTGAGACACAAGGGAGCAATGGTACAGATTTTGTTTAACCTATTATACAGATGGCTCGACAAGACATCGAAATGACGCTGAGCAAGGGCCGTTCGACTACCGGAAGTTGTGCACACCTCATAGAATCTGCGTTTTTTTGGGGGCATTCGGCTCGTATACCACAGAAGGATGCTTACGCAGTATACTTCCAAGAACAAAGAGCTGTTTCACAGTGAGGACCTGGCATTCTGCGTAGAGAGCCGCAGTCGGATACCTGAACGGCTTTGAGGTCATAACTTTGAGGACAGCTCTCTGTGCACGCTCCAAAGGCAGCAGAGTTGTCTTGGGACACCCTCCCCAAACTGTGATGCAATAGTTTATTATGCTTTGATTGGCTTGATTTACATTGTTATTGTCACCTTCACTTTCTTATCATACAATACTCGAAGATTACTAGCAATTATAAACTTCAAATCATAAGTGTAAAACCACTTCAAAGGAGGACTGTTTATTCCATATTGTAAGGTTAATCAGCCAAGATGTGGGTATTTTTATAAAATCATATATTAAGAAACCATGAATAAATACATTTTAATGTTTGCTAAATTTAATATTACTATTAAATTTAGTAAATATTAGAATAGTAGTTATTATTCTTTAGCTAAATATTCAATCAATTATATTGAAACTTTTGTTTGTCATTTTTGACATTTGAAAGCGAGGTGAAATGCATTCATTCATCATTCGACGGATGAATTGAACACTTGTCAGAATTAAATCCATTTATGTAACTATTATACCTAATCATCGTTTTCTTTGAGAATATAAAAAAGATCTACTCACATTTAGTAGTCAAAGCTATTCTACCACACATCGAATATTTTATGGGCCAACAGCAAAGAGGATTTCCGATTGGTATGAAGTATGCGTATTCCGCTGGAACAGATATCATGGGAAATCCATCTGAGCGAACATTTTGCCTTCTCGAATCCTATCGAGAAAAGGTTCAGGATTACGGAACTATCGGAGCAAACGAATCAGAAATGTGGAAAGGAGCCTAATATATTATAGAGACGAAAAGATGAAATATTATTTTACTAAAGTTAAAGGGGAAGATTTTCCTTGAGGAAGGTCAAATGTAGGTTAGTACTCGTAATAACGGTTTTTATTTGACGTCACATAAGATTTAGAGACTTGATAGTGCGTCATTAAGAAACGTAACGTATACCTGGAAACTGGGTAATTACATGACGTATCGATCTTCAGGTTCATCATTACGGCGACAATAACAGGAAATTCTGTATGATGATATTGGAATTTGTGATACTTAATTGAAGACTGTATACTTGTATAGTGCCCTTAACGCGAAACTATACAATTTGCAAACAAAGAACTTCTACTAAGTTACGTAACAATCACAAATAATCCTAAATTAAATCAACTAACGAGCACTTTCACTTGGTTTGGTAATATTTTATCGACATAAAGGACTGCTGTCTAATGTTTTGTGCTATTGGAACGCGTTTGACTCATGGAGCAAACATCCCTACTAATCCCTACTAATACGAGTATTATAACTGCGAAAGTAACTCTATCTGTCTGTCTATTCTTCATGCCTAAACCACTGAACCGATTTGGATGAAATTTTGTACAAAGGTTGTTTGAGACCCGAGAATGGACATAGGATAGTTTTTATTCCGGAAATCCCACGGGAACGGGGACTATGACTGGTTCACGCTAGTTTAAAATAATTGAATGTGTGTTTACTATAGCTTCTCGTGGCGTGAACTATAGGTATCAAGAACAAATAATGAATCAATTTACATAGACAACCACTAATAGTCGACATAATATTGAACCACAACTTCGGAAGGACGCTGCTTTACTCGTGAAGAAAGTTGTCTTCTTGTTTGTTTAATATTAGCAAAGCTTCCAGAAATCCGCTTTATATAATTTAACGATACCTACCGAATGTGGCCGTGAAAAGTTCTCCGAAAAACGAACTCTGATTTAACTTATAATTAACGCTTTTCATCCTCAGAGGATAAAATAAAAAAGCGAGAGTTCTAATAACACGTCATATTAATTCTGATTTATTTGTTCCAGGAAATGAGTTTTTACACGCTTTGTTTGTTTTTTGTTCTAGTTGGGATCCCGTAGATAATGACCCTTATGGGTTTTATATACTTATAGCAGTTTCAAATAAGTTGATTTCATCTCGCATGGTTGAGTGGGAAAGTAATTGTGAAGATTTATGGATTACGATTGAAACCAAATCCAGTTCTAGCGTGAAATCTCTTAAAATATGCGCCGTCTATTTACCCTCTCCAGTGTCCACGGAAGTTTTGGAACATTTTACCGAAAATTGCAACTCAATCATGAATGTCAACAGTGACAGTCCCACATTAATAGTTGGTGACTTTAACTTGAGCTGTGTTGATTGGATAGATGATGCTGCCAATGAGTCGTGCTTGCCCTCTGCATGTGGCACTGGCAATGTAAAGAATCTTCTACTTGATTTTATAGCTTTAAATAACTTAAAGCAGTTCAATTATATCAAAACCGCGAAAGAGATACCGCGTGACGCGAGCGCCACGTTAATACTCAGCTCCGTATCACTTAATGTTTAAAAATATTTATACCACCTATTTTGCGTTGTGAGTAGTACCAAAACGAAGTAAAAAGTGCAAAACATTAGTGCAAGTGTTATTACATCTCAATGACCCAATTGGACATTATTAATAAAGTTATTCTTCCACAAACTGATCCTGCTATGTCAAAGTTATAAATGTGAATAAAATACGTAAACAGTGCTATAAGTGCAACTAAAACAACATTATCAATACAAAAAACCACTAGAAGTGCTACAACAGAGATAAAGTGGAACGAAAAGCAAAACAAAATATTGTTCGTCAAACAAAGAAACGAACTTTGAACTCTCTAATTTGAACCTGTTTGCAACGGACTCTTTATCATATTGAAGTCAAAACACTATTGTAAACCGTAATTTTGCCAAAGAATTAACTGCACCAGTAGCCCGTTTTCTAAGCGGTCGACATCGGAACTGAAGTTGAGTGTCGCAAGTTCGATCCCCGCGGAAAGCGTTACTTTTTGTGTTTGTTATTTATTTTATAATTTTCTTCACCTTTTTCTATTTTGTTATTTTAATTAATTATTTGAAGTAACTTGAAAAAAAAAATAGTTTTATGATGTCTTCTAAAACTGGCACAAAAAGCGACCGTAAAACGACAGAGAAAGCTATATGCTTTAAATGCAAGAGACCAGTGGACATTAAAAAAACAGCCTTATGTTCAATGTGTAACAATCGGTATGAACCTGATTGTGATGGCTACCCAGAACAAACCTACCGTTTAATGGACCAAGAATCTAAAAGCAAATGGCAATGTAAGACATGCAAAACTAAGAAAATCTCAAACACTAGCCACGTATCTAATATAACAACCAGGAGAAAAGCAAATATGCACCGAAACTGCTCCTCTCCAGAACCAAGTGGAAATATCCTGGAAAATAAAGAACTCGAAACTGTGACGCCCGCCATTCAAAAGTCTTCTGATATCTTGGACTCTCACATATTGTCCGAATACGGAAACTCCGATGAATCGTACAATAGTCCCAGTAAACTGTCTCAGAGTGTAGACGGCACCGTATCTGATACATTGACAGTACTCGAAATGAAAGAGACCATAAAAGAGCTCACACATAAGCTGGAAAGTACAGAAAATGAGTTAGACAACATGATACTACAAAATAACAATCTCAATTATAAAATAAATAAGTTAAATACTGAATTAAAAATGTTAAAATCATTGTGTCACTCTCCGGCAACTTTAGGAAACAGCCCAGCAAATAAATACAATAGGAGAAGACATTCTCTTCTCGACCAAAATGCATTCTCCACGCCTTCTACTCCTTTGGCGAATAAGTCGATCGTCAACAGTGCTAAAAACATTGAAATTATGTGCCTTCAACAAAAAATTGCGGATCTCCAACGTGAACTGAAAGACGCCCAACAGAAGATTGAAATTTTCTCAAAGAAAATAGATGCGTTAAAACGCGATTACAGTTTACCTAAACATTCACCGGTACCAAAAATCTGCACACAAACGCCTATTTTTACAGAAGAGCAAAATCATGAATCGACAAATAGGATACTTATTTTCGGCTCTCAACAGTGTGTTGGCCTAGCGGCAGCTATGATGGATTCAAGACAAAATACAAGGTATGAAAAGTATAAAATTGTCGCAGATACTAAACCGAATGCACTCAGTAGCCAAATAATAATGAGTTGCCGTCATGCTAAGCTACACATAAACGATAAACTTGTAATTTGTATAGGAGAGAATGATCATAATTTAAAATATGTTTTATCCCAATTGCAAATTGTTCTAGATACATTTTATAATAACACTAGCTGACCCGCGCAACTTCGTCTGCGTCACATTTTCCATTAATTCTGCGCTCCTTTTTGACTTAGCCTAATGATATACATATTATTATAGCTTATAGCCTTCCTCGATAAATGGGCTATCTAACACTGAAAGAATTTTTCAAATCGGACCAGTATTTCCTGAGATTAGCGTACTCAACCAAACAAACAAACAAACTCTTCTGCTTTATAATATTATAACTCAGAGGTTCTCAGATTTTGTTGTGCAAGGCGTTGCGAACGTTCGACACTCGACTCTCGAGCGCGTACCAGAGAGTGTCTCTGATTTTGTTCAGCAAGGCGTTGTGTACGTTCAGGTGAAGATTCTCCCATACGGCGTATTCTTGCTGCCCGTGCTTGAGAACTATGTTTAGTAAGTTGAGACCTGGCTCTCTTAGGCATTTTCAAATGTTTAAGAAAATGTTAATAGCGTGTAATATTCTAGCTCTGAAAAGAACTGTTGGTTAGCCCTGAAAAGAACTGTTGTTTGGCTCTGAGAAGAACTGTTGTTTAGCTCTGAGAAGAACTTTTGCGTAGGTATAGTTCTAAGAACGAAATCTAAAAAAAATCGCACGTATATTATTAGACTTCGCGCACGACCGCTGCGTAGGGAGCCGACCTCGCGTCTTCTGAGCCACGCGTGTACCTTATGTAGCCTCCACACTATTCCCGAAGTTGATCGAAGTTGAGCGAATACGATAGTGTAGAAGGGCACTTCGCTTCGCCTCGTGCAACTTCGCTTGGCCCCGGGCGACTTCCAGTTGTTGTCGGTTTTTGCGCCCGAGTCAAAGGACTCGAAGTTCGAACACGAAGCGTCTGTCCACACTACTCGGCTCACTTCGGTTCACGTCAGCCATAGTAAATACGCAGAAATTAATACGAAGATTATAAAAGCATGCACTAATGAACTTGTTATTATTTTGACATATTTAATTAACCTATCATTTACACTTGACACTTTTCCGGAATCATTAAAAGTGTCAATCATTAAGCCACTTTTTAAAAAAGGGGAGAAATCTGATGTTCACAATTATCGCCCAATAACATTAATACCTATTATATCGAAAATTTTTGAAAAGTGTATGTATAAGAGATTGATAGACTACTGTGATAAATTTAACATTATTAAAAAAGAGCAATTTGGTTTCCAAAAAAATAAATCCACAACACTAGCTATCTTCACTCTAATAAAAACCATATTGACTAATATTAACCGAAACCACTTTACTACAGGGTTGTTTTTTGACTTATCTAATGCTTTTGACCTAGTATCTCACGACCTGTTACTTAAGAAATTGGAGGCAATTGGCATTAGAGGCATTGCACTTCAATGGATATCGACATATCTTAGTAACAGGCAACAGCGTGTTGTAATTACAAAAGTGAATAGATATAACGACATGACACCACACTCCTCTGAACTCAAATGCAACAAATATGGCGTCCCACAAGGAAGTGTGTTAGGCCCAATTTTATTTATTCTGTATATTAATTCTATTACTAATATAACTAATCATAGATGTATATTGTTTGCAGATGACATTTCCATTATTGTGACATCTGATAAAAATAATAATACAATTGACGATCATGAAACTGACATTAATAACACAATTGACATACTCATTAAATGGCTAAATAACAATAACTTATCGCTAAATCTTGCAAAGTCTGTGTATATACAATTTAACAGATCAAACAATTCTAAATACAATAACAAAATGAAAATAAATAAAATAAGTGAAGTAACACAAACAAAGTTCCTAGGTGTTACTTTAGATCAACACATTAACTGGAAAACCCATGTCGATAATGTCTCAAAACGAATAAATAAGTTTGTATATGCGCTAAAAAAAATAAGGAATATAACAAACGTCCAAACGGCAATAACGTCTTATCATGCGTATGTTGAATCCGTGTTACGCTATGGATTGGTTATGTGGGGCAATAGCACAGATCAAAATAGAGCATTTGTTGCGCAAAAAAAATGTATTCGAGCAATTTACGGGCTTCGATCCGACGATTCTTGTCGGCCGGTATTTCAAAAACTTGGTTTGTTGCCGCTACCGTCTCTTTATATTTATGAGATATGTATGTTTGTGTGGAAGCATAGGGAATTATTTACGAAAGCAGACGATGTACATCCTCGAAACCGGCGCGACCCTCACAGGCTCGTACTTGATGTCATGCCAAGGCTGGCTAAATATAATAAAAGCTGTTTGTTTATGTGTGTAGAGATATTTAATAAGATACCGAGTGACTTAAAAATTCTAAATACCACATTATTTAAAAGTAAATTGTATGATTGGCTATCTACTAATAGCTTTTATAGCGTCAAAGAGATTTTTAACAAAAAAAAATGACTAATTGTAAGTATCTACGGAAAATTTGTACGCTTATAATGTTAAGCAAAAACATGCATGCTCTGTATTTTAATTTATTGTACCATCTTCCATACCATGTTTTTATGCAAATAAATTTTATTCTATTCTATTCTATTCTATTCTAAAAACTTCCATAGTAAAATATTAGACTTAATACTCTCCGATGTCGACCAAATCAAAATCAGCAATTGTCTTGACCCCATAAGGGAGTTGGATAAGTTTCACCCTGCTTTAGAATTCATGCCCATTCTACCTGTAATTACTAAAAATGATTGCAAACTATTAAACAAACCCAATTATTACAAAGCTGACTACGAAGCGATAACTGATGCACTAAAGGACATCAACTGGGAAAATGAATTTGCACTTTGTCTTCATGATGTAAATGAAATTTTGGATAAATTCTACAGTATAGTTAGGGATCTTATTAAAAAATATGTGCCGGTAACTATTTTCACGCAAGGAAAATACCCACCGTGGTGTTCTAAACAACTAATAAAATTGCTTAAACAAAAATTGAAATATCGTAACAGAATAAAGAAATTTAAAAATCCACTTGATGTAGTTGAATTCAATTATGTAAGAAGAGATTCTCAAAAATTAATGCAAACGTGTTACAATAATTACATAGATGAATTAGAAAATAAAATAAAAGGCCATCCCAAATTCTTCTGGTCACATATTAAAAAACTTCGGAAAAGTAACACTTCCTATCCCTCTAAAATGACCCTGGGTACTGTAACTGCATCGGGAAGTAAAGCAATTTCGAATTTATTTGCTGATCAATTCTCATCGGTATATGACTCGCAAACTCTTGACCATAGCTGCTCTATCGATAATCTGCCTCTTACATCAATCCCTATTCCACCCATTAATGTTCTTTCAATATCTCAAGAGGCAGTATTTAAAAAACTTTCTGGACTTGACCTGGCAAAGGGTGCAGGGCCTGATAATATTCCCCCAATATTTTGGTCACGATGTGCTCGTTATGTGTCCTCTCCATTAGCAGATATATATAATATTTCACTTAAAACAGGTGTCTTCCCGAATATATGGAAACGTGCAAGAATAGTGCCTATTCACAAAAACGATAAGCGCGAGGTGATATCTAACTATCGACCAATTTCAATTCTGTGCACTTTGTCTAAGGTCTTCGAAACACTAGTGTACCCGATATTTTACAACCAGGTTAAAAGCTACCTAACCTTTAGTCAGCACGGTTTCATGGTTAAAAAGTCTACGGACACAAATCTTGTCACTTATGTCACTGACTTAATATCCGCAGTCGACAAGGGTCTACAAGTCGATGCAATATACACTGATTTTTCGAGGGCATTTGACAAGGTAAATCATGAACTATTGCTGATTAAACTTCGGTCCCTGGGTATCACCGGTGCCACATTAGATTGGTGTAGGTCATACCTTAACAATAGGCCATCTTTGGTTGTCATAGAGGGTGATGAGTCAGAGCCTTATTTTGCAACCTCAGGTGTGCCACAAGGGTCCAATTTGGGCCCATTGTTCTTCATTATATTTGTGAATGATATCTCAAGCGTATTTAAATATACTACGCCATACCTATTTGCAGATGATCTGAAGTTGACACGCATTATTCTGACTAATGCCGATGTTGAGTTGCTGCAAATGGACTTAGATAAATTATCTCAGTGGTGTACGAAGAATAAAATGTATCTAAACTGTACCAAATGTTACCACATAAAATTTACTAGAAAACGTAATAAAATTCAGTCCAGCTACAATATTCAGGGAAACACATTGAATGAAGTGACGCTTATCCGAGATTTGGGAGTGTATTTGGATAGCAGTTTGAGATTTAATGAACACATTGACAAAATGCTCAACTCAGCATATCGGGCACTTGGATTTATATTGCGATCTTCCAAAGAATTCAAAAAGCCTACTACCACACTTTTGTTGTACAATAGCTTTGTAAGAAGTCAGTTGGAATACTGTAGCACGGTCTGGAATCCAACATACCAGGTTCACACAAATAGAATTGAAAGAGTCCAAAAGAAACTTGTTCGTCACTTAGCTTTTCGGTTTAGAGTTAGGAATTCGAGATCATATGCGGACAAGCTGAATTATTTTAAAATCATTCCTCTCAAATCTCGCCGTACAGTCTCTGATTTGACGTTCCTGTTTAAGTTGCTTAACAATGGTATTGACTGTCCACAACTTCTTAGCAAAATAAACATTAATGTTCCTGCTAGAATCCCACGTTATCGCCGCCCTTTACTCAAAGCCCCACAATACCGAACAAATCTGGGTAAACATTCACCGGTTTCCAGAATGAGCCAGCAGTACAATGCTTTGGCATGTGCATCGGAGGACATAGACATTTTTTCAAATTCTCTGGGTAAATATAAGTCACTGATCCGCACACAGTTGCATGTTATGTGAGTGTTGAACTGCCTGCCTAGTTGTGTTTTGTTTATCTGTAAGCAATTTAATTTTCTTCTGTGTTTGCTTTGCTATTTGATCTTTGTGTAAAATCGCCAACCTTAATGATAATTATTCTAGAGATACTGCCTATGGAATCAATTATTAAATTTAATTATTAATATAATAGTACAAAACGTTAAATAATAACATAACTTTGACTGATATGTACATTTAAATTGTCTACATAAGTTAGGTATAGTTTGATTTTTCTCTATTGCATGATGTGGTCTCCTATAATTGAGGAAGCACATGGTTTTTATTTTATTTTATAACTCTTTTATAATATAGCAAGTAAGGTGTATTCTTTGTTGGAGATCCTAATAAAATAAATAAATAAATAAATATATTTTGTGCCGAAAATACCGTTCCTCATAATGTACCCTCTAAATGAATAATTTTTAAATTTACTTTTCATTTTACCATTCACCATCATATTTTTGGACATCATATCATGATGTTAGCTTTTGACATTTTGACATTTTCGGATAATTCAAGTATAATATTTGGCATCAATCAGAAGGTCAACACACATATATGGTGCTGCACCGACAGTCCAATCGAGTATACAATCAGAATAGAGTATCATTTAAGCTTATTCCAACATACCTGATTCCCAAACACACCAATACTGCAGGCCGACGACACCTGGTCAGCTCCGAACCACACAGCAGCCAGCCTTGGAGGCACGTTGAGGATGAAGACCTGGGAGATGGCCACCACGGTCTGCCCCATGAAGCCCAGCCAGAACATGTCCTGGGGCACGGAGAACACTTTCAGCCATGCCCCCAAACATGTCCCGAAAGAGCCGATGATCGTCGTAACGCGAAGGTTCTGGAAAATTGAGAAAAGTTTTAGTTTGTGGTATTTAAATGAGCGTTGGAAGGCCTCTCACAAGGTGGACCTATATGACCTGGGCCCGAGTCTGCTATTTTTATAAATTTGTCATTCCGACACGATCCCATTGTCATGCCATTGTCATTTTGCTAAAAGTTCGTAATCTGCTAAATTCATAATGGCTCGGTCACTGGCACGTCAGTGACCGGTCACTAGCATGTCAATGGTCTCATAACAGAATTGCCGCAATTGCGGTAGGAATGCCGTATTGCCATTATTATAAAAACGAGCTAAATTTGAGCATTTATTCATTCCAGATTTTATTTATATTTAGTTTTACATATTATTTATTAGTGATAAAAATAAGCAATCTGAAGTAGGTAGTGAGAAGTTCGTAAATACTAAATCTGTCATTATGTACGAGATTACCATTCAATGGCGTGTCAGTGGTTGATCATTGGAATGTCATAATGACGCCATTATGATGCCATTATGTTAGTAGATTACCAAACTTGTCAAATCAACCATTTTGAAATCAGTGATCGACCATTCTGACACTATTGTAATAGCAGACTCGGGCCCCTGATGAGGGTCACGGGTAGACGATGAATACGAGGCGCACAGGAGTTGTTGTGGCGACGCTTGGGGGAGGCCTGTGTCCAGTATTGGACGACTTTCGGCTGATTTAATGATTATAGTTAGATGAGAACCCAAAGGTAATCGGTGCGTCTGGTGAGCGCAACAAATATATGAATTAAAATCTTCTGTATTGTGTCTGTTACTAACATAGTTTTTAAGTAGTGTGTATTACTAAGATCATATGGATCTATCTCTGTTTTTTTTATATATTCAGGAAGGAAAAACACAAGAACGGAGAGCTCATTTGGGGATATCAGGAATGACGAGCAAATTAAATTTATTTGGATGTAAGATTAGCTCTTTAGCAAGGAAAATATTAAAAAAAATTGGTTGATGGAAATTTCCATCAAAATGCATTTAAGGGTTAAGAAAGATGGCAAGACGATACGTCTAATATAGCACTAGCAGACCCGCGCAACTTCGTCTGAGTCACATTTTCCATGATTGCTCCGCTCCTATTTGTCTTAGCGTGATGATATAATTATGATGATATAGCCTATAGCCTTCCTCGATAAATGGGCTATCTAACACTGAAAGAATTTTTCAAATCGGACCAGCAGTTCTTGAGATAAGCGCGTTCAAGCAAACAAACAAACAAACTCTTCAGCTTTATAATCTATCTATCTATCTATAATATAAAAATGAATCGCTAAATATGTTGGTAAGCGCATAACTCAACAACGCCTGGACCAATTTGGCCAATTCTTTTTTTAGAATATTCCTTGAAGTACGAGGATGGTTCTTACGGAGATAAAAAATATAAAAATTGCCTGAAAAATACTAAAAACAACACTTTTCTATACTCCCATACAAAAGATTCGTAATTATACTTAAAAGTCAATTTGAACTTTAATACCATTCCATAAAGTTTAAGTGATAGTGGAGAGGTTTGGGAAGGCAAAACAATTGAGTGACGTTTGTATCGTATAAATATTGACATTAGTCAAATACAAATTGTCTGTGAGTAAGAGTAAGAGAGTACTGGGGTAGGTAGGTAGACAGGTAGACAGTTGACGGGAGCGAAGCCGCGGGGTACAGCTAGTATTACTATAGATGTTCGATGATTACAAACTCACGAGCATCAAAATAGGTAAGTGTGGAATTATGACGCATTAAGTCTTCACACGTTACAGATCTCACACCTTTGGCGGAACGTACTGGTACGATATGATTGACGCTAACCTATAGATAATTGACGAATAAGGCAATAATTATATCTGTGCAAATAAAAATATCACTGAAGAGCTACGTGATCGTTCAAGAAATAAATACATTTTTTCTGTTGCTGTGTGAGTGAGTGACTGACAGACAAAGCACAGCCGAAGCTACTATAGTTTACGCCAGATAAACGTGGAATAAAGTACATTGACCCACATACATTTATTGACTTTCTTAAGATCAAAATCAGAAATCAATACTAATATTAGCTGTCCCGCGCAACTTCGTCTGCGTCACATTTTTTATTAATGTTCGTAGTGTGATGTTATAAAGTATCCTATCTTTTAAGTTGGATCAAATAACAGATAGTTACGAAGTTTGATCAAAATCGGTTAAGCGGTTTAGGAGTCCATTGAGGACAAACATTGTGACACGAGATTTATATATATTAAGATATTAAGATTATAAAGCACAAGAGTTTGTTTGTTTGATTGTTTGTTTGTTTGGTTGAACACGCTAATCTCAGGAACTACTGGTCCGATTTGAAAAATTCTTTTAGTGTTAGATAGCCCATTTATCGAGAAAGGCTATAGGCTATATACCATCACGCTAAGACCAATAGGAGCGGAGCAGTAATGAAAAATGTTACGCAGACGACGTTGCACGGGTCAGCTAGTAATGACATAAAGGTGTCCTGAATCGACTCTATCGTGGTCCTTTACGTTCTCTAGTAATGAAAAACAGTTCTTAATTTATTGTTCTAGTATCTACGAAGAGATGATAGGGAAAGGTCATTGTACTTTATTCCACGTTTATCTCACAACTCATAAAATTACGTTCGTTTGGCCTCACCCTAACTGTCGATTAAGCACTCTATTTGTGAAAAAAATTACATTTTTTATGAATAAATGTTACTATATTATTAACTAATAACAGCGACACAGGTCGATCTTTAAGGTTAAGCAACGCTTGCTGAGGTTAGTCTGTGGATGGGTGACCATCTTAACGTGCCGGGTTTCCTCCGTGCCTTGGAAAGCACGTTAACCCGTTGGTCCCGGCTGTTATTTGAAGATCTTTGGCAGTCGTTACGAAAAGTCAGAAGCCAGAAAATCTGACACCAGCCTTGCCAAGGAGTACCGTGTTACTAAGTTAATGGGTTGTGGAGGTCTGGTAAGCAGCCGTTTCACGTAAAATACTGGTATTCAGCTGAATCCGGTTTGACTGGAAGCCGACCCCAATAAAGTTGGGAAAAGGCTAGGCAGATGATGACTATTCTAAAAATAACATCAACGTATAGCACAACTTAGAAAAGCTGATCCTTTCGTCAAAAGACCAAGAACATGTGCTCTCTATTTTAATATAGAAATGGACTGAAATACCGGAACGATGCAAATAAAACAAACAAATCTCACTGACTCTTGACTTCAGAAGAAGCAATATACACTAACATTTCATTTGGTTGAGAGGAGGCCATCCCAAGGGGATTATCTCGAGAAATATACAAAATAATTCCGTACTCGTATTACATAAGTAATTTGCGCAAATGAAAGGCTATGCCGCTGTGGGTAATCCCCTAGCTAAAAACAGGTATAACTAGAACCAAGAAGCAGACATGTTATGCAGTGATAATATAATGGCCTTTAATCTAGGTAAATCGTAGAAGACTGGTGTATCTACATAAGTACTCCTACTAATGTCACAAGTTGTGCGTACATAGATTAGAATTTTAATCACGCAACTTAGGATCTTTAACATCCCAAAGAGCGTTACGTGTAACAATAAGACATCGTCTCAGACAGAGGTCTATTAAAGTACAGTTACCAGAATATCAAGCTTACCCAAAACTGTCAAATTTTCTCAATCAACCTTGAACCTAAGAGTTCTGCAATAAAGTTGAATATCTATTAAAGAAATTTGACGGATTGTTGTAGCTTAATGTGCTAGAGTCAGTACCTAACTATAATAAATTAAACTGTCACTAAAGACAATGGTAAATACGACCTTATCGATCTTGTCATTTGAATTAAAACAGACCATGAACACCAGAGAATAAGGAATAAATTAATTGAACATCCTTTTTGCGGACAGATCTAACTTTACTAGTAAACGGTCTAATTAAAATAAATGATTTGTCTTTGACTGGATAGAAATTGAAAGTAATTAAGAATCTTCAAAAACGTGGTGAAACAGATTTATGAAGACCAAATGAAATTTGATCCTCATAGAGCTGGTGATGATGAAGAAATTAGCGTCCAGTTTATTGTACTTTTTTAGGGTTCCGTAGCCAAATGGCAAAAAATGTCACAGCCACTTTTTTCCGAAACTATAAGAACTATGCTGTTGAAACTTGGTAAGTAGATGTATTCTGTGAAAATTCATAACAAATTCGTAACACGTTAGGTAAGTATGACGTTATTTATTAGTGAACACAAAAAAGTGGTTATTTAAAAACTTCAAGCGCCGAAAAAAGTTCATACGGTTGTCTAAAATAACATACTTATTATGTAACTGCGTTTTTGTGGCATGAACAAATGTAAGCTTACACCAAACAACATGTTTGTTGCATATAGGTAAAATTATGTTTTATAGCTTAATAAAAAAAAACTATTTGTTGAAATTGTTACATTTTAATCATAAAACTGGTAGCGGTTCTGTTTCTGTGAACAACAATATTATGTATTGATTACTATTGGTTCCAGCAGCTTGAAATGAATTAGTTTTATTTATTTAAGGTGGAAGCGCCAGGGTAGCCCGCGAAATTCAAATATTTTTATGTTTTTTGCAATTTGCCGGTCAGTGGGAAGCTGTGTGTGCTGCATTTAATCGAGTTCTATGAACTTAGAAAGTTATATCAATGATTTAAATGGTAATAATCCTTTAGATATGCTCTTTACGATCGCGAACCGTATTTTCTTCAACATACAGCTTCACACTCACCGGCAAATTGCTAAAAAAACATAAAAATATTTGAATTTCGCGGGCTACCCTGGAGCTTCCACCTTAATCCAAAGGTAATAAATTGGTCAAGTTGATGCAATAAAACTTTTTACAAAAAAAATACAACCGACTTCCAAAAAAAAAAACACTACAAAGTAAAAAATAACTTTAATTTCGGAAGTCGGTGTTTTTGTTAGTTTCTTCGTATTTTGACACCGACTTCCGAAATTAAAGTTATTTTTTACTTTGTAGTGTTTTTTTTTTGGAAGTCGGTTGTATTTTTTTTGTAAAAAGTTTTTTATTTTTCACTTTTTAGTGGTACCTCACACCTAACAACACCACTGCAAAATCGCCGAAAAGCAAAATACGCAATTTCGATTACTTGGATGACATAAAACTATCATCCAAGTAGACGAATTCCAGCTATTTCGATTTAAAATGCAAAGTTCGTAACCGATTTTCATAAAATTTAAATGGGACCAATCTGCAAGTACCTATATCCTTTCAGATAAAACAAGAATTTTTCAAATCGGTTCATAATTGTCGGAGTTATGAGGTAACAAACATAAAAAAATAAAAAAAATAAACGCAACCGAATTGATAACCTCCTCTTTTTTGGGAAGTCGGTTAAAAACAACTTTCAGCAATTTTCATTTACATTTAGTTTCAGTTTAAAGTCAGATACCAGTCTTCTTTTTATATCGTGAGGGCAGTAAGGTCTACGACCTCAAACACCCTAGTGTCAGAGTTTCTAAACCGCCTCAAGGTTTAATTGACAACCGCCATAACCAAAAGCCAAAAACGAAGTTCCAAAGTAAAGAACTACGAATGAAAATATGAGTTTAAATAAACCTTCAAAATGTACCAAGAGGATACAAAATTGTAAACGTGAACTGTTACTATGTGCGTACTTATGTAATTATTAAACGTGTTATATATTATTTATGTAGGTATATCGCAGTCCATAATTCAGCAGATCTATTTAAAGATTTACTGTATCATCAGAGTGTCAACCAAATTAGTATATTTAGATAAATCCTTACACTACATTATGTCGTAATAGGTAACGTGAATTCTTTCCAAGGCCGTTTTATACTAATACGGATCTCTTAATCAGAAATTACCCTAGTAATTCAGATAGTCGTAAAAAGTGAAGTGCATATTAAAGTTGTATAGTATATTACAGAAAAAAAACCCAAAGAAACAAAGTAATAACAGATTATTAAAAAGAAAAAACACGCTTTAAATTAGAAGATTTAATTAAAATTTGTTTTTTTTTTGTCTTAACAGTTTCATTTATTTATTTTATAATATACATAATTTACATTTTTAAATATTTCTATAAAATTAATAAAAAACATTTAAAAATAAAAAAAAATAGTAGCCCACTGGTATCGGGAACAGGGTCCAAGCTACCGGTGCTCAGGGCTCCCGAGAAAGGAACCTCCTAACTATACGCGCCATGTCCAGGAGTACTGCTTTCTGGATCAAGCCCTTGATCCAGCTGCCCAACGAGAGCCTCTTGAGGTGTTGGTCGAGGCTCTTGGCAATTATGCCATTGGCCGTCACGACTATCGGCACAATGACTGCTGTGTTCACATACCACATGTCGACAACCTCGCGAGCCAAGTCAAGATACTGGTTTTTGTCTTAACAGTTTATTGTTAAGTTCTGGAAGACGCTGTAAGGACCACTTAGGTCTTTACGAGACAAAGGACGGAGAAGGCAATACACCTTTTTTTTTAGGGATGGGAAATCATCAAATGACTTCCCCCGCTCTGGGCGGAGCGGGATCCCGGGAGTGTCAGACTTCTACTGAATAAAACCCATCCATGTTCCTTCATGTGCCCTTTGTGTTCCGGAGCCGCGGTATCTCCTTCGAATAGTCCCGCGACTCCGGCAGGCGTCAAGGCAAAACACCTAAAAGACCAAAGGGAGCTACCGCCGTAATCAAAATAACGGGGCCCCCGGACTACTACGGCACCGACGCGTCAAAGCTATAGGTACATTTTTAGTGTACCTATAGCTAGGGACCCCCGTAGGTAAGGACCGCAGGTTTTTAGGGTTCCGTAGTCAAATGGCAAAAACGGAACCCTTATAGATTCGTCACGTCTGTCTGTCCGTCCGTATGTCACAGCCACTTTTCTCCGAAACTATAAGAACTATGCTGTTGAAATTTGGTAAGAAGATGTATTCCGTGAACCGCATAAAGATTTTAACACAAAAATAGGTCCCCATAATTAGAACTGAAACACAAAAAAAATGTTTTCATCGAACCCATACGTGTGGGTGTGTGGTATCTATAGATAGGTCTTCAAAAATGATATTGAGGTTTTTACTATCATTTTTTACTAAACTGAATAGTTTGCGCGAGAGACATTTCCAAAGTGGTAAAATGTGACCCCCCCTTAACTTCTAAAATAACAGAATTATAAAACAAAAAAAAATACATGATGTACATTACCATGTAAACTACCAGCAAAAATTGGTTTGAACGAGATCTAGTAAGTAGTTTTTTTTTAATACGTCTTATATCGTAAATCGCAACTTCTGCTTATAATATAATACCTACTGGTTTGTACGGAACCCTCGGTGCACGAGTCCGACTCTCGCACTTGGTCAGTTTTTTTTTTGTCGCCCGCCTACATTGTGTGACATTGTGTGTCAAGACAGTGCCGGACTCTTACCGGCTAGAACTGAGAGAAAAGCAGGAGTGGGCCTCCTGCCTTTCTCTCATGTCTCCTCTGACATAATCAGAGACCTTATGTGACGACGGGATATTACTATAAATTTTCTTTTAGTAACTTAGTGTCAAGGATATCAGGTTAAGTATAGGTAGGTGGTTGACCCTTCCAAAGCTTTGAATAGATGATTACAAGAGGACTTTCTTGCATCCTCTATTCATAAGTAGCTCATGTAATGCTCATGTTTTTGTGTATGCTGGGTTTATTTGATTCGTATTAGCCGTACATTAAACTTTGTAAGGGTGAATGAAAAAGTCTAGCTTAAGTTTGAAATCAGAAGGAAAAGGAATTTGATTGTTTGGTAGACTGATCAAGAGGTCCCACAATTTTAATGGTTGTTTAAATCCGAATTTTCCTCTCATTCCTGGTAATATCTATCTAGATACCACCACCACAGTACCTACATTTAGTCCTGTCGTCTCCTTTGTGGCCTGGCCTGCAAAGACAGCCTAGTAAGGACTAGGCTGTTTTTGCAGGCCACGAGCTATGGAGCACGATTAGCTAAAGAGCTAGTACAGTCTAATCTTATATATATAAAATTCTCGTGTCATAATGTCAGTTACCTTACTCCTCCGAAACGGCTTTACCGATTTTTACTAAATTTTATATACATATTCATACCCCTAAGTGATAAGGGTTGTCCACCTCTAACATTTTTTTTTTAATTTTTGGTCAACATTTTTTATTTTTTTATAATGTGGTATTAAAAATACATACAACCCTATATTTGTACCCTTCTATCACCAACCCTTATTTTTAATAGTCATTTTATATGAATAATGTGACGCAGACGAAGTTGCGTGGGCCAGCTAGTTTGTTTATAAAACAATACCTCTAAAAACGAGCCCCCCAAAACTGTTTCATACAGGGCTCCTTTGTCCTTGACTAGCTTCGCCGCTGTTAAAGAAAATATAGTTTAGACTTGCAGTTGGTAGGTAGAGGTACCTCCGCTTAATACATACGATATCTATCATTGTAAATTACACACACAATGTATGTAATAGCTTACTTTGCTAATAACAGATCAAGTACAGTTGTAACTCTTTCAGACAATAAGTTAACCGTGACGTAATGCTGAAAATATTTTACAACCAATAATGTGAAGTGCAGTCTTGTATAGGAAATAATGTTTTGAACACGTTATAATAAAAACAATGTTGCAGAACAAATCGTGGTAGTACATGTACCTATTAACAAATCACCAGATAATAACCACTGAACTGGAGTTTCTTGTCCATTCTACTCCATCAGAATCTACCTTCCCGAATGGACAGTAGAAGTCACTTTTTTACATATAATTTTAAACGTAAAGATGACGTTCAAAGTGTCGTTAATTGAAATAAACATTTTGACTTTGACTTTGAACACATGTGGGAAAGAAAAAGGTCTCCAAATGATCGTAATGTAAACAGCAAGGGATTTTAGAGATATGTACTAAAAAGTTGAAAGATAAAAGGGTTGACTTGAGTATCTGAACGTAGTATTATTTAAAGTGAACTTTCATTCCACGGTGAGCTGTGGCTTGGTCCTATGGAGAAGAACGTGCAAGAAACTCCATGGACACTCTTTTAAACACTGCCTTTTTACAAAATCATGGTAACATTATTTAATCTATACTTAATATTATAAAGCAGAAGAGTTTGTTTGTTTGTTTGTTTGTTTGGTTGAACGCGCTAATCTCAGGAACTACTGGTCCGATTAGAAAAATTCTTTCAGTGCTAGATAGCCCATTTATCGAGGAAGGCTAATAGGCTATATATCATTACGCTAAGACCAATAGGAGCGGAGCAGTAATGAAAAATGTTACGTATACGACGTTGCACGGGTCAGCTAGTGAGTCTATACAATGCAAAGATAATCTTACAATCTTCAGTAGGTCCAACAATGTTTCCACATCTTCATCGAAGTTCGGGCATTGTAGTCGTTGTGGAGCGGACCAGCATTGAGCCAAGCATTTTTGTCGTCAATGTACTCCTCTAGTTTATAATATGCTTGTTTGCATAGTGTGCGTTTTACACAGTTTTTAAATTTCGTCTCATTTAGTTCTAGTATATGTGGCGGTATTTTGTTATAAAACTTTAAACAGCAGTGCTATTCTGTAACAACATTTTCGTGTCTCGACAGCGGAATCCGAGGTGAGTTTCAAATTCGTATAAATATAAGACCTTATGATGTGTGAAATAAAGTTCACTTTGTAAGCTTAGTCACTCAGGTGAAGTCGATATCGAAGTGGTTATTTACAGAATAGACTAGCAGTATCCCATGAAAGATGTTGCTACTTTAGCAAGTCTGAAACCTGGTTGAACTAACTGATTCCTATTTCTAGTGACATAGTTATGTCTGTCGCCTCGTTTACTGACTTAGTCTGAGCTTACCCAGAAGGAGCCTGTTCACTCCAAATTTGAAGAGATAAGGGTTGTAAGCGTTCGGAAACACAGACGCAGGCAGAGAGTTCCACACCTTTGCTGTGCGCATTATAAAAAAAGACGAAAGGAAACGCTTAGTGCGAATTGGTGGAATAGGAACAAGGTAGTAAGTTACAAGGTTTATCCCAACAGTGGACTTAAAAGCAATGATGGTAATGAAACTATCTACAAAATTCCCACATTGTGTAACTTCCAAAAGTTCCAAAAGTTCTATCTTTAAATGTAAATGTTGCCAGCCCAACAGCTATAATAAGCTTGATATTATGCATTGATAAAACTTTCTATAAAGGGTTTTCAATTTAGAATTTGGCGCTCTTTGTGTTTTGGTAGTTATTTCAGTTAAGCTGCTTATCTGAAGGAAACTGTGTGAGACGAGGGTCTCCGTTGACCAAATATTATTTATTTTGGAAGATTGAGGCGGCTTTGTATGCAAACTCAACGTCAAGAAATCTTAAATCAGCTTCAATATGTTCTTTTGAACTGATTTCAATAAAGTGGGGAGGTTGGTATGTATTATTTTTGTACACAGCTATAAATTAGTAGTAATCGATTTTTGAATTTTTTTGTATTGTGTTAGGATTGCCTTCAAATTGTTTCCATTATTATGGTGGGGATCTAATTTTGAGTCTTGGCGATGAAAAGTGAAACTTCTCAAAAGTGGTATTTGAATAATTAACATAAACATTGCAGAAACAAACAAGCACAAGCAGTTATAAGTGTTAATAACATATTTTGAGTCTTAATACTTGAAAAAGATAAATTCTATTCTATTCTATTTACCATCAAAGGCTCTACTGTGACGTTGTAAAATGTTAAAGATTCCGTTGTAAGAGCGAGAGAGACAGAACCATCTATACTATAATATTATAAAGCTGAAGAGTTTGTTTGTTTGAAAGCGCTAATCTCAGGAACTACTGGTGCGATTAGAAAAAATATTTCAGTGTTAGATAGCCCATTAATCGAGGAAGGTTATAAGCTATCGATATCATCGCGCTAAGACAAGTAGGAGGGGAGCATTAATGGCAAATGTGACGCAGACGAAGCTGCGCGGGTCAGCTAGTAGGTAAGGGATAAAAAGCACTATACCTTCTACACAAAGGATTTATTGGGGTATTAACACTTCGTAATATGGCAGCAGGTTTTGGTCTTTAAAAGAAATCTTAAAAGGCGACTACAGTCTAACCATGAAGAAAATCGTAATGGACACCTGTGTACTACCAAGCTTACTGTACAGCTGCCAGACCTGGACTTTCACAGAAAAAGAGAAACATAAAATATTGACCACCCAAAGAGCCATGGAACGAAGCATCTTAAAGATAAGAAAAATACAAAAAATAAGAAGCGACATCATACGACAAAAAACAAAAGTAACTGATGCACTTACACACGCACTGAGACTAAAGTGGAACTGGGCTGGTCATGTCTCCAGATACACAGACAGACGGTGGACCATTGAAACAACGCGTTGGAAAAGACCATTACTGGGAAAAGGAAAGGCAGGAAGACCAATAAAACGGTGGGCTGACGACATCAGGAAGGTTGCAGGAAAATTTTGGATGATGCGGGCTAAGGACAGAAAGGCGTGGAAAGAGTTGGAGGAGGCCTTTACCCAAACTGGGGTCCATATCCAAAAACCAACTGAAAACTAACACAATTACTAACAACAACTAACAACATTGTAAATGAAATATGATTAAGGTTATGGAATAAATGGCTTAATAAATAAATAAAATATGGCAGCGGGGTATTAACTTTCGGAGGAATACTGTCGATGTTCATTAATTGCATAACAAAATTACCATTAGAAACGTGAATACACTGTATAATTGCTAATCAATCACCTCACTGACCACAGCCCACATTATAATAGCCCCTAAGCGAATTCTTATCAAACTGATAACTTCTGAACCAAAAGGTCGCATCGTATGAGAGAAGCAATTTATGATTATTGTTTCCAATAAGTCCGGGATGACAATATTGTTCATTAAGTATATTGACTTGCTGTACCATTTTTAGAATGGTAGGTATTATCTGGTGCTCGCGAACTTAGGATGATATACGATAGGCAGGAGCATTCTTCTTCTTTTCAAGTCCACGGTTAACTCCTTTGATTGTTTGATTGTTTATGGTCTAATAGATGGCTACCACAGAACAGATAAAGGAGGTTTTATCCGTTCTGTAATGGCTTCGTTAATGACAGCATCGACGGCATTCATTAAGCCCCCCAAAGTGCAGGTGTATAGGCACTTGGGGCAGTTCCACGTGTGGCTCATGTTTTAAACAGGGGCACCTCACTCACGCTGGGTATCCAGAGAGAGACTTGGAAATAACAAAGATAAAGAAGTATAGCTATTCATTCACACAATGATTTAATTTATTAAAATAATAACTTCAATCACCTAGAGGTGGATCGAAACTAAGTTGACCCTTCTCATCGTCGGGCCCGTATAGAGGATAAGAACCCACTCTCTTGCACAGTGGATCCCTATTAGGTGCAGAGGTAGTGGGAATATTATGCTGCTGCATTGCTTAGTATATTTATTTACTAGCTGAACCGCGCAACTTCGTCTGCGTCACATTTTCCATTAATAATCCGTTCCTATTTGTCTTAGCGTGATGATATAAAGCATATAGCCTCCCTCGATAAATGGGCTATCTAACACACACATCAAATCGGATCAGTAGCTACTTAGCGCGTTCAAACAAACAAACTCTTCAGCTTTATATTATTATTAGTATTATATAGACTAGCTGTCCCCCGCGGCTTCGCTCCCGTCAACTGGCTACCCTACCTACCCATTTTTTAAACCTTTCCTATATTCTGGCGAAATAAACAAAAAAAGAATTACCAAAATCGGCCCAGCCGTTCTTGAGTTATAAAATTACAACGAAAGGTGGCATTGATTTTTATATCTATACCTACTAATATTATAAAGCAGAAGAGTTTGTTTGTTTGTTTGTTTGGTTGAACGCACTAATCTCAGGAACTACTGGTCCGATTTGAAAACATTATTTCAGTGTTAGATAGCCCATTTATCGAGGAAGGCTATATGCTTTATATCATCACGCTAAGACAAATAGGAGCGGAGTATTAATGGAAAATGTGACGCAGACGAAGTTGCGCGGTTCAGCTAGTATTATTATATTGATATTAATCATAGTAGTGGTACTTACATCCATAATGCAACAAGGCATTCTCTACCAATCCACTTTTGGGTTAAAAAGACAACACTGTCCAACAGAAGTAAATAATATTAATTATTATTTACTTCTGTTGGACAGTGTTGTCTTTGTATGTAGGATTGTAGATGTTTCCGCAACTACTTTCTGTATGTAAACCAGAAAGTAGTTGCGGAAACATCTAAAGTCAAGTGCAAACAATAATTTTAGAACCCAGATAAACCCTACATTGAAATTTAATTAAATGGGAAACATGTTGCATGTGACGTCGCAAGCCAACAAATGCAGCCAGCGAGATAAATACGACGAACTACAGCAGTTACTTGAGAAAAACCAAATTTAATTAAAGTGTGGTTTCCAGCGCAGAACTCTACAAGCAAAAACTCGACTACCCTCACAAAACATTTGCAAACAGCCCATCACACACGCTTTAATTAAACCCCCTCAGTTGTGAGGTAGTGAGGTTGTGACGCAAGGACACACATCCTCTTGAATAAGTACCTGTGGCATACCTCGCAGGTGATATTACTAGTCGAATGGATTGTAATTTTAAATGGTCTTGAATGAAAAGTATTTGAAGTTAAGTGACTGTTGATTTAGCTGACGATACGTTTGATAAAAAAGGAACTATCCATACGTATATACTATACTATTATTATAATTGCGAAATGCGATAAGGCCGCCAATTGTATGTTTTGTTAGTTTAACGTTTCTTTTATGTATTTTTCATTTGGTGTACAATAAAGTATATATAAATAAATAAATAAATATCTGTCTGTCTTTCTTTCCTGTTTCGACTTTCAAGAGGAAGATGCTGCTGGTAGAAGCAACTGTTTCTAGATAATATATATGTCATTATAATATTAAGCCTTGTGTACATAAATCTGATACATAAAAAAATTAAAAAAATGTTTAAAATAATCGGACCTAGAGATAGTTTTTGTCGGGTACGTTAAGTGCCTTTGCCTTTGTAAAATGGCACGGTTTACATTTAAACCTGTCTATCCCCAAGCGACCGCCGGCGGTCGCGCGAAATTCATCCGTCAAACCCCAAGCGACCGCCGGCGGTCGCTCTCACCCACTCCATTGTAGGCCATATTATCAATACTTAGAGACTACTTATCTATGAACAAGTGTGGATATTTACGTTTTTGGATAAATTTCCTACAAATTGAACGCAAAAAATGACACCTTTCAAAAATGACATTTCAAAAAATCTAGTGTCAAAAGTTTCTATGTCACGGTGATTTCGCGCGCAAGTGGTGAAGTGATTTTAGTGAATTTTGTGTGTTTTTAGTGCGATATTCTAGGGTAAGTGGATAAGTAATCATTTATCAGTATTTCCTACAAGTATGTAGCTAGTTTTTTGCATGAAATAACATAACAAAACTTGTTTTATTGAGCCAACAAAAGTTACGTAGTTCCGAGTGTTCGTCAAGGTAAAAATTGTTATTGTTTGGGTTTTTTGCTATTTTTACAATTAAAGTAAGCATATTGTAACGATTTATAGTTAACAATGCGTTAATGAATATATAGGTAGTATTCTACAAGCTTTTCCAATTGGAATCTGTTTGATATAACTCTGATAATCGTTATCAAAATAGCGCATTGAATTACGCAATAAAAAACAACAAATGGCGCCGCGCTTTATGAAGTTTGAGCTTGAATATTGCTATAATCGGCTAGAGAACTCATATAAAAGATCATTGTCATTAGATTACTTGTCTTTTCATAAGCTAGATCCCAAAAATTGGTGTAAATTGATGCAATAGTTTTGTCAGAAATAACATAAACAGCAACATAACTACATTCAGCAAGTTCTCTCATTTCAATAGGATATATTTATTTCTCGAGTACTAATAAGAGTTTTGTTTATACTTAATTTCATGACGACATAATTAACGAACCCGAAACCGTTTCAAGTGCTCGGATACAAGCTACAGAAACGCTGCGATAACGTTTTTTGTTGGCCGGGTCAGATTACACTCACGGTAAGCGGCCGCCCGCGGCGCTGCCGGCCGTCAAGGATTGGGTGACGTATTAAGGATAAAGTTAGGTAAATCCATCACCGCATCCACCTGATGCTCATATACAGTCCCCAAAGTAAACGAAAACCTTTCTTATTTATCCTTATTCTAATCGAAACATCAAACCTAATGAATTTATACCCCACCAAGATTGATCAACCAAATCCTTATAACATCAAAGGTCAAGCGCACTGTCAATCCCGATCCCATCCCGTGTCAGATCAGCGATACCAGCCCATCAATCCTTTGGATTAAACGACGTGACGCTACGCCTAGCCTATGTACATGACCCGGGTGCTCAGTAGACCATGACGTCATGACGTCATGTCTAGGTTAATTGTGCAGAGTTTACAAGCACATGTTTGAGGTAAATTATGCGGAAGACTTTGATAGTTTACATGGAATATGGAGTTAACTGTTGAGACAACAGAGGGAGATATATCAGGATTTACGTAATTGATATTGCGAGATACTGATTAGGTTTAGGTATTATAAAGCCGGATGCCTAAAGATATTAACGTTTTGTTCATCTAATTTATTGGGTACTAGCTTCTGCCAGCGGCTTCGCCTGCGTGGTCCCTAGGGAACATGTTCCCGGGATTAAAAGTAGCTTATGTGCTATTCCAGACTATAATCTATCTTTGTTCTAAATTTCATTAAGATCCGTTAAGCCGTTCTGGCGTGATTGAGTAACAAACAACCAAACTTTCACATAATCATTTTTTTTTTTCATTTTTTCTATTGATTGTAGCGTGATGAAAAGTATACTATAACCTGCTCAGGAGTATGAATAATAATTGTACCAAGTTTCGTTAAAATCCGTCGAGTAGTTTTTGTTTCTATAACGGTTATACAGACAGACAGACAGACAAAAATTTTACTGTTTGGATTTTTGGCATCAGTATTGATCCCTAATCACCCCCTGATAGTTATTTTGGAAATATATTTCATGTACAGAATTGACCTCTCTACAGATTTATTATAAGTATAGATAGAAGAAGATTTGTATTGCTAGTAATCTGTTCCTACTGTATATCATCAATATAATAAATCTTGATTAGAGTATGATTTCTCGATATTTATTATGAAAAATCTTTTCGTTAGAATATATCTTATCCAAATTCAATAGTTTCCAATACATCCGTAAATTATTTAGAAAAAATTGTTCACAATTTCACGCGATATTTTACAATCTTACGGTGAGTTATTTGCCGGTGACATATAATACAAATTGCATGCAGATGTAATTTGTAGCTTATGAACGTGGTGAATTTCGATAACGATAGAAGACTTTTTAAACACAACTTTGAAAGGCACCAAGGCAAGGAATAAAACACCCAATAAATCGAAATACAGACAGCAGATTGATATGCCAATACATTCGGAAAGCAGGGGTATAAATAATGAATTGTTGTTCAAGGAAAGCGAGGCAAATAAAGTATTCAACACGCATTTCGCCCTAAACAGCGAAAGAAATCTTGTACCGATAGGTATAATATACTGTTTTACTCAAGAGTGTAAAGAATTTGCTTACCAAGAGAAACGACCGAACCTTTATGAAAGTTTCCGCGAACTGTGTAATATTGTGAACGTAATTTAAGTAAGCTGCTGAGTATCCCAGTGAATGTTCTCGTGCTAAGCTTTCCCTGTATTAATAATATGAACTAAGCTTCCGGTCGTGGAAACGAAGAGAGTAGTAATTTAATCTGCACAGGGTTTTATAAAGTGAGTTCCGCTGAGGGATTAAGTCCGTCTCTAAATGTGATAATATATCATTGGATAATGGATATTTTATAGCCAGGTATTGCTCGCAGTTTCGCTCGAGATTATATATTATAGACTCTCGTATGACGCTGACAATAAAACGTAGGTACACAAATTCGTCAGTTTATAAACTATACATGACGCGCCGTGAGATGTGTGTCCTCGCTTAATCTGTTTTGGCCTGCAGATGTTGAACCACCACAGCCAACAATGTCGCAAGAAAACATGCTTGGCCAAAAATTACACTATATCCAAATGGATGCATGTCCGCTGGTATCCGCAGATCGGTGGTGGCACGTACTGATTTATGACCCAGAGACACATTGCGGACAGGATGTGTTCAGTCATATGTCATGCTATGCTGAAGGATTTATCGGAAATTGAATTTTTGCTAGAACATTGGTTTTGGTGGTCAACAAGTTTAATGAAATATGATGGTTATAATATCATGTTATTTATTTTTACTAAGTTAAGCTGCTCGACTACTGACCAAGGCTTGCATTGACTGGACAGGTCCACTCAAATCTGTGTGGTTGACACTGATCTGCATGGTCCTAATATAACGTATTGTGAATATGAGGACCATGTGGATTGCTATGTTAGGGGTGGGTTAATTTAATTTAATTTTAGTCTGGCGGTTAGAGTTCTTTATGCGGCCTACTCAAATGGTACTTTGGTATTGTTCGTCAGGTCGTTGAGCTCCTTAAAGTTCTAAGTTTGAGCTACACGATAACTGACAAATGCTTGCACTATCTGGACAGGTTCAGGTCCACTCAGATCTGTGTGGTACTTTCCTCAAAAGGCCATCTCAGACATGGACCTACATGATTTGACCAGTACAGATTGTATGGATGTTTCTTCTCAGGGTAGTTAGCTAGGAAAAACCGAACTCATACCTACAAGTACAGCTTAAAATGACTCATCTGCTGCCTAGCCTTTTCCCAACTAGGTATATTGGGGTCGGTTGCAGTGGTTGGGAATGTGTGGCGGGCTTGTCCCAAAATAAAATATTGGGGTCGGCTCACAGTCAAACCGGATTCAGCTGAGCCAGTATTTTACGTGGAGCGGCTGCCTACCAGACCTCCATAACCCATTAACAAAGTAACACGGTACTTCTTGGCAAGACGGGTCAGATTTACTGGCTTCTGACATTCCGTTACGACGGCCAAATATCTACAAATGAGAACCGGGACCAACGAATTAACGTGCTTTCCGAGGCACAGAGGAAACTCGATATGTTAAGATGGTCACCCATCCACAGACCAACCTTGACAAGCGTTGCTTAATCTTGAAGATCGACCCGTGTGGCTTTTATTATTTAGCTACGAGCTTGAAATGACTAAACATATAAATACTCCGTCATCAATATCATCAATACTTACAAAATTAATATTTTCATCCTTCATGAAGATTAAAATCACTTACTAAATCTACATACACTTCTAATAATAGAAAGTACCTCTGCCATATTTAACTGGGTTACACCAATGCAACTGGGGCAAATGTTATGAATCATAAGAAAAGTTTGTGTGTATGTGGAGTGGTGAGATTCGATTTATTTGGGTTTTCTGTAAATTGGCTGTAGGTAATATGACGATGATTTTGAGAATGTCGGAAACAAATATGCTGACTGGGAGCTTATATTTTATAATATGCTCTACTACCGCGTGAAGCCGTGGAAAATTGTAAAGACTTGTTGTAGCATAGACTAGCAACTGGCGATTATATTCTACAACAAGTCTTTCCATTTTGTCAGTTGTGTTGTCCATTTGTAGCTTCAGAAATTGCAACACTGTTGATATAGTTAAAAACCTTATTACAAAAACTGACTAAATGGAAGTCTGATAAGTTCTACGTTAATATTTCAAAACAATTTTATTTGCCACCTTAGACTACCTACTTACTGAGAGCGTTGAAAGCATTTTTCAAGAAATTAATAACAGCGCATCTCCCGGGATGAAGAATCTTCGCATTTTCCGAGTAGCGTCGCAGGAAACGGTAATAGTCTCCGAGAATTCACTTATGTAGAGTCTTTTGTAAGGATTTAAATATCTGAAGTACACCTTTCTTTTTTTACTAATTTTCAACTAAGTATATAAATTAAAGTTCTCAAAACTTACGAGCTTTATGTGTTCTTCTTGGTTCATCTAAGATAAAATTATTTGTTTTGATTATTGTAAAAAATAGTTACATGCAGATCAGCCCAGTGTAATCTGTAACGTTTTCACCGTGGTAATTTATTCGAAGTCAGCTGTTATTCTATTAACTAATGCTAGAGATTGAGGAATCTCTTCATGACTTTCGAGGTTTTTACAGAATAGGTTTGAGACACTAGACGAAGTGGCAATCCCAAAAATGTTTGGAATAGGCCACTAATTGATATTTTGGTTACCCATTTCCATCGTTATCACAAATAGAAGGCCAACTTTTTGTGAAACCAAAACAATGGTCAATAAAATAAAAAAAAACGGATTGCACTCCGGGAGTGCCGGCAGAAGTGAAAACTTGAACATTAACATTGTGCGTTTTTGAATCATCCGTCTTACGAATTTTCGACGTGTCCTGACGTCTTACGAATTTTCGATCAGGTCACGTGTCTTGACGAGAGTTTTACATTTTTTTACCCATCATCCCCAGAAAAGTGCCCAGTGCCGCTTAAGAAGTTTTCACTTCAATATTTTAGAAAGTGATGGTTGATCGAATACAAAAATACTCTCTAACAAATAATAACATCAAAAACATCGATCCGAGACAACGTTGGCGTTGCTAGCAAAGCTTGTAGGACTTAATAAACTTCAGCACAGAACTCCTACAAGCCAGCGCAAACCACAAGGGTGCATTTTAGCACCGACCTGACCTGGCATATTCATGACCACGCTCTGAAGTGTATCGGAAACTCATATAACAAGGATTGTCAATTTCGTTGACGCTCCCGATAAATCGAAGCGATTTGTGTGAAGTTAGAGCCGGGACAGTAAAATCTGTAGGGTGACGCGTTAGCATCCGCAAATAAAAAACAAAAGCAAGACAATACGATTTGGCCCCAATTGGGACTACTTGAGAAGTTAAGTATTTTACGAGTATAACAAAGAAGTTAGTTATTCTCTTTTCACAGATCAAACATTTTTATTTTACTTGCCTTTACAAAAATAACTTCAGCAGTAAGACTAGGTAATCACAAGAGATGCAGTGATTTCTTCCAATTGCAAAACGATCTTAGGATTTTATTTGATTTGTAAGGTTAGAAACTGTAAGAAAGTCTGCCAATTTTAGCATAAGGTGGAATGAGAGGTCTCTTCAATACTTTGGAGTTACGAGTATAAACAAAGAAACCATCTTGAAAAAGTCTTCTATTTGTATGATTTATAAATTACAACACCTACAAGGATCGAATAGTAATTAGCGAAACAGCCCAATGTCATTGCAGTCCTGCAAGGACAGGTTGACTGACACTTTAAAGCTATTAAGAAAAAAAAAATTATAGGTCGATGACTTTTATATTTACATCTAAAGACGCCAATAAGAAAACACATACAATGGGCGCTCTTATCGCATTTCGCGATCTCTTTCAGGCACACTAGGATGGACAGTTTTTGACTTGACATGAAATTGGGGCTGTTATTGGTGTGACAAAAATAATATAATAGATACACAGATACATACATAATACGCTATATAATAGATATATAATTAACACTAAATAAAAGGTAGTAAAAATAAGTGACGGCCATCGACATAATCAATGTTCTTTGAAAAGATTTTTAAAAGCAGATTATGACTGAGCGCGTCTTACTGGAACTGACAAAGCATTCCACAGACGGAGCAGCCTGGTAAAAGATTTATTCAAGAAACTTGTGAAATGCATTGACATCCTCAGTCGTAAGGTAGTTCTATGATTTTAAGAATCACATCAGAAGAAAGATCACTTTAAAGTTTTAAACCAGTTCGTATTATTATGATCGAAGAGCAGGCAGCGAAGCAGCAAAAGGAACGATTTTTCTTAACACCGACAATGCGATTGCAGAGTTCGATAGAAGCTACAGACGCTAATAGATTAAAGTTGTTCCGGTTCACGGAGCGCTGGAATCTCAGCGATCCCGAGTTAATTGCCTGGTACAAATAAGAGATCCTATGCCTTCTGGTTGGAGCTGATCCGGATTTTGTATTGTATTGAACGGATTATAATCCATAAATACCATAAGCACCTATAGGTACAATTTACGGTATTTATATTAGGAATAACAGTTTGATGAACTTTGTTAATAAATAATAAATAAATAATTATGTTTTGTTTGCTTAACTGTGCGACTGATTACTGTGAGGGTTTTAATGATATATTTTTTAATTGTAAGTTATTTTAAAAAATGAGACCAAAGATGACCATTATCTCCTTTTTTATAATGCGCACAGCAAAAGAGTGGAACTCTCTGCCTGCGTCTGTGTTTCCGAATAAAATCTAATAATTAATCTCTTCAAAGTTAGAGTAAACAGGCTCCTTCTGGGTAAGCTCGCTCCATCGTAGACTTCGTCTCTGTCATCTCTGACCAAGACTAAAGTCAAGAGCAAACCCATCTCAAATAAAAAAAATAAAAACTCCGAAATCATTGAGCCTAAAATTTTGAAAAAAAAAAAGGAAATAATTGATCTTTACTTTATAGATTACAGGAAAACATATAAAAAGTTAGCTTTAATGTTAAAATGACATGTTAAAAAAATGAAATTCATTCGAAACACTTTTGCACGCGAGTCCGACTCGCACTTGGCCCGTTTTAACGTCTGCTGTAGCAAAATATTATTTTCCAATGTTATGTTTTCATAAATGATCCGTTTACCCGCAGTAGTTTTTGCACCGATTTCTTCGCAACGCCTGTGATTTTATCATTGGCCGTACTTATTGGTGCGAATGTGTGGGTAAGCCATTTATTATATACTCTGGCAACGCCGCTAATGGGGAAGCCAAAATGCTTAATAAACAATGCGGATACTATTGTTCTCGAGTTTTTTGTTCATACCGACAATATTTTGAGATGGTAATCTTCTCACGAGTCTTTTTATTTTATAATAAATGCTGGACAAAATTTAGATTGTCTCCAACATTATAGTCGTTTCAAGGTATTATCTGGCTTAAAAGATATTAAATACCTACCAAGTTGATGGGATAAAAAAAAACTCATTTGAAACTGCTTATGGAATATCCATATAAGCACGATGGACCGATGATTTATTTATTTAATGAAGATGGCTGACAGCGGATGGAAACGGACTGGTCAGGATCGGAATGGTTGGCTTTTCTTTACCAGTGGACAGTACTTGGCTGATTTGATATCTTGTAGTGTTAAATCATCTCAAGCAAAAGGGTGTTTGCACCTTTTGCTTGAGATTACACTTAACCAAATAGACCGTCAAGAAATAAATAGGGGAGGTTGTATAGATTTCATCTATACTAATGTAATAAAGCTGAAGTGTTTCTTAGTTTGTTTGAACGCGCTAATCTCTGGTACAGCCAGTCAGATTTGTTAATCTCCTTTGGTACGTATAAGATAGCCACATTAATGAGGAAAGCTATACAGAAACGACGGAATATGTACGTACAAATTCGAAGGCATAAGCTAGCACAAGATATATTCTCTATTTTTAACAGACTTCCCAAAAACATCTCGGTTTCTCTAGGTTCTCAACTCGGTTGCAGTTTTTTTATGTTTGTTATCTCATAACTCCGTAAATTATGAACCGATTTGAAAAAGTCTTTTTTTATCTGAAAGGATATACTTGTCGATAGGTCCCATTTAAATTTTATCGAAATCGATTTGGAAGTTTGGACTTGAAATCGAAATAGCTGGAAATCGTTTACTTAGATGATGGTTTTTAGACGTTCAAGTGATCGAAATTGCATATGTTGCTTTCCTGCGATTTTGCAGTGGTGTTATTAGGAGTGGGGTATCAGTAAAAAGTGAAAAATAAAAAAACTTTTTACAAAAGACAAAAAATTCAACCGACTTCCAAATAAAAAAAAACACTACAACGTAAAAAAATAACTTTGATTTCGGAAGTCGGTGTCAAAATGCGAAGAAACTAACAAAAACACCGACTCCCAAAATTATTTGTGTTTGTTTTTTTGTAACCGGTATTCAAAGCTACCGATAAGGATAAAGAACAAGCAATCACTACAGAACCAAACACAAAACAAAATAAAGAAATAAAAAGGAAAAACAACACATCACGTTTCGCAGCAGGAAGCAAAGTAAACGACTATAAATACACCACAGTTAATCATATGGAAGCAATGTTTGCAAATATGTTACTAGATGTCCTTCTAAAATTTGCAGGGAAAATAAGAATTCAAGGAGGTGACATACACTAGGGTCTAAAAAGGCCACTTTAGCAGAATCATTTTAGAACCACACAACAATCTGACAAATTTCATTTTTGTCTTTATCGCTAACGCATTAGTTTCAATGTTGATTGGGAAAATTAGAAAATAAGGCTAAGAACTCACGGAGCGATTTTCACCCGCGACGCTGCGGTTGCGGGCCCGCAGCTTCTGTAGAAACCGCGGGCGTAAATCGCGTCGTGAGTTGTGCTTTAATTTTTAACATATAATAATGTATCAGCTTTCTACAGAAGCTGCGGGCCCGCAACCGCGGCGGTCGCGGGTGAAAATCGCTCCGTGAGTTCTTAGCCTGACAGGTAAAGTAAAATTTAACATGGTGTAGGTACATGATACATGCCAGATAACAATGAAGTACAGAAAAAGAGTTCTAACATGTTCAGCCGCATATCGTGGCGTACAAATTGGTAGGAAGAAATGGTGCATAAACCGTGATAATATTCATCAAAATTACATTTAAGACATTTTGTAGGTATTAGAATAGTTCATATCGGGATTGCTGCCATGTACCTTTTTATTTGCAAGTTTCCGATATTTTGGCACTGTTGCAAGCGCCATGATCACGGAGTAATGCGCTAAAGTTAGTGACCATGAAAGTTTAAAACAATATATTTTGTAGGTACTTATTAATTCACTTAAGACTCTGCCAGCTCAATAACTCAGCCAATATTACGATTTTGTTATGAGGTGTACAATAAAGTATATGTATAATAAATAATAAATAAATATTTATAGATAAAAATGACAATAATAAATGTCAAAGTAGTCATTAAATAAATTAGTCAATAGAATTTCAATTCTATCATTAAATGTCAATTCCAAATTACAATTATTATTAGGTAGCGTGATCTGCGTTCTGATTCTGCTAAAGTAGCCTTTTTAAACCACCTGAGGGCTCATTCACGTAATTTTATGACGCGTCGATTAAGTTTTAGTGCAGTTGCAGTTAAGTGATAAACGGTATTCTTGTAATCGTTGAACTGCGCGTAAGCTGCGCGTGAACTGCACGTCAACAGCACGACAGCCAAACTCGACCATACTTACGTATGGTGGAGAGAAAAAATATTACTCACTAAATAATCGAATAGATTCGATTACATTTCAATGAATATGACGTTATGATAACATTAAAACATAAACTTAAACTTTTAAGCTGTCATTTTGAGACGTCAAACAAATAGTAGAATACCGATCATCTTGCGTTCCGAAGCACGCACCAAAGACGCGCAACAGTAGAATGCCGTTATTGCGCTCGCGTGACGCAAAATTGACGCGAGCGTGTCTGACAGCGGTAGAGAATACGAAAAGCGTTGTTTTGATCGAAACCTAACTTCAACTACACTGCAACAAAACTTATTTAGTTACGTGAATTAGCCTACTGGTCTTACTGGTTCAGAAAGGCCAGGTTCGTCGTACTAGCAATCGGTGGCGTGCTTGTATGACTGGTTTATTTTTTTGGATGTGCAATCATCAAGTCTCCTTCCGTTGGCAGAGCGGGAAGGAGTGTCAGACTCCTAAACACACTTGCGCTGCTCCGCTCAGCACTGGGCAAACGGTCTAGTCTAGGGCTAACTGCCGACTAGACCGTATTTTTTTACTATTCATAGGCTTGACCACTATCTCACCTGACGGTAAGCGATGAAGTGGCCGCAGATGGAGCACGCTTGCCTAGAAGAAACCTATTAACTCTTGACTTAAAGACTCCCAGGTTGTAGCTATCAGGAAACACAGACTCCGGCAGGGAAGTCCACTCCTTAGCTGTACGCACTATGTATGTGTTCCCAAAACGTTTTGAGCGTGTGGGTAGGATGTCCACCGTTAGCCCAAGCGTGCCAAGCGGGGCAGCGCAAGTGGACATTACTGACTAAAACACATTCGTGTTCCTCCCAAATACCCTTTGCGTTCCAGATGGCCAATTCTACTATTTTTTAAACAACTTTCGCATTCGCATGTCAATCGCAAACTGTCAAAACAGCCTTAATTTTCATACATTTTTGACAGATTGCGATTGAGATGCGAATGTGCAAATAGAATTGGCACTCAGGACCGCGGTGACTCTTTCAAACAATTTCGCAATTCGGCAGGGTCTGTGTTAGACAAGAATAATCAATGTAAACGTAACAAAAGGAGTGGGTAAAGATTGTACTAGATGGCATTTTGTAAATTTTTCCAACCTGCTTATGAGAAAAAGTTGTGATTATTTACATTATTACGACTATAACATGACATTTTTGACTTTGACTTTAAACTGCGCACAAATCTTGACTCTTACCTGCTAGTTGCTACTGAGAAATATCAGAGTATTCTACTAATTTTCAAGTAATGGTTGCATTCGCATCTTAATCGCAATCAATGTGCCAATTCTACTAATTTTCACATTCGCATCGCCTCTCAATCGCATCTCAATCGCAAACTGTCAAAAATGTATGGAAATTAAGGCTTTTTTGACAGTTTGCGATTGACATGCGAATGCGGTGCGAATGTTGTTTTTTGTTCAAAAATTAGTAGAGTTGACCCTCAGATTGCAAATAATAACCCACCAACACTTAGCCCGATTTAAGAATCGAAACCAAGGCCTTATTCTTAGCACAAGCGTTTGCAACTAATAGATTAACAGGGCAGGGATACAAGAGACGTGTTTTTTTGGCAGTTATTTGTCCGTGCACGTGTAGTCGGAAACTTGATACTACTAGAAACTAGCAAAACTAGTAACCTCAGATTTGAAATGAACCGACAGCTCAAACATTCAAATTCGCGCTGATTCCAAACAGTCAGCTACCAACATCCATTGGACGGGAAAGCTTTCAAAGCATTTGCATTCATATTTTTTCCCATTCGAACTCATACAATCTGTATTTTCACAGAAACTTTGTATGAAAGGCTCTGACACGACCTCTTCAACTTCGTAATCCATATTATTTTCAAACGAGCATTGTCCGCGATTACTTTTGCATGAGTTTGGAAGTTAGGAAAAGAATTTACCCAAGATTTGTGGCCTGACAAAGGAGGTTTTATGGGCCAATGGTTTATTGATCTTGCAAATAAGAACGAGATCCAGTGATAGGTATAATTTGTTCCGTACCCGGCCAGAGGGTAACCAATTGAATCCTATTGCTAAGCCTCTCTTGTACGTCCGTCTCTCCATCAGATCATATACAGTCCGCACGTCCGCCCGTCGTTCAGACGGCGGGTTGTATCTCAAGAACCGTAATAGGTTGATACTCAGACCAACAAAAAAGTTTGATAGTTCAAATTTTCACAGTGTGTATTTCTATTGCAGCTACAAATAATAAAAATTAAATTAAAACTTATAGGTAGCTTCCATAATGAAACGTGTTTTTAGGGTTCCGTAGTCAAATAGAAAAAACGGAACACTTTTAGATTCTGTCTGTCCGTCCGTATGTCACAGCCACTTTTCTCCGAAACTATAAAAATTATACTTGGTAAGTAGATGTATTCTGTGAACCGCATTAAGAGTTTTCACACAAAAATAGAAAAAAAAAACATGATATTTGGGGGATTCCTAGAAAAAAAAAATTTTTTTCATATACGTGTGGGGTATCTATGAATAGGTCTTCGAAAATGATATAAAGAAAGAAAGAAAGAAAGAAAAAGAAAGAAAAATAGTTTATTTACGTCAAGCATGACGCATAGGAATAAAACACTTACTAAAATAAAAATTACAAAAAAAAACTGGGACAATATGCGTCACCTTAACGTAAAACGGTCATATTGAGGTTTCTAATATAATTTTTGTCTATAATCATTGTGTCCCCCCCTGTAACTTCTAAAATAAGAGAATGATAAAACTAAAAAAAATATAAATGATGTATATTACCATGTAAACTACCAGCGAAAATTGGTTCGAACGAGATCTAGTAAGTAGTTTTTTTTTTAATACGTCACAAATCGTAAATCGCAACTTTTGCTTATAATTATATAATACCTACAGGTTTGTACGGAACCCTCGGTGCGGGATTCCGACTCGCACTTGGCCGGTTTTTTTATACGCAGTCTGAAGGGATGTCATTGAAACACAGTGCATATTAATATGGGTCATCAACATCAACAAATTGCTTTATTACAAAACTAAGCGTTTGCGCTTCAAAGGCATAATTATAATAATGTAACGACACGGATGATGCAGTGGTTGAGCTGCTGTGCTGCGTGTCGTGGTTTCGATTCCCACACGAAACAAATACATTTTGTATGGCTTACATATAGTTATTCCGGGTCTGGGTGTTTGTGCAAATGAGTTTGTATGTTTGTGAACGCACCCACGACACAGGAGAAATTCCTAGTGTGGGCAACGTTTATCTAAAAAAAAATGATATTTTGTACTTTTTCCTTGTGTGTTAAATTTTTGTGCAAAAATGTTAGTAGGTAGTCCCAAAAACAAAATCCAACGTAAACCTTTCAAACACGATTTTTAAAATACTATATAATACCGTACAAAACTTTTCAAGCAAATCCATTCATAGATTCCTGTTCGGTCCCACGTTGAAAGAAAAAGAACGCTGTCAGCTGTAAGCAACACATGAGATGCATTTCCTCACATACACAACACAAAGCGTTTGAGGATATCCGCTGAAGCGTTCGACGCGGGTGAGGCTTTCTCCAGCGCCATTCAGCCCCGTTTAGCTCCTAACACAGTATGCGAATGAGAGATAGATGTATGAATGGAATTCCTCTGTTATGTCACGCGTAGGTACTTAAAATACTGGATTATACAGATGCAAAACTTTTCATGAATTGCATAAAGATCTTTTGAGTTATTTTTAATTCATTGATCTGTCAGCTCGTGGCTAAATAAAAACAGTCGCATAGGTCGATCTTCAAGATAAGCAACGCTTGCCAAGGTTGGTCTGTGGATGGGTGACCATCTTAACATACCGAGTTTCCTCCGTGCCTCGGAAAGCACGTTAAGCCGTTGGTCCCGGCTGTCATTTGTAGATCTTTGGCAGTCGTTACGGAGTCAGAAGCCAGTAAAATCTGACTCCAGTCTTGCCATGAAGTACTGTGTTAGGCACAGTACTGGGTGAGGTCTGGTAGGCAGCCGCTCCACGTAAAATACTGGTATTCAGCTGAATCTGGTTTGACTGGAAGCCGACCCCGATATAGTTGGGAAAAGGCTAGGCAGATGATGATCTGTCAGGGAGAAAAAGTCGATATGCATATCTTAAAATCGAGAAAAATATAATAATTTCGTTTAAGTGACTTTTGAGTTCTGCGTACGTAAATGAATGTACCGCATAGCTGATCTGTTCATATATTTATCAGCTGGTCCCGTAGTTACATTTGTTTATTTTCATGTGTTAATAGATACTTTCACCCCTTAAAAATTGCCAATAAATTAAACATAACATTTGCTGGCAATAGTATTCAAAATTTCACGAAATTTAAACTTGACTACAGATAGTTGTTCCGGGTCTGCTTGTTCACGATACAGGAGAAATTCCTAGTGTGGGGCAACGTTTTATTTAAAAAAGAAAAGAAAATAAACGAAAAGAAAGAAAAAAAATAAAAAAAATTGGAAAGGATAAAACAATAATCAAAATCAGTTAACAATTAAAAAAATTTAAGAAAATACATTTATTTCGCCAGAAATGACGCACAAACACAAAATTAAACTAAAAACAAACTACAAATTAAATACAACCTATTCTATTCTGTATTTTAATTGGCTAAGATATCGCTGAACTTACATACAAAAAAAAAACAACCAAGAGAGATAACCGTATAAATATTTTCCCAAGTCACTCCTGTGTAAATAACATTTAATCTGATTTTGCGACCAACATGGTGACAAAATACGTCTTTGAAATCTTCCCTTTCCATTATCATTTTCACGGAAGGGTGGATTCTAATGGACAAATGTCACAAGCTGTCGCGGGCAAGATGAAAGCGTGGGTGAGAAAACCAACTCCAGCCTTGAGGAAATTCCGCTCTCAGATCCGCAATGAACCCGGGAAGAATGCTGAAATATGATACACAAACGAATTATGTTTGTGTGAGTAAAATATATTACTTCTAGCAAAAGATACTCGGACGATTCGGGATTATATTCGGGCTTACTTTTTTTTATCCCCAGTCAACTTCCGTTTACCCGTATAAAACATTTGTCTCTATCAAATTATCCTGTCAGCTAAGGGAATACGAAGAAAGAATACAGATTACGCAAAAGAAAATTGAAGAATTGAGCTGCTTTCAGACTACGCTATAATATATAGAGCATAGAGTATATAGCTCATAGCACAACAGTATCGCGCACCATACATTGTGGACACGTTCACACTGTAATGTACTGTACAGTGCAGTGTGAACGTATCCATTAGCTCTATACTATTATATAATAGCGTAGTCTGAAAGCAGCATAAAGGAGATCAAGATAAAAAATACTGGCCAAGTGCGAGTCATATTCTCACACTACGGGTTCCGTACTACAAAACGAAAAAACACGTTTCTTGTAAGGAAGGTCCCTTTGATTTTTAATTTAATTTGAGATTTATTAGCTTTTTTTTTTTTTTTTATTTTTTTATTTATTTCAATTTCAGTTAAAATACAGTTGAAATGATGGAGTTATACTAATTATGCTAACAGTGCAGTATCAGTTTATCAGCGGGTCCCAAACTAGGCGCAGCCTGTGTCTTGGTGACCCAAACAACTCAGAAAAACAAAATTTTCCATGCAAGATGCGGCCTGCTAGCGCTACGTGACAATTTGTTACAAAGAAAAAGAACTCTAAAATAAAAATAAAACTAGCACAAACAGAGCTACATAGATTGCAGAACAGCAGTTGATGTGAGTAAATGTGAGGTGTAAGTGAGGGTGTGAGTTTTGTAGGTATTATCTTCTACTTATCTTGTGGGTGGTAAGGTCTAACGACCCCACACACCTAGTGCCAGAGTTTCTATACCGCCTCAAGGGCCTCTGACATGGTTTATCGGCTTACACGTGCCTTCTGAAGCACGAAATCATCTTTTTATCAGACAATCAGGTGATTCGAGCCTGCAATGTCCAAGCCAAACTGGAAACAACTTTACAAAGTATGCTTCCCGAGGGAATCGAACCCATGACCACCGGATCTTCTTAGTCTATGGTTCTTGAGTTACAGTCCGCTGATAGACAGATGCAGGGACGGACAGACAGCGGAGGCTCAGTAATAGGGTTCTGTTGTTTACCCATCGGGTACGGAACTTTAAAAAAATACAACCGATTTCCAAAAAAAAACACTACAAAGTAAAAATTACCTTTAATTTCGGAAGTCGGTGTCAAAATACGAAGAAACTAACAAAAAAAGTTTTTTATTTTTCACTTTTTAGTGGTACCCCACACCTAACAACACAATTTCGATTACTTGGATAACAAAAAACCATCATCCAAGTAAACGAATTCCAGCTATTTCTATTTAAAATACAAAGTTCGTAACCGATTTTGATAAAATTTAAATGGGACCAATCTGCAAGTATATCCTTTCAGATAATAAAAGAGTTTTCAAATCGGTTCATAATTGACTTGAGTTATGAGGTAACAAACCAGAAAAAAAAACATACAACCGAATTGAGAACTTCCTCCTTTTTGGGAAGTTGGTTAAAATCAGCCCACATACCTACGGTATTTCGGAAGGCTACTCGACGTTAAAGAGGAATACCGATAACATTACCTTTGGTACGGAATCTCTGAACGCATATTTCAGTTGTTTTCGTGCCTTCCCCTCGTCATTACGTGCATTCCACATGTGTTACAACTGCTACTATCTAGATATTTATGTACATTCCACACGTGTTACAACTGCTACTATCTAGATATTTATGTACATTCCACACGTGTTACAACTGCTACTATCTAGATATTTATGTACATTCCACACGTGTTACAACTGCTACTATCTAGATATTTATGTACATTCCACACGTGTTACAACTGCTACTATCTAGATATTTATGTACATTCCACACGTGTTACAACTGCTACTATCTAGATATTTAATATGTACATTCCACACGTGTTACAACTGCTACTATCTAGATATTTATGTACATTCCACATGTGTTACAACTGCTACTATCTAGATATTTATGTACATTCCACACGTGTTACAACTGCTACTATCTAGATATTTATGTACATTCCACACGTGTTACAACTGCTACTATCTAGATATTTAATATGTACATTCCACACGTGTTACAACTGCTACTATCTAGATATTTAGAGTGCTCACAGAGTCACAGTTATCTATACCCTTTGAAGGAAACTGATAATTATTTCCAATGATTGAGACCGATCTAAATCATTTTATTAACCACTTTTCGTTGTAATTTTATAACTCGAGAACGGCTGGGCCGATTTCGGTAATTCTTCAACAAAAAAACCGGCCAAGTGCGAGTCAGACTCGCGCACCGAGGGTTCCGTACAAACCTGTAGGTATATAAGTAAAAGTTATGGTATTTTTATTGCTAAATGAAATCCATAACATAACAATGTGGAAAGCTGACGGTACCTTGTCAATACATATATGAAAACATTATGTATGTTCGGAAAAATCTTCATCTCTTTAAGAAGAGAAGTGATAGACATAATTTTAATACTAGAAATAGGCACAATTTGGATCAATCTCGGTTTAGATTGGCTAAGGTACGAAATTCTTTTATGGGGAATTGTGTAAAATTTTATAATAAAATACCACTGCGGATTCTACAACTGAACGAGACAAAATTTAAAACATGCATAAAACGCACACTATGTAGACAAGCATATTATAAATTAGAGGATTATATCCTTGATAAAAAAGCTTGGCTTAATGCTGGTCCTGCTCCACAGTCACAGCCACTTGGGTCCACTAATTAGTTTTCTTTTATTTTATATTTGGAAGAGATGCTCTCTCTTTTATTTTTATAAACATGGTTTTTTTTTTGGAGTAAATGTTTAATCTTTTTATTTTTAACTTTTGAAAAGTTATAGTATTGTATAACTTCGAAGCATTTTTTATTTATTTTGTAAATATGAGTACCACGTGTAATATAATGTAACTGTTTTTGTTTTTTTTTTTGACATGAACGAGCATGGCAATTGAGAGTTTGTCATGCTCACTCAAATGTCTCGCTGATGGTGGCACGTGTGTTGGGTCATTCGGTTCCCTTCAATATGGTTGAGCTGAGTAGTGCTGATCCACGCGTCATGTTCGTGAACGGGCGCCATCAGTTGAGACTGGTCATCTCTCAACTGCCACTAGCTTATTTTAATTTTATTGTTAATGTAATTTTTAATTAGCATTGTTCTCATATATTAGAAGTAATAAGACATGTAACCAGAATTTCTGTACCTAATACATAATCATGGTTTAAAAGAGTGTCCATGGAGTTTCTTGCACGTTCTTCTCCATCGAGATCTACTCCTTGGAATGTGCAACTAGCTTCCTTTTTCTGACTGACCGACTTATTGACAATTCAAAAGTGCCTGTAAATGGTTTATTTGAAATAAATGCTTTGAGTTTGAGTTTGAGTTTGAGCTGGAGGAGCATAAAATGTAAGACAAAGGTCTCTCAGTAATCCTTTATTTTGTATTAACATATAGGTATTTATTAATATTTTTTTTTATTTTTTTTTCTTTTTTTTTTAATATAAATGAAATACCTAACACTAGCCTTGTAAAAATTATTTTATCAAAGTTATTTATTTATAAAGTTTTTTAGTCACTATTTAGAGATCTAGTTCAAAAATACTAATAATTAAGTATTAAATTTGAACCAGATCTGTAAATGGTGACTGAAAAAGGTATGAATAGTACCACATTGAACATTGAAGTTCGAAAAAACGTTATCTATAGTTGTACTACTTCGTGTAGTGCTAGTGTTTATTAACGGAAACATGTTTATGGATGAAAAATATGTGGAAATTCCATTTTGGGGATTCATTCTAAAATTGATATTGAAGTCTCCCACAACTATCAAACGAGAACTTGAAGTATACCTATTGAGGTTGCTGCCGTATATTGTTGTATTTATGCATTCTATTGCAACATTAGAGCTATCATCCCGTATGCTGGAATTAAAAGAGGCTGGCATTAAGTCCGCCTCTGTACTTGTGTGCATGAAGTGTTAAATAAATAAATAAATAAATAAAAGTAGGTCTACCCGTTTTCACCATTGCGGCGGTAGTGCCCCTCTTTGAGGAGTGACCGTGAGTTCCGCCTGACGCAGGTCCTCACCGGACACGGGTGTTTCGGGAGGTTCCCGCTCAGGATCAGGCGGGAGGACACGCCAGGGTGTCACCACTGTGCGGATCGCCCAGAGGACACGGTGGAGCATACGGTGGAGGTCTGCCCCGCTTGGGCGGAGCATCGCCGTGTCCTCGTGGAGGCGATCGGCGGCAGCGACCTCTCGTAGGGCCGGGCCCCTGGTTCAGACCATGGTGTGGAGCGAGAGGGAATGGGAAGCAAAATTCTCGTGTCGCGGTGTTTGTTTCCAAACTCCTCCGAAATGGCTGAACCAATTTGCATGAAATTTTGTGTGCATATCGGGTAGGTCTGAGAATCGGCCAAAATCTATTTTTTTATTTTTTTTTGTTAATCGCATAACAACGTTTGCTGGGTCAGCAAGTCTAATATATAAAATTCTCGTGTTGCGGTGTTTGTTTCCAAACTCCTCCGAAACGGCTGAACCGATTTGCATGAAATTTTGTGTGCATATCGGGTAGGTCTGAGAATCGGCCAACATCTGTTTTTTTTTTTTAATCGCTGAACAACGTTTGCGTATACTATGTGATGTAACTAAAAGTTTAAGATTTTCGGAATTTTTCCTATATGTGTACTTTATAACGTTGCTTCATGCCAAATTTCAAGATTCCAGGTCGTCTGGAAATATCCTTTAGGTTTTGATTCCCTTGCGAGTAGTTGCGAGTTTCAAAATATGCGGCTTTAATTGCTGTATCTTTTGATTGCGTTGACGTAGAAGTTTGATTTTGTTACAGCTTAAAGATATTATAGACTTGAGTATTTGTTAAGAATTTCAATATAATACCACTACGCGTTCATGAGTAAAGGGGTAATAAGTTTAAAATTATTAAAAATATTTTTATTATATGATGTAACTAAAAATTTATGCTTTTCGCAATTTTTCCTTTATCTGTGTTATAAGACGTTGCTTCGTACCAAATTTCAAGATTCTGAGTTCACGGGAAGTACCCTGTAGGTTTTGATTCCCTTGCGAGTGTCGAAAATTTGCGGCATAAACGGGAGTATCTTTTGATCGCGTTGACTTAGAAGTTTGATTTTTTCACGGCTCCAAGAGACCATAGACTTGAGTATTTGATATGAATTTCAGCTTGATACCTCCACGCGTTCCTGAGAAAAAAGGTCTTGACAGACAGACAGACAGACAGACAGACGGACAACAAAGTGATCCTATAAGGGTTCCGTTTTTACCTTTTGAGGTACGGAACCCTAAAAAGAATTAAATATAACTGCAAAAAATGCAGTTGACGGGAGCGAAGCCGCGGGGCACAGCTAGTCATATAAAAATAAATTGCTGTTCGTTAGTCTCGCTAAAACTCGAGAACGGCTGGGCCGATTTCGGTAATTCTTTTTTTGTTTAGTTCGCCAGAATACAGGGAAGAGTTAAAAGCAAATAAAAATGCAGTTGACGGGAGCGAAGTCGCGGGGGACAGCTATTACGTATATAAAATTCTTCCGTTACTGAGTGAATGACTGACAGACAACGCTCAGCTAAAACTACTGGTCGTAGGAAGCTGCACGTAGGTTCCTTGGGGAGTTCAGGGGAGCTCTAAGAGAGGATTTCCCTAAATCCCTGAAGGAAGGGGAAAAATCGGGATATGCGTGTACGAAGTCGCGGCAATAAGCTAGTTTACAATAAAAAAAAACTTTTGAGGTGTCAAGGGACACCCGGATGGAACGAAGTTCCTTTTATTTATTATGTACAAAAACCTGTCTACACTCAACAAAACTGTCGCCATCCATCCATCCATCCATCCATCCATCCATCCATCCGTCCATCCGTCCATCCGTCCATCCGTCCATCCGTCCATCCGTCCATCCGTCCATCCGTCCATCCGTCCATCCGTCCATCCGTCCATCCGTCCATCCGTCCATCCGTCCATCCATCCATCCGTCCATCCGTCCATCCGTCCATCCGTCCATCCGTCCATCCGTCCATCCGTCCATCCGTCCATCCGTCCATCCGTCCATCCATCCATCCGTCCATCCGTCCATCCGTCCATCCGTCCATCCGTCCATACGTCCATCCGTCCATACGTCCATCCGTCCATCCGTCCATCCGTCCATCCGTCCATCCGTCCATACGTCCATCCGTCCATACGTCCATCCGTCCATACGTCCATCCGTCCATCCGTCCATCCGTCCATCCGTCCATCCATCCATCCGTCCATCCGTCCATCCGTCCATCCGTCCATCCGTCCATACGTCCATCCGTCCATCCGTCCATACGTCCATCCGTCCATCCGTCCATCCGTCCATACGTCCATCCGTCCATCCATCCATTCATCAATCCATTATGGCATTAAGCGTTAGGGCGACTCCAGCAGCCCAGATGACTCGCCCCATTTAAACCTGTTTTTATCTATGACAGTGTTCAAGAGGTTCACAAGTGTTCCGCTAGATGGTTCTTTATTAAATAACGCGTCTTTTGGTCGGTAAAGCAACACGTCAAGCGACAGAAACAACGTGCCGTTAAAACATTTGGTCTTAATTTTTTCCTTCTAGCCCTTTTTCGCAACGCGCGATAAAGAACTTCGTTCCAAAAACTATTCTCATCTTCCTCAATCCAAACGAAACCATAATTATGCAACCTGCCTATCCAATTCTCCGCTGCCCAATACACACAAGTGACTTGACTTCAGCACCTACATAAACTCAACTGTTTGTCTCAAAACGGATAGTGTCTTCGGCATCAATATTTATACAAACGATACAAGGCAACAATCTCTCCCAGGAAAATAGAAAAGAATCGGTATATTTTGGTGTGCTCATAGAGTAGGAAGCATTTATTAGTTTCTTTTTCCTCTGAGCCACAATATCACATATACCTAATACATGTAAGTTTATGACCGACATGCTGAGAGAAAGTTACACAAAATGTGAGAGATTGTTAGGATGCGAGTTTAGGAGCCCCGGGGCTATGGATCCTGCGATTTGGAAGATTTTATGGCGGTAATTTGGTAATCTGTGGTTTTTATGACAAAAGGACTTCTTTGTCACGAGATTTTGGTCCTTAAGAACAACTGTTAGGACGCGTGGAGATATCTTATAGGTGTTATAATTATTCAATGATTAAATATACGAATAAATCTTTTGAAAAGAAAGATTTCGATCATTGACACAACAGTAAAAAAAAAAACCGGCCAAGTGCGAGTCGGACTCGCGCACCGAGGGTTCCGTACAAACGTATTATATTATAAGCAGAAGTTGCGATTTACGATTTATGACGTATTAACAAAAAAACTACTTACTAGATCTCGTTCAAACCAATTTTCGCTGATAGTTTACATGGTAATGTACATCATATATTTTTTTTAGTTTTGTCATTCTCTAATTTCAGAAGTTAAGGGGGGGTTTACCACTTTGGAAGTGTCTCTCGCGCAAACTATTCAGTTTAGCAAAAAATTATATGAGAAATCTCCATATCATTTTTTAAGACCTATCCATAGATACCCCACACGTATGGGGTTCATGAAAAAAAATTTTTGAGTTTCAGTTTTAAGTATGAGGACCCCCAAAATGTATTGTTTTTTTTTTCTATTTTTGTGTGAAAATCTTTATGCGGTTCACGGAATACATCTACTTACCAAATTTCAACGGCATAGTTCTTATAGTTTTGGAGAAAAGTTGCTGTGACAAACGGACGGACAGACAGACATATGACGAATCTATAAGGGTTCCGTTTTTGCCATTTGGCTACGGAACCCTAAAAAGAAGTAATACTAACTGTTAAAATATAATTTTTATGTCAAAAGGACCTCAGATCGGCATAATGTTTGCGGGCAATCTAATGCTTAGTATCACCACATAACGCTACGGAATTTTCGGCTGTGACCCACGAGTACCTAACGTCCGAAAGTGCTCTATCATGTGCAAGGCAAAAGGATTTGTTTTGATTCCAACCTACCTGCACTATCATATCTACTTCCAAACATGTACCCGTATGCAGTGTTACTAAAATACAAACAAAACATACAATTTCAGAAATTCCAAGCTTACAACTCACTACACGCACGACGGAGCTCGCAAGATGTTGCTAAAACATTTAACTTACACATCCTCTAGTATATTACCTCGTAACTAACATAAATACACACACACTAATGTCACTTACAGTTGTTGATTGTTGTTTAAAAGCTATAAATCCGCTACATAAATTAATGGAAGTCGTAAGTTAATATACCTAGCGCTCTTTGTGTAACACTTCGTAATGTCTCTTATTGAATTTCCGTACGGGAAACGAGAATACATAACACGTACCTACCTATGCTTGTCAACTAAGGATCAAGTAGCTATAAATGAAGTACGGAACGGTAGTTGAGGACAATGGGTGTTTGCCTTCTTTCAATATAAGGGTTGGTTTTTAGGGTTCCGTAGCCAAATGGCTAAAACGGAACCCTTATAGATTCGTCATGTCTGTCTGTCTGTCCGTCCGTATGTCACAGACACTTTTCTCCGAAACTATGAGAACTATGCTGTTGAAGCTTGGTAAGCAGATGTATTCTGTGAACCAATTTTCACACAAAAATAGAAAAAAAAACAATAAATTTTGGGGGTTCCCCATACTTAGAACTGATAGTCAAATTTTTTTTTCATCAAACTTATAGGTACGTGTTGGGTATCTATGGATAGGTCTTCAAAAATGACATGGGGAGGTTTCTAATATAATTTTTTTCTAAACTGAATAGTTTGCGCGAGTGACACTTCCAAAGTGGTAAAATGTGTCCCCCCCTGTAACTTCTAAAATAAGAGAATGATAAAATTAAAAAAAATATAATATGATGTATTACCATGTAAACTCTCAGCAAAAGTTGGTTTGAACGAGATCTAGTAGATAAGTAGTTTTTTTTAATACGTCATAAATCGTAAATCGCAACTTCTCACAGGCTAAATTTTAGCCTAGCTAGGAGAACAGTACTTCACCCGTCTTTAATGTAAATTGTTATGAAATAAAATATGTAAATGCAACATTTGTAAACTTTGCAATCCCATTATGAAATAAACTATTACTATTACTATTACTATTACTATTACTATTACTATTAACTTCTGCTTATAATATAATACCTACTGGTTTGTACGGAACCCTCGGTGCGCGAGTCCGAATCACACTTGGCCGGTTTTTTTAATAATCCATTTCATTTTCATTCATAAGCTTTTGCTCGCGACCCCGATTTTTCCCGTTCCTGTAGGAATTTCGGAAAATCCTTTCTTAGTGCTTCTCTTACACTCCCGAAGGAACCTGCATGCCAATTTCAGCTTTCAACGACCAGCTAGTCTATTCTGTAAATAACCATTTCGATATCGACTTCACCTGAGTGACTAAGCTTGCAAAGTGAACTTTATTTCACACATCATAAGGTCTTATATTTATACGAATTTGAAACTCACCTCGGATTCCGCTGTCGAGACACGAGAATGTTGTTACAGAATAGCACTGCTGTAGTTTCAGCTGTGCGGTGTCTGTTAGTCACTCAGTAACGTAAAACCATGCCCCTTCTCAACTTCATTGAGGTCAGCTTTCAGTCTCACCGTATGCATTTGAATACCAGTATTTTACATGGAAAGACTACCTGATTTCTAGCTGCCCTTTACGACTTTTTTTTTAAACCGACTTCCCAGTAAAAAACTTTTAACAAAAAAAGTCTGGAAGTTTGGAAGTCAGTTGTATTTTTTTGTAAAAAGTTTTTTTTTTCATTTTTTAGTGGTACCCCACATCTAACAACACCACTGCAAAATCGCAGAAAAGCAAAATACGCAATTTCGATTACTTGGATGACATAAAACTATCATCCAAGTAGACGAATTCCAGCTATTTCGATTTAAAATCCAAAGTTCGAAACAGATTTTCATAAAATTTAAATGGGACCAATCTGCAAGTATATCCTTTCAGATAAAACAAGAATTTTTCAAATCGGTTCATAATTGTCGGAGTTATGAGGTAACACAGTTATTTTTTACTTTGTAGTGTTTTTTATTTGGAAGTCGGTTGTATTTTTTTGTAAAAAGTTTTTTTTGTGAAACTGTTCCCCACACTAAGAATTTCTCCCCCATGGTGGATGCATCCACAAACAAATAAACTCACATACACACACAGTCAGACCCGGAACAACTATCTGTACGTCACAAAAATATTTGTTCCGCGTGGGAATCAAACACGCGATACACTGCGCAGCAGCCGATCGCTCACCCACTACGCCAACCGTCGATAAGGTTGGCGTAGCGATCTTCGACTGTCAAAGAGTCATGTCTAACATTAACCGATATTTTATCATGATTATGACATTTTCTGATCATGTCTTCTTCTTATATTAATCCGCACTGGCCCTTCGTATTGTGTATAGGTAGCCTACCCCCCTCCCTCTCACAGAGGATAGATATATTATGTCACCCGTGTCCAATAGTCTAATCACCGAAGAACTAGCAGTTTTCCAAAGTCAATTTTTTTACTATTGATAGGCATACGTTTGACCACTATCTCACCTGATGTTAAGCAATGATGCGGTCTAAGATGGAGCGCTTGCCTAGAAGAAACCTATTCAATCCTGACTTAAAGACTCCCAGGTTGTAGCTATCAGGAAAAACAGACTCAATTTTACATAAAGGCAGACGAAAACGCTCACCCGACACCACTTCCTTGTAAAATGCTATATTTGGGTTATCATGTTTTACGTTTACGTTGATACAACAACATTAGACCTACGCAGAACATCCGTGATCCTAAAACGGTCGGAGCACTCGATGATTAAAACATATCACAGAGGCACTTAAGGTGGAAATGTCTAATGCACGAATGTGTTTTCTGTACCACGCACCACGCTTCAGGAGAGTGAAGGACGTTCAGCAACGTACGTTAGGTCCTAAAGTTATTATCTTGAAGACTGGAGTCACGGCTTGAGATACCGTTTACCATGGTACACTTGCGGTACGACTTGACGGAGTTGTCCTCAAACAGTTTGACCAATTCAAAAACTTGGGCACTACCAGAAAAGGTGACCTGGACCCGGAAATTACGACAGAATTGGTGCTGTTGCAGTAGTGTTTTTAAGACTCCGGGAAAAGGTGTTCCACTGAAAAGATCTTAAATTACAGACTAAAGTCAAAGTGTACAGGGCCATCGTTATACCGAACGTCTGTTTATTAAGATAGGTACTCTCGAGCCCTTTGCACGGATTCACTCTCAATTACGCATCAACAGGGTGCGTCCCTAACAAGCAACCTACGGTCCTTGTTACAAAGGTGCTCATGCATATAAATCTCACGCCGCGTTTCCCTGACAGGTGTGTTCTCAAGGACATGCAGATGGGAACACATAAGATTCGCGTTCCTTATAAGAAATAAAAGGTGGAAAATGAGTCAATAACTTGTATTGGTAGATATATTTGCTTGGGGAGATTTATTTCACCATGGACCTGGTCCAAAAACTCAAGGTTGCTCAGGTTGCAATGGAGACAACAATGTTCGGGGTTTCTCTGGTGGATAGAATGCGCAACGAAGTCATTCACCAGAGAACTAAAGTCACTGACGTTGCTCGTAATATCAGTATGCTGAAGTGGAAGTGGCCTCTGTAGACGGACAGACGGATGATGGAGCAGACATGTGTTAGAGTGGAGACCGCGTGTGGGCAAACGTAGTGTGGGACGCCCTGCGGCACGATGGACCGATGATTAAAAGTATATGACCGCATCCATCTGCTTATGGGTATAAGCAGATGGATGCGGACTACTCAGGACCAGGATGGTTGGTACGTGTCCTTTGGGGGAGGCTTACGCTCATCAGTGGACTACAATTGGCTGATATAATGATGATGTTGTTTTCAAGCACTTGATGACTTTCAAATGTTAGAATGGATTTAGTCAATAATTCATAATCAGTACATTATACACGGTGCCATTTCAGTTGCCTTGCAAAGGCAACCCACTTAATGTACCCGACATAAACTACCTCTAGGCGTGATTGTTCTTAAATTCATTAAAATGATAAGTACCATGAAAAGCAATTATGAATTAGAATTATGAAACACCCTATTAAAAATGTTTACGCATCAAAACAATGTCACTATTCCATTCTACGCCGTCCTTGGAATGGAACAAGGCTCGGATTGCACTAGTTAGCTCTTCGATGCTTTAAACCATGTCATGCGTCATGATAGTTATTTTTTTTTTATAATTCAAATGTTCTTTAACATCTTTGTTTAATGTATGCTGCCGTTGTAAGAAGACCAAAACCGACACCGTATTTAAAACTCTTCCATTACTGATGAGAGACTGACAGACAACGCACAGCCAAAACTACTGGTCGCAGAAAGCTGAATTCCTTGAGGAGTGTAGGGGAGAACTGAGCGAAGATTTCCCGAAATTCTTACGCAAACTAAAAAAAAAAAGATTATCGAAATACAAAAGCACAGACAAAAGCTTCTCGAGATAATTCATTTTTATATTTCCAACCAGCAGATTTACTGATCCACGTACAAATTAAAGAAGTAGAGGCAACTGATTAAAAGTGCTTTAAACAAAGAAAGAAAATTAAAAATCCCAAAGAGAACAAAGAAACAAAAACTTTGTACGTAATTTACTATGCTAATTATGAAGCAGAACGGTCATTTACGGAGAATAAAGAAAACTGTGTTAAAGAGATTTTAATATTAGCTAGCTAGAACTTTGTTAGTGACGACTGTCTTTCAAGCTCATCATTAAGAGGTTTCTCTGGTTGGTAACTAGGTATAATAACCGGCAGGGTTCTTGAGCACCAAGGATACATTTTCGATTTCTGTTACAGGTTCTTAACTTTTTGACAAGTTATATGACTGTGTTCGTCCAATTTTCTTTTTTTTTCTTTTTTAACCGACTTTCCAAAAAGGAGGAGGTTCTCAATTCGGATGTTTGTATTTTTTTTTTTTTTATGTTTGTTCGGGCATAACTCCGTCGCTTGCCAACCGATTTAAAAAAATATTTTTTTGTTGGAAAGGGTATACTTCCCAAATGGTCCCATGATAAGGAAACCAGGATCTGATGATGTCATCCCAGAGAAGTCGAGGGGAACTTTCGAAAATCGTATGGTATCGATTTTGCAGTGGTTTTGTTAGGTGTACCACTAAAAAGTGAAAAATAAAAAACTTTTTACAAAAAAATACAACTGACTTCCAAAAAAAAACACTACAAAGTAAAAAATAACTTTAACTTCGGAAGTCGGTGTCAAAATACGAACAAACTAGCAAAAACACCGAGTTCCGAAGTTAAAGTTATTTTTTACTTTGTAGTGTTTTTTTTTGGAAGTCGGCAAGTATTTTTTTGTAAAAAGTTTTTTTTTGTCTTCTTATTATTGTGGTTGTTGTGAGGATACGTGCGGCGAGACCGCTGTCCAGCAGCGAATGTTTTTCGGCTGATATGATGACGATGATAGAGGAGCTTGTGGCTCAATAACAACAGCAACACAGGTCGATCTTCAAGGATAAGCAACGCTTGCCGAGGTTGGTCTGTGGATGGGTGACCATCTCCGCACTTAAAAGGGTTTCCTCCGTGCCTTGGAAAGCACGTTACGCTGTTGGTCCCACCTGTTATTTAAAGATCTTTGGCAGTCGTTACGGATAGTCTAAAGCCAGAAAATCTGACACAAGTCTTGCCAAGGAGTACCGTGTTATAATTTAATGGGTTGAGGAGGTCTGGTAGGCAGCCGCTCCAAGTAAAATACAACAATTCAGCTGATCCCGTTAGACAAGACGACGATCAAAACACTATTGGGAAAAGCCTAGGCATATTGATTAAACTTCCTGGTACATCGAAAATAGAACCCTCTCAACCATTTTAGTTGGTGTGTTAGGCACTTGTATCACCGCCGGGGATTAGCGAATAGCTACTAAAGCTTGAAATTCGAAATGAGTTGCCGCCGTTGGCGGGCAGGCAGCGAGTAGCGAGTGAAAAGATTCGATAGTTTTGACGCTCGGCTTTAAGCGAGTGCGTTTACTCGCAATACTCACTACAGCACGCAGTATATTTAGGTAGAAATTACGGCTGGTTGGTGAGTTCTGACCGCCAAGCGAGCATCGCCGAGTGAGTGTCGCTGAGCGAGTACAATCTTTGATAGCTCTTGTCGCTGCGATCAACTAGTAGTGCTACTGGCGAGCCAGCAGTGTGAACAGGCTATCGACTATAATAAATGTCTCGTTTTATCCGACTTCCCCAAAAAGGAGTAGGTTCTCAATTCGGTTGTATGTTTTATTTTTTGGTGGCCTCATAACAATTCTTGTTTTATATGAAAGGATATTCTTGCAGATTGGACCCATTTAAATTTTATCAAAATCGGTTACGAATTTTGGATTTTAAATCGAAATACCTGGAATTGTTTACTTGGATGATGGTTTTATGTTATCCAACTAATCGAAATTGCGCATTTTGCTTTTCTGCGACTTTGCAGTGGTGTTGTTAGGTGTGGGGTACCACTAAAAAGTGGAAAATAAAAAACTGTTTTACAAAAAAATACAACGTGTTTTACTAACAATCTTTTGTCCCTTTCCTCAAGTGCCTTATTCGAACTGAATGTGGGGTAGTTTTCTGTGAATATTGGGCAAATACAAGTAGATTTTCCCTACAGTGAAATAAGAAAAACTGTAAAACGATTATAATCTGAAGATAAAAATCACAGTAAGCCAACTGACTAATTATATAATATAAAAATGTTATCAATCACTTAAGTCTCAATTTAAATGCAATTATTGAGAATTCCGGACTATTATCAGCTCTGAATGGTAAGCAAGGCGTTAATTATCGTGACAATAGCGATGTTATTGAAAGCATAATGAATTAATGAGATCAATGTAATGACAAGGTATTGTTCTAATTAATTTGATAGCTATATAAAACTAAAAAAAATATGACAATATGTATACTCCTGCATAATCCTTTGGAGAATACGAAGCGTTATATAATTTTCATAAAAAAAGGCTACAGTTAAATCGTTTTTCCAGTTGCAGAACTGAGTTTTGGGAAAAATAAATAGAAATCTGGCGTATTTGTTTACAGATGAAAAAGGATTTAAATAAAACATTCGATGCAGGTTTCAACATATAAAATTAACGAAAGTTTCCATGAATCCAAATATGCTCTTACCAAATAAATTGCTTTTCACAGAATTTCAGTACAGGATTGAAATGTTCCAAAACTATTTATAAAATGTTGGACACGTTAAAATCCATGATTATATTTCCAACTAGGTACCATTATTAAATCGATAACCGCTAAATATCTGTATGCCAATCATGCGTGTAGCCGAGGACAAAGGACTAATTTTAAAATCTACTAGCTGACCCGCGCAACTTCGTCTGCGTCAAATTTTCCATGAATGCTCCGCTCCTATTTGCCTTAGCGTGATATTATAGCTTATAGCCTTCCTAGATAAAAGGGCTATCTAATACTGAAACAATTTTTCAAATCGCGACACATTTATATAAAATAAACCATTTACAGGCACTTCTGAATTGTCAAGGTCGGTTGGTACAAAAAGATAAAGCTATTTGCACGTTCCAAAGCGTAGATCGCTATGGAGAAGAACGTGCAAGAAACTCCACGGACACTCTTTTAAAAATAAAAAAATAAGAAATAGAAGGCCAAATGATCAAATAATTTCAACATCTTGCAGATGTCAAATCAAATTGGTTTCGTCCAAAAATGTTTTATTGTTAACTAGATTTTTCCCGCGTCTTCGTGCGCACATATCCCGTTTTTTTCCCGTCCCCGTAATAATTTCAGGAAATCCTCTCTTAGTTCTCCCCTACAATACCTAAGAAACCTACATGCCAAATTTCAGCTTCCTACGACCAGTAATTTTAGCTGTGCGTTGTCTGTCAGTCACTCATTAACGGAAGAATTTTATTATCTACTAGCTGACCCGCGCAACTTCGTCTGCGTCACATTTTCCAGCTCCGCTCCTATTTGTCTTAGCGTGATGATATATAGCCTATAACCTTCCTCGATAAATGGGCTATCTAACACTGAAAGAATTTTTCAAATCGGACCAGTAGTTCCTGAGATTAGCGCGTTCAACCAAACAAACAAACAAACAAACTCTTCTGCTTTATAATATTAGTATAGATACTAATATTAGGACATACAGCGACCTGCGTGTCCAATAAAATAACGCGTTTAGGATACTGTTGGGGCTGTCGTGGCGTTGTAGTGCGTCCACTATGTTTGCGGAGGCGCGCACAGATGATTTTTACGCAATCATTAGAAAAAGGGCCGCCTCCATGTTGGGTCGGCTACGCGCCACCACCAACGGTCTTCTGAGCGTGTTCTCAGATCGGTGGGACTCCCCTCTGCTGCGTCATTGGGTAAGGATCCATTCCTTCTGATTTTTATATAACGTTTTCCTTTTGCCTTATTACTAACCCTAGTCATTAAGTTATTTTGTTGTTACTAACACTATGGACAATTGTCTGAAATAAAGAGTTTGAATTGAATTGAATTGAATTGAATTTAATTTAATAAAGAGGTAAAAATGTTTGTAAGTTTGTAAGTTTGTATGTAGGGGGTAATCTCAGGAACTGCTGGTCCGATTTGAAAAATTCTTTCAGTGTTAGATAGCCCATTTATCGAGGAAGGTTATAGCTATATCTCATCACGCTAAGACAAATAGGAGCGGAGCATTAATGGAAAAGGTAACGCAAACGAAGTTGCGCGGGTCAGCTAGTTAGGAATATTTCTGCTTGGTGATAAAAAGTCTCAAAGACACGATATTACACAGAGAGAGATTACACGTGACACACATACTAACTATGCGATTTGTGAATCAGTGTATTGCTAATTTGTAAAAATGAATCTATTGTAAAAAATTTGCATACATTATTTTTAAAAACATGTTTTCTACAGAATTTCCTCAAGACAAAAGAGACGAAGATTATGACTGAAGGTCACAGACATTGTTCAAATGAGCGAAATAGTGGTACAATGCAGATAAATTTAAATACAACGAACATCATGGCGAATTCATAAAAAAAAATTTTTAAGAGTTTGTCTTTTAAATTTTTTGGAACTAAGGGCCCTTTTCCTTTAATTCATTATTAATAACTTGATCTTATTTATTGTCGATTTTATCTTTTTTTTTTCCAAGATCAAGTTTTAAATCTAAAAAATCATAAGGGACCTTTATTTTGTTTTTGTTTTATGTTTGTTTATTTATACTTAATTATAATTCATATTCTTCTGGACCAACTGTATTGCTACTAAATTAGTCTTAAAATAATTAATTTTACTTACTTTTATTTTTATGTTGTAGGTATTTATACATTTATATTTACTAACATAGTATTATGTATTACTAACACCTATTGTGGACCAGAAGTTGTCTTTTATGAATAAAGTAGTAACAATTTCCTGACATGCGTGTTTTCACCCGCATGCGGAATATATCCGAGCGGATGAAAAGGGAAAAGGAATAGACCCTTTACTGTATTCTGAACGTAAAAAAGTCGGTGTTAAAAACGAAGACAGAAAACCAAAAACACCGACTTCCGAAATTAAGGTTATTTTATACTTTGTAGTGTTTTTTGGAAGACTATTATATTTTTTTGTAAAAAGTTTTTTATTTTTCTATTTGAAGTGGTTTTACTAGAACAACGTCTTTGTCTGCGCAGAAATTGAAATATTATGCAAAGATGCTCATACAATAAAAACAACTGAGCCAAACTGAATAAATTTTTAACGGGACCAAATGGCCAGTATCCAGTTATGGCCGCATCGAACTAAAAAAGAATCACACAAATTGGAAAAATCAGAAACCTCAGAGTAATCGGTATACCTACATACATATAAAAATACCAGCTGAATAATTGAGAACCTCCTCTTTTTTTGGAAGTTCTTTAAAAAACTATGCATCGTGTTTCAGAATAACCGCAATACCTCATAACGGCGGGCTCATTGTACTCAACATTATGAACAAATTTCACTTTGGGGCCAACAAAGAAAACGCAAAAAAATACTCGACTACTCCAAACATTTATGTGCGCGTAACTCGACAAAGTGTGTTGATCAGCTGATTTGTTTTTCGTGATTTCGGGTTTGGTCCAATAGTGAAAAATTATCATAATTATGAGTACGATGATTCCTTAACAGGTATTGCGTTTATTCTATTATACGTAGAAAGACGTTTCAAAACTTGTAAGAGTCGATGAATATACGAGGTATTCCTCGTAGCGCTCCCGTTTTGAAACGCTCCCATCTAAGCGCTACCGTTTTGTTCCTCCAAGCGCTACCAAAAAGAGCGCTTCGAGGAACGATTAAAAATATTAAAATTTATTTCCTCGAAGCGCCCCCATGATTAACTTTCGGATAGAGATGGGACTATATTAACTGAAATTATCGATTATAAGTAGAACACATTGTTATAATATACAACTAGCGGCCCGTCCCGGCTTCGCACGGGTTTGGTAATTATTATTTTTTTTGTTTTATTGTAAATCCTTTAGTCCACCAAATAGATGAATATAATCTACCGACATATGTACATATTCATATTTTTTTATTGTTTAGAAAGCTTATGATTTCTCTCCATTATGTTTCCCATTACTACCCCCTTCCCCGCACACCACAATGTTTTTTTTCGGAAGTTTTTCGTAGAAATAAGGCAATGAGGTGTCTATCGTTTACGTCAATGGTAGAAATGACTTTCCTTGTCCTAGGCGGGGCGAGAGAGTGTCAGACTCTTACTGACTAAAACCACCTACTGACTAAAATCACCTGCTCTGAGCCGGGATCCAGTAACGTACCTATTGCGCTCAACGGTGATGCTACCTATGCGATTGATAAAATGGTTAAAACAATTTTATAATTAATTTTTGCCAAAAATAGCGATACTAACTTCTTAACTAAGAGTTAAAGATGCGGCGCGCGCGACGTGTGAGTCCTGCACACACACATACAAACCGTAACCCCGCCTCCCCATTGTATCCTAGAGAGTCGCGTTTAACGAATTCACACGAACCCAGCCGAGCATTGCCCGAACTTGTTATAAAATTGTTTTAACCATTTTATCAATCGCATAGGTAGCATCACCGTTGAGCGCAATACGTTACTGGATCCCGGCTCAGAGCAGGTGATTTTAGTCAGTAGGTGGTTTTAGTCAGTAAGAGTCTGACACTCTCTCGCCCCGCCTAGGACAAGGAAAGTCATTTCTACCATTGACGTAAACGATAGACACCTCATTGCCTTATTTCTACGAAAAACTTCCGAAAAAAAAAACATTGAGGTGTGCGGGGAAGGGGGTAGTAATGGGAAACATAATGGAGAGAAATCATAAGCTTTCTAAACAATAAAAAAATATGAATAGGTACATATGTCGGTAGATTATATTCATCTATTTGGTGGACTAAAGGATTTACAATAAAACAAAAAAAAGATTAATTACCAAACCCGTGCGAAGCCGGGACGGGCCGCTAGTTGTATATTGTAACAATGTGTTCTACTTATTACCGATAATTTCAGTTAGTATAGTCCCATTTCTATCCGAAAGTTAATCATGGGAGCGCTTCGAGGAAATAAATTTTAATATTTTTAATCGTTCCTCGAAGCGCTTTTTTTGGGAGCGCTTGGAGGAACAAAACGGGAGCGCTTAGATAGGAGCGTTTCAAAACGGGAGCGCTACGAGGAATACCTCGAATATACAAGCACAAAACGTTTTGGGAACACATCACAGTGCGTACAGCAAAGGAGTGGAATTCCCTACCGGAGCCTATATGTTTCCTGATAGCTACAACCTAGGAGTCTTTAAGTCAAGAGTGAATAGGTTACTTCTAAGCAAGCGTGCTCCATCTTAGATAGCATCATCGCTTACCATCAGGTGAGGTGGTGGTCATACGCGTGCCTAACAAAAGTATTTTTTTTTTTATAGGCTCGCGTTACATCACAATCTCATCTCAAAGAATCATATTCCCACCAGTAGACAGCGATAGGTTGAGTAGTACATAAATTCTCTTTTTTTTTCACCTCGCTATACTTTAATTATTTTATCGTTTAAAACCGCATCTCTTGAATAAAAATCCTCAATCCATAATTAATTGAGGAATATCGAGAAAATATTGATTTTATTTGCATTCTTAAGCAGCTCGGATCGAAATCTACTTTTAATTTTTTGCCCATACTTATTAAGTTTTGCGGTTTTATAAATAGTAATTAAGGTGGAAACGTGATTTTGTATAATACCTAGTGTGAACAACCGAATACCTGTGTATTCGTTTTTTCCGTAGCGTAGAATCGTGAAAAAGCAAATGGTTTCTACCATTTGCTTTTTCACGATTCTACGCTTGTAATGAAACGGGGAAAACCGCGGCGTAACAAACAGTACAAAAATCTTAATACACAAGTCATTACAACCACAAAATAACTTAAAACACCAATGCGTTATTTCTTGATAGGAAGCAAGGTTGCAACAGAGCACATTTTTTTCTAAACTTTAAGCAAATTTTAAAGTAACACTTTACAGCCATCACTTGTATGATTACCCTTATTAAGAGTCCTATTACACTTTTTACGGAAATTCATTGATTGATTTTTGACGCTGTAATTTTCAGCAGCAGTAAGATATTTTAATTATTTGATCATGAATAACGATTGTGCCAGTCTCTTTCTTGTAAGTTAGAGTTACACATTTTCATTTTTCTTTTCGTGTAATTTACTATAAATATTTTACGAACTCAGTTTGCAAGAATAAATGTCGGCGATGGAACTTTGACGGTCAAATTCACATTGTTACAATCAATTCTTTTAAAAGCTGAAATTACTAAAAAGTAAGTTGAATGTTTTACTTGTATATTGGAGTTCTAGAATTTCTTTAAATTCCTTGAGTTTTCAGGGAAAAAAACGTAAAGAAAGCCAAATTTAAGCCAGAGATGTCTTGATTCAGCGTCCATTATATTCCAAATAAAAACAATTTTATCAAATAAATTAACATGATATAAAATTTCAATCTACAGTGAATACGTTTCATTAGTTTTCGATTGTCAATATAATAAAACAAATTTAAAATAAATAAAATTAAAGTACTACATATTCTGCGTCATTTCAGCGCGTGCGCTCCTCAGTCTCGCGCGAGCGCCCAAATAAACTATAATCCTATTCAGACTAGTAAGTATCAAAATTGTTTCGCGGACTATAGATGTACTCCCAACGCAGACCAACGTAACTTCGTTTATTGCAAACGAGCATTCACGATTCGTAATAGGACTCTTAAACAATTTTCATGAGTGCGGCAATGAAAATAAATTGACCGCGCGAAAAAATGTGAGGCAAATTGCCAATTGACAAGAAAAATTGTCCTTTCGAAATGAAGGAAAAGAATCTTAATTATCTTATCCTACTTTGTGAAAGGTTTCAAATCTTGACTTGAGTGGAAAATTATTATAATAATTAATATAAGTCACCAGCTATGATTTTTATTCGACATTACACTACATTTGGTATTTTTAATTCGGATATTTTTTCAATATTATTTGTTTACAAACTTGAAATCTGAAATATAACCTTATCAACATCTGCCTAGCCTTTTCCCAACTATATTGGGGTCGGCTTCCAGTCAAACCGGTTTCAGCTGAATACCAGTATTTTACGTGGAGCGGAAATTCTCCAAATGAAAGCCGGGACCAACAGTTTAACATGCTTTCCGAGGCACGGAGACAACTCGGTATGTTAAGATGGTCACCCATCCACAGACCAACCTCGGCAAGCGTTGCTTAACCTTGAAGATCGAGATGTGCGGCTGTTATTATTTAGCCACGAGCTCCTCAGAAATATAACCTCAAATTTTATTAAATTATTTACAAACAATTTGAAACTAACAAACGAAAGTATTAAAACAAAATAAATCAGTGATCATAAAAAAACACATCGCTGTTGATGGGCAGAGTCCAGCTGGTCTAAAAAAGCCATTTTGGTAGAATCATATTCGGATCATAATATGAATCATACAACAATTTTTCATAATTCATTTTCATCTTTATCTTTAACTAGCTGATACCCGTGGCTTCGCCCGCTTGACAAATTATAATTATACTAAAACCTTCCTCGAGAACCACTATATACATTGGTGAAAACAGCATGAAAATCGGTGCAGTAGTTTTTGAGTTTATCGCGAACAGACAGACAGATAGGCGGCTGAGGACTTTGTTTTATAATATGTACCTAGTGCTGATTTTACTAAGGGCCCTCTTCCTGTCATGCGTGTTTTTGCCCGCGCGTGGTGTCTGCATGCGGGTGATAGGGTTATCACCCGCATGCAGACACCACGCGCGGGGTATAGGGTGCCTTTCCACCAGAGATGTGCTATGCAGCTATGCTGCGAGAATGTGAAAGCTAAGCTACGAAACTATGTGACCGTTTCCACTAATGCTAAGCTATGTAGCGGTGCGAGTCAGATGTACTATGAATATGCGCCGCCGCAAGGTAGCTGTACGATGAAAATGCGCAGCTATCCTACTGTAGATACACTGTTCTGGACATAGCTACAGCCCTCACGACCATCCAGAGCACGCGTCCATATCACGCACCCATAGCACGCATCCATATCACACATCCATAGCATACATCCATAGCACGCAGCCTTCCATATAAAAACATATCTTAGTTCAATCCGTTTCCACCAGTGCTAAGCTATGTGCATCAATGAATATGATTGGTGGATATCAAACGCATCCATAGCAACGTAGCATAGCACATCTCTGGTGGAAAAGCACCCTTAGGATGCAGGTAGCCCGCATGCGGATCATATCCGCGTGCGGGTGAAAACACGCATGACAGGAAAAGGACTCTTAAGTGGACTTTTTAGACCCAAAGAACACTGGTAGCATTGCTGCGATACTAAAGCACAGCTCTCTGGTCACGTGAACTGTCGAAGAGGATAATTTTGGATTGAATACTGCAAGGGTTCATTGCCTCAACAAAGATAAGGTCAGCGGACTCACTTTTTTGGAAGACCGGTTTACCACTGTGCTACTTTTGAATTACTATCATACCAACCAAGCAAATTCATTACATATGAGCAGAATAATGTAGACAAAAACCGGCCAAGTGCGAGTCGGACTCGCGCACTGAGGGTTCCGTAAGCAGAAGTTGCGATTTACGATTTATGACGTATTCAAAAAAAACTACACGCTAGATCTCGTTCAAACCAATTTTCGCTGGTAGTTTACATGGTAATGTACATCATATATTTTTTTTTAGTTTTATCAGTCTCTTATTTTAGAAGTTAAGGGGGGGGACACACAGTTTTCCACTTTGGAAGTGTCTGTCGCGCAAACTATTCAGTTTAGGAAAAAATGATCTTAGAAACCTCAATATCATTTTTAAAGACCTATCCATAGATACCCCAAACGTATGAGTACGATGAAAAAAAAATATTTGAGATTCAGTTCTAAGTATGGGGACCCCCAAAATTTATTGTTTTTTTTCTATTTTTATGTGTAAACCTTTATGCGGTTCACAAAATACATCTACTTACCAAATTTCAACAGCGTAGTTCTTATAGTTTCGGAGAAAAATGGCTGCGACATACGGACGGACGGACAGACAGACAGACAGACATGACGAATCTATAAGGGTTCCGTTTTTGCCATTTGGCTACGGAACCCTAAAAATTTGCCAAATGGGAGTCGAACTCACGTGCAAAGGGTTTATTTTAACACTACAGACTTCTTATACATTTTCCTGTAATCATTAGATATAGAACTATTTTCTGCTTTATGTTTTAAATGTTAGGCTACTTTCGGAGACAAGGGTTTTCTTTACTTTGATAGGCATGCGTTTGAATACTGTCTACCTGATGGTAAGCGAAGATGCGGTCTAAGATAGAGCACACTTGCCAAGAAGTAACGTATTCACTCTTGACTTAAAGACTCCCAGATTGTAGCTATCAGGAAACACAGACTCCAGCAAGGAATTCCACTCTTTTGCTGTACGCACTACGAATGTGTTCCCAAAACGTTTTGTGCATGTGGGTAGGACGTCCACTATGTACCGGTATAATTTCTTGAATTATCAATTAAATTATGATGAAATAATAAAAATTTAAACCCTCTCAGTAAGCTTTACCCAAACGTAAATTATATTTTTCATCATCTGCCTAGCCTTTTCCCATTTATATTGGGACCGGCTTCCAGTCAAACCGGATTCAGATAAATACCAGTATTTTACGTGGAGAGGCTGCCTACCAGACTTCCACAACCCATTGACTGGGTAACTTGGTTCTTCTTGTCAAGACTGGAGTAAGATTTTCTGGCTTCTGACAATCCGTTTCGACTGGCAAAGACCTACAAGTGACAGTGGTTCCACGGTTTTACGTGGTTTCCGAGGCACGGAGGACTCTCGGTACGATAAGATGGTTACCCATCCTCAGACCGACTTTGGCAAGCGTTGCTTATCGACCCATGCGCTTGTTGTTATTATTATTAAGCCACGAGACAAGGTTTTGTAGGCCTTGTTCTAAATTCAAGTGATTAGTCTATTTTTATACGACACATGGCTAGCCATTTTCTGAGGCCTGCATTTGATATTGGAGTCAACAGAGTTTCTTAGAGTCACCACTTGCTGTATTTTTTCATTTTATTTTTATTTGTGACTAGCTTCTGCCAGCGGCTTCGCCCGCGTGATCCCTAGGGAACATGTTCCCGGGATTAAAAGTAGCTTATGTGCTATTCCAGACTATAATCTATCTTGGTTCTAAATTTCATTAAGATCCGTTTAGCCGTTCTGGCGTGATTGAGTAACAAACAACCGAACTTCCACATTTTCATTTTTTTTTTTCATTTTTTCTATTGATTGTAGCGTGATGAAAAGTATACTATAACCTGCTCAGGAGTATGAATAATAATTGTACCAAGTTTCGTTAAAATCCGTCGAGTAGTTTTTGTTTCTATAACGGTTATACAGACAGACAGACAAAAATTTTACTGATTGCATTTTTGGCATCAGTATTGATCCCTAATCACCCCCTGATAGTTATTTTGGAAATTTATTTCATGTACAGAATTGACTTCTCTACAGATTTATTATAAGTATATATATAGATAGAAGATAGGTTTGTTCAGGTCAGAGATGACGAAGACAAAGTCTACGATGAAGCGAGCTTATCCAATTGGAGCCTGTTCACTCTAACTTTGAAGAGATTAGGTTTGTAAGCGTTCGGAAACACAGACGCAGGCAGAGAGTTCAACTCCTTTTCTGTGCGCATTATGAAAGACGCTTGGAAATGCTTAGTGCGAATTGGTGGAATAGCAAGAAGGTATAGGGATGGTAAGTTGCAGTGCGTCTGCCACCAGACTTAATTATGCCCATATTAATTTGAATGACTCAGGAAACAAGGTTTGGTAGGCCTTGTTCTAAATTCAAGGTTTTTCTTAGTCTATTTTGATGCGACACTTGGCTAACACACTTCCGAGGTCTGCATTTGATATTGGAGTCAACAGAGTTTCTTACAGTCACAACCTGTTGTATTTTTTTTTTGAGACGGGGTTGCTCTTGACTCTAGTCTTGGTCAAAGATGACTGAGACAAAGTCTACGATGGAGCGAGCTTACCCAGTTGGAGCCTGTTCACTGTAACTTTGAAGAGATTAGGTTTGTAAGCGTTCGGAAACACAGACGCAGGCAGAGTTCCACTCCTTTGCTGTGCGCATTACAAGATACCTATTAGAGATGGGCCGACTATAGTATTTGCCGATTAACCGACTTGCCGACTAATTGGTTTTCAAAATGCCGATTAGTCGGCCGACTAATCGGCACTGCCAAAAAAACGAACAAATTATTTTCACTCGCAACTTTACTTGATCCAAGGTACAAACTACAATTGTTTAATACTGAACATCTGGTAACAGTAAGATACACGCGTAAGATCACAGTTTTTGCTGGAAGCGTTAAAGAACAGTTTGGGCGACGATGATGACAGCGATTTAAATACTGACAATACCGATGAAATAGTGGCAGCTCCGAAATGACAGTCCATCGCAACTTTTGGGGGGTTTACCAAGAAATGGTAACGCGAAAAGTGCACTATATTGACGACGAGAAATCTAGTTCGGCTCGCGAACTTCACTCTTACTCGCACATTGCCTGTCATAAAACGCAATGAAGACTCATTTAAGTGGTGGCACCAGAACAGTTCCAGATATCCTGAAATGTCTCATATCGCCAAAGTATATCTTTGTTGTCCTGCCACCACTGTTTATAGCGAACGTCTCTTCTCGGAAGCTGGCAACATCTATGAGGCGAAAAGAAATCGCCTACTCTCTGATCGAGCCGAAACATTGACATTCATTTTGCCGAATAGTCGCCGACTAGTCGCCGACTACAAACGATCCCGAATAGTCGGCTTTCCCGACTAGTCGGCGGCTAGTCGGCCCATCTCTAATACCTGTGTATCTTACATATGTATCTTGTAATATTATACATTACAGAAGCCGTTATTTGAGGCAGGGGCTGACAGAGGGGGGTACTGTAATAAAGTAGGTAAGGGGTAGATTGCGTTGGATCGACAAAAAGAAATGTCATCTGCTGGTCATAATATCGCCACAAGAACCGAATTTGTATAATCACTATCATACCCGTTAAAACTTTACATATTCGTAAATATATGTCGTGGATAGATGGCGCCATGGTGCAACAAGCAGCCCCATCTAACAATTATTTTGTGAACTAACATCGTTACCGGAAACGCAAGCGCGCCCCACCGCTTGGACACGATCGTTGGTAGAGGGGATGCAGCAAGGACTGGAAAAGGGATCGAGAGTTGCGACTGTCAACCTCGGGTCGTCTTGGCACACGCTCAGTACCAACGCACGTGTTTGTTTCTTGCTGTAACGTCATTTTGATTTAAATTGTGACCCGATGCTTCGCAGCTCAGCCACCCAAGACGCGACATATGTATAAATAACATGAGAAGTTTTGTTTTTAAGAATTGACTTTAGTCAGCACTTTAGTTAATGACGTGGTTGATAAACTAAATAAAAAATTAAAGGTGGCTGGAATTTTCTTAGAATTGAGTTCTGCATTTGACACTGTCAATCATACATTGTTGCTTGCCAAAATGGAACATTACGGTGTAAGAGGACGGGTTCTAGCGCTCTTTCGGTCGTATTTAACGAATAGAAAAATGTATGTGGAGGTAAACGACATTAATCAGAATAATTTTCAAGAGGCATATCATTCAAAGTTACGAAGAGTTTTGACAGGTGTCCCACAGGGTTCTATACTGGGTCCAATCCTATTTTTAATTTTTACAAATGATTTACTTAACCTAGCAACAAAACTAAATTCATATTTAAAACTAATAGCATTTGCAGACGACACAAATGCTGGTGTTAGTGAGTGTACTGCAGAGGCTTTGAGCAGCACTATAAACACGGCTCTTGAGACATTCCAAAAATGGTTTACAGCAAATAAGTTATTAAAAAACAAACATCGTACTTTTTAAGTCTACATCACGTCGAAATGATAAACTAGACGTTAAGTTTAAATGAAGAAAAAATAGATATTGTTGATTCAGTAAAATTTTTAGGGGTTCATATTGATTCACTATTAAATTGGAAAAATGAACTAAAAGCCATAGACGGGTCAATATCATCAGCATGCTATGCCCTCAGGAGCCTACGAGAAGAACTTAGCATAGATATTTTAAAATCAGTTTACTATGCACTGGTAGAGTCAAGATTATGGTATAGTATTCAGCAATGGGGAAATAGCTACAAGTATAATTCTGATAGAGCATTTGTGCTATAAAAGAGGGCAATCAGAACAATAGTTTGTATTCCCCAAATCGAGTCCTGTAAGAAACATTTCCAAAGTCTATCAATACTTACAGTACCTAGCCTTTACATACTTACAGTCTTGACTACCCTAGAAAAACACATGAGTGATTATGAAACGCAAGACGAAAGACTTAAAAGGGAAAGCACAAGGAACCAATATTTGAAGCATAAAGTAAATACAAAATTAAACATTGTAACACATTGTATACAGTATCAAGCAGTTAAATTATTTAATTGCCTGCCTAAAGATATTAAACAGCTACTATATAAAACCACCTTGTTTAAAACTAAACTAAAAAAAATCTTATTGGAAAAGTGTTTCTATTCAGTGGATGAGTTCATGACTCAACATTTTTAATATAATGAATCGCAACAGCAGATGAAATTTAATTGTGGTATTCAGTATTATGATTTGAAATTGTTGATTATTTTATTGTTTTATGTGTCATGTTAATTTTTTCTTTTTAATTTTTAATTATTTTTTTTTTGACGTTTTTAATTTTGGTATGACATAGGTAAATATTTTATTAATTTTATGTAATAATTTTTTGACCAGTATGTATTTAAATTGTTAATGATTTTATTTTCTTACTGTGTTGACATTTTTGCTTTTTTTATTATTATGATTTATATTAATTTTATTTGAATGATGATTATTTCTTATTTTTTCAATTATTCCAATAATCGTTGTATCTGCTTTTTGTTTACCTAACTATTTTTCTTTTTTTGTGTAACGCATTCAGACACAATGTAAATTGTTATTGAATAAATGAACTGAAATGAACTGACTGTATCTGTGGACAATTACTTTTTATTCTATTTTTTTTTTATCAAACTTTATTTCAAATTAAGGTTTAAAACATGCACTTTATCATTTTCTACCAACTTTGGAAGTTCTCTTCAAAATATTAATCTTTGCTCTTAAGGTGGAAGCTCCAGGGTAGCCCGCGAAATTCAAATATTTTTATGTTTTTTGCAATTTGCCGGTCAGTGTGAAGCTGTATGTTAAACAAAATACAACGGTTCGCGATCGTAAAGAGCATTTAGCTAAAGGATTACAACCATTTGAATCATCAATATAACCCTCCAAGTTCATAGAACTCGATTGAATGTTATTTCATGAAAAAGTCATTCAATCGAGTTGTATGAACCTAGAAGGTTAATAGAAATATGGGCCTATGTCCAAAATAGAACCTTTGATTGCTTATGACGACACTTTCAACAATTTCACGGAGTACCCAACTAGGAAATTGAATTAATCCAAGTCCAAATTGGATGACATAGATATCCTTATAAATACTAGTATATAATTAGAAAACAATTCCAAATTCGTTAAAGTTACGAAAGAAAAACACGAACCTTCTTTTAAAAAAGAGTTGAAATCAAACTTATTTTTTGTGAAAACAAGGGTTGGAAAAGGTCATTGTTAAAACTTAGTTTGATTAGAAATTGGAAGCAAAAAACTTCAGAGTTTTCTTTTCAATTATCTTTCGGCCAAATTTTACGATCTTGATTGCCTAACCCCTCGAGAATTTACATAATCAGTCACTAAAACGAATAAAGCTGCTGTCATAAATTGGTTTTAGATGAATCATTCGATTAGAATTTACACAAAACAATAAACATAACATAATATTAATCAACTAGCTGACCCGCGCAACTTCTTCTGCGTCACATTATCTTTTAATGCTCCACTCATTTTTGTCTTAGCGTCATGATATATAGCCTTCCTCGATAAATGGGCTATCCAACACTGAAAAAAAAAATTCAAATCGGACAAGTAGTTCCAGAGATTAGCGCGTCCAAGCAAACAATCAAACAAATAAAAAAACTCTTCAGCTTTATAATATTAGTATAGATGTGGAGCGAGAAATACATGCAACAGTATTGAGCCAAGATCTAATGCCTATTTACGATGCAAGGGGCTTTGCGCACCAGCTCTATTCATCAATTGATTGGTTACGGCAGACTACTAGGGATCATAAGGACTACCATGAATCCCAACCACATATCCGACGAGGGAAATACGTACGTTCAATCACGTATATTGTTAACAACCAAAACCTGTTTTGCAAAATAAACGAAAAAAAAAAAAAAAAAAAACTCAAATTCAATTGCGAACAGGGTTTCCGAGAATCTGCAAGTAAGCAAAACTCACTAGTATATTCTTGGAAACAATGCGAATCAGATTAGTGCGATACCAGTAATTAAACTTTACATATTTCCGCCTATCTTATCTGCAGTTGTTTTTTCGTGTTTGTAAATGAATTTCTCACTGAGTACAGGAATGTAAACGAATTTAGTCATAAATGTAATCTATGATATCTGTATGATCCTTAGTAAGCAATTCTTGCTTTAGTTTGAAAAAAAAATCACTAAAAAAATCGCAGGTTAAAATTTTTGACTAACTGTCAGAAAGAGCTTCAATGCTTGTCTTTTTTATTGAAAAAATGGCTTATTCTTTACCTCTATCATGCTTGATGGAAATCAATGGATGAGATCAATGATAGATTGAGTGTGCCCAGAAGACGCATGTTCACTTTTGCTTAAGGCAGGTCTGACTATAGCGTAACGTTACAATATTAAAATCTTACCGTTTTCTTCATAAGCCAGCTGGCAGGCAATATCAGAGGTATGTACAAAACCATGTATATTATTGCAGTCAAATATACTTGGTTTCTGGGCACGCCATAGTATTTCATTACATAGTCTTTAATTATACAGTACTGCATAAACTGCATAGAAGTGCAGGTTGACTGGAGGACGAATAAAAACATGATCACCCATTTCACGAGGTAAACTTTGTATTGCTTTATTGGCATTTCCCCAAGTTGTTGGTAAATTGAAACTCCTTTACGGAAGCTGAAGCGGAAGCTGAAGCTTGCACGAAGCACGGTAAATTTATTGATACGTTATGATGATAACCTCACTTTTTGAATCTAACACTGTTCTCATGGTCAATTTTTTGTTTTATCAGCTATACTGCACCTAAAGGAGAATATTTTTTTATTATTTGGATCACTTTCATCTTTCACACAAGCAGGTAAACGTACCTACTCCATGTATCACTTTTGACACCTTAATGAAACTTAAGTACTGACTAATCTATGTGGTTGCGAACAATTTCATTTTGGAGTTAAACGGTATTACCATTTTAGGTGAGGAGGTCAGATTCTAAAAAAAAATCAAATTTATTCATAAGTCATTTATTCATATTAGGCTGAGAGCATAGCTCACGCAGGAAGCTGTGTACAGAGCCATGGAGCGTTGCATGCTTTTTTTTTTTTTTTAGGGATGGGAAATCATCCAATGACTCCTCCCGCTCTGGGTGTAGCGGGAGGGAGTGTCAGACTTCTACTGACTAAAACCCATCCATTATCCTTCATTGCCCTTTGTGTTCCGGAGCCACGGTGTCTCTTGCGAATAATCCCGCGACTCCGGCAGGCGAGCGTTGCATGCTTGGCATACGTCTAATAGATCGAGTTTCAAACGTCGAGATCCGAAGATATGTACGAAGGTTCTCGACATCGAAAAACGAATTGCGGAACTTAAGGCGAGGTTGCAGTAACTGTGTGTTTTGACGAACAACAGCGACTGTCCGGCGAGCGAAATAATGCCTAAATTTTGATTTTCTTTGATTTTTTTTTAATTTTGATTTCAAAGCTGATCTTAATATTTTTAAACACGAATGTATACGTCTAATTGTTTTTGAGGAGCTCGTGGCTATATAATAAAAAAGCCACACGGGTCGATCTTCAAGGTTTTACAACGCTTGCCAAGGTTGGTCAGTGGATGGGTGACCATCTTAACATAGGTACCGAGTTTCCTCCGTGACTTGGAAAGCACGTTAAGCCGTTGGTCTCGTCTGTCATTTGTAGATCTCTGGCAGTCGTTACGGATAGTCAAAAGCCAGTAAATCTGACTCCAGTCTTTCCATGAAGCCGCTCCACGTAAAATACTGGTAATCAGCTTAATCCGGTTTGATTGGAAGCCGACCCTAATATAGTTGGGAAAAGGCTAGGCAGATGATGAAATGTTTAATTTAACGTTAGTACAATGATGCAGTTATAATGAGGAATACCTATATAGAGTAACACCGCACTAAAGATTTCAAAAGAAAACAAAGTTACTTCGTCAATTGGAGGAAAACATTGTCTTAAAATATGCGATTCACAAGCACAAGGACAGACGGGGACTTCACCTGTCATGTTGCAAATTTAATATACTACTAGCTGACCCGCGCAACTTCATTTGCGTCACAATTTATATTAATGGTTAGCTTCTATTGGTCGTAGCGTGATGATATACCTCTACAGCCTTGCTCGATAAATGACCTATCCAACACTTAAAGATTTTTTCAATTCGAACCTGTGGTTCCTGCGATTTCCTCGTTCAACCAAACAAACAAACTCTTCAGCTTTATAATACTTGTACCTACTTAGAGATTAGTTAATAAAGACTGCTATAAGGATTTATTAAAAGGTAAATACCGAACACAACAGCGGATTCACGGATAAAGAAATATTGAGAAAAATAATAATCATTATTATTTCGGCAAAAAGTAATCCAGGATGATCAGATTGCATATTTCCTTAATAAATTTAAATTATTGGCAGCTATATTTAATTTGTTCATTTATATGCTGCATACACTTTAGGCGTAAACAGTTGTATCCACGTCATTATATAAATGTCAAATTAAAATGGTTGTTTGCATATAACACAACCAAAATGTTTTTTTTTTGTATTCGCGGTTTCCTTTTTGAGATTGTCACTTTGTTTTTGGTTATGTTTTGCAACTTTAGTGTGCGATAGGTTTTTGCTGCTTTATCCAATAAAGGCAGTACCGTTATAGTTTGTGGTTGGATTACGGTTTTATATTTGCGAATTCTTATCGATACATTTGGGGCTGGTTGTTGATTTTTGACAGTACATTTTGAATTGAGTTGTAAATGAATTTTCGTAAGCAAACACCAGGTGAAATCATTAACACGTTTCCGTAAACAAACAAATATTGCAATTAGCTTACCGTCTTATCCAAGAGCCAGCTGGCAGGGAATATCAGAGGGATGTATGTTATCATGAAGATCATCGAGGTCCAATACACTTGGATGCTCGACACTCCGTAGTACTTCACGACAGCGTCCTGAATAATAGTGAACTGTATCCATTGCATCGAATTCGAGGCAGAGTTGAAGACGAAAACGAACAAAACGAGCCATCGAATGGGATACACCGTGTATTCCGTCGCTCCCTTCTTTGTGGGAGACTCCAGCACGCCTCCTTTCTCAGCAATCCCGTCCATAACACTCCCACAAACTTCCATATTCTTTTGATCAGTCATATTTTATATGACTCCGAATATATTATTAAAAAATATAATTTTTATCTTTATTGTCGAATTGTTGTCAGAATTTGGCATCTAATTTACACTAAATCTACGTTCAAAATTTGAAATAGAAACAATTATTATTTTATTTATTGTCAGTTTTCCCGCGCGTGCGTATTTTATTGTGCGAGGCACAGGCGTGTTACTCGCGCGGCGGCCGGCCGTCTACTGTGTTTTCCATTTTCCTGCAATCAGAAGCTGAATGGATGCTTCCCGTGCACCCTCCGTCCGTGGCGTGACGATAACAAAGGTGCCGACTAGTGACTAGACCAGCTGTCTGTCAACAACAATCAAGTGATTGCCGTCGTGAATAGGATACAGATAACGGTTTTTATTGCTGAACTTACCTTGTAAAGTAGATGCGTGTTAGTTATCTTAACGCGAACGATACTTATGGATGATAGGCCTAGCGGGTGACTGTTCAAATGTGTAATATAATAATAAAACACGTTAGTGACTGATATAAATTGTTATGATAATGATAATGTTTAGGTAGGTAAGTAATCTATGTATATTAAGACAATGATATTGACGTGTGTAAATTTGTGTACGCACATATTTACAAGATTTATCATCCGGACAGATGTAAATTTTTAAGTGCAAGAGCCTATAGTGTTCTTGTAAAATTAAAAAATCAACGGGTTGCACTCCGGGAGTGCCGGCAGAAGTAAAAACTTGAACATTAACGTCGTGCATTTTTTAATCATCCCTCGAATTTTCGATCAGGTCACGTGTCCTGGCGCGAGTTTAATATCTTATAGGTAAAAACCGCTCAAAAAAAAAAGTCTCTGTAAGAGATACGGTATTATAATACGTTCGAAGACAAATCAAGTGAAGCCGTTAATGACGGTTTTGTAAAATAACATGCTTGAAGCAACTGTCAAAACGATAATGCTTTACGATATTAGTTTAATTGACTTCAACGTCATGCTTACGTATTAAGTAGGTACCTTTTAAAGCAGAGCACCTCCTTTACAACCCTGTGAATTTACCTGAAAAACTTCATTACATACAAAAATTCCAGGAATTCCGACAAAGTTGACACAATATAGTTATTTTTTATCAAAACACGTCTTTTATTGGACGAGTAAACATAAACATACTCCTTCCGCTCTTGGTAGATTGGAAGGGAGTGACACTCTCGCTAAGTAGGTACAACTCACCCGTGTCTCCACAAATGCCCTTTGCGTTCCAGGAGGCCTACTCTCTAAGCCCGAAGTCCGTAGTTTCGACCTTAGTTTCGGACGATTTCTACTCCGTAGCACATTTTTCCTTTTTTTTTTAAGGAATGGGAAATAATCAAATGACTTCACCCGCTCTGGGCGGAGTGAGAGGGAGTGTCAGACTCTTACTGACTAAAACCCATCTATGTTCCTTCAGTTCCCTTTGTGTTCCGGAGCCGCGGTATCTCTTTCGAATAGTCCCGCGACTCCGGCAGGCGTCGGCCCTTGCGGGCCCCTCCCAATGCTGACGCTCTTTGAGGCGCGCGTGGAACACGAACGCGCCGTCGACACGGCCTGTCGTCATAAGACGGATGGACGGCGAGCTGCCCATAGCTCACCGTCCACAGGCCCGCGCCTACAGTGGCCGGAGGTCACCAGGTGACCTCCGACGCGCGCGGCTTCTACCACGGCGGCCGGGACGAGAGGTTCTCTCCCTCTCCCACTCCGCCACCTCTTTCGCTAGCATGACTGCTTCGCAGAAGGAGGTACTCCGTAGCACCTAACCACTAACAATGAATAACAACACGATTTTTCAGTTACTGTCAAATCGCCAAAACTACGGACTTCGGGCTTAGAGAGAAGCCCCCCTAGGCCGCGGTGACTCTTTCCAATAAATTCCAAACCTAGGCCATCAAAACATGGCTAGATTTTCAGTAATGCGAATACTTTGTTTAAACATGAATCCGAACCGAAACAGCGCGGTCATATCCGTCGGCGAGGCCTCACTTCCCCGCGTTTGTCAACATAGTTGGGATGTGCGTCGTCCTGCCGTAATGTCGGCGTGCCATAGCTACTTACGATGGATAAAGTAATCAAAATACTATCAGATGTGTACGGAAAATGGCCAAATTACAGGGTCATTAGTGTGTGTGTTCCATGAGATGGGTTATACTAGAGATTTGCAACGATTTTGACCCCGAAAAGTTACGGGCCACTTTTTTTTCGAGTTATGGATGTCTTCTGCCGTACGTCCAAAAACTGCGATTGGTGAGAAATCTGTTCCACTCTGGAAAGTCAAATGATACTTGGTATCGCGCAATAGAGATAGACTGTTTGTATGGTTGTGTATACAATCACATAATTTCAAATTCAGGTACTTTGTTTTCATAAGACACAGACACAGACATCCGCAGTTTACCAGTTCACATAATACTTTTCTACCGACTCAAACACACAAAAACATCAATATCGGTCCAGAGAAATAATATGTACATATGCATACTAACTATCTGACGAGGCAAACGTTGTTTTCCAAAATAAAAAAATCAAACGACTTCCTAATAAATAAAAAAACACTAAAAAGTAAAAAATCAATTTAGTTTTTTACTTTTCACTTTTTTTTAACACCTAACAACACCATAGCAAAATCGCAGGAAAGCAAAATACGCAATTTCGTTTACTTGGATGACAAAAAACCATCATCCAACTAAACGAATTCCAGGTATTTTGATTTAAAATACAAACTTCCTAACCAATTTTGCTGATTTTACCTTTCAGATAAAACAATAATTTATCAAATCGTTTTATAAATAGCGGAGTTATGAGGTAACAAATATAAAAAAAAATACAAACGAATTGAGAACCTCCTCCTTTTTTGGGAAATCGGTTAAAAAATAAAAATAGCCTACAACCTATTCTCAGACCTACCGAATCTAAACAAACGGTCCAGCTATTTCGGAGGAGTTCAGTAACTATCACCGTGACACGAGATTTTAATATATTAGAAGATTGGCAGATAACGAAATAATCATCTCTTCAGGCGTTATCGAATCAGGAATGATGAGATCCGCTAAAGAACCAAGGTTACGAACAAAGCACAAAGAATCGCCATACCAAAGTGGCAGTGGACAGGCCACATCGCTCGCAGAACAGATTTTTTTTATTTTTATTTTTATACAAAACGGGGAAACTCTTGGCCCAAATCTCACCAGATGGAAAGTGATGATTAGGCCGAAGACGGAAGCGAGTTTCACCCGGAATCCTCTTACACAGAGGAACTGGATATCATATTACCTCTAACTGCCGGAACACAACAATGCTGTTAACATTCTTGTTATGGCGACAGACTTAGACATGATGCTGGTAGCTTGCCAGGCGGACTTAGAACAAGTCCTACCACCAACCAAACCGAGCAAAAAATTTGCCCCCACTGGGAATCGAACCTGGGACCTCTGGGTCTGAATCAGGTGGTATAACCACTAGACCACGGAGGCGGTTAGTGTCGCCTGTTTAGCACCACCCGGGGACCACGTGTAGGGATTCGCTGAAGGGTATTCTCCTACGGACGCGGGTGACGGGTTTGCTCTTGACTTTAGTCTTGGTCAGAGATGACAGAGACAAAGTCTACGATGGAGCGAGCTTACCCAGAAGTAGCCTGTTCACTCTAACTTTGAAGATATTAGGGTTGTAAGCGTTCGGAAACAGAAGCAGGCAGAGAGTCTCACTCCTTTGCTGTGCGCATTATAAAAGACGTTTGGAAACGCTTAGTGCGATGGTCGTTGGAGCCGAAAAATTCTGGAGAGGCGACCACGTATCGGAAGGCGCAACGTTGGAAGGTCTGCCACAAGGTAGACCGATGACCTGGTGAAGGTCGCGGTTAGCCGATGGATGCGAGACGCACAGGACTGGTCGTTGTGGCGACGCTTGGGGGAGAGGCTTGGGTCCAACAGTGGCCATCTTTCGGCTGATAAACAAAACAAATCTTGGACTACCACGGAACTTCGCGGAAGTTTAACCCTTTTTGAGGCAAAGGGAATACATTTCCATTTACATGTTATTCAATTTATTTTAGTCTTGTCCGTATAAAAAGATATAAATCAATTTTTTATTTTGTAAAGTTATTAATTTCTGCTTTTGTTAATAATTTTATACATTTGATTTAAATATATAATATATATATATATATTTTTTCTTCTTAAAAATTTTATACATTTTTAATTTTATCATTAATTTATTTTATCCCTGTCCGTATTTGTTCTTTTTTTGTGATTGGGCAGATAAATAAATCTTTTGTTTGAGTTATTTTTATGTGTATTTATGTTTTCGAGCGTATGGCACTCGTGGGCTGCAGCTGAAAATCAGCGTCAGGTGGTATACCTAGTGTTGCCAGCTGGCATTATGCTGAGCTGAGGCCCTTTGGCATTAATAGATTTAATTATCTGTTTTGTTTAATTTTAAGAAGTTTTTTGTATATAATGCCAATAAACACAATTCTCTTTCTTTTCTTTCTTTCTTTCTTTCTATTTCCCATCATATTTTTCAGCTCATTAATTAAATAATGGGTTCCTGATAGGTATTCCATTGTTGTTGTACAAAGGCTAATTAAAAACTTATCAATCACTCATTAAACATTCAAAGAACACAATTTTTTGTTTAAAATCTGAAATTTAGTTTTGTACCAATAATACCTACTTATGCTTATTTCGCATTATTTTTCGATTCCCAGAAACTTCCCCGAACAGGCTCCTCCACCAGTTTAATGTTGATAATAACGACATAAATACTCTTAACATTAGTCAAACACATAGGATGTTCATGTGACTTGTTTGACAGTAGAATTCAATCTGTCAAATAACTTCATGGCAAACAAAACTTCAATCAAAATGACGGCACGGTTGGCGCAGTGGTTGAGCGATCGGCTACTGCGTAGCGAGTCGTGGGTTCGATTCCCACACGGAATAAATATTTGTATGGCCTCCAGATAGTTGTTCTGGGTCTGGCTGTTAGTGTATGTGACTTTGTATGTTTGTAAACGCACCCACGATACAGGAGAAATTCCTAGTGTGGTGCAACGTTTAGATTTACAAAAAAAACTTTGTAGATTTTCAACTTTAATGCTAAAGAAATTCAGTTCAAATTTGATTGGGAAAATTTTACAATTTAGCCTGATATGCTGGCGACTTTAAAATGCATTTCAAATAAGAATAGGATCGACTTAGCGCCATATTGTGACGTCATAGCTGTCAATTATCATATTTAGCTAATTTACGAACGTTTTTATTTAAATTTTCATTTAAGACTTATTTACACAAAGTAAAATAAACCGTTATTGATTTGCATATACGGCTAAGTTTTCTTTGCAAACCGTACTTTTCAAGAGACATTTGACAGATAGAGGTCATTGACGTTCCTTTTCTCATTTGAATCGAATTGAATATAAACTAATATATATTTTTAAAAGTCTGAGACACATAGCTGACAAAAAAGTCGTTAAAATGGTATATATGTCTCTATGCCAATCCATTCTGAGCTATTGTGTTACTGTGTGGGGTGGCTCCTGTAGGACACATATGCTGAAACTAGAAAGAGCCCAAAGAGCGGTCTTAAAAGTAAGTTTGTCGCTGCCATTCTTCTTTCCTACTAAGGATCTCTACTTGCTCTCTGATGTCTTGACAGTACGCCAACTGTATATATTGTGCACACTTCTAAAACAGCATTTTTTAATAGGGTATGATCCCTTACTGAATAATAATAAGCGAGTCAAACACAGGGTTTGCCAAACGTTAACCAAGCGAAACACTGCTTTCTCACGCAAATTCTTTGAATTTTTAGGTGGATTTCTTTACAATAAAATAAATAAAAAGCTTGCAATTTATCCACTTACAAGAGCCAATTGTAAAAGGGCTTTAACCACTTGGCTAAAGCTCCTCAGTTACGAGGAAACAGAAAATTTGCTTAAAGTCCCGTCCTAAAATGACCTAGTATGATTTGACATCACCCACACACTCATCCACATCCACACACACTCATACACCCACACCCACACAAACACCCACACTATCACCTACATATAGGTACCCACACACATACACCCACTCCACACACACACTTACACCCACACAACTCACACACCCTCACCCCCCACACACACCCTCATATACACATTCACACACCTGATGATCACAACCTCTTATACTTAATTCTCACTACAGTCACACTTCACCAAGTTTTACCTATTTAAATATCACGAAACTGGAATGATGTACAGCTTACCGTTACTCACTTCCGGAGTCTGGAGAGGCTGGTAATCTGTCATACAGGTCTCCTAGTACAGAAACCAGTCTCTCACATAGATTATAACCCACAAATGTACACCTTGAATTATGTATTCCTTGTATAATGCTATGTGAGAGAGAAAATAAACTTTTTGTATTTGTATTTTGTATTGTATAACATTGAAAATAATAGGTCAAGGCACTCGGAATCTGAAATGTTTTTCTACGATAAAACTTTGTTTACAACTCTTACAAACGACTACCAGTATTGATAAGTAACTGTTACGGGTTCATTAATCACACAGTTTTAATTACAAAATTAATAATGATAGCAGAAGAACGCGTTCCGAGACACTTGGTATGTGTATTGTGTATAATAATTAACTAAACTGATTTTATAAATAGAATCAGTCAAAAAGTGCTTTGCAGTCTCGGAAAAATATGAATGAGGTGTCATTCGATTTGGAATAGCATAAAGGCTTGACCGCACTTGGCGACACTGCGCAGCAGCGGAACGACGCGACACGCAACGGCAAAATATTCTTTGTGAGAAATTGTATGAGGTTTAACGCACTACGCAGCAGCGTGCGACGCGCCGCGACGCTTCAAGTGCGAACGTTGTTACGTGTCGCGTCGTTCCGCTGCCGCGAAGTGTCGCACAGTGCGGTCGAGCCTTTAAGAGCGTGTATTTCGTCCACTAGCGCCGCCAATCGTTTTTTATTAATTGTGGTAAATTTAAGACACGTAGATAAAAAACCGCTCTGTAGTGCACTGAAGAAATGTATTTATTATGTTTTGAGAGTTACTTTATGTTTTGTACTTTAGAACATAAATAGTTGCCAAAGTCGATATTTTTGCTAAAAGTTGCCACTTTTAGCAATAATTGCCGTTTTGGCTATTTAGCCATGAGTTATGTAAGTATTAAAAATAGCTGTCAAAAAATAATAGATACATTTCTTCAGTGCACTAAAGAGCGGTTTTTTATCTACGTGTCTTAAATTTACCACAATTAATAAAAAACGATTGGCGGCGCTAGTGGACGGAATACACACTCTTAAGATGATTTAGAAAAACCGGTCAAGCGCGAGTCGGACTCGCGTACGAAGGGTTCCGTACCATTATCTATCAAACGGCAAAAAAACGTGTGTGTTGTCTGAAAGCAGCTTAATAAGTAGACAGTTGAAATTTTCACAGATTGTGTACTTATCTATATCTGTTACTGCTATATAATAAAAATAAAAAAATTAAAGGGGCATCTCATGCCATCAACGTATCTTTTTTGCGGTTTATGGTACGGAACCCTTCGTATGAGAGCACGACTCGCAGCTGGCCGGTTTTTTAAGCAACTTTCGCATTCGCATCTCGGTCGCGGTTCATTTCTCTACATTTGGACTGAGATGCAAATCGAAGTTTGCTTGTAGAAGTGGCCCCTTTGGTTTGTTTCTGAATTTAAAGAGCGACTGGCTCTATAATAAATCTTCAACAAAATAAAGAGTCTTCATTTAACGAAATTATATCATTTTCAGCCGCAGCTTCATGTATCAGCTGTAATTTATATTGTTTACTATGTAACTAGCTGTCCTCCGTGGCTTCGCTCCCGTCAACTGGCCTCTTTCTTATTTTTTTTGTACATAAAAACCTTCACCTTATAATAACAAACAGAACAAAAAAAAAAGAATTAGCGAAATCGCTGTTCTCGAGATTTGCGTTTAGCAACACATTCAGCGATTCATTTTTATATTATAGAATAGCTGTCCCCGTGGCTTCGCTCCCGTCAACTGGCTACCCTACCTACCCAGTTTTTTGCTTTAAAACCTTCCCTGTATTCTGGCGAACTAAACAAAAAAGAATTACCGAAATCGGCCCGTTCTCGAATTTTAGCGAGACTAACGAACAGCAATTCATTTTTACATATAAGAAGAAGAACATACGACGAAGTCAAGACTCCAGCGATGAACGCGAAGCTCATGTGGCAGCCCGCATGCGGACGTCAAAATGAACGTCAGAAGCTTGTGGACGGTTTGAATTTATTGGTATTTTCTCACTCACTTCCTAAGCATGATATTTATTTGATTTGTATCAACTTTATTTTGTTACTAGCTGACCCGCGCAACTTTGTCTGCGTCACATTTTCCATTAACGCTCCGCTTCTATTTTTTTTGCCTTTCTCGATAAATGGGATATCTAACACAGAAATAATTTATCAAATCGGACCGGACAGCTCCTGAGAGTGGCGCGTTCAAGCAAACAAACAAACAAACTCATCAGCTTTATAATATTATAGTATGGATTTATGAATTAAGTTTGTTTTTTATTATTAATGGTTCCAAAGTTTGTTAATATAAATAAATAAAATATAAATAAATATCCTTGGACATTTCACACAACGCCATATAGTCCCAAGCTAAGCAATCTAATGCTTGTGTTATGGTAACGAGGTGGCTGATAAACTACTTATATACATTTTTTTTTGTAAATACATACATATTATAGATAGAAAAACACCCAGACTAGGAACAAATACCTGTAGGTCGTACAAATATTTGTTCCGTGCAGGAATCGAACCCACGACATGCTGCGCAGCAGTCAATCGCTCAACCACTGCACCAACCGTGTTGTCAACAATAACAACAATATGTGCGTAATATGTACTTATTTAGAAAGTGATTAGGTTTACCGCTGCTGGGAATACTTTGATCCTATAAGGAATATATTCCAGTGGTGCATAATACTCACATATATCCAATTATTATACAACAAATATTCTTAAAACATTTATTTGAAAAGAATAACTATGGAGTTTCTTGTCCATTCTTCTCCATCAGAATCTACCTTTCAGAATGGACAGTAGAGTCACTTTATTTTATAATTTGAAATGTAACGATGACGTTCAGAAGTGCAGTTTACTGGCCTAATTGAAATAAACATTTTGACTTTTTACTTTTGAAATGAATCCTCAAGATGAAATAGTCCAGTTTATACACATTAGTACTGTGACGGTTGTGTCCTAGCCATAAGATAATTATTTGTTAAAGGCTTTATGAGAATTAGCATTGGCCATTTGTAAAAGCTTGGGAGCGGTCACTTAAAAAGTTTAACTTAGTTTTGAATTATGAATTATCTTATGCCTAGGACACAACCGTCACAGTACCTAGTCTACTCTACTCTAGGCCAGACACGACCGGAGAAAGATCTGGCGCATACCAACGGCTAACTGCCCCGTGGTCACGGGCGCGACTACTAAGCTTGGTGTCTTGGGTTCGATTCCCGGGTATGGCAAAAAGTATAATAGTGTTATTCCAAAAATAACTTTTTAGAAACACGCACGAAATTGGAAGTTGGTGGTCTGAAAACCGTACCTCAACATTAAACGAGTATGCAACATATCCATTTATCGATCCAACACAATATACCCTTACTTACTTTCTTACAGTACCTCCCCTCTGTCACCCCCTGCTTCAGCTAATGGCTTCCCAAGTAAAAGGTATAATAGATAATTGATTACAACTGAGCCGTTAATGATTAATCTCAGCGAAGTGCCGCTCGTTAGCGACGCAGCCTGTTGAAACTGTTGTGATTGGTGACCAGATTTTGTGGTCCTTCTGGATTGTTAAGGACCGTTTTTGTAGTTGACATCGGGAGATGAGAAGTCCAGCTTAGATAGGTGCTGTCTAAAGTTCTCAAGTAACTTCAAGAAATAGGTATGTTGTAATGCGCACAGCAAAGAAGTGGAACTCTCTGCCTGCGTCTGTGTTTCCGAACGCTTACAACTCTAATCTTTTCAAAGTTAGAGTGAACAGGCTCCTTCTGGGTAAGCTCTCTCCATCGTAGACTTTGTCTATGTCATCTCTGACTATGACTAGAATCAAGAGCAAACCCATCACAAACAAAAAAAAGTACCTATATTTTTTTTGTTCTATTGGAATCGGCTTAATAATTTTCTAAAGTATGGACTTCCGAGCTTATTATTTATAAACGCCGTTAGCCTGTGAGGAGTGAACGCTTTTTATGTCCTCCACCACCACCTAAATATTTTTTTTTTATACAAAACGGGAAAACTCTTGGCCCAAATCTCACCTGATGGAAAGTGAGTGAGTGTATTTCACAATCAGAGTTCTTATGGCCCATTCTCGTACTGAAAAACGTTCAAATTGAAGTCGCAAATATAGTTTCAGCGACACTAAAAACATGTCAAAATTCTGGTGGTGTTTCTGAAGAATTTCCTTTTCACAAATGTCTTTTTCAATGGTTTCATCAATTTATTGACTTATGTAGTTACAAAATTTTACTGGCTTCTGACAACCCGTAACGACTGCCAAAGATCTACAAATGACAGCCGGGACCAACGGCTTAACGTGCTTTCTAAGGCACGGAGGAAAGTCAGTAGGGTTAATATGGTCACACATCCACAGACCAACCTTGGCAAGCGTTGCTAAACCTAATAGATCGACCCGTCCGGTTATTGTTTAGCCACAAGCTCCTCCCAAACATTTGTGGACACCCTTTAATTTAATTTATTTAATTAAATTTAAATTGAGAGAAGTTCGCATAATATAAAGACATTTAATCCGCGTTTTTAAATTATTTGCTGTTCTGGTAACCCTACTCCAAAGCCTGTTACCAACCAGCCATTTAACTAAACCAGTTTAAATTCGATTTTCATTGCGTAATTTCTTTAACATCGTTAGCAAGGTGAATCGCCAAAAGGGCAATGTAAGACAAAATGAGGCAAGCTTTCTTTGTCTCTTTTGTAATTAAAGACTTAATAGGCGATGAGTTGGTGCTACAGTTAATTACTTTAATCTAAATTAACGCTAGACACTAAGGGCACTAATGAACTCTGACCTTGAATTTGTAAAGAGGGGTGGAGTGATCTAAAAGCTCTTTGATTCTCATTTCTATGCTGATTTCAGAGCATAAGAAAAGTTCTGCAAAAGTTTGCTTTGTAACTTTGTGAGACAAATGACGCAAGAAAGATGTATTTCAATGGTTCATTGTGATGTAGAAACAAAGTCTTATATTTTGTTTCTGAAGTTCTTTCTAAACAGTCTTAAAACACAATCTTCTAGGCAAGTGTGCTCCATGCTAGACCGAATCTTCGCTTAACATCACTTATCAATAGTAAAAAAAAATCGCGTGATAGTCAAAAATTATCCGACGAAAAGTTCATGAACTATCCGTTTTTATTTTTTTAGGAGGAGGAGGAGGGAACGGAAGGGAGTGTCAGACTTCTAATGACTAAAACCCATCCATGTTCTTTCATTGCCCTTTGTATTCCGGAGCCGCGGTATCTCTTTCGAATAGTCCCGCAATTCCGGCAGGCGTCGGCCCTTTCGGGCCCCTCCTCATGAACTATCCTATGTCCTATTCTAAGACTTTCTTGTCTTGCTGAGTTTGATCCAAATTCGTGCAGCCGTTACAATGTGAAGAGGTGACAAACAGACGGGCAGACAGGCAGGCATTTATAATACTAATATGAATGGATTAGAAGGCACTAAGACTGGGTATTATGCTCTAGGTACCACAAACCCAGAACACAAAATAACTGCAAATAAGCGTGATGCTTTTTTACTTAAACTAGCTTCTGCCAATGGCTTCGCCCGCGTGATACCTAGGGTACATACTCCTTAGATAATGTAACCTATGTGTAATTACAGACTAAAATCTACCTCTGTGGCAAATTTCATGAGGATCCTTTCAGGCGTTCTGACGTGAAAGAGTAACAAACATCCATCCTCACAAACTCGCATTTATAATATTAGTAGTACAAGAACAAAGAGCTGTTCCTGGGATCCAAAGAAAACTGAACAAACATCAATCTTGAGAACTAAAGAGAAAATAAAAATCAAGAAGTCAAAAGGCGTACCTTCTTCGTATTTGTAATTTCATTTTCTTAAGATCCATGACTAGCGATTTCAAACAACGATTTATTCGTAGAAAAAGCTAGCGTCGCCTGTGTCTGTAACGCTAAATAGACCCAAACTAGCCACTTTTCAACATTTTAAACACATACACACACATACACATTTTTATACTAACATAGTTTATAAGACAATACATGTAAGTATGGGTTTTTGCCTGAAATGAAGATTAATTTATTTATTTTTATTTTGACGAAAATTCAGAAGAATTAGGTACATAATTTTTGCAATAACACAAATTAATGATTTCAGTGTAATGAAAATAGCGGTACCCAATATTTTTGCGAAAATTCCGGAAGTACGTACCTACTTAAACAGTTTCCGCTTTGCGTAGTAAGGAATGTGTTAAAGATAGATTTACATACTTAGACGGAAATGTTAGTTACATTTTGTATATTTTGCAGTTGAATTCTGTTTGGCCATACTTATGCTATATTGCACTTCTGAATCTAAAGACCAAAGATTCTCCCAGGTCCTCGCGCCTGGCAAATGTTTAGCTTTAAAGCTTGACCCATGTTGGGCGCCAGTATATAGTAAGGGGCCACCCTTACTATATTCTGGCGTCCATCATGGGTGCAATGAAATGACTTTGTTTAAAAGGTATTCTTTTTAACGTCAAAAATACACACCAAAAGTCAGGTGTTTGACGGGAGTCCTTTTGACAAGCTATTGCGTTTTCCTACCCGCCACAGAGGTCCGCAAGGACGGAGAAGGTTCTATACCACAAGCTATACATTGCTTCAAGTGCCATCAGACGCGCAGATACATACTGTCACACCTTCCAAACAAATTTTTATCCCCGTTTCAATTCCAATGGGGTCATCATCATAATTTTAGCCGAAAAACGTCCTATGATGGCGGCCTCCCCGCACATGTCAATAATACAACCGGTCCTGTGCGTCTCGTATCCATCGGCTACCCACGATCCTCATCAGATCATCGGCCCACCTTGTGGAAGGCCTTACGCTGCGTCTTCCGGTTTGCGGTCGCCACTCTAGAACTTTTCGCAATACATCATCTGCCTAGCCTTTTCGCAAGTATATTAGGGTCGGCTTCCAGTCAAACCAGATTCAGCTGAATACCGGTGTTTTATGTGGAGCGGCTGCCTACCAAACCTCCACAACCCATTGACTGGGTAACACGGTACTTATTTGCAAGACTGATGTCAGATTTTACTGGCTTCTGACAATCCTTAACGACTGCCAAAGATATCCAAATGAAAGCCGGGTCCAGCGGCTTAACGTGCTTTCCGAGGCACGAAGGAAACTCGGTATGTTGGTCACCCATCCACATACCAACCTTGGCAAGCATTGCTTAACCCTTAAAGATCGACCCGTGCGGCTGTTATTATTAAGCCACGAGCTCCTCTTTTCTTTTCGCAATACAATGGGGTAATTTTTTTAAACTCTCTAATTTAGCATGAGGTATTCTTAGGCAATTTCATGCTCCTAGAATCAGAGGCTTTTAATACGTTGTCAATGTATCCAAGACTTTAAATAGCAAGTAGATCTTTTTCCTGTGAACATGGAAAACTATTGGATCGAATTTAATGAAGATAGCACCAAAGAGTACCAGTTGTACTGCAGTGCGATTCTGTAAATACATTTGTCGAAGTGAAGGTGTGGGTGCAATGATCACAAACTGAGCTGTCAAACCATACGGCCTAAAACCATACGGCGTAAAGCCTAGCTGATGGTGGCGTATGCGTTGGATTATTTGGCTCCATTCAAAATGGTTGAGACGAATGGGGCTGGCGCATGTCATGTCGCCGTCGGTTGGGACTGGTCATTTCTCAGCTGCCATGGTTTATTTTAATTATTTCTATAAATTGTTCCTTTTTTAGTTCGGATGTTTTTATCATGCTCGTCACATCGTTCTCAAATGTATGTATAATTTCAACACGATGTCAACAAAACTTAGTAACAATTTATTATTTTTAAAAGAGCGTCCGTGGTGTTTCTTGCATGTTCTTCTCCAAGATCTATGCTTTGGAACGTGCAAATAGCTTCATCTTTTTGGACCGACCGACCTTGACAATTCAAAAGTGCCTGTAAATGGTTTAATTGAAATAAATTAATGTTTGAGTTTTGAGTTTTGATACAAACAAGATGAAAATGACAGCTCACTTGTCGTTCACTCCACATAACTGAACACGGTGAGATGTCAACAGAATTGACCGGTTGTTTGTTATAACAATCTTTTGTTCCGCGATACCTTCTAGCTTCGTATTGTCATTGTCAAGCACAGTGATCATCTCTGATCTTTATTTCTTATTTTGTTCCAGGAAATGCAAATCTGTCGTGATTCACAAAAACATTTGAATCGAATCTATTTACATTTCAATGTATTTTTTACAGAAGTAAAAAGTGTTCAATGTGAATCTACGCCTTAGCTGATATCTAATTATAATTGCCATGAAGGCTTCGCTTACGATTGGAATCAGCCTTTAAAGACTTTTTTTTACTTTTGATAGGCACGCATTTGATCACTATCTCACCTGCTAGTCTATTCTGTAAATAACCATTTCGATATCGACTTCACCTGAGTGACTAAGCTTACAAAGTGAACTTTATTTCACACGTCATAAGGTCTTATATTTATACGAATTTGAAACTCACCTCGGATTCCGCTGTCGAGACACGAAAATGTTGTTACAGAATAGCACTACTGATGGTAAACAATGATGCGGTCTAAGATGGAGCACGCTTAAGTAGCCTCCACACTATTCCTGAAGTTGATCGAAGTTGAGCGAATACGATAGTGTGGAGGGGCACTTCGCTTCGCCTCGTGCAACTTCGCTTCGCCTCGGGCGACTTCCAGTTGTTGTCGGTTTATGCGCCCGAGTCAAAATATTGTCCGCAAATAAACTCTTTTTCTTTCTTTCTTTCTTTCAAAGGACTCGAAGTTCGAACACGAAGCGTCTGTCCACACTACTCGGGTCACTTCGGCTCACTTCGGTTCGCGGCAGCCATAGTAAATACGCACGTATTTTTATTACGCGAGAGTACACATTGCAACGGCAGTTGCCACATGAACGTTATCCATTATGCCTATCGTGAGGGGAACGGGGGGAACGGGCGACTGAGTTCCTCGCGAAGTTGCTCGAGGTGTGTGGACACCTACTTCGGACTTCGGTCAACTTCGGAGAGCACTTCGCCTCGGGCAACTTCGGAATAGTGTGGAGGACGCTTTACATAGAAGTAACCTATTCACTCTTGACTTAAATACTCCCAGGTTGTAGCTATCAGGAAACACAGACTCAAGTGTAATACTTGTAATACCTGTGTTCACATATAAAGATTGATTGATTGACTCAGGTGAGGAATCCCGCTCCTTTGCTGTAGACACTATTTTCCTACAAGTTCTTCAAACTTAGTTGACAGATGTCTTTCTAGGGAGTTCGTTGCGCCCTATGGTTGCACCTCTTCTTTTCAGCTACAACTAATTTAAAAAAAAATTGTAGTCCAATATGAAAAAAAAAACTTTTTTGTTTTATCAGATAAAAACTATGACAAATTAAAATCATGATATTTTACCTTTTTGCCATACATCTACTTAAGCTCTCAATTAAACATGGGGTTGGCGAACACGGCATGTTGAAATTTGATAGGTACACATAATAGAGAATATGTTTGAAAAAAGTATTTATGATTTGAACAGTTTTTCTAAAAGTATTCAAAAATATAATACTAACTGTGAAATTAGAATCTAAATTGTTCGAAAAACGAACGAGATACAATTATTTTAAACAAATATATCTGTCCCTCTCGCGAAAACGCTGTTTTCTATGGCAGCTGTATAGTCATCGTGTAATTTGACGTCACATTACGTATCGGATTTCTCTTTCTAACTGTAGTCTTTGAAGCTTTATAATTTAATTAATGATGAAGATATTTAAAAAATAATTTCATGATTGTTTACTAGAGCTAATAAGTATTTTATTTTGCAAACTAGCTTCTGCCAGCGGCTTCGCCCGCGTGATCCCTAGGGAACATATTCCCGGGATGAAAAGTAGCTTATGTGCTATTCCAGACTATAATCTATCTTTGTTCTAAATTTCATTAAGATCCGTTAAGCCATTCTGGCGTGATTGAATAACAAACAACCAAACTTTCACATTTATAAGTTTACTCGTTTGGTGTAAAGCGAAATTATAACCATATTCCCCTCGACATTATAATTATTAAAGGATATTGCAAACTGTCGTAAGCCTCTAGGCGCCAAGCAAGCCACCTGCCTGTGCGTTCGCGACCCTAAACAAAAATAATCCTTATAGCATGATTCAGTATTCACGCGCGATGGCTTATTATTAGCGTATTTCATGTATAACTTTGGTGTTTCCATACCGATTTCTATGATTCTTTTTAATGGAATAGTTAATAATGTTAACTTTTTTAATTAAGGATGAAAAAGAGTGTTATAAACGTAAGAGTAGACTAATATAATCAGAAAGCTTCGAACTGCTAAGCTATCGGGAGTTACACGTGTTATTGTGTGTCAATCATAAAATATAGACATATGCTGTCGTGGGATATTTTTTATATAATTTTAAGGAGAACGTTTCCGTCATACATGATTTCTGTGTAGCTTTAACCATTAAGGCTGCACACGCGACGGAAGCTTAAAAAATAGAGTAACTTCTCCCGTTTTCCCAACATTTCCCTTCACTACTCTGTTCCTATTGATTGTAGCGTGATGAAAAGTATACTATAACCAGCTCAGGAGTGTGAAGAATAATTGTACCAATTTTCGTTCAAATCCGTCCAGTAGTTTTTGTTTCTATAACGGTTATACAGACAGACAGACAGACAGACAGACAGACAGACAGACAAAAATTTTACTGATTGCATTTTTGGCATCAGTATCGATCCCTAATCACCCCCTGATAGTTATTTTGGAAATATATTTCATGTACAGAATTGACCTCTCTACAGATTTATTATAAGTATAGATATAGATATAGATAGATAAAAAAATTGCATGGACTTTCTGTAACCGAAACACGGACGCGTTACGTAAATAAATAAATGTTGAGTACTCAAACTGTATCCTGCGACATATCAAATGAAAGATAACTAAAAGCTTATTGCGAAGGTTTTAATTATAATTTCAATTTGTTCGGAACCCTTCGTCTGACTCGCACTTGGCCAATTTTTCTTCTTAGTGTGTCGTTGAACATGCTGTTCTTATATCCATTCAAATTTACTCTCCCGACATCAAAAACAAAAACAAACGTAAAAATTAGAGAAAATTCCATCGATTTTATTAAACGCATACTTTTTAAACAAAGACAGGCAAAATAACAAAGTTCCTAACCTGATTTACGTAAGTAATTAAAGGAAGGCAAGCAAATTCAATTTCATTCAACCCCCTTCACTTAAATCCTAACAGCGTTCACCATTCTCACGTAGTGCCTTCCTAAAATATGCAAAATGCCTGCCAAGGGCAGAACCCACAGACTGAAACGACAGGAATCTGGTCCTTTACCCGCTCAAGAAACAGTAACCTCGAATTCCGAAGCAATTCAAGTTAAATTAAGGGAATCTGTCCATTAGCATGCGTTACACGAACTTGAGGGACTGCTTACGGAAATCTATGGCGTTGGCCCCGCTATAAATCCTGGATGGATCTGGCCTTTTGTCCGGAACATTGGCCTTTTGGATAGGAATGAAAGAGCCAAGCTAACAGAATATTTAAATTGGATTATTCCATTCAAGATATCATTTTTAACCGACTTCCCAAAAAGGAGGAGGTTCTCAATTCGGTTGTATTTTTTTTTCTTATGTTTGTTACCTCATAACTCCGTCAATTATAAACCGATTTGAAAAATTCTTCTCTTCTATTACTTGGATGACAAAAAACTATCATCCAAGTTAGCGAATACCAGCTATTTCGATTTAAAATCCGAACTTCGTAACCGATTCTGATAAAATTTAAATGGGACCAATCTGCAAGCATATCCTTTCAGAACAAGAATTTTTCAAATCGGTTTATAATTAACGGAGTTGTTATGAAGTAGCAAACATAAGATTTAGTTTTATTTTTATTTTTATTAAATTCTTCTGTCGCAGGTCTGCTGGTAGAAATTTCATTTGAAATAAGCAGTACCTTGAAATAAGCAGTACCTTTGTGCTCTTTTCTCTGTACAAAATTTTCTTTTTAAGTATATTGTGTGTACATAAATAAATAAGAAAAAAAAATACAACCGAATTGAGAACCTCCTCCTTTTTGGGAAGTCGGTTAAAAACGAATTATGACAGAACACTAAACCCACATGCATGCACTAAATTACGTACCAACTACATGAATTCATATATTATGTCATCATCCGCCAAGCCTTTTCCCAACTATATTGGGGTCGGCTTCCATGAACCATGAACGCATATAAGCATGTTAATTTAACATTTCACCAGAACTTCTGCATCCATTTCATTCAAAAAATCCACTCTGTTTATTTATGTAACCTTCAGGTCCCTTGACTAAAAGGGACTCAACATTGAACATTGACCCCCGACCAAGGTCGCCCGTATTAGGTTATGAATACAGATCTATTCTGAGAGGGACCCTAACTAATATGCAGATTGTTTGATTTGTGTATCCAGTGCCTCAGTTACCGGTAGTTGAATGAGTGGCAGATTTACCACGTGACGGTGGCGTGTCTAATAGGACCATCATTTTAATAGGTTTAAAATATTATTTGTTAGTTTTTAGAGTTTGTTTTTTGTGTCGTTTGTTTTTAATTTTACTTTTATTTGGTCCTTTTCAAAGTAGATATAAATATTAGGAAGGTATTTATAGTGATTAGTTAGTAGGTAGGTAATCAGATCCCCTCATCAACTATTAAAGAGCTGATGATCTTCAAACGGCAGATCAGGCCATGATTACCTTACCATATACTTTCAATACCATTGAAGTAACACGGTACCAAATTTCGAACCGATTGGACATAAGGATAAGATAAGATAAGATTTATTTTTCTCACCACAATACATAATATAACAGCACATTTTAATAATAGTTTAGACAGTGAATATTTAGAATAGTGATAGTATATTGTGGGGAGACTGGTGCCTAAGCTAGACGGAAGGTCTGTATTTCAGGACACCAGGTCTCCGCCCCTTAGGTAATGGTAACATTTAAATAATTTTGAAAGTTTGAAAGTGCTAAGGATGTTAGTCAGATCCCCTCATCAACTAGAAAAGAGCTGATGATCTTCAAACGGCTGAACAGATTTTCATAAAACATGGTTATGAACACTCGAGATAAAATTATCTATGACACCCAAGAAATACGAAACGAAGATCGGTTCATCCGTTTGGGAGCTACGATACCACAGCCAGATACACAGATACACAGACTGACACGTTAAACAGATAACATCTTTTAGCGTCGGAGGTTAAAGACACAAACTGTATTCATACTAAATTCTACCAGCGACCAGTCTGAGCTTCGCACGTATTCACCAATAGTTTTCAGTAAAAAATATTTCAATTAACATCTACGTATCGATGCGTTACGGCCAAAAAGGAATAAATAGGTTAAAATAGGTTAGACTCGAAATCGAAAAGCCGATTCAAGCCACTTATAAGTCGACTAGCTTCTGCCCGCGACTTCGTCCGCGTAGCGTGATGATAATTATAGCCTAGCCTTCCTCGATAAAAGGGCTATCTAACACTAAAAGAATTTTTCAAATCGGACCAGCAGTTCTTGAGATTAGCGCGTTCAACCAAACAAACAAATAAACAAACTCTTCTGCTTTATAATATTAGTATGGATTATAAAGCAGAAGAGTTTGTTTGTTTGTTAGCCCATTTATCGAGGAAGGCTATAGGCTTATATATCATCACGCTAAGACCAATAGGAGCGGAGCAGTAATGAAAAATGTTACGCAGATGACGTTGCACGGGTCAGCTAGTATTAGTATAGATTTCGCAAAAAAATGTCGCTTATCCCTTTTTGGCCGTAAGGCATCGGTATGTATTAATAATTTATATATGTATGAATAACTTATCTAAGCGGTAGTTAAAATTTGCACATTTAAATAGCAGAAAAACGCGACGAAACAGATTGCTAGGAAAAGCAACAGATTAGGCCCTTTGGGGATAAATTTGGGCAGGCCTTGTGACTAGTGCAATAGTGTGTGCGATGTTTATGTATTAGATTACTTTAAAAATCACAATCAACCTTGCAAGAGTTTGTCTCAGGGTCAATTCCTACTATCGCAGAGTCGAATAGCATCGAAGGGATAATCTGAAACATAATATAAAAATTTCATCTTTATCTCCAGAACACATTATACATTTTTTCTGACATTATAAGAAGACTCGCCAATTCGCGCGTCGAGTGAAAAAAATATCTCGGACGAAATATGTGCATTACGTATTGAAGATAAGGTTGAAATCGCAATGCTGTTTTAGATTGACGCTTCGATGCGCTTCGTCTCAGCGCTAGTATGAATTGAACCTAAATAATTTTGTAGGTTTTATTTACTTAGACTTTATGCAAAATAGTGGTACATGGGACTTAATGCAACAAGGCATTCTCTACCAGTCAACCTTTGGGTTAAAAAGACTACACTATGGTAGGTGTACAACAAACAAATAATAAAAAATTAAATTGAATCTTATTCGATTCAACACAATTTACAAATATGCTAAAACAATAAGATATGCTAAAACAATAAACTAACAAATATGTTATTTTATAATATTTTTTTCTGATTAAGAGAATTTACAATAATTATGACGAGACCAAACTACGAATGACAGGCTTTTAAGTAGTGTTTTTGGAGTTTACGCTAAAGAAAATATTGATAACTTATATACACCCTATTCAAAGGTTCGGCTTTTCATCAAAAAGCCTGTACTCGCTCTTGAGCCACAGACAATACCTCGATACCTATATATGTTATTGTACTGGCAGACAATACCGGCCAGTCTATCCACACAAATCCCGACAGCCATTGAACGTTTTTAATAAACGCACATCCCACTAACAAGAGCTTCCAACTGTAAAAGCTTTGTCCCAACTGTAAAATCCACTACATTGAACAATCCATAATAATTATTATAAATGCAAAAGTAGCTGTGTCTGTCTGTCTGTTACCTCTTCGCGTCTTAACGGCTGAATAGAACTTGACACATGGGTAGTCTTTGTCCGGGTATAGGATACTTTTTATTCCAGCACTATGTCCCTTTGGGGAAAATATGGATGGAGGGAGAGGGAGAGGGAGGTCAAGGAAAAGATGGTGTGAAGAGTGACATGGAAGAAAAATGAGCTAGTGATTGTGTGACGGCTAACAGGAAAGAATGGAAGAACAAAACATTTTTTTATGGGTTTGCTCTTGACTTTATTCTTGGTCAGACATGACAGAGACAAAGTCTACGATGGAGCGAGCTTACCCAGAAGGAGCCTGTTCACTCTAACTTTAAAGAGATTAGGGATGTAAGCGTTTGGAAACACAGACGCAGGCAGAGAGCCCCACTCCAATGCTGTGCGCATTATAAAAGACGTTTGGAAACGCTTAGTGCGAATTGGTGGAATAGCAACAAGGTAGGGATGGTAAGTTGCAGTGCGTCTGGATGTTCGATGGTAGAAAGGGGCTGGTGGGATGTGGTTGTGGAGTTCTTGGGCACACTCACCGAAGTACAATCTGTAAAAGACCGACAACCATGCAACCTTGCGGAAGCTTGGCATCCACCAGTTTTTCGTCGACGATTAGCCTCTTAGCTCTGCGTTCCACCGAGTCAAGCGCAGCAAGCTGGTACTTAGCTGAGCCATCCCAAAGGTGGCTGCAATACTCCATGCAGGATCGGACTTGTGCTTTGTATAGGGTTAAAGCGTACGTATTGCGCTAACCCCAAGTAACATGGGATAAAGGTAAGTAGATGAAGAGTATGTTCCCTTGGGGTAATGGGCAGGTGGCAGCTATTATTATAACTCCGAAAGTGAGTTTATTGGTGAGTGATTTGATGCCTAAATTGCTGACCCGACTTTAATGAATTTTGGTAAAATCATAGATAAATAAAAAAGGAACACGAGCAAAGCCTTGAGCAAAAGCTCGTATTAAAGCGAATTGAAAATATAATTTTAAAATATCGCCGCACCCTTTGTCAAAAGCTTTCGCCATTAATAACCAAAGTTCCTTTGTTTTGTTTCCATCAACACTCGCGGACATTTTGGGTCCTCCGAAACGAATTTGTTTGGAGGACAATATGATTAATTCGAGAGTTCCTCACGGACAACCGACCCTTTTGAATGTGAGAACAGTTTTTGTGTTATTCGTTAGGTGTAAATTATCTTGTTCTGTACGAGTTTTTTTTACTTCTATTGAAAACAGATCCACTTGTTTGTAAAGAGCACGTTATGGAAATTAATTCACATTTATGGTTTGGTTCTAAAACCGTGTCAAATACGCAATTCAATATGGTTATTATAAGTAACAAATCACTGTCAGTAAAGATCGCCAGGGTTGCAGATTTTTCGGAAAGGGTAAGGGTTGAAGGTTTATCGTACGGAACCATTTGTCTGTAAGTCCGACTCACACTTGGCTCATATTTTTCTGTGTGTAGGTAATGTATGACAGAAATCACAATATATATGTATAGGTAGGTCTAATGTAGGTATAATATTTTAAGAGCGGCTTTCACTAATGAAATTGACCTACATCTAAACTGCGTTCAAGAGTTGTCAATATTACATAGAAAATAATGACACTGATAGCAAGTAAACTTGGTTCTTATGTTGATCGCGTTCAGTTCCATTGATGAAATCCGCCCTAAATCTGTCGAGAAGAAATCAAATATCAACTATATTTTTGAAGAAATAGAAATAGTTCTTATCGGTTCAGTTAGCATTGAAGTCTAGAAATGTTTACCTCTAATCGCCAGTATTCATTGTTAAGTACGGACAGCACATCAATCTCTGGAACAAAAGCCACGCAATTGAAACGTTAATCGAGCACAGATCTAGACCACTGAAACCATCACAAGATGACCAGCACGAATTAATGTCTGGAAACGATTGGACTAACATCCCAACTATATGCGCAAAACGTTTTGGGAATACATTCATTGTGCGTACAGCTAAGGAGTGGAATTCCCTGCCGGAGTCTGTGTTTCCTGATAGCTACAACCTGGGAGTCTTTAAGTCAAGAGTGAATAGGTTACTTCTTGGCAAGCGTGCTCCACCTTAGACCGCATCATCACAAAACATCAGGTGCGATAGTGGTCAAACGTATGCCTATCAATAGTAAAAAAACGGACTCGCGCACCGAAGGTTCCATACAAACCTGTAGGTATTATATTATAAGCAAAAGTTACGGTTTACGATTTATGACGTACTAGCTGACCCGTGCAACGTCGTCTGCGTAACATTTTTCATTACTGCTCTGCTCCTATTGGTCTTAGCGTGATGATATATTCCGGTGGATGTTTACATGGTAATATATTAATATATCATATATTTTTTTAGATTTTTCATTCGTTTATTTTAGAAGTTACAGGGAACACACCCACATTTTACCACTTTGGAAGTGTCTCTCGCGCAAACTGTTCAGTTTAGAAAAAAAAATGTTAGAAACCTCAACATCATTTTTGAAGACCTATCCATATATACGTTAGGGTTTGATAAAAAAAAATGGGTTTCAGTTCTACGTATGGAGAATCCCCAAAATTTATTGTTTTTTTTCTACTTTTGTGTGAAAATGTTAATGCAGTTCACAGAATACATCTGCCTACCAAGTTTCAACAGCATAGTTCTTATAGTTTCGGAAAAAAGTGACTGTGACAAACGGACGGACAGACAGACATGAAGAATCTATAAGGGTTCCGTTTTTTGCTATTTGGCTACGGAACCCTAAAAAAAGGTTATCCGTTATTCTCACCAGGCGGCGCTTATTCTGTTTCAATACAAATAGGCATAACGGAAGAATTTTATATAATAAGATTTTTCAAGTGAGCGTGGATGGTAATTTCCGAAACTGTGAGGAATAGCAAAAACACTTAAAGGAGCGTCATTGAATTTTCGAAAAATCGGTATTCTGCCAGGAATTGAACCTGTTGATTTAAAAAAAAACGCACCTCGTTTTATTATACCATCCAAAAGAGTCGCTAATTAGGATCAAATTCGGGGAAGTAATAACACCTAGCAAACTAAAGGAAAGCACTATTTTTTAACAAAATACTATTCTAAACGCATCTAAGTATTTAATTTTATATAAAGTGGTTTAAAAAAAAAAGAAACTTGGTGAAACATACCCAATTTCTCTAGAAACAACGCATATAATATGACACAGATTTCTCATAGCAAACACCCTGCTAATTCGACCTCACATTAGCGAACACAACATCCTCTTAATATTCCAAACACCCTACCTGACCCCTTATTGTTCCAAGGGTGCCATGATGAATGTTATATTCGGACCGCAAATCGATTACTCCGCAGGGTAAACTTGACCGCAGCTCCCTCGGTCTCTAATTGGATGGGACTGTTTAGATCCACCCGACGTCCATTGCATTCACGATGACCATTAATTCCTTTATAGCTAGCCCCTGAAGGGATCAGTGGCGTAGCTACTAAGGTGCAAAATGGGTCAATGCCTCAGAGTCAATAAACAAAACGACACATCGTATTCTATAAAACAAAATGTGGCTAAACAGAACATAAATATTTAACATGTTTCGTGGATTGTGAATATTAACCAGCTCACCGATAAGTCCTCTTCATAGCATATCTCTTTGTTAATGTGTGGAAAATGTTGTGGTTATTACATTGATTTAGTTTTATGTAAGTGCATTATTGATAAGCGTTATATTTTAATGCAATATCGTTTTTTCCCAAATAAAATAAAACATTCTTTATTATAAACAAAAAAAAATATTTTAGAAGGTCCGTAATATATTTAATTCATTAAATAAAAAAGCAAGCAATCAAAAAAAAAAAAATCCAGAAGCCCCAAAATTCTCTTTGCATTAGGTCCCGACCACACGCCACTGAAGGGCTCATAATAGAATACAATCTATACTAATATTATAAAGCAGAAGAGTTTGTTTGTTTGTTTGTTTGTTTGTTTGATTGTTTGTTTGGTTGGTTGAACGCGGTAATCTCAGAAAGTACTGGTCCGATTTGAAAAATTCTTTCAGTGTTAGATAGCCCATTTATCGAGGAAGGCTATAGGCTATATAATTATCATCATGCAAATACCAATAAGAGCGGAGCAGTAATGAAAAATGTTACGCAGACGACGTTGCACGGGTCAGCTAGTAGAATATAAAACATTTACTCGACACAACACAACACAACAGCAAAAAAACACATTATAAAAAAAGATTAACAAAAACATAAAATAAAAAAAAACGATAGGTACAGTAAAATTGTGCTGAACGTGCCCAAGCCGAAAGAGTTACCATCTCAGCATGATATAATGTTATTATATGCTGGGCGTCATACACCCAGTGCTGGTTTTCATTTTGCACCCTGCAATGACACACGAACGAGGGTAAAAAAAAAATATACATACTGTGAAATAAATACATGCTTTTGATGTGATACTGTAGGAAGTAAATAAGTGTCTGATAAACATTGTAAAAAAATGAGTAGCATAAGTGAAGTTTCTGCTGTCGCAAACGCCATATATCGGTAAGGTATTAATTTGTGGTCCTTCGGTACTGGGAGTTGGGAAGTCGATTTATTGGCATAATACTATTAATTTATTTCGGAGATGTTGAGTAAGGACAATTTATGAGGGAAATGTTGTCAAGGTGAGGAATATCTTGCTATATAAGCGGGATTTTCGTTCCGGGAAGACAAAGCAGGTATTCATTTTGTTAGAAACTGAGACATTTCAATTATAAAACTTAATAAAAATTTAATGCAACATGCTCTAGGTTATGACAGTTTGAGAATATTTTATGAGCTTCGCAGCATAAAGATTAGATAAAGAAATGATTGCGGAGTGTTTTTCAGTAGGCGCCACCTTCGCTACAAGATGCGTTCACTGGCCAAGGTGCGCAATGAAGCTATTGCCACACTTAAATTAACTCAGATTTTCTGTTCTTGAATCATCTCTGCCTAACCTTTTCCCAACTATATTGGGACGGCTTCTAGTCAAACCGGAATTAGTAAACCAGTATTTTACGTGGAGCGGCTACCTACCAGACCTCCACAACCCATTAACTGAGTAACACGGTTCTCAGGCAAAACTAGTGTCATATTTTCTGGCTTTTGACTATCCTTAACGACTGCCAACGATCTCGAAATGATAGCCAAGAACAACAGCTTAACGTGCTTTCCGAGGCACGGAGGAAACTCGGTATGTTGAAATGGTCACCCATCCACAGAGAAACCTTGGCAAGCGTTGCTTAACCTTGAAGATCGACCCGTGCGGCTTTTACTATCCACCCACGAGCTCCTCATTTTCTGTCCTTGAATAATTCAGCGAAATATTAGATACACTTTTGCATTACATTCTATCAGCGAGGATGTTCCTGGTCATTAATCTTTACAGTTCATTTCACGATTTAGCACGCATCGCCTTCGTTCAACGTACTCATTGCTGATTTATAAAAAAAACGTTTGTATTCTAAATTCAAACAGGCGAAAAAAACATATCACAAAAGTATGTAGTGAACGCGCAAAAAGTTTACACTATAGGTGAAAAACGTGACTAGCATTTGAATGGGGACTTTGGAAAAACTCCTCGACTGTTTATAATGGTTGTATTGGGATAAAACCACTATTAGCTAACCTCGTCTCAGCATTTTAAACAATGTATTTAAGAGCGCTTTTACAAAATCGAATTGCTCAGGTTGACTAAAGTTGAATACCGCGCGTCAAAAGATTTATATTGATTTTTGCATTGCATACAACAATTAATTAAAAATATTTACTTTACTTTTAATTAGACCAATTTTTTTTTCAAGCAATATTGCAACGCCACCTTAATTATTAAATATTTTTTATTTGAATTCGGATTATAATTTCATAGATAAAAATTATAGTTTCGTACGGAAAATTGTCAATATCTCTCAGTTTTACAGAATTATTTTTGGTGTATTACTGTATGAATCGTAATAAATGGATTTGAACATTCCAAAGTAGAAGATACAGTTGTACCGTGGACATTTTTATAAATGATTAAATTATAATATCTTCGGTGTACCAAGGCATCAAAAGATTCCCTAAAGCAACATCTTGTGAAACATCATTTGCGGAGTCAAGGATTTTACTGATGCACGTGAACAAATTGAAATATTTATTTAGAACACTCCCAAGGTAAATTATCAAACTGTCTTAGGCATATTTTTGTTTTTTTTTTTAAGGCTATATCTAAAGCAAAATCACACATCAAAACTCGAATAAAACGCTAAAATTCAAGAAAAATTGTGATAGCCCTCTTAATTATGTTGCTTAAAACAATGAGACGAGAAAAGCAGTGATATAAACCTAGACGAAGTTAGTGTTCCAGTGTTTTTTAGCCCAAAGGCTTGCTGGGGCATCGCAGGACCAAGCTGTGTATATGTAGGTTCAAAGCACAGTTAGTAATTTAAAATAACCTTAGGTAACTATTAAAAGTATTATAACGAAGAGGTGTAAAAACATGCGTAGGTACTTGTAATGTATGTATGTTTGTTCGGGTGGAATCTTGTAACTGAATTTTAAATCAGCTATCGTTAACCGTTTGAGCTGAAATTTGGGATACACGCTTATTTTGGGAGACAATGCGTGCTTAGCTATGTGACGTCATTCTAATTCCAATATGGCGGATCATCCAAGATGGTGGACTAGTTATTTTTTCTGCACTACCACAGTATAGGTATCAACAGAAAGGGCTTGCTGAGGAGAACACAGATATTAATACCTACAACGTCACATTAAATCCAAAAAAAATATAAGGGTCCATCCAAGATGTATAAGCTTGTTTTAAAAAAGTTTTTTAAATCATAAATTTACTAAAGATAATGTTTGGGAGTTGGTTAGTGGAAGCGTTAGAAGACACGATTGTTACTCTCTAATGTCTTTGTTTTTGTTGCATAATAGTTGTTCGTTAGTGTTTGGGTGTGTTAGCGTTTGCATCGCGTCTGTATCGCTACACACGCGCGTCTGTGTCGATTCAAACGCTTATTTGAATTTATACAGGTGTGCAAAGGTCTACAGGATGCGTCTGACTTGCGTACGTATCGCGTCTGTATAGCTACAAACGCGTGTCAACAGCGCGTTTGAAAAATGTCGTGTGCACAGGCCCTTTGATTGCACGACAGTTTTAGTCCAATAAACAATTTGTTGTTATTATTTATTTAAGAATTACCGGATAAGAGACAGAGTACCAAATGACGATTCGTCAGAAATGCAAACGTATTCTGATGCACGCATGCATTTCACGAGCCTTTCACGATGTGTAAATTATTTACACAAATAAAAGTGCATGATTACTAAGATAACATTTATTTATTTGCGTACTTTCACTCGTGTCGATAAACTATCAAAAAGTACAAACAATAATGATTTATTGTTTAATTGCATGGGAAGAAAATTGTATGCCAATTCAGATAGATTAGGGTCATTCATATGCCTAGCCTTTTCCCAACTATATTGGGGTCGGCTTCCAGACAAACCAAAAGATTTAGCTGAATAACAGTATTTTACGTGGAGCGGCTGCCTACCAGACCTCTACAACCCATTATCTGGGTAACACGGTACTCCTTGGCAAGACTGGTGTCAGATTTTTGGCTTCTGACAATCCGTAACGACTGTCAAAGATCTCCAAATGACAGTCGGGACCAACAGCTTAACGTACTTTCCGAGGCACGGAGGAAACTCGGTATATTAAGATGGTCATCCATCCACAGACCAAACTCGGCAAGCGTTGCTTAACCTTGAAGATCGACCAGTGCGGCTTTTATTATTTAGCCACGATAGCTCCTCCACGAGGGTAAGGCTTGGTAATCTAGAATGATGCGCTAGAAGCATACATACGTACCTTTACGACAAATTATATTTTGATAGATCACTTTTCAGTCTTGTCTAATACCCTGGCATCTAAGAAGGTGATGCCAAGGTTAGGGAATTGGCCAGGGTTGCGGAATCGACCAGGAAAAATTGATCGAAAGAGTTACCGCGGCCCCGGAATGCAAAAGGCGTTTGGAGGAACATGGGCGGATCCCCACCCACATCGCTCTTGGTGGACTCCGCCCAGAGCATAAGGAGTCATTTGATTGAAAAAAAAAACAAGGGGTTGCACTCCGGGAGTGCTAGCAGAAGTGAAAACTTCTACATTAACATTGCTCATTTTTTAATCATCTGTCTTACGAATTTTCGATCAGGTCACGCGTCCTGACGCGAGTTTAAGGCCCGAATTCCTCTGTCGCTGATGTCGGTCGCTGATGTCGGTCGCGCGTACGAATATACGTTGTGTTCTATGAAGCACCACACTGTGACGCTGACATCAGCGGCGCGCGAGTTGCTACGCGCCGCTGATGGCGCGCGTCGGTCTCGCTCGTCAGCGCCGCGTTCGTCGGTCGACTGACGCGCTATAGAACGTTATGAGCGTCCTCACTCTGTTCCCGACCGTCGGCACGCGCGCGTACAGTCGCCCGCCACCATGAACATTGATACCGAACGTGTGATTGCCGAGGTGCGCCTACGTCCTGCATTGTGGGATTTATCGAATTATATAATATCGAAAGATTTATCACCATTCGTCACCCTATCAGCAACAATTGGGTGAATGTGATATCTTTTTTTTCTATATTGACGCCGTCTCCGCTTGCGTAAGTATGCTGCAGCAACTAAACAATTTATAAACGGGTTCATAATAATATCCCAAATTCAAACTCCGCTTCACAAATCCACAACAAATCCACTTGGAGACGCCTGTACCGTGGAGCGGTCAGTATCGCACTACGGATGTTTTCATTGGCGCTGATGGTCAGCGCGCTACGCGACTGACGGTACGGGACCGACGTCAGCGACAGAGGAATCCGGGCCTAAGATTTTATATCCATCCCAAGAAAAGTGCTCAACGCCGCTAATGAAGTTGATGACTAGAAGATTTGTCCACTTAAACACAAAGTCCTTACAAGATAAGTAGATTTTTTCCCTCTTTGATACAACTTATCAATTTCGTCAATCGTACGATTAATCGTTTTAACACGTGTATCGATTGTTATCGTTAAACATCGTGTAATACATAGGGTAGCAGCGTGTTTGTTACTTCAAACAATAACTAAAGCTGCTTTCAGACTACGCTATAATATGTAGCATAGAGTATATAGCTCATAGCACAACAATATCGCGCACCATACATTGTCAAAAATATATAGTACAGTACAGTGTGAACGTGTCCATAAGAATGTATGGTGCGCGATATTGTTGTGCTATGAGCTATATACTATTTATGCTATTATATTTTAGCGTAGTCTGAAAGCAGCTTAAGACTATGGTTGTCGCCTTTTGGCATGGCAAAAATACAACCGACTTCCAATTAAATAAAAAAACGATACAAAGTAAAAATAACTTTAATTTCGGAAGACGGTTGTTTTTTTAACCGACTTCCCAAAAACGAGGAGGTTCTCAATTCGGTTGTATATTTTTAAATTTTATCAGAATCGGTTACGAACTTTGGATTTAAAATCGAAATAGCTGGAATTCGTCTACTTGGATGATGGTTTTATGTAGGGATGCATCCGATACCGATCCCGATACCGATATATCGGCGATACTTTGGGTTTGCCGATATATCGGCATCGGCGATATTTTTACTGTCGATACAACGATACTTTTCAAATTTTGCGCTTTAAAAAAGTAATGTAAACGCGCATCTTGTTTGATCTAGTTCGTTGCAAACGAGGCACGGACTGTCTATGCTCGGGGATTCCCCACGTTTTATTCAATTTGTTGTCTCTCTCACCCGCTTTGTCCCCGCGTATTCCATTTGGCCAGACACTTTAGTTGGCTTTTTACTGGTTTTACCTGAGATCTCCTAATATATTGAGAGACGCAGATCCGTTTGTTTTCTGGCGCAATGACGTTTTATACCCAAACCTGAAAAAACTGGCGCAGAAGTACTTCAGCTTTCAAATGAGTTCTGTCGCATCTGAGAGATTATTTTCCACCGCAGGTCTTATACAGACAGACTTGCGAAATCGGCTTTCTCCCCAAAACATGAGAATGCTCTGTTTTTTAAACAAAAATCTTATTAATGTTAATTTTAATTATTAACAGTTATTTATTTTAATTTAATTATTACCCTTAATTTTTAATATCTTATTCAAAGTTTGTGACTGTTCATATTTTTTAATAAAAATTAATAACTTTAACCAAACTTGTGTTTTATATAATTTCCCTTAATTTTGATTCACAAATCGTTGGTATCGGTATCGGTATCGGTATCGACGATATTTTTATAAGAGTATCGGTATCGGTATCGTATCGGCAAAAAGGCATATCGATGCATCCCTAGTTTTATGTCATTAAAATAAAACGGGTACAACTAAAAAGTGAAAAATAAAAACTTTGTACAAAAAAAAAACAACCGACTTCCAAAAAAAAAAAACACTACAAAGTAAAAAAATACTTTATTTTCGGAAGTCAGTGTTTTTTTTTTGGAAGTCGGTTGTTTTTTTTTTGTATATAGTTTTTATTTTTCACTTTTTAGTGGTACCCTACACCTAACAACACTACTGCAAATTTTCGGTAAAAGGAAAGCAAATACGCAATTTCGATTACTTGTGTGACAAAAAACCATGATCTTAGTAAACGAATTCCAGCTATTTCGATTTAAAATCCAAACTTCCCAACCGATTTCGATAAAATTTAAATGGGACCAATCGACAAGTATAATATCCTTTCAGATAAAACAAGTAGTTTTCAAATCGATTCATAAATGATAGCGTTATGAGGTAACAAACATAAATAAATACAACCGAATTGAGAACCTCCCCCCTTTTTGAGAAGTCGGTTAAAAATAGTGGTCGTTGCCGCGTCTATACTCATTGAAATTCTCCAGGCTCCCAAAATCAGTTGCAAGGAGACCAATACTGAACTGACGCAACTACATCACCAATGTGCACCTATCAATAGGCTAGTTTCCATCATCCACAAATTGCAAAACTATTTAGAGTATTGAAAAATAATGGACACGTATTTTTTGTTTTTGTAAATCAATGAATATTGACAAAGATAAAACGCATCAAAACTCGGGAGTGGGGACTCGTGACGTCACGACCCGCTAAAAATTATGACAGGGCGTGACGTATTGAGAACTTTAATAGCGTCGTAACTTCGTCAATTTTGGTTCCCGTAAAAAAACAAAAAATACGGGTCAAATATTTTTTGATAATCTAACTGACGGACTAATTAGATTTTTTCAGGACACAAGCTTATTGCTCAATGCGGCTTAAGGGGGAATTTTTTTCAATATTTTTGCGATAGGAAGCACCGTTTTCGAGATATTCTATAAATCGATTAGATCATCGGTCGAGAAATGATGTTTCAAGATAATGAGCCTTCGCGCTGCCGATGATTCGAGCTTATAGGTAGTTATTCGAGATTTTGATGCATCGAGGGAGTGAACTGTCGAGCTCATAATTTATCGATTTTATTTTTATTATTTTTTATTACTTTCGAGTAAACGTTTTCGGTCAAGTGTTATTCGATCTCGTGTCATTCGATTTCAAGTAGGGAACCCGTCATTGTCAAGGTATGTCCTTAGTTTGAATAGATTAGTTGTATTGAACTTGACACTAGCTAGAGTTGATTGTTATGCTGTCACATCTGAATCTGTTGCCGATTTCAAAATTACAGAATTATGCAGACAATTGAAAAAGGCTTTAGCGATCGGCTGCTGCGCCACGTGTCTTGGGTTCCATTCCCGCACGGAGCAAATATTTGAATGGCCTACAGATGGTTGTTCCGGGTCTGGCTGTTTGTGTATGTGACTTTACATATTTGTAAACACACCCACGATACAGGAGCAACTTCTAGAGAGACTTCGTTTTAAAAAAAAAATTAAAAAAAAACATTATGGTCATTAGATCGTTCTACCCACACGATAAGATGAAATCTGAACTAATGAAAGATTTGCCAAAATAAATTTCAGGTAGGATTTTATGTTTCTCGGACGACGTTACAAAGGGCGTTTGATACGACAGTGGCCGGATTATCGTAGTCCACTGTATTTGCAAATAGTTTTGGGCCAACATGGCCCGAAGTGCTGGATGGCTCGCTAGTGATGAAAAATATATCCATCACTAAAGTCCAGTCGCGGATCAGGAAGAATATCGTACAATGACCTCTTTACCTACTGACAGTGGTCACAAACATTTTTGTATTGAGTGCGGTTTACATGAAATATTTGAACGAGAAAGAAAATTTACCAACTTAGAAAATAAAAAAATATTGTTGTCATATAAATTATTTATTTAGATTTTATAATAAAAGTTATAAAAATCGAGTTACAATGACTAATACGGCAGAAATAAAAAATAAAAAACATAAATCAGAATCCGATTCCTCTACCCGTATCGGAGTTACTGCTTGCCGAAGTCGTCTCGCCTATCACATTTATTACAAAAGGATCAACAGTTTTGTCTACATTATCAGCTAGTCTAACTAATTTCGATTCCTCTTTTTTTACGGGATTTATACATGCAAACAAGAACAAATCTTACACTATTAGGTAAAAGGTTTACAATCCCTGAGGACGGCGGCCATTGCATCTGTGCGAGCGAGACTCATTCTATTTACGCGGGAGTGACAGAGACAGGTAATAACAGGTCAAAGGACGAAATTCTTTCTGCTTCGCGTCCGGACTTTAGCGATAACGACTGCCTCGGCTTTGCACGGTTGCAACTTATTTATAAAAAGTCGGCCTAGTTCGAGTCGGACTCGCACACAAAGTTTTCCGTACCATAGACCTTAATTTTTATTACACGTTGTAATAGCGGCAATAGAAATACACAATATTTAAAAATTTCAACTTTCTAACTATTACGGTTTCTGAGATACAGCCCCCCGACAGACAGACGGATGGACGGACGGACTGATGGACAGCAGAGACTTATACGGTTCAGGGGGTATTTTTACAGGGTTTTTTTACAGGGGGGTTATATCTATGATCAGGGGGGCTACTCTCTAAGCCCGAAGTCCGTAGTTTCGGGCTTAGTTGCGGGCGTATTCTATTCCTTATCACTCAACCACTGAGAATTAATGACAATAGAATTGACAACAACTGTAAAATTGTGTCGTCTTTCATTCTTACTTCGAGTTCGGGACTAATCGTAACTCCGTAGGTGATACGGAGTAGAATACGCCCGCAACTAAGGGCGGGTTGTTTCACGTTCACTTAACGCATGCGTAAACGTTAAAAATGGTGCTAACTATCGTTAAATCAAAAAATTGGGTTGTTTCACAAAATGTCAGCGTTAACGCACGTAAAATATAACGTTTACGTTAATAGATGGTCTGAGCACTGGTTAACGTTACTTTAGTTGCGTCAAATAGAACAATATTGTGAAATTTCTTTTGAATTCCTCAATACCAGTTCTATTGATGACACAAATAAGTGGTGGAATGCAAAAAAAAAGCATTTAAGGTACCTAGGACCCGTGTCAATAACTGAGCTATTGGGATGAGCAGGAATTTATATCAGAATGTTTTTAAACAACGCTTCTTATTTAACGAACGTTAAAGATTTTCCGTAATTGTTACTTTTTGACGTACGTTTGTTACGTTAACTAACCGTTTGATACAACCCGCCCTAAGCCCGAAACTACGGACTTCGGGCTTAGAGAGTAGCCCTCTGATCATAGATTGTATAATAAACTGCTAGGCTATTCTGTAAATAACCATTTCGATATTCACTTCACCTGAGTGACTAAGCTTACAAAATGAACTTTATTTCACACATCATAAGGTCTTAAATTTATACGAATTTGAAACTCACCTCGGATTCCGCTGTCGAGACTCGAAAATGTTGTTACAGAATAGCACTGCTGTTTTATTTTTTATTTCTATTGTTTCGATGGTTACCCTTACGGGTACGGTTCCCTAGAAGCAAGTGGAGAAACAGACTGAGTCAGACATCGACTTTATTTTGTACTTCAGAGATATTGGTTTTAAGCAATAAAAAATTGAATTTGTACTACTACGTAGATCAATATTGTGTTTTCTTTTTTATACAACTTATTTTTAAATTTGACGATATTTTACGCATTCACGTTCTAACAAATATTTGGATTCGCTTCAGTAGATTTCAATAAACATTTTTTGTGAATACACATGTATTTAATATATAAACGAAATGACATTCTATTGTAAAAATCTTGCTTGTATCCTTGAAATACTGAATGATACGAAGTTTTTATATAAGACTAGCTGTCCCCCGCGGCTTCGCTCCCGTCAACTTTTTTTTTGTGGGAAAATCCTCATGGATATACCTTGTCTAGGGATACGAAATATTATGCTACTGACTAAAACTCCACAGTTCCTCACGTTACCATATTTTGGGGGCCCGATACAATACCTAGAATTCACGTGCACCCCCGATTGGTATCAGCCCACGTTTTCGTAGGGACAGATATCAATAAGATTTTTTAAAATTAAATATAATCTATACATATAAATCAAATTGGAGTTTCTATTTGTACAGATCATCACACTAAGACTGATAGGAGCTGAGCATTAATGAAAAATGTGACGCAGACAAAGTTGCGTAGGTCAGCTAGTAAGCAATAATGGTCATTATATAAAAACTACTGTGCCAAACTGAATTAAATTTTACGGGACCAAATGGCAAGTATCGAACTAAAAAATAATCACACAAATCGGATTAGTAATCACGGAGTAATTGGTGTACATACATAAAACAATAAAAATACCCGCCGAATTGAAAACCTCCTCCTTTTAAGCTAAATAAGCGATATAGTATGATGTGACTGCCATTCGTCTTGGGAGCACATTCCCAGTGAGAATTAGGTCACTCGCACCCCTCTCACTTGTCGATGCGTGGTCACTAGAAGTGGCGTGAGCGTACGAGTTGAATTAGGGACTTCCTTCTTGATAGAAGTACCTATCCAACGTGAGACGGAGCGATGCAATAGTATATGAGTTTATTTTTTGCAATGTTCTAAAGGCATAATACATTACCACCGAAAGGAGATTGATACAGTTGATTATAAACACAATTTATTCTGATAAGCAAGATGTCACTGCATATATAAAAAGTCCTTCGCCGCATCTGTCTGCCTGTCTGTTCGCGAAAAACTCAAAAACTGCATCACCGATTTTCATGCCGTATTCACCAATGGATAGAGTGGTTTTTTAGGAAGGTTTTAGTATATAATTTGTCAAGCGGACAATGCCGCGGGCATCAGCTAGTGCATTACTAAAGGAGGATGAAAGTTGATAAAGTTGACTTAAACACAAACAATTTATTCTGATAAGCACAAAACATAATACTAAAAGGATACTCCTATGTAAGAGCCAAGCTAGAGGAGCGATAGTATGATGTGACCGCCATTCGTCTTGGGAGCACATTCCCAGTGAGAATTAGGTCACTCGCACCCCTCTCACTTGTCGATGCGTGGTCACTAGAAGTGACGTGAGTGTACGAGTTGAATTGGGGATTTCCTTCTTGATAGAATGTGGGATAGACCGATGCAACAACTGGGACTGGGAGTTATTTTCCGCAATAAGTTCAAGGCAATACCTACTAATTTTACAACTTTTGTTCGTAGCTTTAAAAGACTAGACTAGATTCTTGTTTTTTTTTAACCACTATATTTTCCGAATGTGACACGTACAAAAGAGTTTAAAATATTTACCATACCTAATATTGTATTCTTAGTAATTAATAATTAGTTTATAAACATTATATTCGCATTTGATAATACAATTCTTGAAAAAGTTTTTAAGCTATTTATTATATCACGGTAGTGTTCTACCTAAGGACCGGAATAAAAACGATCGCAAAGCAAAAACGAAGTTTTAGCTCAGGTGATGAAAACTGCGAGGCAATCACACAGACTTAGGGCGGGCTGTTTCAAAAGGTTGGTTAACGTAACATACCTACGTACGTCAAAAAGTAACGATTACGGAAGATGTTTAACGTTCGTTAAATAAGAAGCGTTGCTTCTAAGCATTTTGGTATAAATTCCTGCTCATCCCAATAGCTCAAGTTATTAACACGTGGCCTACCTAAATCCCTTTTTTTTGCATTTTCCGTTTTTTTTTTGTCTCATCAGAACATTGTATTGTTCTATTTGACGCAACTAAAATGACGCTAACCAGTGCTCAAACCAACTGTTAACATTATCGTTATTTTGCGTGCAATAACGCTGATATATTGTGAAACAATTAATTTTTTGACGATAGTTAGCACCATTTTTAACGTTTACGCGTTCGTTATGTGCACGTGAAACAACCCACCCTTAGATCCTATTAGTTACATTAAATTGTAGCCATAAGGCCTTCAAGGGATGACAAATGTAACCATGATTTTGTAAACACTCACAACTGGTTTAAAGAGTGTCCATGGAGTTTATTGCACGTTCTTCTCCATAGGATCTACTCTTAGGAACGTGGAACTGCCGCGCTGGAAACAGGATCGGTGAGTGTGTTTTGTTTCAAAACAACTTACTGCTCTTGTCGCTAGCGCGGCGTAGTTAGCTTCATCTATTTGACTGACAGACTTTGACTATTCAAAAGTGCCTGTAACTGGTCTATTTGAAATAAATGATTTTGTATTTTTGTTAATAAAAACATCTTCAGGTACCTACAGTCTTCCCTTCCAGCCTCACCACATCTGTGTCTACTTCATTGTTTAATGAGCATACCCTGATTCAGCGTTTATCATCACCGACAGTTAATAGCCTCTGCGAGCACTATTGATTTATTCGCGCCATGTTTTATGCAACGAGGGTAAGGAAAAAACATCGAAAATTCTCTAAGGAAGATGCTAAATAAAACTACAACAAACAAAGTTAAGAGCAGGCGTCGCGTTCTTGGAAAACTTTACAAATGAGGATGATGTTTTATTTATTTCATTTCAATTACTCTCTGCACTCACAGTAATTACAAACACGTACAGAGAGTCAACAAAAACAATTAATAATATCAAAATATCTATCTAAACAGTCTCTCTAAACATATAATACTAACAGTGAAAATAGAATCAAAATTACTCGAAAAACAAACGAGATACTAATATTTTAATCAAATATTAATATAATATTAATATCTGTCCCTCTCGCGAAAACGCGTTTCTATGTTAGCTGTATTGGCGTCATGAACTTTGATGTCAAATTCCATATCGGACTTCTCGTTCCAATTGTAATCTTTGAAGTTTTATAACTTCATCGCTGATGAAGATATTATAAACATAATTTCATGATTGTTTACTAGAGCTTATAAGTATTTCATTTTGCAAATAAAATCGCGTGCATATTCCCTATATCCTCAAGTAAATTCATGTTTACATAACTTTGCAACACAAACGCCCGGCAAACTTAATTACACCAGCATCTAATGCGTCCACTCTAACTGGAGCCCTCTGGTGAACTATCGCTCTTTGTAGCTGTTGTATTTGTAAACAGAGCGGCGTGATACTAGGGTCATTTTAGAGTGGTGGTGCGAGATGGATGAAGGCGGAGAGTCAACAAAGGGTGAATGTAGCCAACGATCGGTGTCCGGTTTGGTGACACCGATAATGTATGTTTTTAAGTGGAGCCAAGATCTTGGCGAGGAAATGATTTACTTTGTGTGGTATCGTGTTGCTTTCTATCGGAAACAATATGTTTCCTGCAGTCATAACAGCTTGAAACTGCATTTTTATAAAAATCATCACATTTTAGTTTTGGCTGGAGAGAAGATCCGACACAACAAAAATATGTTCAAATAAATTCGTGTCAAATTATCTTGTAAAGGTGCGTTTAAACGGTCCGCAAACACTCGAGCCAAGGCAGTGTGCGCGCTGAGCCAAGCCGTATAAACGCACCTTTATAAGATAGCCCAGACCAGAATCAATGATAGCATTAAAATCCTGTACTTACAAGTGTTTTGCAAAAGTTAGGACTATTACAGACACATAAAGAAAATGACTATAGGGAATGGAATTACATACTTGAATGGTTGGGCAAAACAAAGATGACAATGGTAGTGATACAGGCTAACTAGTAGCCAGGGCCGCGCCGACCCCCCACAGCGCCTGTGTGCGAAACCTATGAAGCGCCTCTTTTTTTCACGAATCTTCATGTTTCAACTTTTTTTATTATTTGTGAATTTTGACCGAAATAAAGCCACTTTTCTCCGAAACTTAAGAACTATGCTGTTGAAACTTGGTAAGTAGGGATGTATTCTGTGAACCTTAAGATTTTCACACTAAAATAGAAAAAAGTTTTTTTTTCTTTTGTGACGGAAAATTTTGGGGGTCTCCCACCCCAAAATTTATTGTTTTTTTTTTTTAAATTTTGTGTGAAAATCTTAATGCGGTTCACAGAATACATCTACTTACCAAGTTTCAACAGCATAGTTCTTATAGTTTCGGAGAAAAGTGGCTGTGACATACTGACGGACAGTCAGACAGACAGACAGACATGACGAATCTATAAGGGTTCCGTTTTTGCCATTTGGCTACGGAACCCTAAAAAAGAAAATGTTTCTTTTTTTGACATTACCTACAAACAGACTAAAGTTATATTTATTTGTATAGAAAATTACATAAAAAGCACGTACCTGAAGCGATTTTTGAATCATATTTTATAACACCTTCATCGATAAAATTACTGGTTTCTGTCTCTGATGATTCTTTGGAAGTGGATGGTAGAGCCGTAAAATATTTACTTATTTTAGTTGTATTTTAATCACGTTCTTCTTCGTGTTTTCTTTTCATTATTAAATTCTGGTAACCAGATAATTTCTATTTTTTTTGTCTTGAGTACTATCACTCATCGTGAAAACACGTTAAAACAATCACTAACACACAAACTATATATTGTTTTTAGAGCTAGAACTTAATCTTATTTAAAAAAATCAATGCGCACCTTGCACACACTTTCGATTGACTGATTGTTCAATTGTTTTGGCACGCTCGTTCCTTACAGTCGGGGAATCCCCGTGACACAACCCCGATTGCGTCGCAGGCATCGTTTCGGGTTGCGATCATAATTCATTCAAACAAACTCACGGCGGTTCTTTTGATTTTAACGCTGAGCTCGTAACTAATGTAAACTAAAACCTAAAGCGTAAAATTAAACCACACACGTGAATATTATCTTGGAAGACTTGTACAATAAGCACATTATAGTTATGTTTGGTTGTTTACAAGGCATATGTTGCGCCTATTGTACCTACTTACTTATCGATACTCCACTACAAAGAGTATGTTGTTGTGTAAGTTAACATAAATAATTTCGATGGCGGCGCCTCTAATGTCTTGGCGCCTGTGTGCGCCGCACACTTCGCACACAGGGGCGGCGCGGCCCTGCTAGTAGCTAACTATAAAGAAAGACTGTCAAATGCAGGCAAAGAACCTCGTTTGCTAACTTTTTATTTAGCAGTCTAGTACCAGTCTATGCGTCAGGCACAAGACACGCAAGACAGTTGAAATACAATACTTGACGGCACGGTTGGCGCAGTGGTTGAGCTATCGACTGCTGCGCCGCGTGTTGTGGGTTCGATTCCCGCACGAAACAAATGTTTGTATGGCCTACAGATAGTTGTTCCGGGTCTGGCTGTTTGTGTATGTGAATTTGTTTGTTTGTAAAAGCACCCACGATACAGGAGAAATTCCTAGTGTGGGGCAAAAAAAAAACGATTAGTCCAATTGGGACTTATGTCTGAGAGGTCTCAAATTATCACTCCCCAGCGGGTTGAGTATTTTCGGTTGATATTTCTACAGAGTAGCAGGTACAGTTGGTTACGTCACCTGTCTCAACTCTGGTTAACACCGCTAAATCACCAAACAAATTAATTCACGTCACTTCATTCATGTTTACCACGCCATGTTTTAGTCAGCTTGTGACTGAACACGGAAACGACGCACAGATGAGACCCGTCTACCAACCTAACGAAATTATGTGCATTTTACGACGGACGGCAACATGAGGAATTTGCATTTGTCAACCTTGTCACTGGCGTAGGCCCGGGTCGTTAATGGGTCGACAGCGTGTGAGGGGTTGTCGTGAATGTCAGTTTGTTTGGGACCTGCAGTGCGATTCTGTAAACATGATGAAGTTAAGGCAAGGTTGATGCGAAAAAGTATTTTTAGTTTAGCAAAAATCATAATCTAATTCTAATTGTAGCATTTGTCTAATTTTAAGTTAGAATTGCGATGAAAAAAAAGGATGACATGAAACTATCATCCAAGTAGACGAATTCCAGCAATTTCGATTTAAAATCCAAAGTTCATAACCGATTTTCATAAAATTTAAATGGGACATATCTGCAAGTATATCCTTTCAGATAAATTAAAGAATTTTTCAAATCGGTTCATAATTGTCGGAGTTATGAGGCAACAAACATAAAAAAATAACATACAACCGAATTGATAACCTCCTCCTTTTTGAGAAGTCAGTTAAAAATATATTCTATTCTATTCTATTCTAAAGAGGTTTATTCGGATCGATTCAAGAATTCATAGAAGTAGAACTGAAGGGAAAAAAGGCTTGGCTTAAATGATCACGACGTAAGCTGACAATCCAAGTAATCAAGACGGAACGACAGCTCACTTGTCGTTCACTCCACTTAAGTGTACACGGTGAGGTGTCAACAGAATAGGACTAAAGTTTCAACTTCAATATACTTGCTTTTAGTTTTCCACAGTTACAACGGGCAAATAGGGCTCGTGAAACAGCGAATATACACACAAATTAGAATTTTCGAATTTATACTAATATCGATAACCAGTACTTTGCATAATCTCTCCCGCCCAGCTTTGGTCAACGCCGTTCCAATTTTAAATGGGAGTATAAAACGTAACTTAAACTCCCATTTATATTTTACATGAAAATTCTAATATCGTGTTTCCTATTAGTATCTCGAGGAGTTTGTGGCTAAACAATAATAGCCGCACATGGATCGAACTTCGATGTTAAGCAACGCTTGCCGAGGTCAGTCCATGGATGGGTGACCATCTATTAGATACATATCGAGTTTCCTCCGTGCCTTAGAAAGCATGTTAAGCTGTTGGTCCCGGCTGTCATTTGGACATCTTTGGCAGTCGTTACGGATTGTCAGAAGCCAGAAAAATAATGTAATATTAATCTTGCCAAGAAGTACCTACTGTGATACCCATTTAATAACAATATTAACATAAACACTGGTAATATTGATATTCAGCTAAATCCAACTGAAAGCCTACCCCAACATAGTTAGGAAAAGACTGGTCAGCTTATTCTACACCGCTTCTGTATAGGTTGTGGAAGTCAGATAGGGGGTTAATCTATGTAGAATACTGGTATTCAGCAGATTCCGGGTTGACTGGAAGCCAACCCCAATATAGTTGGGAAAATTCTATAGGTAGATATCGTGTTTCAGGAAAACATGAATCTGAATTTAAACGTTTTTATGCGGATGTACGAACACTCGAATTCAGGTCGAAAAATTGCAAGCTTCACTCGTGTAAACTCGTGCGTGGTTTTTGTACTTTAATTTCGAAAGTCGGTGTCAAAATACGAAGAAACTAACAAAAACACAGACTTCCGAAATTAAAGTTATTTTTTTACTTTGTAGTGTTTTTTTTTTTTTTTGGAAGTCGGTTGTATTTTTGTTGCGATGTAGATTTGTTTCGATGGGTTTTCTTGTGGCGGAATTGATGCCGATACAAAACACTGGTAATACTGGTATTCAGCTAAATCCGACTGAAAGCCGATCCTAACATAGTTAGGAAGCGTTGTGATATTTATACACATAGGCAGTTAATCTATGTAGAATACTGGTATTCAGCAGATTCCGGGTCGACTGAAAGCCGACCCCAATATAGTTGGGAAAATTTTATAGGTAGATATCATGTTTCAGGAAAACATGCAATCGAATTTAAACGTTTTTAAGTGGATGTACGAACACTCGAATTCAGCAAAATTGCAAGCTTCGCTCGTGCGTGGTTTTTGTAGCTTTTCATACATTTTCTGTGAAATAAAACCCGTGTGATGAATGGTTGCATTGCTAAGCTACACGGCTGTGTGAATGCGATAGGTATGCCGCGTTTGAAACATGAGCAGAATTATCGGGTTTTCGTTCGCGAGAAATATTTTTGTGAGGCCTTGGTAACTAATGGGACACGTTCACACTGTGCTGTACTTTATTGACAATGTATGGTGCGCGATATTGTTGTGCTATGAGCTATATACTCTATGCTATATATTATAGCTTAGTCTGAAAGCAGTTTGAACGTGTCCATAACAAAGTATGGTGCGCGATATTGTTGCGCTTTGAGCTATATACTATATGCTATTATATAATAGCGTAGCTCGTTCTATAAATCTTTTACATCAATATACGTAACCGATAACGATTACATTATTTACTACATAAACGTACACACAGTCAGGCATCGTAAATTAAGAAACCATGACCACTGTTCATTATTCCATTGATAGACTGCCAAGGGTCAAGGCTGCCAAAATGGCTGATAAAAATAGTATTCGGTCTTTACCTACCTAATTGCTGTTTTATTGAACACTCCACATTTAAATGAACTGTTGGCTTTTATTAACCGACTAGCTTCTGCCAGCGGCTTCGCCCGCGTGATCCGTAGGGAACATATTCCCGGGATGAAAGTAGCTTATGTGCTATTCCAGACTATAATCTATCTTTGTTCTAAATTTCATTAAGATCCGTTAAGCCGTTCTGGCGTGATTGAGTAACAAACAACCAAACTTTCACATTTATAATATTACTCGTTTGGTGTAAAGCGAAATTATAACCATCTTCCCCTCGACATTATAATAAAATTATTAAAGGACATTGTAAACTGTCGTAAGCCGTTTTCCGAAGCTACTCGCTAGCCTCTAGGCGCCAAGCTAGCCGCCTGCCTGAGCGTTCGCGACCACAAAAATAATCCTTATAGCATGATTCAGTATTCACGCGCAATGGCTTATTATTAGCGTATTTCATGTATAACTTTGGTGTTTCTATACCGATTCCTATGATTCTTTTTTTATGGAATAGTTAATAATGTTAACTTTTATTAATGTTAATTAGGGACGACTGAGAGTTTTATAAACGTAAGAGTAGACAAATACAATCAGAAAGCTTCGAACTGCTAAGCTATCGGCAGTTACATGTGTTATTGTTCGTCAATCATAAAAGATAGACATATGCTGTCGTTGGATATTTTTATATAACTTTAGGGAGAACATTTCCGTCATACATGATTTCTGTGTAGCTTTCACCATTAAGGTTGCACACGCGACGGAAGCTTAAAAAATGGAGTAACTTCTCCCGTTTTCCCAACATTTCCCTTCACTGCTCTGCTCCTATTGATTGTAGCGTGATAAAAAGTATACTATAACCTGCTCAGGAGTATGAATAATAATTGGACCAAGTTTCATTAAAATCCGTCGATAAGTTTTTGTTTCTATAACGGTTATACAGACAGACAGACAGACAGACAGACCGACAGACACACAGACAAAAATTGTACTGATTGCATTTTTGGCATCAGTATCGATCCCTAATCACCCCCTGATAGTTATTTTGGAAATATATTTCATATACAGAATTGACCTCTCTACAGATTTATTATAAGTATAGATAGATAGAAAAATTATTAAAGGATATTGCAAACTGTCGTAAGCCGTTTTCCGAAGCTACTCGCTAGCCTCTAGCCGCCAAGCTAGCCGCCTGCCTGAGCGTTCGCGACCACAAAAATAATCCTTATAGCATGATTCAGTATTCACGCGCGATGGCTTATTATTAGCGTATTTCATGTATAACTTTGGTGTTTCTATACCGATTCCTATGATTCTTTTTTTATGGAATAGTTAATAATGTTAACTTTTATTAATGTTAATTAGGGACGACTGAGAGTTTTATAAACGTAAGAGTAGACAAATACAATCAGAAAGCTTCGAACTGCTAAGCTATCGGCAGTTACATGTGTTATCGTTCGTCAATCATAAAAGATAGACATATGCTGTCGTTGGATATTTTTATATAACTTTAGGGAGAACATTTCCGTCATACATGATTTCTGTGTAGCTTTCACCATTAAGGTTGCACACGCGACGGAAGCTTAAAAAATGGAGTAACTTCTCCCGTTTTCCCAACATTTCCCTTCACTGCTCTGCTCCTATTGATTGTAGCGTGATGAAAAGTATACTATAACCTGCTCAGGAGTATGAATAATGATTGGACCAAGTTTCATTAAAATCCGTCGAGTAGTTTTTGTTTCTATAACTGTTATACAGACAGACAGACAGACAGACAGACAGACAGACAGACCGACAGACAGACAGACAAAAATTGTACTGATTGCATTTTTGGCATCAGTATCGATCCCTAATCACCCCCTGATAGTTATTTTGGAAATATATTTCATGTACAGAATTGACCTCTCTACAGATTTATTATAAGTATAGACAAAAAAACGAGGAGGTTCTTAATTTTGTTGAATTTTTTTTTTCTCAAAAATAATGGCAATAAGATAAGAGACTAGCTGACTCGTGTTCACTTTGTTGGGAAGTATTTTTAACCCCTGACACAAAAAGAGGGGTGTTATAAGTTTAACGTGTCTGTCTGTGTATCAGTCTGTGTCGTTGTCGAGTCGGGGGACCGAAGTGAAAAAAAACTGGTGTAGTCGCAGATTGCAACAAAAGAATTTACTCCGACAAATTCGCCAAAAAACGAACTTTTTTTTACTATTGAGGCAAACGTTTAGACCGCTATCTTACCTGCGATGATGCGACGACGACGCTTGGAAAATAAAAATATTTGAACTTACATAATAATATGTGACGATAATAGGTTTTATATACTTATTATTTGTTAGTTTTTGGAGTTTGTTTTTTGTGTCGGGGGTTTTTAATTTTTTTAATTAGTGTTATATACCGGGTGTATTTTTAAAGTGTACCGTCAGGGCTAATTCCGAAACTATGAGAAATATCGAAAAACACTGAAGAAAGGAGTCTCGAGCCCGATTTTGTTGAAACTAAATAAATCGACATTATTGGAATTTTGAAAAATCGTTGTTCCTACCCGGGTATCGAACCGGTTGATGAAGAAAAAATAAACACATTCTATATTGTTACACCATCCGGAAGTATAGCTAATAAGGATCAAATTCTTGGAAGTAATAACATATGGCAAACCAAAGGAAAACTCTCATTTTTAACACCCTCACAAACTTGCAAACTTTAGTTTTTATAATATAAGTAGGTATAGATAAGGAAATTAAGGACCAATGTTACGTGGTAAATATCTTTCATGATTAGGATTGTGTTTTGTATTGGAATGAAAGTGAAAATACAAAACACTAATAATACATTAATAAAAACGACATTTTACTTTCCGACATAGACGCGAACGAAGTCGCGGGCAACATCTAGTACATTAATAATATTGGACCCTTAAGCACTTTCTTCACTTTCTTAATAGATATAAGCTAAATAAATAGTCGCCTGTCAAGATTAAACCACCCACTCTATTAACAGAAAGCCGATTCGTGATAGGATTAGTTTGTGTAGCATGATCTATTTAAAGACATTTATAGAGACAGGGTCTGATTAGTACGAAGACATTCAGATACAGAAATAAAATGGCTTTATGTATTTGTCACCGGAATTTTCTCGATATGTGATGAGAAAATCGTTATGAATATAATTAATCCCATCCAAATTAAATAGTTTCCAATGTACAAGTGTCTTATTTAGAAAAAAAAAAGTATTTCATATTTTACAATCTTACGGCGTTTCCGGTGACATATTCATCCACTGCCTAGCCTTTTCCCAGCTACATTGGGGTCGGCTTCCATTCAAACCAGATTCATCTGAATACCAGTGTTTTACGTAGAGCGGCTGCCTATCAAAACTCCACAAACCATTAACTGGGTGACATGGTACTTCTTGGCAAGACTGAATTCTGATTTACTGGTTTCTGACAATCCGTAAGGACTGCCAAAGATCTACAAATGACAGCCGGGACCAACGGCTTAACGTGCTTTTCGAGGCACGGAGGAAACTCGTTATGTGGTCACCCATCCACAGACCAACCTTAGCAAGCGTCGCTTAACCTTAAAGATCAACCCGTGTGATTGTTATTATTCTGCCACGAGCACCTCATATGGTTAAATGTATTGTTAAATGAAGAACTCGAGAACGGCTGGACCGATTCGCATACATTTTTGTATTCGTTGACGTATGAAGTGAAAAATTTGAAAAGTGGCACGTGTATGCTTCCCATACAAACTTATTTGATGTGACACTAGCACAATCTAGCTTTTGATAGAGCGACGACTGTCGAGTCAGCTGGTAAATATTAATAAACTCATGAATAAGCAACTTTTTTTTTATTTATCATGGGTTTTCTCTTGACTCAATTCTAGGTCAGAGATGACAGAGACAAAGTCTACGATGGAGCGAACTTACCCAGAAGGAACAACTCAACTCGTATTAGAAGAAAAGTAAACATTGTAAGTTGTGTATGAGACTACAGTGAACTGACTAATAAGTTGGATCCAATACACATGACCATAGATATATAAAAAAACAGCATCACATGACTTAAAAGAAGTTCATTTACGGCACGGTTGGCGCAGTAGTTGAGCAATTGACTGCTGCACCGCGTGTCGCGGGATCGATTCTCGAACAGAACAAATATTTGTAAGGGCTACAGATAGTTGTCCGGGTCTGACTGTTTTGTGTATGTGAGTTAGTTCGTGTGTAAACGCCACCCACGATACAGGAGCAATTCCTAGTGTGGGGCAAAAACAAAAAAACTAGAATCATTAAAAAAAACAACGAAATATCAAAAGCAGAATTACCATCAAAAACTAAATAACGAAAGCTTTTAAAAGGTAAAAACTCAAAAAAACTTCACATTGTACTCATTTACTACAACCGTTAGCATTACGTAACATCGCACATAATAGAATGAAAATTGCCGTTTGTAAGCAACAAGTAGATAACACAAGAGACGTGTTGCTTTTGGCACTAAAACACGACAATATTGCCAATAAAATGCCTTTATTACCATTAAATAGAGACAGTATGCTCGAGGATGTTTTTGTGATAATGATACAATTTCTTTGTTAAATCATGATCATTCTCATTTCTGCCAATTACCACCCACTGCTGAACGAAAGCCTCTCCCAAAAAACACCACCAACCATCCCGGTTCTGAGCAGTCTGTATACATCTGCTGCCAGCCACCTTCTTTAAATCATGGGTCCATCGTTCCGCATCCGCAGGGCGTCCCACACTACGTTTGCCCACACGCGGTCTCCATTCTAACACATGCATGCTCTATTATCCGTCTACAGACATGGCCGGCCCAATACCACTTCAGCATGCAGATTCTACGCGCAATGTCAGTGAGTTTAGTTCTCTGGTGATTGACTTCGTTATGAATTCTATCCACCAGAGAAACCCCGAGCAATCTCTCTCCATTGCACGCTGAGCAACCTTGAATTTGTGGACCAGGCCTATGGTGAGTGTCAACGTTTCGACTCTGTAAGTCATTATGGGTACGACGCACGTGGACGGTGTTTTAAATAGTAGCGTTAAATCAACTATGTTGAAAGTATATTTTATTCCGATAATTTAGAACCTACTAATACCCAAAATGACGGCTTCCAGCAAACAAATGGCGTTGATAAAATTATCAATAGCATAAAAAGTGAGTAAGGAGACGCTAATGTAAACTTTGATAACGTTTGCATGTTGTATTAGTTTAGTTTTATTTGTATTCTAACTGAAAATGTATGCAAACATTTCAACCTGTTGACATCAACGTGACAAACTAAATCTCCATCAAAATATAACTACAAAAACAATTCTAAAATATAACACATGAAAATCACTTACCGTTTTATCCAAGAACCAGCTTTCCACAAGAATCAAAGGTATATAGGTGATCATATAGATCATGGAGGTCCAAGATACTTGGTTTCCTGTCACACCGTAATAACTCATCACTATATCTTGTATGATCGTGTACTGGGTCCATTGCAACGAGTTTGAGGCCGAGTATATCACAAATATCCCGAGAATGAACCATCTTCTTGGACTCACATCGTAACTTTGTTTACGAAGAGAATCAATGGATATGTCATCCATCACACTTCCGGCTAAAGAACTCCTTCTTGAACCTTCATTATCAAGAATCCTTGGTGTTTCAGGATCCACCGGATCCAATAGTCCATTGGCTTGTGACAAATTCTTCTTTGTCATCTTAATATATACCGTCCTTATCAAAATAAGGCACTTCGATGTTAAGATTTCACTTATCACGTAATATTTTGGTCCCAAGTTCGTTGTCAACGTGATATAACTTTCTATTTAGCTAATCCTTAGATTAGTGTTATCAGTCTTTTGTGATACCGCTTCGTTTCTACCTGTTTAGATAATCGGAGATGATAAGTCGGGTTACTCGGTTAAACAGTCAAATCTTTGTGATCTCAGATAGTATTTGAAATGTTCAAGAGTCTATGGTGATACTTTTATATTATACTTTAGTGTTATAGCTAGCTGATGCCCGCGGCTTCGTCTGCTTGAAAATTATATACTAAAACCTTCCTCGAGCACCACTCTATCCAATGGTGAAAACAGCACGAAAATCGGTGCAGTGGTTTTTGAGTTTATCGCGAACAGACAGACAGACGCGGTGGAGGACTTTTTTTTATAAAATTTTGTGATAGTGATTTCCTCTATTATTATTACTAAAGAAGTCACCATTTCACATTTGTCTGTATTATTTCCGAAAGAAACATTATTGGAGTCAAGATTCGTTGGATCAAGCGTAGTCACGCTTAATCAAACGAATCAAACGCTTAAGAGTGATAGGGAAAAATCATACTGTAGATGTATCACCATAGAACTTTTTATGTAGTTGAGTATACGCGAGTAATTTTTATGAAATATAATAGTTTATCTTCGGTAGGTTCAAAATGGAAGTCGGCATTTACCTATTAGTTACGAGTATGTGTCCTATTGACTTTCAAACAACTTCAAGAGATAATATTCACTTACATCCACCATACTTTTGCCAAACGAATGTTATTGTAATAAAAGAAAATGTTAACTTATATGAATTTGTTTTTACAAAATGCTATCAGCAATTCTATAATTGGATTAAACCAAATATAATGTGTATTAAAACAGTAAATTAATGAATCATTAAAGGGATTATTTACTCATTTATATCAAGATACGGTATTTACCTCTATTTATTTGCGTGCCTAATAAATTTCGAAAGTATTTTGTGTTGGTAAATGATCACGCAAAAATCCGCAAATTATGCGCTTAGATTTGGGTATACCGGCGCGATAAACTATAATAATAAACCCTAATATATATAAAATTCTTCCATTATTGAGTAACACATTCATACACAATGTAATGAAATGAAATGACAGACAGACAACACACAGACGCAACTACTGGTCGTAGAAAGCTGACATTGGCATGTAGCTTCCTTATACTCCGTGAGGGTGCAATAAGAGAGGTTTTCCCGAAATTCCTACGGGAATAGAAATATGGATTTGCGCGTACGAAGAAGCAGGAGAAAGCTGTACCTAAGTAATGTAATATGAACAGGGGCCCGAGTCTGCTATTACAATAGTGTCAGAATGGTCGATCACTGATTTCAAAATGGTTGATTTTGACAAGTTTGGTAATCTACTAACATAATGGCATCATAATGGCGTCATTATGACATTCCAATGATCAACCACTGACACGCCATTGAAAGAAAGCCATATGAATGGTAATCTCGTACTTAATGACAGATTTAGTATTTACGAACTTCTCACTACTTCAGATTGCTTATAACACAAATAAATAATATGTAAAACTAAATAAAAATAAAATCTGGCATGAATAAATGCTCAAATTTAGCTTGGTTTTATAAGAATCGTCCCAGTGACTGGCCACTGACGTGCCAGTGACCGTGCGATTATGAATTTAGCAGATTACGAACTTTTAGCAAAATGACAATGGCATGACAATGGGATCGTGTCGGAATGACAAATTTATAAAAATAGCAGACTCGGGCCCCAGGTATTATCGCGAATTAGAGTTACGCTATTACACTGCCCGGTAGTAAGGGAGTCAGGGAGCTAAGTAGACCGGCTGTTCCAGTCACCCTAATCAGGGTCCCTAACTCTTATAACACCACCCTAAATCGGGACTTAGGACCCTGAATACCGTGTAGTGTAATTTGAGATGGGTTTGCTCTTGACTCAAGTCTAGGTCAATGATGACAGAGACAAAGTCTACGATGGAGCGAGCTTACCCAGAAGGAGCCTGTTCACTCTAACTTTGAAAATATAATGGCTGTAAGCTTTCGGAAACACAGACGCAAGCAGAGAGTTCCACTCCTTTGCTGTGCGCATAATGAAAGACTTTTAGTCATGCAAACTTCTACCTATTAATTAAATTATTCTATTTTATTTTCGGCTTGTTCAGTCCCACTGCAAACAAGCCATTTGATTATTTTTGTCAAGGGCTAAGACTTTCATTTCTCATTCCCATTCCTCCTGGATCTAGGCAAGTGTAGACCAATCCTATCGAAAGATGAACTGCTCGTTCCGCCATAATCGCCTAGGTCTGATGCAGTGACTCATCTATACTAATCTATACTATTATAAAGAGGTAACATTTGTTTCTAAGTTTGTATGTAGGGGGTAACCTCAGAAACTACTGGTCCGATTTGAATAATTCTTTCAGTATTAGATAGCCCATGTATCGAGGAAGGATATAGGCTTATCCATATCATCACGCTAAGACTAAAAGGAGCATTAGTGGAAAATGTGACGCAGACGAAGTTGCGTGGGTCAGCTAGTGTATGATATTTTCTGAGGCCCACATTGTGGTTGATTTAGACAATGGACACACATCAGATATGACCAACATGCATCAGTGTCCTGCGTCTGTGTTTCCAAACGCTTACAACCCTAATCTCTTCAAAGTTAGAGTGAACAGGCTCCTTCTGGGTAAGCTCGCTCCATCATAGACTTTGTCTCTGTCATCTCTGACCAAGACTAAAGTCAAGAGCAAACCCATCACAAATAAAACAGGGGACAAGTGCGAGTTGGACTCGCGCACCGAGGGTTCCACACAAACCTATAGATATATTTTTAACCGACTTCCCAAATAAGTGGAGGTTCTCCATTCGGTTGTATGTTTTTTTTTATATCATTGTTACCTCGTCATAACTCCGACAATTATGAACCGATTTGAAAAAATATTGATTGGTCCCATTTAAATTTTATCAAAATCGGTTACGAACTTTGGATTTTAAATCGAAATAGCAGGAATTCGTTTACTTAGATGATGGTCTTATGTCATTCAAGTAATCGAAATTGCGTATTTTGCTTTTTTGCGATTTTGCAGTGGTGTTTTTATAAGCAAAAGTTGCGGTTTACGATTTATGACGTATTAAAAAAAAAACTACTTACTAGATCTCGCTCAAACCAATTTTCGGTAAAGTGGTAATGTGCATCATATATTTTAGAAGTTACAGGGCTACGTCGCTTAAACTATTCAGTTAAGAAAAAAAAACTTTTAGAAACCTTTGGCTACGGAACCCTAAAAAGAAAACGTCTTCCAGTGCCATTTATTTATGTCCCACCTATTCAAAACCATTAGTCACAAATAACTAAGAAATCTTTAATTATTCTGATGTTTACCTAGATTATCTCCAACACAATATATAAATAATAAATTACTCAGTTATCAGCATAAATTAATTATATAGTCACTACAACAATAAAGTACCTAACACCACAAAATATAACTCCTTTCTCACACCAAACTAAAACTTCACTTGAATCACCCTTTCATAAAATAGCAATAAAAAGATCACGTCAAACTATAACCGGTAGCTAATATAAACTGGAGTGGCGGAAAAATACACGACTTAATTAATGAGAGACTGTACGGCTAGCGATTATAAACGGTCGGGTTGCAATGTGACGATAACATTGAGATAACGGTTGCATTTGGATACATCTCCCGGCAACTTGGCAATGACAATGATAAAATGTAAACATTTCGTCGAATATGCAAAGACGCTCATTCATAGTAGCACTCACAGTAGATATTCACTATACTGTTAATTGTTTTAAATGTCTTTTAGTATTTGGAATTGCATCTTCATTTTTTACCACGAGCTCGAGGCTAAATAACAGCAGCCGCACGGGTCGATCTTCAAGGTTAAGCAACGCTTGCCAAGGTTGGTCTGTGGATGGGTGACTATCTTAACATATCGAGTTTCCACCGTGCCTCGGAAAGCACGTTAAGACGTTGGTCCCGGCTGTCATTTGTAGATCTTTGGCAGTCGTTACGGATTGTCAGAAGTTAGTAAAGACTCCAGTCTTGCCAAAAAATACCGTGTTACACAGTTAATGGGTGGTGTGGAGGCAGCCGCTCCACATAAAATACTAGTATTCATCTGAATCCGGTTTGACTGGAAGCGGACCCCAATGTAGTTGGGAAAAGGATAGGCAGATGATGATGGAGGGCGTCTGGGGAGCGTCCGGGTTTTCCAAAAGGGACCCGTTTGTGTCCGAGGAAGCTTCGATTGATTGAAAGGTAAAAACATGTGAAAACAAATCTTAGTTGATCGGTAAACTTCTCCCTAAGATTACCTTCCAGTTCACATTTCCATTTGCTAACAGCTCGCATGCCAGATATATTTGTATTATTGTTGAATTTGTTGTACTATTATTGTATACCAGAATAGGTGACTATAAGAACTATGCTGTTGAAATTTGGTAAGTAGATGTATTCCGTGAACCGCATAAAGATTTTCACACAAAAATAGAAAAAAAAACGATAAATTTTAGGGGTCCTCCTGGTAATACTGAGAATTGAAAATCAATTTTTTTTTTTTTCATAAAACCCATACGTGTGGGGTTTCTATGGATAGGTCTTCAAAAATGATATTGAGGTTTTTAAAATATATGTACATATTTTTTTTAAACTAAATATTTTGCGCGAGAGACACTTCTAAAGTGGTAAAATATAACTTCTAAAATAAGGGAATGATAAAACTAAAAAAAATATGTGATGTACATTACCATGTTAACTACCAGCGAAAATTGGTTTGAACTAGATCTAGTAAGTTTTTTTTTTTAATACGTCATAAATCGTAAATCGCAACTTCTGCTGATATTAAAATACCTACTGGTTTTTACGGAACCCTCAGTGCGCGAGTCCGACTCGCACTTGGCCGTTTTTTTTTTTGTATACAATTTAAGAGACTAATAAATCTATACTTAATATTATAAAGCAGAAGAGTTTGTTTGTTTGAGTTTGTTTGTTTGGTTGAACGCGCTAATCTCAGGAACTACTGGTCCGATTTGAAAAGTTCTTTCAGTGATAGATAGCCCATTTATCGAGGAAGGTTATAGGCTATATATCATCACGCTAAGACAAATAGGAGCGGAACAGTAATGGAAAATGTGACGCAGACGAAGTTGCGCGGGTCAGCTAGTCTTAGATAATAGTTCAATCGATGTTGTTTTAAAGATGATGCGCCGGATAATTCGTGTTCAGCCATAATTATATACCTTTGTCTTTGGGACTAATTTCAGCAGGGGAAGCACCAGCTAAAATTCCGCTGAAATCCGCGCTGCAATTTTCTTAAGGATATCTATTTTATAGGATACATATTTTTTAGTTATTATAATATAGCCTATGTTCCTCAGGGATAATGTAGCTTTCTAATAGTGAAATATTTTTTTTAAATCGGTCAATTATTTTAGAAATTAAAAACATAAACTCAATAAAAACTAGATAATTACAAAATAATTTAATATTAATAGTGTGATATGAGCTCGAAATAATTACGTTTTAGACTATAATTTTTAGAGTTCCGTAACCGAAGGGTAGATAGAGCGGCTAGTCGTACAAGGAAAAGTGGAGGGAACCAGATTGCGCGGCCGATCACCTATGCGATGGACTGATCAGGTGAAATCCGCAGTGGGTAACTGCGTGTCAGACTGCGCCCGACAGACTTCCAACAGAGAGAGATGGCGGGAGATCGTTAAGAAAGCTGTGTCCGCCTCTATCACCAATGTGGACACCTCAACGTGACCACGACCGCTCTGCCAAGAGCGAAACGACAGAGAAAACCGAAGGGTAACAAATGGAACCCTATTACTAAGCCTGCGCTGTCCGTCTGTCTGTCGCACTGTCTTTCCGCAGGCTGTACCTGTCTCATGATTCGTTAGCGGCGGTCAACCGTGCGATTCCAGTTTAATATGCAACCGCTTGTCTAACCGCCATTAAATGAGAAGCGGTTGCATATTAAACTGGAACCGCGCGGTTGACCGCCCCCGCGGCTGACCGCTAATGCGTACGTAGGCTATTAGTTTAAATTTTGAGTCTGTATTTCTATTGTCGTTATAAAAAAAAACTTTTTACAAAAAAATACAACCGACTTCCAAAAAAAAAACACTACAAAGTAAAAAATAACTTTAATTTCGGAAGTCGGTGTTTTTGTTAGTTTCTTCGTATTTTGACACCGACTTCCGAAATTAAAGTTATTTTTTACTTTGTAGTGTTTTTTTTTTGGAAGTCGGTTGTATTTTTTTGTAAAAAGTTTTTTATTTTTCACTTTTTAGTGGTGCCCCACACCTAATAACACCACTGCAAAATCGCAGAAAAGCAAAATACGCAATTTCGATTATCAAAGAATCATCTAAATAGTCAAATTCCAGCTATTTCGATTTAAAATCCAAAGTTCGTAACCGATTTTGATATGATTTAAATGGGACCAATCTGCAAGTATATCCTTTCAGATAAAACAAAAATTTTTCAAATCGGTTCATAATTGTCGGAGTTATGAGGTAACAAACATAAAAAAAAAAAAAAAAAACACAACCGAATTGATAACCTCCTCCTTTTTGGGAAGTCGGTTAAAAATAATAAGAAGGAAAAAATCTGTTTCTTGATGGGGCCTCGATACAAGATATTTTGTGTGATTTTTCGGTTTGCGGTACCTACAGAATGATTCTTTTGTGTTCCGAGTTTCGAGTTTTTTTACTATGAAATCCGTGAATCCACGAACGCGTTACAGATTTATTTTTAGTTACCGGTAATGGTCATGGGCTACAAGTTTTAACATTTTATTGTTATAATTAATTCAACTTTTGTATATTTTAAAATAATCTTGAGTGTAAAGATACCTAACAATAAGCATCTGTTGGTCACACACTACACGGTAGTGTATATATTGTTTTTCACACCATCTGCACGAACGAAAACGTCAAGTTATTTGACACGCAAACATAACCTAAAGTAAGTCATTACGCGAGCAGCTCCCGTCCGCTGCCAGGAGCAGCGAGCGTAGTCAAAATGCGTTCCAAATTCAAATCACATTATTGCCCGGTGGGTCATAATGAAATTCACTACTATATTATTATCGGCTGGAGGAAAAGCTTCGGACGCGCGACCTGGGGCCCGAGTCAGCTATTACAATAGTGTCAGAATGGTCGATCACTGATTTCGAAATGGTTGATTTTCCAAGTTTGGTAATCTACTAACATAATGGCATCATATGGCGTCATTATGAAATTCCAATGATTAACCACTGACACGCCATTCAAAGAAAGCCATATGAATGGTAATCTCGTACATAATGACAGATTTAGTATTCACAAACTTCTCACTACTTCAGATTGCTTATAACACTAATAAATTATATTTAAAACTAAATATAAATAAAATCTGGCATGAAATATTTAAAACTAAATATGTATAAAATGAATGATGATGAATTATTATAAAACCGAGCTAAATTTGAGCATTTAGCTCAAATTTAGCTCGGTTTTATAATAATGGCAATACGGCATTCCTACCGGAATTCTATTACGAGACCATTGACGTGCCAGTGACCGGCCACTGACGTGCCAGTGTCCGTGACATTATGAATTTAGCAGATTACGAACTTTTAGCAAAATGACAATATATAATAATATCCTTGGACATTTCACACAACGCCATATAGTCCCAAGCTAAGCAACCTAATGCTTGTGTTATGGTAACGAGATGGCTGATAAACTACTTATATACATTTCTTTTAGCAAAATGACAATATATAATAATATCCTTGGACATTTCACACAACGCCATATAGTCCCAAGCTAAGCAACCTAATGCTTGTGTTATGGTAACGAGATGGCTGATAAACTACTTATATACATTTTTTTTTTTTTGTAAATACATACATATTATAGATAGAAAAACACCCAGACTCGGAACAAATACATGTAGGTCGTACAAATATTTGTTCCGTGCGGGAATCGAACCCGCGACATGCTGCGCAGCAGTCAATCGCTCAACCACTGCGCCAACCGTGTCGTCTAAATGACATGACAATGACATCGTGTCGGAATGACAAATTTATAAAAATAGCAGACTCGGGCCCCTGCTCTTTTGGCGGGGGCCGACGCGCGCCACCTGCTTTCATGGCTAGAACACAATTTTCTCGCAGTAGGTGTGAAAAGTAGAGTATGCTCTTCAGGGATAAAGGTGTCTTTGACTTGGGCTAGCTTGAATCCCTCGCTGCATTCAGGAAACGCTCGGGAGTTAACTCTCGAATCCTTAATTGTTTTTGGGATTCAACATGAGGCCCGTGTCATAAGACACTGCTTTATTCCCTCATTTCATAATCTATTATTGTTATACATTTATATTACGCAAAACTAAATGTTGTTCAACAGTCTAGCCTTTTTCCAACTATATTAGGGACTTGGGGTCGGCTTCCAGCCAAGCCGCATTCAGCTGCATACCAGTATTAAGCGGGGAGCGGCTGCCTACCAGACCTCCACAACCTATTAAATGGGTAACACGGTACTTCTTGGCATGACTGGAGTCAGATTAACTGGTTTCTGACTATCCGTAACGACTGCCAAGGATCTACAAATGGCCGGGGACCAACGGCTTAACGTGCTTTCCGAGTCACGGAGGAGTCTCGATATGTTAAGATGGTCACCCATCCACAGAAAAACCTCGGCAAGCTTTGCTTTACTTTTAAGACCCGTGCGGCTGTTATTCTTTAGCCACGACCGAGACTGTACCGATATTCTTTGTTACAGGTAAAACTAAACATTGTCATCCTAATATATAAAATTCTTCCGTTAATTTGTGACTGACAGACAACGCACAGCCGCAACTACTGGTCGTAGGAAGCTGAAATTTGGCATGTAGCTTCTCTACACTCCGTAGGGGAGCACTAAGAGAGGATTTCCCGAAATTCCTACGGGAATGGAAAAAACGGGATATGCGCGAACGAAGTCGCGGGTGAAAGCTAGATAAATTATAATAAACAACGATGTTTGAAGCGTAGCGTGACAATTTCATCGATCAGTCATTAATTTAGTTTATGCGTAGTCATGAACTTCCACTTGTTGATATTTATCTATTCATCAATTTAATATTCCTGGGCGAATTAGGTAAATTAGTTTTAATTTGTTTAAATAGATTAGTGAAGCGATACTAGAATATTTTAATACAATCTGCTGCAAATTGCACGTGTAAAAAAAACAAATACAAACACATATTATATTTACATAGTAAATAGCAGCTTTTTTCGCATCATTTATAGATCTCCGCAGAAAAGGACAAAGCTTATCAAAATTGATTCAGTAATTTAGACGTGAAATCGAAACAAATAAGCAGACAAACACACTCGCTTTATAGGTAACATTGTAAGAATTCCTTAGTTGTCTTTTGTCACTGTGACAGTATTTCTTCTGTAATATAAAAATGAATCGCTAAATGTGTTGCTAAGCGCAAATCTCGAGAACAGCGGAACCGATTTCGCTAATTATTTTTTTGTTGTGTTTGTTATTATCAGCAAAAGGTTCTTATGTAAAAAAACAAAAAGTTGCCAGTTGACGGGAGCGAAGCCGCGGGGGACAGCTAGTATATTATATATTCTCTGTTGCACTTCACAATTGAGAAAGTGAGAAATGTACTGTCACGCGGAAAAAAAGTCACCAGTGTGCGCATAGCCTTAGTATTTGAAATATGAGAAAGTACAGTCTACAAAACCAACCAAAATATTAATTCATGAACTTGACAAAACTAATTTAAAAAAATAAACGACTATTAATACAAGCATAAACTCTCGACTATAATCTATAATTAAACAATGGTCAAACATCACTACCTTTCTCTATGATCGTTTTTACTTGGGTCTATGCTTTTTGATTCATAATTTTAATTGCATTTATTTAGCTATCATGTATTTATTCATTTAAATCGTATACCTAAGACTACCTACAGTACTGTATTTCCTTTCTCTTTAAAATCCATCCAAAGGTTGTCTTGAAAAGATCGCTCTTAGCGATAAGGCCGCCCATTGTGTCACCCTATGTAATGTTTACTTAATTTATTTTTTCAGTTACTTTTATGGTGTACATATTAAAGAGTATTCTGTTCTATTCTATTCTATTCTATTCTAATAGTTATCGACTTAATAATTACCACTGAACAGCGTAATAAACACTAATCACGGTACTGACGTCACAAGACATGACCTAATGGATATATTGTTGTTCTAACATTCTTAGTTCAGAAAGTAGGACTGCTTTTGTGATGACTCAGTGTTTGTTCAAAACCGTAGAAGACTAGATTAGGCAACTCAACTTAGAGCGGATTTCTTCAATCTGAAACTGAACGCGATCAACATATTATGAACCAAGTTTACGAGGTGTCACTGTCAATACATAATATTTTACATTGACACTGACAACTCTTGAACGCAGCTTGATCGCGATCAGTCCGCCCTTAAGGTCAGGTAGACCGAGCGAAGTAGGTGCACGGTTCATTGCGCGTTTAGTATGGAAACGTGTCTAACGTTTCCATACTTAACGCGCAACGAACCGCGGCGGCGTGAAGCCGCTGTATTACATAATCATTTATTATTAAAAGAATTGAACTATTTTGCAAAACTTAACCACAAATTATTCGTCTTTATGTAATTGACTTCTTTTAGATATGGTTTTTGGAAGTAAAACTTTCACAAGCTTCAAGAATAATAAGAAAAACATGAAAAAATGGTCGAATTTAACCTCCTATTCGGATTTTTTTATGATCGAGTGAAGTTTTCGCTATTATGTTTTGAACCACAAATTGTCAAAGTACATAAAGGAAACTTCAACATGTTTTTTTTTTTGCTTTAAATAATCACTATTCGATTGTTTAAAATTGATTCAAAGTGATGGAATATTCGGAAAATTGGGAATACCTGGCCTTAAGGCCGAAGGGATTTCAGGACCGGAACAGCGATATCAGACTACACCTGTTTTATTTTTGAGTGGTACTTTGGGACCACAAATAAATTAAACAAAGTTATTTCTTGGGAAAGTAGGAGCTCGTGGATATATAATAACAGCCGCACGGGTCGATCTTCAAGGTTAAACAAGGCTTGCCAAGGTTGGTCTGTGGATCCATCTGAACATATCGAGTTTCCTCCGTGCCTCGGAAAGCACGTTAAGTAGTTGGTCCCGGCTGTCATTTGTAGATCTTTGGCAGTCGATACGGATTGTCAGAAGTCAGTAAATCTGACTGCAGTCTTACCAAGAAGTACCGTGTTACCCAGTTAATGTTATTCCAGGTCTGGTAGGCAGCCGCTCCCGTAAAACACTGGTATTCAGCTGAATCCGGTTTGACTGGAAGCCGACCCCAATGTATTTGGGAAATCTAGGCAAGTGAAAATGATTTCTTGGGAAAGTACGGTCAACCAAAAAATTTAACCACGAGTCAACAACAGGTGTCGACTATTTAATTACCACATACAGCGTAGTAAACACTTTAATCATTATTAATAGGTACTCGATCACGAAATTGACGTCTCTTGAATATGACCTAACGTGTGTATACCTAATACATATTGTTGATCTAGCATTCTTAGCTCAGAAACTTCGACTAATCTTGTGATGACTCAGTGTTTGTGCTGCGACGTAGATGCCTTGATTTAGTTGTCTTTGAGCTGAGGTTATTTTGGAATAATAATAATAAGGGAAAATTGGTATTTATTGTAACGAAGGGTAACCAAGCTATTACTAAACCTCTGCTGTCCGTCCGTCCGTCTGCCAGTGGGCTGTATCTCAAGAACTGTAATTTATACACAGTTGAAGTTTTCACAGAGTGTGTATCCTAAGACGACCCACTGACCTGTATTTCCATTGCCGCTATAATAATATCAAATTATAACTAAAAAAAAAAATAGAAATCAGAGGTCGCTCCCACGAAAAACGTGTTTGTTTTTTAAACAGTTGACGAACTTATACGGTTAAGTAATCGAGGAAAAACAGAATGTTATTCTGGTTTTCCTACTAAATTCGCACTTATGAAAAATATTACTTATCATAATAAATAATATCCTTGGACATTTCACACAACGCCATACAGTCCCAAGCTAAGCAACCTAATGCGTGTGTTATGGTAACGAGATGGCTGGTTAACTACTTATACATTTTTTTTTTGTAAATACATACTGTATATTATAGATAGAAAAACACCCATTCTTTTCCGTTTATGGCAACAGAGCTGGTTCCGACTATGCTGCCAGTGTCACGTGTAAATAAACGTATTCGACGTCTTTCCTACATTACCTACCATACATATAATAACGAGTTTTTTTAGATGAATAAATAAAAAAATAATAATAAAAAAATAAAAAAATGCAGTTTTAATACTTAAGCTGGTTTCAGACTACGCTATAATATATAGCATAGAGTATATAGCTCATACCACATAGCACAACAATATTGCGCACCATACATTGTCAATAATACATAGTATAGACCAGTGTGAACGTGTCCATAACAATGTATGATGCGCGATATTGCCTCGCTATGAGCTCTATACTACATGCTAATATATTATAGCGTAGTCTGAAAGCAGCTCTAAGCTATTATTCGCTTGCGACATACACAACACACAGTGAAATGTAATTATTTAGTAGAATAATAAGTGGGTGGACAATACAAACATCAAAGTTAAAAGGGAAGCAGCACGTTATTTAATATAGGAAACGTGCAGAAACTGTAGGCGGTAACACAGAAGTGTCAATGTCAAGTTTATTTTACTAGCTGATGAATGCGGCTTCGCCCGCTTGACAAATTATATACTAAAAGCTTTTTCCAGAACCACTCTCTCAATCTCGGTTAAATCGACTTACGCAAAAAGACAGTATAACAGGCAATCGGCCTCTATTTACAACAAGGTAAATAAACTAATAAATATTTTCCCCATGTCCAATCTTTGATAGATTGGCTAAAAAGCAAAAATTATGACGACATCGAAACTCTCTTACAAACTACCGTGTGATTATCCGGTGATAAATGACGCATACACAACTCTTACACACCTCCACACACTTACACAACACTCATCCACACACCCGTACATGTACATGTTTTGAGTTAATTGTTTTTGTACCTTTATTATACACACTTCTACATACTTTTGTAATAGTTTTGAAGAGCGGGGCCTCCTAGCACAGGTATTCCTTATACTTAAAAGGAGACCCCTATGTAAGATATATTGTTGAAGTTGTAAAGTTACTGAAAAATAAATTATTTTACTTTTTTATTTTATTTTACTCTATCCATTGGTGAAAACAGTAGGTATGGAAGTCGGTGCAGTAATTCTTGAGTCTATCGCAAACACACAGACAGACGTGGCGGAGGACTTTGTTTTGTACTGTGTAGTGATAGTGATACGTACGCAGACTGCCTTCTGCCCGCGACTTGGTCTACATGCATCCAGAGAGAATAAATAAAAACTGGCCAGATGAGAGTCGGACTCGCACATGAAGGGTTCCGTACCATCGTACTGTTTTAATTTGTTGTTATAGCAGCTACAGAAATACACATTCTGTGAAAATTTCAACTGTCTACCTAATACGGTTTATGAGATATAGCCCGCTGACAGACGGATAGACGGACGGACGGACGGACAGCGGTGGCTTAGTAATAGGGTTCCTTTGGTTACCCTTTGGGTACCTACGGAACCCTAAAAATGTGCGATACTAACAATTCTATAAATAGTAAGAAAATCATACTATATTTAGACGTTTGTATGACATAAAAATTACTTTGAAGAGTAACTAGTATGAATAAAAAATGTAAGTACCGTACACTATCTACCATCTATAACGGGCATGTACTTCTATGAAATAGGGGGTCATTGATCAGTGGACGTAAAAAGTTGATGATTGTGACGAATCTCATGGTTGGTGAATAACTCATAGTAGAAATTGGTTGAACTAGGTACATTTGGCAAAAGCATGGTGGCATCGATAAATTAAAAAGTTATGAAAAAAAAACTTGTGAATTTCGCAAAAATTGTGATAAAATTTACCTACTATTACTGTGATAATAACAAATGTCTTTTTAACATAGTAACACAGTAACCTACGTAGGTAATTTATTATAATTAATTTCGTTATCAGCAAAAAATGCCAATTTGTTTTGCTAATTTGCTGACCGTACACACGAACAGCGTGAAAGCGACAAAACATAACCTCAAAAAATCCGCCGCAATATTGTTGTAACTTTTCACTGTAAATCTTCAATATTATACACAAAATCACATAGAAAACACTGTTAATATCGTAACACTAAGTTTTAAACACAAATATCACTGTTTCATCACTACAATGCTCTTCTTTCGTTACTATAACGGGCACTGATTCGCAAGCCGTATTTCCTCTACAGCTCTTCATTTGTGGCAATGGTACGATGCCAGACAGCCAATAGGAAAGCCGACACACACACGCCTGTCCATTTAAAAATTACACGATACAAAATAATGTTTATGAATTGATCCCCTTGGAGGTTATGTGCGGTGACAGGGTGAAAAGCGCGCGCATGCGTAGTTGACGTCTACCCGACGATAAAAATAAATAAGGAGGAAACACAAAAAGTTTTGATAAGAAATTGCTTTTTAATCTGTGGCGCGACCTTGAGATATTTTTTGGCGCGTTTTCCGTGTCGAAAATAGAAAAGTTTTATTCATTAGAATTTTGAAGCGGTTATTTTTAACGCGAAATCTTTGAGTCTTGATAGTATGTCGTATTTCTAAGCAGAATGACATCAGACTGATGGGGAACCATATTGGAACGGACTGTGGTCACTGGTCATCAATAAACGACTGGCAGGCGGGGTGGCTATTACCTACCTCTACTTTGCCATGGCATTATAAGGGGTAGGCCTATCATTACAGCTAGTGTTGAGCATTTTTGATAAATGTAGAACGTGTTCTCTGAAAGTTAAAATATATTGTGAAATGTAGTAAATTTTGCGTAAGTTTTAATTTTCAAATTCTTTATAAATAATACTCCCAATTTATTTGAGGTCAGGCTTTCACAAGGATTTCTATTTTATTTTTAAAAGCTTTTATTTAACTTTACTTGATTTATGTTTGTATGTGAAGGTGGAATCTTGTAAGTTAAATTTGACCCACTTCCCGGTGTCCGATTCAGCTGAAATTTTACAAACTGGTCCAGTTCCGATGACAATGCATGTTTATGATAAGCATGACGTGATGCTGCTGTCAAGTTTGGCTCCAGACTAGGGAACTCCTCAACGGTTAACAGTAGGGATATAAAATTTTGCACGTTATGGATGACAGTTAGTGGGTCCACCAAGAAGCTTTTTTTTAAAGCTTTTATTCATTTTAAAACTTAGTAAGCGTAGGTTTAAGGTCTATCCCTCTTAAAGTTATTTTATCATGCCTATGTGAAAATTTATAATACTTCCGTGTTGTTGTAGTGTTACTAATATTGTAAAGCTTAAGAGTTTGTTTGTTTGGTTGAACGCGCAAATCTCAGGAACTACTGGTTTGAATTGAAAAAAAAAAACTCGAAAAAGGATCGATTGATTTCCTTTTATCGAGAAAAGAATCTGACGCAGACGAAATTTCGCGGGTCAGCTGGTCTAGTCTTCTTCTAACATGTAAAAATCTCGTGGCACGGTATTTGTTATCGACCTCCTACGAAATGGCTTGCACTTTTTTTATATCATTTTATATGGCAAAACAAATTAGGTATGCTATCAGCTAGTTTTAAATAAAATCCTGCAGCGTTTGCACGGGGCACCATCGACAATCGATTTCAACTAATTGATAGCTGGCGTGGCCCTACTCATAAAACCGACTTTAATTCTGTCAGATAAGGTTTAAAATCAAACTGTAGTGTAAAGGACGGTTTTAACTGGACAAGCATGAGCGTGGACCGTGGCGTTGATGACAATCAATCAATATGTCGTCCATCATTTATTACCATGAATTGTTTTTATTTATAAACGAACGAGTTTGATACAATGTTATAGGAATCCAGAAGGTAGTCATACACTTTATATATCCTTTTTTTTTCACTATTGATAGGCATACGTTTGACCAATATCTCACCTATGTTAAGCGATGATGCGGTCTAAGATGGAGCACGCTTGCCTAGAAGTAATGTATTTACTCTTGACTTAATAAAAAGTAAAAAAGTTAAGTGGAAATTATATTTATTTTTTCCTACTCCTCAGCTGTACTCTTCTGATTAATTTCGTTGCGGGATCCAAGACAGTTGAATCGTTTCTCCGGGACTCGTCGGGTTTCATTAGCTCGGCGTTTTTCTAGTGGTCGCCACTGTTGATTCTGCTTTCAGGTGTTGCAGTGGTTGGGAATGTGTGGCGGGTTTGTCTTGACTTAAAGGCTATCGATCGGTCTTATAGTTACGGATTAAAAAGCCAATATGACGTCTTTATACCAGCATTCATTGCAGACACAGCAGAGGACTTTGTTATATAACATACTAGCTGATGCCCTCGGCTTTGCCTGCTTGATAAATTATATACTTAAACCTTCCTCGAGAACCGCTTTATCCATTGGTTAAAACCGCATGAAAATCGGTGCAGTAGTTTTTGAGTTTATCGCGAATAGTCAGACAGACGCGGCGGCGTGATGATGAGTGAATAGTGATATTATTTTAAATAAAGACTATAATAATATTATTATTATGGTGGTGTAGGTACAAGACGGTATTAATTGCCAAATTTCATAGTTCAACGGCAAATACTCTATCAATTTTGATTCCATTGAGTGTTGAAATATACGCTTTTTGCGGCATAAATGGCATGTTGGTTTGTGTTTGTGAGAATAACATGGTTTTTGTTTTTTTTTTTTTGCTTTGTTACCTTAGACATTAATGAACGGATATCTAACGAACGGGAATCCATCATAACGATGGATTTCTACTTCAGATTGACAGAAGTTTAAGTAGGTAAGGAGTGGAACTTACTGCCTGCGTCAGTGTTTCCGAACGCTTACAACCCTAATCTCTTCAAACTTAGAGTGAACGGGCTCCTTCTGGGTAAGCTCGCTCCATCGTAGACTTAGTCTCCGTCATCTCTGACCTAAGACAAGAGCAAACCCAACCCAAATAAAAAACAAAAAGGTACTGACAGAAATTGCACAAAAACCATAATTAATCATTGTTCCTGATCCATCTAAGTCCACTCTCCTTCGTTTTGGTATCTGCAGTCCGTCTTTCAAATAACCGTTTACAAAAACAAAACTACAAAACAATACTAACAAAGAATGATCGACCAAATCCAAGCAGGAATTTTATCATTCGCATTCGGAGTTCGCAGAACCCGAGCCGATTTGATTCTTGCCAAACGTGATTTCTTTTGTAATTCCCTTAAAGGTCAATCTAGGGGAAGGAACCGGTTTATTATTGATAAGTTCTGCTCCAGACTGGTCCTCATTATATTTGCTAATCGTTCTTCCACCATGTTTTCACGATTGCAGTATGACAGATTTGTTACTGTTGGGTCGTACGTGCAGATTATTTTGTTGGAACTATGTATGCTATGTGCCAGAAATAAAAATGATTTGCTGTGCGTTAGTCTCGCTAAAACTCGAGAACAGCTGGACCGATTTGAATAATTCTTTTTCGTTTGGTTCGCCAGAATACAGGGAAGGTTTAAAAGCAAAAAAAATGGGTAGTTAGGGTAGCCAGCTGACGGGAGCGAAGCCGCGGGGGACATCTAGTTTGCAATAAAATTCATTGACTTTTCCCTGAAATCTGTTCATAAGTAATAAATAAATAAATAAGGGATCGTTTTTCGCTGCTGGAAAATGTAAAGGATCACGAAAATTCGCGCTTCAGGACTCCTTTATGCCTTAATTTCGGTTTTTAGGGTTTCGTATACAAAAGATAATCAACGGATCCCTATTACTACACCTCAGCTGTCAGTCCGTCTGTCTGTCACCAGGCCGTATCTCACGAACCGTGATAATTAGGCAGTTGGAATCTTCACAGATGATGTATTTCTGTTGTCGCAAAAACAACAAATACTAAAAAAACAGAATAAAATAAAATTTAAGGGGGCTTCCATACAACAAACGTGTTTTGTTGTTTGTAGGATTCCGCAGCCAAATGGCAAGGAACCCTTATAAATTGGTCATGTCTGTCTGTCTGTCCGTCCGTATGTCACAGCCACTTTTTTTCCGAAATTATAAGAATTCTGCTAGTGAAACTTGGGAAGTAGATGTATTCTGTGAACCGCATTATGACTTCCACACAAAAAAAAAAAAAACAATAAATTTTGGGGGTTAGGGCAAAAAACTGAACTGAAACTCAAAAAAAAAAATTTTTCATCAAACCGTGTGGGGTATCTGATATAAGGATAGGTCTTCAAAAATGATATTGAGGTTTCTTATATTTTTTTTTTTTCTAAACTGAATAGTTTGCTGTAACTTCTAAAATAAGAGAATGATAAATCTAAAAAAAAAATATGATTCACATTACCATGTCTGTCACTTCCAACGAAAATTGGTTTGAACGAGGTCTAGTCAGTAGATTTTTTTTATACGTCATAAATCGGTAACCGTAACTTTTGCTTATAATATATTATATACCTACAGGTATGTACGGAACCCTCGGTGCGCGAGTCCGACTCGCACTTGACCGGCTTTTTTATTTTTTCTTAGCACAACCTTTTTTTTATCAAATACAAAAGACCTTCTAACAGTTCAAAAAGTAGTTCTTGCACTTCATAAGTGTAATGTCAAAAACAACGCTTGGATTAATAGCTTCAATTCAGCGCTGGAAGGCCATACTTTATCAGACACTAGCTTTTAAACAGATTAAATACCAGAGGAACGTTCGAGCTTCGCTTTTCAAAACTGAAGGACGCCCTCACTCCACCCTTTTCAGGTTCGTTCCAACGAATATGTAAATTAAAGTTGGGAATATAAAAACTATACGACCTGGAAATATAGATGAAGGTCGGTTTTTAGGGTACCGTACCCAAAGGGGAACCAATGGAACTAAGACTACGCTGTCCGTCCGTCTATCCGCCCATCTGTTTGGCGGTATCTCAAGAACAGCAGTGCGATTCAGTAATGCAATTCCGTAAATATGTCGAAGTGAACACTTAGGCGAAGTGAACGACAATTGAGCTGTCAAGGCAGAGTGGAAGAAAAAAACCGTTGTTGCGCCGATCCCAAGTAACATGGGATAAGGGCAGGAAGATGATGATGATGTTTGTTTGTTCATTGATTTATGTTTTAATTCAGAAAATTTAACCTAGTTTTGTTTATATTCCTACTTGCTTTTGGCCGCGAGTTCATATGCACATATTCCCGAATATCCGATTAGTATGGAAGGCAACATATTTTCACCAGTAAATTGCGAATGTCGTAGACTTGTAAAATATAGCGTGAAATTGTAAAATGCTTTTCTTAATAAGCCACGGAGATATTATTAGAAACTATTGAATTTGGGTGGAAATGGTTTTTTTTTATAATAACGATTTTTTCCCAATATACGAGAAATCATAATCTAATAAACAATTTAATACAATCATACAGAGTCTGCGATATTCTGGTGACGTATATACTGGGTTTAATTTAAAGGCTTGTCAAAGAATTAGATGTTGACTTTCATACAAAAACTCTTGTAGGACCGCCTAGAAGAAAGGTCATAGCAACGTTCACCAATGCAAAATAAAAGGAATGGGTATTATGCCTAATTGCAAAACTATCAGCGCATTCATGATTTACGTGAGCCACAGGTACAGAACGAACGGAATATCGCCTCAAACTGGGTCAAGCTTTTTCAGTGCATGAATTTATTATCGGTACCTCTGAAAAGTGCCTTTTATTATAATAGTTTTGATTTATTCAATATTGCTGCAGTAACGCTCTGCTCCGATGCATTGCAATGGCAATAAGATCAGGATTAATGTTCAAACCTAAGATTGAGTTTAACTTCGTATTCCTGTTTTTCTGACTTATATTACCAAATTAATGATACAAAAATTAATTGCGGCTAATTTTTTTTAGGAAACCTATCGCTAATCCATTGAATACTTCCTCAACATTCATTTTAAAATTAATCTCATAAAAAAAAAACAGATAGCTGCAGCAGAATCGAGCAGTGGGATCCCGTACTATATGATGCTTCAAACTAGGCAAATAATTGATAATTTTACACGTACTTAAGTCAGGGATGGCAAACCTATGGCACGCGTGCCAGCGGTGGCACGCATTAAAATAATTTGGACATGCCTGTGCAAGATTACTAAGCATCTTGCTGAAAGTTAAAGTTCAGTTTGATTTTTGTTGATGCTAATACAACGAAATTAATACTGAACTAATTAAAAACAAACCTGATAACATTAAGCTTTCTTTATGAATTTACAGCTACAAAAAATAGAAGTTTTTAGCATCTATTGTTATTTTTTGTCGACTAAAAAGAAAACAGAAAGAAATGTATACACCCAGATACTCGTGCAGACATAATATACTTACTGAACTAAAATGGGCATCCTTTTTTAACAATAGCTTGGTACCATTTTTTTTACAGTTATATACGAATATTATTTATTTATATATTACGCTTAGAGAGTAGGTCCCCGGTTACACGCTCTATCTATATACTTAAACACAATACAGAATTTCAAGAGAAACTCTCAATACAGTGCGAATCAAACAAAGCACTATACGTAATGGAGTCCATGATTCTCCACTCCACGCAGCCTCGGAAGAGAATTGCAAATGAGTCGGAAAGAGCTTTTACCGAGTCCGTTTAATCGGAAAACTAATCGAGAAGCGATCTATCTTTCTCGTCCAATCTTTGTAGTTTTGTATCCTTAAACCTCTTTCTGGGTTTACTTAGCTTTTCGTTTTCGTTACTTACTTGAAATGGACACTTGGGAAACAATTTCAGTGTCTATTTATACGAGTTGAAGGTTAACCCAGAAAAGTAGCGAAAAAGCCGTTTTTTTCACGATTTTGAGAGTGCTTGCAACAATTAAAGTTATAATAAATTGCCAACAAGCAGGATTGTTGGCAATTTAGACGTTTGAAAAAACAAAAGATTGCTTCCTCCGGTTCCTAAAAATAATCGAGGGGATATCTATCTTTCTCGTGTAATCTTTGTAGTTTCGTATCCTTGAACTTCTTTTTAACCGACTTCCCAAAAAGGAGGCGGTTCTCAATTCGGTTGTATTTTTTATTATGTTTGTTACATGTCATGAACCGATTTGAAAAGTGTCGGAAGTCGGTGTCAAAATACGATTAAACTAACAAAAACACCGATTTCCGAAATTAAAGTTCTACGTACTTTGTAGTTTTTTTTTTTCGGAAGTCGGTTGTATTTTTTTTAAGTTTAACTAAGTTTACACAGCTTTTCGATTTAGTTATTCGAAATAGGCTCTTGGGAAAAAAGCAGCAGAAAAACGTCTTTTTTTGTCACGATTTTGTGAGTGCATGTCATTTTCAACTTATGCAGATTGTTGTCAATTTAACCATTAAAAAAAACAATATTTTACTTTCTTTGGTTTCTGAATTAAGAAGTTTAAGTTGAGTAGGTATTTTTCAGTTGTTGTAGTTAGTTTCGAGAGATTAATTTTCAGGCTAAAAGTAAAGGGCAACTATTTAGTTTGGCTCTAATTCTAGTTTATTTAATTTGAACTTTCTGAAAATCAATCTCTAAATTCTTCATGTGGTAACCTTGTTTTGTTGAATAAATAAGATACTTAACTTAAAAAAATGGTGTGAAGTGGAAATCCTAATTTTCAGTATGCGAAAGAACTTTCTGGGCAGCTTGGTAAGTATATGGCATAGTGAGATATTTTAAGAGCAGTGACGGTACCTTGCTTTTTTTGTGAGACCCTTTAAACAACCACAACGTTCTATAGTATAGAACGGTGTGGTTGAATATTGACACTCCGATGAAGTCCAAATCATATTCCGATGAATTCTAAATAACCGTTAGGCAGGTACGTCTCCGTGACATAGTGGTATAAACCGTATTATGGAGATAGCATACGACTTCACCCGTGTCCGGGATTATTGGATACGTGTTTGCGGCCGTCCACACGACTCGAAGCGACATGAGCGACGGGAGCGATACGAGCGATATAAGCGGAGCGAGCGATATGACGAGACGGACGTGCATCCGTCCTGCGGTGTGTTCTGAATATTCCGATCTAATTTAGTGATGTGCTGAAACTAATATCTATGTTTTGGGCGGAATCTACGGATGTGTAGTTATCTAATGTATTGCATGAAGGTTCATTTGATTCATAGACACGATCGCCATGTTTTTTTAGGGGTGGTAAATCATCAATCTACTTGCCTTTTGTCCACTTGGTAACATTTTGGTGTTACAGCGTTTTTTTTTTCGTAACATTGGTGTAGCTGGTGTGGTGTAGCGTAGCCCAGATTAAGAGTAAAAAAGAATGTCAGAATATGTCATTTCAATGAAAGAATTTTACTCATTAATTAGGATGTAGCGTAGCTACTTCCATAAAATAATATTTAGTGTTCTTTCTGTGCTTTTCATTTCGCCTTCTGGCTTATTTATTGCAACCCCTTATCGCTTCATTGGCCTTACGAAAAAAAAAAAAAAACGCTGTAACACCAAAATGTTACCAAGGGGACAAAAGGCAAGTAGATTTTGTATCCTTAGTAACATTTTGATGTTAAGTAAGTACATATAATACGTCCTCTGGAGCGGAAAGGAAAGAAGTGTATAAATATTAACCAATGGAATTGCATAAAATCTCAGTGACTGACGCGGAGCGAAGATTTTATGCAAATCCATTGGTTAATCTTTCTCAGGTTCTCTCTTCTGCGCTACAGTGGACAGTCAGCCTAAACGGCATGTTGTTTGAACTTAGAATTTACCTAACATAATTCTATTGTCAGCCAGAAAAATGCTGAAATAGAAAGGAAGAAAAACTATTGAATAATACTCACCTGAATACCATCATCATAATCATCATTAGTAGATAGCGGTCTTTCAGACGTTCACCGTCACTCTCTTAACCTTTTTTTTTTTTTTTTTAGGGATGGGAAATCATCCAATGACTCCTCCCGCTCTGGGTGTAGCGGGAGGGAGTGTCAGACTTCTACTGACTAAAACCCATCCATGTTCCTTCATTGCCCTTTGTGTTCCGGAGCCACGGTGTCTCTTGCGAATAATCCCGCGACTCCGGCAGGCGTCGGCCCTTTCGGGCCCCTCTGTGTTGCTGACTCTCTTTGAGGCGCGCGTGGAACACTAACGCGCCGTCGACACGGCCTGTCTAGATGGACAGACGGCGAGCCACCCATAGCTCGCCGTCCACAGGCCGTCACTCTCTTAACCTCAGCATTAGTTGTAGCAGTCTAGGTGTTATGTTATTTTAACTTGTTTCTGCTTTATCTGCCTCCGTGGTCGACAGGTTTAGGCGTTTGCCTTGTGACCCTGTGGTTGGGGTTCGATTCCCACAAGTATCATCTATACTATATATAATATTATAAAGCAGAAGAGTTTGTTTGTTTGTTTGTTTGCTTGGTTGAACGCGCTAATCTCAGGAACTACTGGTCACTGATAGCCCATTTATCGAAGAAGGCTATAGGCTGTATATCATCACGCTAAGACCAATAGGAGCGGAACAGTAATGAAAAAAGTTACGCAGACGACGTTGCACGGGTCAGCTAGTACTTTATAAAGTTGTTTTTCAGTTTGGCTAGGACATTGCAGGCTTGAATAATCTGACTGTTTTATAAAAAGATGATTACGTACTTCGGAAGGCCCGTGGTCCCGGTTGCCAAATGGCGGTCGTAAAATGAACCATGTCAGAAGCCCTTGAGGCGGTTTAGAAGCTCTCACACTAGGATGTGTGGGGTCTTTAGTCCTTACTGCCTTCAGGGTAAGAAGAAGAAGACCAGCTTCTACCAGCGGCTTATCCCGAGTAAATGTCGGAGGCTCCCCAAGGGAAAATACTCCCGGGATACAAAGCCTGTGTGGTAAGGCTTTACATAGATAGTCTGCAATACCAGACTATCTACCATATATACCTACTTACTTGTGACGTCACACGAGTTTTTAACGCGCTGTATCGTCTTAATTTTTTGTTATGTGAAACAAGAAAAAAATATGTGTCCAATTTTTTTTTATTTCTTTTTTACGGACTAAGTATTTAAATTTTGTAGTCATGTACTAAATTGACCAAGAATATGGGTGTTACGATTTATCTTCCATTGACAGTCCCTTGGTAGGACTTGACCTATTTGAATACTTCACGCCTTGGCACACTGCTCTGCCAGAGTAAATAGTTTCTTTTTACTACCTTTTATTTAGTGTTTGTATCTATTATACGTTAGGGTTAGGGTTATTTAATAATATAATAGATACACCGATACATACATAATGCGCTATACAGGGTTATTTGTAAAACATCGGCAACCTCTCAGGACTTTGTTACGAACATCATAACCAACAACTTTTGTTCTATGACTTTTCAAAATTCATCATAATTATTTTAGTTCATCTGGATTACATACAAAAAAAAATCAAATTGAACTCTCTAAATGTTACGAAGTTTATGCGAAGCAAAAGAAATATTCTTATACTTCGCATAGACTTCGTAACATTTAGAGCGTTTAATTTAAATGTTTTTTTATTTTTATATGAAATCCTGATGAACTAAAATATGATTACAAATAATTTAAACAAATAATTTATTAATGCTTCAGTTTACACAGTGATTAGTGTTTGGAGCCTCCTTTTAAGCAAATAATGCCTGTGTTAGGAGACTCCGCTCTTCCCATAATATAGCAATAATTATTAAAACTAGAATTACAAGTACTTATGTGTCTAAAAATAACAAAAACTAATACACAAAAAAAAAATAATAAGTTGAGAGGATTTGTCGAATGTAGGTACATGTGAGAAATTGAACAGTAGGGTGTTTGAGTGTATGAAGATGGATGTGAGAGTGTGTGTGTAAGTGTGTGTGTGGTAGAAACATTTGCTAGTGTGTATGCTATAGAAGTGCCTCCGTATCATCATAGGTAAGTGTCTTAAGCCAATTGGTTAAGATTTTTTTACATTCAAAACTTGTTTTGTTGTATAAGTCATTCATTTTGTTTATTTTGTTGTAGAGTTTAGCTGATCGTTTATTGAATTGTCTGGTGGCAAATATTGTTTTGGTATGTGGAATTTGTGCAACAATATCAGCCCTTCTTTTCTGCACTAAGACTGGATCATAAGGCAGGGATTTATGCTTTTTTAAGACTGTTTGGAAGATGTACAGTTTTCTTACGGAAAGTAAATCACTCGTTTTGTATAGCATTTCAGTGGGATATCTTTTATTTTTAAAGTGCATGATCTTTATCAGTGCTCGTTGGGCTCTCTCTACATCTATAAAATAGGTTTTAGCTGCTCCTCCCCAAACAGGAATGCAGTATAGCAAAACAGACTGAACCAGTGCCATATAAATTTCATTTAGAACATTTCTTGAGGGGACTCTACTACTCATAATTTTTTTTGGTACAATATGACGAAAATGTTTTAAAAATCCAACTCAATCTCCTAACTCTATTTGTGACTTGTTCAAGATGTGGAAACCAAGATAGCCGCTGGTCAAGAATTACGCCAAGATATTTAGTCTGTGTTACTTTTTGAATGCATGAACAACTACAGTTTCTGTTTGTGGCATCTCCACATGTATGTATTTTTAGATGAAGATCCTCACTAGGTTGACTACTTTTAGTAATGCTAAAGCATATATAGTTAGTTTTAGTTGTATTAATTGTTAGTTGGTTATTATTTAACCAGTTGGCTACCTGTGCCATTCCCATCTCAACCTTGCGTTTAACGTCTGCCCAGGAGCTCCCAGAAAACACGACGGCCGTGTCGTCAGCGTAGGAGAAAACTTTTGCGTTTTTAATATGCATGTTGCAGAGATCATTTAGATATACAAGGAACAACGTAGGACCAAGTACGCTTCCCTGGAGAACTCCGTAAGTGACGTCAGCATCTCTACTGATCAGGTCCCCCACCTTTACCCTTTGCTTCCGCGAAGTGAGATAATCTGCGAGTAACTTCAGTGGAGTGTCTCTTATTCCAGCTTTTTCGAGTTTACTGACAAGGACGGGGACAGAGACGGTGTCAAAGGCTTTTTTTAGGTCCAGAAAAACAGTCAGGCATTTATAACCGGAGTCAAGTTGTTCAGTCACTAGAGAACTCAGTGCTGTGACTGCATCCTCAGTGGATAAACCTTGCCTAAACCCAAACTGCGACTGGGAAAGCAAATTAAATTTTGTAAGGTAATTGATCAGTCTCTTGTTTATTAATTTTTCCAATATTTTAGAGATGGATGGCAGAACGGATATGGGCCTGTAGTTGTTCACATCGTCTCTATCCCCTCCCTTGTAAATAGGTGTAATAATTGATTGTTTTAGTAGGTCTGGGAAGGTACCGGTTTGGAAGCAGAGGATTGCAAGATGAGAAATTATGGGGACAACTTCCTGTCGTACGTGTTTTAAAAGTTTAGTTGGGACATTGTCCCATCCGGGGGCACTATCAGACTTTAGGCCCATCAGTATTTGTTCAACTTCATCAGGGTCAGTATCCAGGAGGACAAAAGTGTTGCATTGTACGGTTGGTTTGGGGTGATGAATTATTGGGTGATTATAATTAGGTGTGATTTTCTGCTCCAACTGTTTACCTACGTTAGCGAAATGTTTGTTTATAAAATTTACCGATTCAAGAGGGGATGACTTGATATTTAGTAGCTCAGAGTTGTTATAATTGGATTTGTTAGAATATGTGATGTTTTTTATGTTTTTCCAAAGTACCTTATTATTTGTAACAGATTTTGCTAAAAGTTCCCTTTCATATTTACGTTTTAGTTTTTTTATTAAATAATTACAATAATTCCTATATCTAGTGTATGTTATTTTTAAAGTATCATTATATGGTTCAGATTTATGAAATTTTTGTAATTTATTACGATTTCTTATGCAACGCAGTACGCCATTGGTCATCCACGGTTTAATAATCTGTTTACTATTTGATAAAGTGCGGGTTGTGGTACTGTTTTTTAAGGTATCAGTGAGTTTATTTATAAGTAGTTTAATCAGGAGGTTGGGGTCGTTACAGAATAATAGTTCAGCTAGATTTTTTTCCTGTAAGTCTTTCAGGGCTGCTTCAAAGTCGATAACAGTCGTAGTTTTTTTAGGAACATGTGTGTTTTTTACTTTCGATAAGGATAGGAATGTAGTGTAGTGGTCAGTGACAGAGGTATGTAGTATTGCAATGAAAGCCGATATCTTTTTTTTATTAATTTTTAACATGAAGTGATCTAAGCAGCTACTTTCTCTAGTTGGTAGCGTATGTCCAGGAAGAATTCCGTGCAAAGATAACATGTTAAGATAAGTATTCCTGTTTTTATGGTCATGTGACGATTCCGTTTCTTTAGGTTTAATATTTATATTTAAATCTCCCGCCAGGATTATGCTTTTATTTGAGTTTAGTTCGTCTAAGTGATTGCTAAGGGACTCTATGAAGTTATCAGTGTTTGTGTTTGATGGGGAGCGGTATATACAATACACTATGTTATTTAGAACGTCCAGCTGAAGACAGGAGGCTTGTGACAGCAAAATTTCTTTTACTGTAGGTTTTAAGGATTGTTTTACATACACCACTACCCCATCATTTTGGTTTAGCTGCTGTTTAGTAAAAAAATATTCATAATTGTTTAGTTGCGGAATGGGTTTGTTTGTATTTAACCTACATTCAGTCAGTATAATAATGTCTGTTTCAGGTATAGTTGATAAGTTGAGCATGAAATCGTCAAAATTACGATAAATGCTCCTTATATTTTGTGAAATAATGGTCAGGTCATTTTTCTTAATATGTATGTATCTGCTGAGCTCTGAGATCCCGCATTCGACTGTGTGGGCAATTTCAATATTATCTATTTCAGTTACAGCTAATAGAGCGTCATCCATTTAGAAATTTTAACAAGTAGAATAGATGTTTTTTCAAGATAAGTTTAAGTTGCACTAATAGAAGAGATACCTTGCCGATTGTGCACAATATATTGATAAGTTTCCGATCCATATATTTTGTGAGTGTGTAGTTATGGTAGTATATATATGAGCGAGTGTGTGAGTTGTTTAAATGAGTTTGCGTATGAGTGTTGGCGTTAATTAAGTTCTGGCTTATAGTGAAGTAAATAAATATTAGGTGTTTGAGACATCTTACAGTAAAAACATGAAATAACAGGTTCGAGGTAAGACCTAGCAAAAGTATTGATTTACAATTTATCATGTAGTAAACCGGGTAAGTAAGTGGTTAGTCATGCTTTCACTAGGAGTTGATGTATCTGTTCCTCAGACGAAATTAATAATGATTTCGAATGTTCATTCTTTTTCATATACACCTTCCCATATGCAGTCCAACAGAACTTGAAGGCCCCTGATTTAATCAAGTCTCGGGCAAGGAAATGTAGTCGCGATCCTTTAGGGGTTAAATGCTCCGACAAAAAGATAAGAGTGTCTTCTTGAGTTTTGAATCCAAGGTGTTTACAGCACAATTTAGTTTGGTTTTTCAAGTTATAAGCCTTACTCATCCTTAGAATCTCGGACCTCAATATAGTGGAGGCAGTTTCCACAACAATAGGACTATTTTGCGGTTCAGAGTTTTTCCCACGCACTCTGTAGATGTCCTTTATGTCATATTTATTCATACTGCAACTCAAGTTTCGGGAAAGGCACATTAACATTTCTAGGAGGTCCTCTTTGGTTTCATGACTTTTTCTTGGTACATTTTTAACAACAAAGTTCGATTTCCGTCCTCCCATTTGCAAATCCTCAATTTTGTTTTCCAAAATAGTGATGAGCTTCCTGTCTTCTATAGCTTTGTTTTCCAGTTGGATTATTTTCTTAGTGAGATCCTCATTTTGAGCGGTAAGGAAGGCAAGCGAGCTCTGTATATTATTATTAGATTGTTGGATTTCTTTTAGTGTGGAGTTAATATTTTGTATCTCATTTCCATGCCTTTCCGAGAAAAAGGACATCATTTTTCTCATTTCCTCTTTAAAATCATTAAGCTGTTGACCGATTGAGTCTTCCATATCTTCTCTGCATCTCTTCCCTGCACGATGAGAGACGAAGTTTGGCGGTGTTGAGTATCCTTTCCCCACCAAGGTGACATCCGTTTCTGACAGAGATTTATCCATACTATTTTCCATAATGGGACTGTCCAGTAAAAAGTAGGTCAACTAAAGTTCTGTTGATGATAAAATAACTGACGAATCAAACTGTGCGAAAGTCGGAGGTGGAATTCCACTAATTACCTCACCTCAGTCTTGTAAGTGACAATTGGTACACACTTCGAGAGGCGTGACCCTAATTAGCTAATTGGGTCTAGTTTAACAAAAGCATTTGCGATAGGGTGTGTCCACTTTGAGACAAACTGGTTGAAGGAGTTGCGTACGCGCAGTAATTATTGTTTATTGGCTGCTTACGTGTCCTTGGGTGGAGTCTTCTTTATTTAGAGATAGCACGCAGGTACCAGGAGCGCAGGCCGCATGAGACGACAGGATAAACTTCCTTGTCTTGCAATATCGTCGTCACGTCGTCACTAATGTCGTGCGAAAGAGCTCTTCGCCAGTTATGCACTCCTAATTTTTTTAAGTTAATTTAATTTTCTGTACAACAGTAACAGCCCCAATTTCATGTCCAGTCAAATACTGTCCATCCCAGGTTGCCGGGAAGAGGTCGCGAAATGCGATAAGGCCGCCCATTGTATGTGTTTTAGTTTGTACAATAAAGTATATAATAAATAAATAAATAATAAAACCAATTTAGGTACTTTTAGGTACAATTTAGGTACCTAACCAAATTAAGAAGAGTTAATTTTCTAGTATTTCATCATAGAATTCAAAGCCAAGTTAATTTACTTCCATTAAAAGGTACTGAGCAAACAATAGGACTATCTTCAAGATATCGTTATCTGCGTTATCAGCCTCTTCAAGTAAATTACCTCTCCAAAGTGGATGGCGACTAAAAATACCTGCTATAGTGACTTACTACGACTATATACGGGGAAATTGTTCAATGCTGTATTAAATGAGATTGTTTTGAGCTTTGTCCTAGTTTAACAGTTTATTAAAAGAGTCAATATTAGCGTTGATTTCATTCCGCCAAGCCCGTTCTATCATTGGACTATAAGAAGAACGGCGATGCGTCACCGGTATGTGGTGGACATCCCTCCCCCACGCATAAAATGTTTAGGGAACACATTCATAGTGCGTACCTACAGCAAAGGAGTGGAATTCCCTGCCGGAGTCTGTGTTTCCCGATTGCTAAGATAAGATAAGATTTCTTTATTTGTTTAAACATTGTATACATACAAGAGCATGCAAGATATTACACAGTTTAAGTCCAGTCATGTTTAGCTGTAAGTATCAGCGTACAAATATTTCCATGCCACTAAAAGAAATAACAATTTGAGAAAAAAAACAAAAAAAAAAACAAAAAATAAAAATCCTAGAACATTCACTTACAAGGATTATAATTATTCTTTCAAAAATATTATGTACCAATGTCAAAAATAGTAATAAGTTATAATGTCAAAGTAGGAATTAGTTTATAATGTCTAGCAATCAGTATGAATGTCAAAATAGTAATAAGGGATAAAGTCAAAAGTATTAGTATATTATTATTATAAATGTCAAAATTATTAATAGATATAATAGTAGGTATGTCCAGAAAAGGTGCATTATTTAATCACACAAAAATCCTTTTCGACTAGAAATTCAGAGACAGAATAATATGCTTTTTGCAAAAGAAACATTTTCAATTGACGCTTGAGTAAATTTCCAGTTAGCTCCTTCCACTCTTTAGGCAATATGTTAAATATCTTAGGCGCCATGCATATGATACAAGCATAAGCGCATAAGTGCCGTTTTTGCCGGATAGACCCGAAGAACGGTCATATCCCTTCTGTTACGCGGTACCATTTCCTGTAGACGTGGAAACAGCTTGGGGTTTGTTTTAACAAACATTACGGTTTCGAAGATATACAGACAGGGTAGAGTTAAAAGCTTGTACCTTTTAAAATATGGTTTACATGTATCTATCGTTTTTAGCCCAAACATAGATCTAATGCATCTCTTTTGGGCCTTAAATGCCGTGTTAGCGTTGGTAGAATTTCCCCAAAAAATTATGCCGTATCTTAGGTGAGACGCAACTAGGCCATGGTAGGCCGCAATCAGTGTATCTACATTCACCACTGCAGCTAGAGAGTGCAATGCAAATGCAGAACTACAAATTTTTTTGCACAGGTTTTCGATTTGTGATTTCCAGTCAAGTCTTTTATCAATTATTAGGCCAAGGAATTTTGTAGCTACAACTTAGAAGTCTTTAAGTCAAGAGTGAATAGGTTACTTCTAGGCAAGCGTGCTCCATCTTAGACCGCATCATCGCTTACCATCAGGTGAGATAGTGGTCAAACGCGTGCCTATGAACAATAAAAAAAAATGTCGTAAGTAACTTCACGCGGAGTCCATGGTTAAATAATAACAGAAACAGGATCTTCCAGGTAATAAAACACTTTTTGAGGTCGCACCGTGGATGGGGAATAACTCATCACATAGACCACCCCTCGGTAAGTTCGTATCTGAACACGCTTAGCGTTAGTCCCACAACGGCCTCAACAGTAAATCGAGGCGCTGAAAATACCCCAAAAAGCTCATAATCAGTATTGCCAAATTATTTTTTTTTGTTACCTGATATGGGTTTGCTCTTGACTCTAGTATTGATCAGAGATGACAGAGACAAAGTCTACGATGGAGCGAGCTTACCCAGAAGTAACCTGCAGTGCGATTCATTAACATTTTGAAGTGAACACTTAGGCGAAGTGAACGACAAGTGAGTTGTCAAACCATACAAACAAGATGGCATGACAGCTCACTTGTCGTTCACTCCACCTAAGTGATAACTCTAACTTTGAAAAGATTATTGTAGCTAACCCAATATCTTGCAGAAAACAAAACATCAGCCGGCTATATAAATACAGCCTCACGTTCCCCTTCAGCGATTCATGAAGACATTGCTATAAATAGCTGCATCCCCCCACTACCCCACGACCCTGACGTCGTCGTGACGACTGTCTTTGACGTTGGCATGTAAATCTTACAAGTTTATTGTTCAGGCTTTTGTTTGAAATTGTAAAGGGTAATGCTGTGCTGTTTAACAGAATCACCTATTTGACTGATGAATGGTAGGCAATAAACATCAGGTAAGATAGGTGTCAAATAGCATTATGTTTGTTAAACATCAGCTGACCATTTTAATTGTAGAGCTGAGAATCAGACCATCATCATCATAGCCTTGCTTTTCCCAACTATATTGGGGTCGGCTTCCAGTCAAACCGGATTCAGCTGAATACCAGTGTTTTACGTGGAGCGGCTGTCTACCAGACCACAACCCATTAACTGGGTAACACGGCACTCCTTGGCAAGACTGGTGCCAGATTTTCTGGCTTCTGACTATCTTTGAGGCGCGCATGGAACACGAACGCGCCGTCGACACGGCCTGTCGTCATAAGACGGACGGGCGACGAACCTTCGTGTACAAGTCCGACTTGCACTTGGCCGGTTTTTTGTTATGAAGTATTCTTGGACAGTTGGACTTCTTTAAAAAAAACAAAACAAATAAATTACCTACATGTACCCACCTACCCATGTAAGTTATTTTAGCCCGAACTGTACTAATAAGCCTTTCATTTTTAAATAAAAAGAAAACAGAAAACAAACCACACCAAGTGGCCGGAAGTACCTACCTTCACCATGACATTATAAGAGTTGCCTATCATGTTTCTACTATAATTGTCGTAATAGTATAGCTACCTACAAGCACAGTACATATATCTACGAGTCACTCGAATGCACTGTGTACGATCGTGTCACGTTACCAATACATGACTGAGTAGATGCGTGGGCGCATGTTGTTTGTTCAAGAGAAAAGGGCTTGAAAATGGAATTAGATGAAATAGAAAAGTCATGTTACCTAAGTTCTTTATTCATTTTGCATTCATATAATTTGCATGCTTAAATCATTAAATGAATAGCAATAAAACATTCTTATTTTTATTTAGTGACTGACAGACAATACAGCCAAAACTACTGGTCATCTTTCTAATGGTGTTTTTAGGTGTGAAAATTAAAATCTTATTACAGAAAACACAACCGACATACAAATTAAAAAAAAACCTACAAAGTATTAAATAACCTTTCGGAAGTCAGTGTTAAAATACGAACAAACAAACAAAACACCGACTTCCGAAATTGAAGTTATTTTATACTTTGTGTTTATTTTATTTTGAAGTCTGTTGTATTTTTTTATTTTAGTTTTTACCCATTTTAATAGGAGGGAAGCTAGGTTCATACCTAGCTAGTCAAGTTAAGGTAGTCGAAGTGCGAAGCACGGGTTTTTAAGTTAATGAATATAATAACATTGATCCGTTACTGAGAGAGTGACTATGGCATCGGAAGAGTACGATTGTGCTACTGTTCTTTGACTGTCTGTACATAGTAGATTGACGATCACGTCCGAGAGGCTAAAAAAGAGTTATCTGTAGAGAAGACAAAGAGAAATGTGAAGAAAATTAAATTAAGCTCGAATTAAATTAAATCAAAAATCATTGTTTTTAATCAGCATCGATAGAATCCGAACAAATTAATAATTATAATTATTTCATTAATTTATTTTTTTACTAGCCTATTTACAATTGTTACACTTATCCTAATAATAAAAGCAGTATCCCTACCGCAGTATCTCTACGTTGACGTCGTGGTGGGACTTGCGCGTTCCGATAGACCTTAGGTCATACTTAGGGTGAGGGGCCAGACAAAGAGAGATACAATCCGTAGGGCAGTTTTGTGGCGAACTGTTGGGCAGTAGCGACCCCACAAACCTAATCTCCCGGGAGAAGTCTTGTTCCTCATCTCCGGCTTGCCTTTATTGGCTGGCCAGAGTGAACATTGACGAGGAACAGAGCTCTCACCTTTTTCTTGACTTAATCGGCCGGTCTGAGTGGAGATTCGCTTGAGCAAACGTGCTCGGGAGAAGGATGTATAATCCAGTAAGATGCTGGTAGGGATCTTGCCGGTCTCTATCATGTTCATGTCTTTGCATAATGACTTATCTATCAGCACCTATATTAGTATGTTTTCACACACTTATTGAATGTTGTAACGTCGCCGTCGGTAGATTTTGATCTGGTTTTCTCCACTCATGAGCTGCCAAGCCCTTGTTTTCACTTGCTTCGTCATTTTAATTTCTAATATCTTTTTTGTCGTTTTCATTAATTTGTGAGACAATATTTAGCTGCTGAATTAGTTCTTAAAGTAGGCCTTCTTGACGAAAAAATCCAGCGACTCACTTATAAAGCAGAACATTGACTCATAATCATCGTCTTCGCGATCAATAACTCAAGAAAAAATAAGATAAATAAATAAACAGTATTTATTTATTCAAGTCTTTAACCTTATTACAATTATTGTATCATATGAGCGTGTATTCCGTCCACTAGCGCCGCCAATCGTTTTTTATTATTTGTGGTAAATTTAAGACACGTAGATAAAAAACCGCTCTGTAGTGCACTGAAGAAATGTATTTATTATGTTTTGAAAGTTATGTTTTGTACTTTAAAACATAAATAGTTGCCAAAGTCGATATTTTTGCTAAAAGTGGCCACTTTTAGCAATAATTGCCGTTTTGGCTATTTAGCCATGAGTTATGTATTAAAAATAGCTGTCAAAAAATAATAGATACATTTCTTTAGTGCACTACAGAGCGGTTTTTTATCTACGTGTCTTAAATTTACCACAATTAATAAAAAACGATTGGCGGCGCTAGTGGACGGAATACACACTCTTAAAATAGAACTAGATCATTTTCTACTATCATTAGAAATGTATCCAAGAGCGTAAAAACTGTGTCTCAACATCCAACCGAACCTAACGATTATAAAAACTAAGATGATACACATAATTATATATGCGCACGTGAATGTGTGTATAATTGTTTTCTCTCTTAACCGCCAGGTGGCGACGCCAGCGTTGTTCACATATTAGAATGTACTTTCATTCATCTTTCTACTAAGGTGACCACACTTCTGAGGTAATCTTTTGTAATTATAACCTGTTTTAAAAGGAAGGTTCTATTCTAATTCTTCTTCAAATAATTGATTTTGTTTTTCTGGTAGATTTAAGTAATAACACTAGTCTGTAAGTTGTGTGTTGTACTAACCAAATGGACTTGTGGTCTGAAATAAAAGAATTTTAATTTAATTTATTCATAACCGACTTCCCAAAAAGGAGGAGGTTCTCAATTCATTTCCTTTTTTTTCTGTTGGTTCCTCATAACTCCGACAATTATGAACCGATTTAAAAAAATCTTGTTTTATCTGAATAAAACTTGCAGATTGATCCCATTTAAATTGTATCAAAATCGGTTACGAACTTTGGATTATAAATCGAAATAGCCGGAATTCGTCTACTTGGATGATGGTTTTTTGTCATCCAAGTAATCGAAATAGCGTATTTTGCTTTTCTGCGATTTCGCAGTGGTGTTGTTAGGTAAGGTTAGGTTAGCATTATTTTTAAACAATCTCAGTTTGGAATACATAAAAAAATATATATTTAATACCAACCTCTTTGAAATTAATTGGATAAATTCACACGAGATGAAAAAATAAAAGAAGGTGCACCAAGTGTCTGAGATGTTTTTTTAAGGTTTTTAAATAAAATTATAACTTTACTTAAGTACAGTTTCAACTTTACAAAATAACAGCAATCAAAACAGATCAACCGCCACAAAGAAAAACAAAACACGTGAAGAAAAACAATTGCTCTATTAAAATGTTAATTACAAAATCTTTTCAAAGTTTCAAAACGTCATTACAATTTAAATGAAAAGTAATTTCCCATTACCTTGAGTGTGGTCACCGCACACACTCGCTACGGAGCCTCGTGATAAGGAATAAGTCATCTGCGCGAGCGCACCGGCCTTGCGCACCCGCGTCTTGTAACCTCTGCCGCCGCCACAGATAATTATCTACTCTATCCTCCCGCGATAACGATGAAATTAGAATAACACGAATAGTGATAAGGAAAAGTGTGGGTGAACAAAATAATTTCGGTTTTGTGAAATTTGTGTCGTGAGTTCGCGTTATTTTCATCATTTTAAAACCTGGTAAGCTTTCTTTAATTATGTCGTAATTATGTATTGTTTGACAAAATTATAAGTACTTGTCTTTATGTAAAGTTACATAAATACGGTTAAAAAAATTGATAATCGCGGAAATTATTGTTATGTACAGCGATTTTGTAAATTACGAAGTTATTTTGTATTATTTCATGCAATTGTTTCTATGGTTTGAATAATTTCTTGAATGCGCAATTTATTTGTTGTGGGGTTATATAATAAGTTTTTGTTTAAAGACTTAGTAATATTGTAATAACTATACAAGAACTTAATTAAAATACTTCACATTGGTACATAATTTGCTATAACAAAGGTAATGGACAGTGTAGATACGTTTCCACAAGTTTTATAATACAAAAAGTGCCCCCTTTTTGGACTTAGAAAACACCTTGAGCAAGTATCTATTACAATTCTAGGATTCCTTGGATTTCAAAAGTAAATGAAGTAGGTAGTTTTTATTGCCAGAGTTGCGGAAGAGTCACCGCGGCCCTGGAACGCAAAGGGCATTAGGAGGAACACGGATGGGTTTTAGTCAGAAAGAGTCTGACACTCCCTTCTGCTTCACCCAGAGTAGAAGAAGTTCTTCGATTATTTCCCATCACTATCACTAGATATTATAAAACAAAGTCCTGTGCCGCGTCTGTATGGCTGTCTGTTCGCGATAAACTCAATAACTACCGCACCGATTTTCATGTTGTTTTCACCAATGGATAGAGTTGTTATCGAGGAAGGTTTTAGTATATAACTAGCTGACCCGTGCAACGTCGTCTGCGGAACATTTTTCATTACTGCTCCGCTGCTATTGGTCTTAGCGTGATGATATATAGCCTATAGCCTTATTCGATAAATGGGCTATCTAACACTGAAATAATTTTTCAAAACGTACCAGTAGTTCCTGAGATTAGCGCGTTCAACCAAAAAAAAAAAATCTTCTGCTTTATAATATTAGTATAGATTTGTCAAGCGGGCATCAGCTATTTCTTAATAAAAAACGAAGGTGGTTGTTCTATTTTCATGGACTGTTTGTAGCCAGTTTCAGCTCAATCAGATTACCGGAGTTAAGTTCAAATCAGTGACATCTCATATTTCTACCACTTACCAGCAGGTCTAAAAAGGCCACTTCAGCAGAATCAGAGAGCACATCACGCTACCGTCACTGTCAAATTTTCTCAATCAACCTTGAACCTAATGTGTTAGCGATAAAGATGAAAATGCAATTTGACAGATTGTTGTGTGGTTAATATTATGATTCTGCTAAAGTGGCCTTCTTAGACCTGCTGATATAAAATGGGTCAGAATTGCTTCTCTTTCTAGGCTTACATTTGACCTTCGTTTTACCGCAATTCATTGCCGCATCGTAATGTTTACTAAACAAATAAACACCAAATATAAGTTGTTATCTAATTTTATCGCTATCTCTAAGCCTTATTCACTTTTATTTGCTACGAGACTAGCTGCAGCGGCTTGATCAGCATGAAAGTTGAAAATTACACCAAAGGAACACACTCTCGGTCCCAGTTTGTCCTATTTCGCACACGAGTCCCAGCATAATGCTGAGCGATGACCGTTTTACGTTAAGGTGACGCATATTGTCCCAGTTTTTTTTTTTGTAATTTTTATTTTAGTAATTGTTTGATTCCTATGCGTCATGCTTGGCGTAAATAAACTATTTTTCTTTCTTTCTTTCTATTTCAGAACATGATCTACCCAGGTGCCAAGCTTGTTTAATATTTTAAGCTTATTAATGCCCCACTCCTGTTTGTCGTAGCGTGATGTTATATAGCCTACAGCCTTTCTGAATTAATGGGTTATCCAACACTAAAATAATTTTTCAATTCGGACCAGTAGTTGCTGAGATTAGCGCGTTCAACCGAACAAACAAACGAACAAACTCTTCAGCTTTATAAATCTGAACTCTAGTTCGGCGACGTCACTCGATTACGTCGGAGTCGGAAGTCTCGCGTTTATTCTGAAAAAACATTATCTTTTCGCTCAAGTTTCTGTTGGAGACAGGGCTGGCAAACACATGGTAATGGTCACGTACAATATTAATTTGTTTGCGTATAAAAATGTAGGAAGAATAATTCTTGTTGCTCTTTTTCCCTTTTTTTATGGATGGGAAATCATCAAATGACTGCTCCCGCCCTGGGTGAAGAAGGAGTATCACTCTTACTGACTAAAACCCTCCGTGTTCCTCCAAATGACCTTTGCGTTCCAGGGCCGCGGTGACATTTTCGTAAAATTCTTGTTCCGCAACCATGGAATTCTTGTTGCTCCAGCAATACGTCTAGTTGTGATATAATATTTGATTGGGTACAATTGAATCCAAAAAAATATGGAGTATTGAAGGTCTACCTACTCTTCTAACATAGTACTGTATTCGAGAGATAAGAGGGACTTCTTTCCCCTTGAGATGTATACGTACCTTTACACTCCGCTTAGCTGTGGTGAGAAAACGACTTTAGTTTAGTTAGCTATTTTAGCGATTGACATAGTTCACAAATGAGATAAATATAGTTTATATTTGGACTAGCTTTAGACAGCGACTTTGTACGCGTATATTGTGTTTGTTCCCGTTCCCGTAGGAATTCCGGGAAATTCTTAGTGCTGCCATTATTCTTTTGATTGATTGTTGAACGGGTAAATTCAATTCATTCCTCATTATTTTTCGTGTTTAGCAATGGAAGCCTACGTCCTGAGTCTAGATATTTCACTGTAAAAATGTCCGTGGTAAAACTACTACATAGCTGAGTTAATTACATCTGCATGAACCTTAGTGCTTTGCTCCAAAATTATTTCCTGTGATGAATGATACTGGCACTCCATAAACCCTTTATTTCAACTCAAAACGTTGACCATCCCTGGAGTACAGTTTGTTGGAACATCCAAGCCAAAACTTTGAAAATCGCGTTCACTTCAAGCAATAAACAAAAGCTACCGGCTTCGCTACTGAATCGAAAATTTTATCGCCCCATCGCTCTTCAGTAGTTTGCTATTGGCAAAATACAGCCGGTCGATTCTGTCGACATCTAACCGTGATCACTTAGGTGGAGTGAACGACAAGTGAGCTGTCATGCCATCTTGTTTGTATACTTTGACAGCTCACTTGTCGTTCACTTCGCCTAAGTGTTCACTTCGACATGTTTAAGTTTTTGCAGATCATCTCCGTTTCCTATACGTTTTGGTCTAGCGCTTCTGTAGTCTGTGGTTTGTTTTTTTTTTGTAATACTTTAGAACGTCAATTAGATTTTGTCGTTATTTGAATGGACCTTCATTAATGTGCATGTCTTTTAGTAAGAGTTTACTACTAAGCAAGTTTGCTCCATCATCAACCACTACATCGCTTTCCATCACGTGAGAATGTGCAGGTCAAAGGCGAGCCAATCTATAAAAAAAAATGTTTGGTCTGAAGCTCGATGTAGTAGGTAGTATAGTTGAGTTATTCTAGGTGCATTGTCTTCACGTATCTGTACTAATCTATCTAATATTATATAATCTAATATATATAAATCACGTGTCACGTTGTTTGTCCGCGATGGACTCCTAAACTACTTAACCGATTTTAACCAAATTTGCGCACGGTGTGCAGGTTGATACAACTTGAAAGATAGGGTAGCTTACATCTCAATTTTTGGTTGCAATATTATTTAGGAGCGGAAAATGTGACGCAGACGAAATTGCGCGGGTCATCTAGTAATATTATAAAGCTGAAGAGTTTGTTTGTTTGAACGCGGTAATCTCAAGAACTACTGGTCCGATTTGAAAAATTATTTCAGTGTTAGATAGCTTATTTATCGAGGAAGTATATATCGTACATATCATCACGCTAAGACTAACAGGAGCCGACCATTAATGGAAATGGACGTAGAAGAAGTTGCGTGGGTCAGTACTAACTGACCCACGCAACTTCGTCTACGTCACATTTTCGAAGAAGAAAGGACAAGAATACATTTATTAATTTAGTAATTAATAAATGTATTCTTGTCCTTTCTTCTTCATAAGAAAGAATGCACTTTGAACCTCTGCGAATGGACAAAAGTATTTTTTTTTTCTTATTTAAGATTGAGTCAAGAGCAAACTTGACTCTAGTCGAGTTCAGAGATGAGAGAAACTTTTTTGCTATTTCACCCCTTTAGTAATTCAAACTAGGTAGATACTACTTTTTAACACGCTTCCTAAAACCACAAGCTCTCAAATAATTATGTTATACTCAATAAACACATTCAATCTAATATCTTTTCCTCAAGATAAAGAGAGCACATGGATTTGTGATAGCCGGTTACTGTTTCAGTAGGTTCTGAAATGCACTACTGAAATGACATACTTCTCAAGAACTGATAAAATAGCACCAAATCGAGTGAGACACTCGAAATTTCGCTGACATCATTCAAATGTATCACTGAAACATGCAATATTTCAGTGGTTATGTCAGTGGTTTGTGTGTGTGTGTTTGTGTGTGGTTTTCGTATCAATCGAAACGTGATTGATACGACAATAATAATAACGATATCTTGCCATTATACCTTTTCGACTGATATCTAAAAACAAAAAGTTAGTCTGATTTTTCTCGCAAATGTGTTGTTAAAAAGTTTTTTGACATACGTGCGGATATATAGTTGTTTACTAACTCGTGAATGTAAATAATCGACTTAGTCTCGGGCTTACATTGGTAACCAACTTACCGCACTAAATCATAACAACGATCCCACACACGATATATTTTTATTTTCACGATTCTCTACCTTTGAAATATTATTCTAAACTGTCCTGTTGGGGTACGTAGCGAGGTGTCGGTGTTTTTGAGGAGAAACAAATGTTTTTGTTGAACACTATTTATTGAGTCACTCTCAAACTGTTCTTAATGTTAAAATGTTAAGTGAAATGTTGATGAATGTTAGAATACACCCGGCTAACGCGGTAGACCAAAGTGCACTGACTTTTAAAGTCAACTTTAACGTAATAAGTGTCTTTAATAAAGAAATGAAATTAGGTCAACGCGTCACGACGGTATTGCTAACTAAGGTGTTCGGTGAAAACACCGAACATGTCCCAAACCATATTCCGCACAATAGGGTAACAAATTAAAGAAAACATTATACTCAATACAATATCTAAATACTAATTGCAACTTAAGCACAATCAAATCAGACACGCAAGTATAAGCATATCAAATCTATTGAAAAACACAAAATGAACGCAAGAAAATTACGTATTTCGTTCTGCTTGAAATGGTTAAAGATATTGAAATACTAGACCAGACCATAGACAGAAAATTACCGTTGCCTAAATCTTGCGTTTGATGGACTTGCGTTGTTCTTAAATGCTGAGCTGAACCTATTTGTGAATCTGGGGTAATCAAAATGTATGCTTGGTTTACCGCAAATTCCATTACCTCTTATTGTTGTTTAAAATGATGATTGAACTAATCTAAAAGTATACGTAGGTATAATCCGCGCGCAAGATCTTTCATATAAATATCTTTTCAAAGTTAGAGTGAACAGCCGGTCGATTCTGTTGACAGTTCACCGTGATCACTTAAATGGAGTGAACGACAAGTGAGCTGTCATGCCATCTTGTTTGTATAGTTTGACAGCTCACTTGTCGTTCACTTCGTCTAAGTGTTCACTTCGACATGTTTACAGAATCGCACTGCAGGCTACTTCTGGGTAAGCTCGCTCCATCGTAGACTTTGTCTCTGTCATCTCTGACCAAGACTAAAGTCAAGAGCAAAACCCATAACAAGTAAAAAAAAAACTAATTTACTATCTATAATTATTGAAGAAAGAACTGTAATTTTCGATCTACTTTGACAAAGTTCCATCCCATTCTGATTGCGCGCGGATTATATTATGTAGATAGATGGAAACTGTAGTTAGGTACTATATTATTCACCAAGTTCGCCAAGAATTTGAGTATAAATGACGAATCTTTGACTATTTTTTTTACCCCGCAACTTTGTACGTGAATATCTCGTTTCTCCCTCTCTCGTAAAAACTTCGGGAATCCTATCTTGGTGCTTCTCTGCACCCCATGCCAAATATCAGCTTTCGACGATCAGTAGTTCCGGCTGTTCTTTGTCTCTCAGTAACGGAAGAATTCTATGTAGGTACAGCTGCCCCCGCGGCTTCGCTCCCGTCAACTGCAACTTTTTTGTTTCATAAGAACCATTTCCTGACAATAACACACATAATAAAATAAGAATTAACGAAATCGGTTCAGCCGTTCACGCGTGATGCGATGACCAGGGGAAATTAGGATTTATTTTTATATAAATGGATTAAGATTCATCATCATCACCGATAGACTGCTGTACATAGGCCTCCCCCAAGTCACCACAACAACCGGTCCAGGGGGGCTACTCTCTAAGCACGAAGTCCGTAGTTTTATATAAATGGATTAGGATACATCATCACCGATAGACTGCTGTACATAGGCCTCCCCCAAGGGTCACCACAACAACCGGTCCAGGGGGGCTACTCTCTAAGCCCGAAGTCCGTAGTTTCGGGCTTAGTTGCGGGCGTATTCTACTCCATATCACCTAACCACAAAGAATTAAGTACAACACGATTTGTCAGTTACTGTCAAATCGTGTTGTCATTCATTCTTAGTTCGGGCTCGGGACTAATCGTAACTCCGTAGGTAATACGGCGTAGAATATGCCCGCAACTAAAGCCGAAACTACGGACTTCGGGCTTAGAGAGTAGCCCCCCTGAGTGTCTCGCATCCGTCAGCTAACTGAGACCAACACCAAGTCATTCGTGCACCTTGTCTCATTCATCTGTTGGAAGGCCTTCTAACGCTGCATCTTCCACTCCAGAACTATTCGGCCCCATCGATCATCTATTCTGCGAGTAATGCTTCTGTGTTTTCTTTCTTTTCTTTTTTTTTCTTTTTTCTTTCAATGTGCCCCTGTCCACTGTTACTTCAGTTTGGCGATCCTTCGGGCTGAATGGATGACTGACTTTCGTTTGCAGTGAGTAACACGGATCCAGCCCTTGGACGTGACTGTAATTTGCAGTGAGTAACACGGATCCAGCCCTTGGACGTGACTGTAATTTGCAGTGAGTAACACGGATCCAGCCCTTGGACGTGACTGTAATTTGCAGTGAGTAACACGGATCCAGCCCTTGGACGTGACTGTAATTTGCAGTGAGTAACACCGATCCAGCCCTTGGACGTGACTGTAATTTGCGTTTGTGCGACCATCTTTTTTTTTTTGTTTTTGTGACGGGTTTGCTCTTGAATCTAGTCTTGGTCAGAAATGACAGAGACAAAGTCTACGATGGAGCGAGCTTACCCAGAAGGAGCCTGTTCACTCTAAATTTGAAGAGATTAGGGTTGTAAGCGTTCGGAAATACAGACGCAGGCATTTTCTTCGTTTAGGTACACTGTTTTACATAATCAACTCAAAGCGTTTATTCCTTCAAGAGAGGTAGCTAACCTACTTCTGAAAACTGTCAATATTTCTCTTATCATCGTCAGAAAAACGTAGATCTCATTTTCAAGATTATTGTTATGATTCGAGATTGTCCTTTATGATCCTTGATTATGAAACCATTTTAATATATTTCTATCTTCCCATCATCTTAGATACTAATATTATAAAGCGGAAGAGTTTGTTTGCTTGAACGCGCTAATCTCAGGAAGTACTGGTCCGATTTGAAAAATTATTTCTGTGTTAAATAGCCCATTTATCGAGGAAGGCTATAGGCTATATATCATCACGCTAAGACAAATAGGAGCGGAGTATTAATGGAAAATGATACGCAGAAGAAGTTGCGGGGGTCAGCTAGTCATTGCTATTTTCCTTAAATTCACTATCGATTTTGTGCCGTCAAATGTTTCTATTGATACTCCAAAGCGTAAATAATTAATTCTTCATTGTTTCAAGTTTATGCAATTTGTTTTGTAATAAATTAATTGTTAATTATGATCTTTATATTAAGAGTCGTAAGATTGGTAAGATAATGCCGACTCATGACTATTTTTATGCATTATTTATTTATTTTGCGCAAGTTTTTTCCAAGAGCAATGACGTGGTCATTTAGAGTGTTCCATTGCAAGCATTTTTATGTTGTAGAAAGTGATCTCGACAATGATTTTGAATTTAGTAAGTTATTCATAGCTTATAGTGATAGATCAGACGCCAGAAAATCGGACTCCAGTCTTGGCAAGGAGTACCGTGTTACCCAGTTTATGGGTTGTGGAGGTCTGGTAGACAGCCGCTCCACGTAAAATACTGGTATTCAGCTGAATCCAGTTTGACTGGAAGCCGACCCCAATATAGTTGGGAAAAGGCTAGGCAGATGAAGATGTCACTTTCTTTAAGAGTTTTCTTATGTCTTCGTAATAAATGAAATTGTACAGAGGACTTTTACTGATAGCTAAATTATCATTTGTTGTGGCTTTGCTCGCATTAAATTAGCCAAAAAACATTTCCAGAGTCCCATATCTATGTATAAACCATAATTCATCAAAACCGGCTCGGTAATTTAGCCGTGAAAGTGTTACAAACTCACTTCTCTATTTAGTTACGATTGATTTTATCCATTGATAGACTTATATGATAGGATGGCGTACAATTTTAGTAAGCAGAATGATTACATTTTTATCACAACGAGAATCAAAATACTTAACCTATCGCATTCATCACAAAAAAGTTGATAAAAAATGAATCTGAAAAGAATTCATCATTAACCAACCATATCATTACGTTAATGCAAAATACATTATTCATATAGTTGAATATAATAGAATTGTCTGTTTGTGATATCAAAATAACATCTTTCTCTTTTCTGTATTTTTGTTCATGCTAATCTCTGAAACGGCAGGACTACAAAGTAAAAAATAACTTTAACTTCGGAAGTCGGTGTTTTTGTTCGTTTCTTCGTATTTTGACACCGACTTCCGAAATTAAAGTTATTTTTTACTTTGTAATGTTTTTTTTTTTATTTAGAAGTCGGTTGAATTTTTGTGTAAAAAGTATTTTATTTTTCACTTTTTAGTGGTAGCCCACACCTAACAACACCAATGCAAAGCCAACGCTAAACGTAACCAAGATACCCCCCAACTAACATTTTGGTATCAGTAACAGGCTTTTTTATGAGTTTAAGTGATATTAAAGAGTTACAATTATCTCAGTTCTAACTAAATGCGATAAAGAGGAGGCAACAAACAATTTTTAACTCCAATTGCGGCACTAGATCTTTAATGAACCATGTAATATAGGTTTGAGAGTTAAAATGGTGCTAGTGACAGCAGCTATACTTAAAACGTTACAGCTTTAACCTATCTTTAACTCCCATGTCTATATAACAGTTTTAGCTGATACCTGTTAACTATTAGTGTTGCTTAGTTATTGCAATGAAGTGTCTTATACACCTTGAGGTAGTATATTGACTATTATTGCAGACATATGTTATAAAATAGAGATTTTCGAGACTATAGTAACACGAATACAAAAAGTGTCAAACAAACTGCTCTATCTAGGTTTAACCTGTAATACAGGATTTAACTAAAGCTTATTATGTTAGGCGGTACTCCTTTAATGATGTTCTAAAGGCATTGGTGACAAATAACGCATGTATGGGTCGTTATTAACACTAACCTCACTTTTGTTCGACGCGACGTAAACAATTATGTGAAAGTTGCTTTTTTTTATAAAATTGATTATTACCTCCATGTGGAGCACTGCGTTGTTGGTGGGTTTCAAAGGGGGGAAATTTTTCATTATTTTTGTGATAGGACACGCCGTTTTCGAGATACAAGTAAATATAGAAAAAAATAAAAAAAGTACAGTTACTGCAGTCCCAGTCAAGGAGTTGGTAGTTTAAGCACTCCCAGGCCACTTGACCATGACCTCCAAGGTCACTCAATCTTGACTTCCAAGGTCACCCGACCTTCACATCCAAGCTATCATGACTTCCAGGATCACATGGCCTCGAGTTCTAAGTCACTTGTCTTTGACCTAAAGGTCACTTTGATCTTGACCTCAAGTTCACTAACCATGAATATTGACCTGATATCGTTCCTTAGAATCGCGAGACCTGAGTTCAAGGTCAATATTTCTGAGGTGTTCTATGGTGTTCCCCTACTGCCACGCCCACGTCCCAACGGGTCTAACTAGATTGTATAAAATGGCTATATAATTGAATACATTCTTTGATCAAAGTTATTTATTTATTTATATATATATACTTTATTGTACTTTGTTAGTTATAATCACTTTTTCCAAATTGAGTTGATATTATACATAGCGGCTGTATAATATATATATTTTATCGAATAATAACTCACTGTAACATATATAAATACATAAACGGATTACGTCATGTCGTAGCAGCTTTTCATTATTTCGATGAAGAACCCTAATCGAGTCGGTTTGTAAAATTTTAAGGCGGCTGTATTGTCTTCACTGTGGCAAATGTATTTAGCTAAGTCTATTATGACAATGTTAAGTCACCAATGGCAGCACCATACTCGTGACTAACGATGTTGTAGCTCAAAGAGTGGTACAAATGATTTAAGTGAAGACTTAATATTTAAAGTAAGTTCGCCATTGTTTTGGTAACCTAACAATAAATATTATTTCGAGTTATTCAACATTTGACAACAAAATACTAAATTTCTTATATCATTTGAAGCGTTCCTTGAATACCACTTAATTTTACATGCCACTGCTCAGGAAGAAGAAATAAATAATAATATTTGCTTGTGGTGTCTATTTTATTTGTTATAACTTTTCTTGTAAATCTTTAATAAATCCTAGGCGCGTTAAAATTGAGATGAGAAACATGGTATAAATATACCATGAAATCACAAGGGCAGTCATTTTTCACTTCACAAACTCAAATAACGTAAATACTTAAAAATGGCTCCTGTTTTATTTCATATTATTCTGCTATGTTGAAAGATGGTTGACATTATACGCTTCCACTACGAACAGATTTAATTTTTTAAGGTTACAGGCTTTTTAAATCATAACGTGGGCTAAAAGTTATACAGTTGTTTTAAAATGAAGTCAAGAAGCTACAATACACTTACCTGAGTCCATTTTAGATATCTAATATGAGTCACGGTATCAATATTCTATTCTTAATAGGTCTTATAAAGGTTTTATCGGCAAAGCATTCTTATCCGATGCTTTCCTACCACCTGTTGTGTTTACCAACCCGATATTACAACAGTAATACCGGTTAAAGTAATAGCTATCACTTTTTTAACGCTCTTGTGCAATTGCTTTGACACATTTGTATCACCGTACTATAGGTTTACTATAATACTTACCTGTAAAACTGTGGGCCTCTTTCGTGGTTATAAGTGAGTTAGAACATGCTCTAACTCTGTTGTAGAGGTATGCGTTAACAATTTTATACTCAAATGTAACTGATATACGATTCTTTTATAGGTTATTTTCCCGCTTTGGTGTTAGTTGGGCCAATTTCGTTTACTTGCATGACATACAAAACCATCATCCAAGAAACGAATTCCATTTCGATTTAAAATCCAAACTCCCAAACCGATTTTGATCAAATTGAAATGGGACCAATCGATAAGTATATCCTTTCAGATAAAATAAGAATTTCTCAAATCGGTACATAAATGACGGAGTTATGAGGTAACAAACAATCGAATTGAGAACCTCCTCCTTTTTGAAAAGTCGGTTAAAAATAGTGAACAAATAGATGACATGGACGACGTCGCAGGCGCACAGCTAGCAACCAATATAAAAGAAAGTGATTTTGACAGCGATTATGCGATCAATAGGAACATAATCTACATTGTATCAGCTAGATACGATTTCACGCACGCTTTTAAGAGCAACTACCGATCTTATATATGGACGGACGGAAACTGCGAATTATCCGTAATCACTAAGATAATGAGTTAGCAATCTCTCAATAGGATACGGACGCGATTCTTAATACACTAATACTTTTGTCTCACCGTCGTCGGCGAGGAAGCGATATAGCTTTCGAGTATTTGCTCGCTGAGGAGAGGGACAAAAGATGTAGATCTCGTGTGTGTATCGCAGTAATCAGTGATCGCAGCGACAAGAGCTATCAAAGATTGTACTCGCTCAGCGACACTCGCTCGGCGATGCTCGCTTGGTCGCTGAAGAAAGGGCCAAAAGATATAGATCTCGTATGAGTTAAATAGAACGTTCATTGTTGATAGCTGGCTGTTCACATTGCCGGCAAGCCGGCTCTTACCACTAGTTGATCGCAGCAAAGACAAGAGCTATCAAAGATTGTTCTTGCTCAGCGACACTCGCTCGGCGATGCTCGCTTGGTCGCTGAAGAAAGGGCCAAAAGATATAGATCTTGTATGAGTAAAATATACATAGATGCATTTATTGTCGATAGCTGGTTGTTCACACTGTGGCAAGCCGGCTCTTACCTCTAGTTGATCGCAGCAAAGACAAGAGCTATCAAAGATTGTACTCTCTCAGCGATACTCGCTCGGCGATGCTCGCTTGGTCGCTGAAGAAAGAGCCAAAAGATATAGATCTCGTGTAAGTAAAATAGACATAAATGCATTTATCGTCGATAGCTGGCTGTTCACACTGCGGTGAGCCGGCTCCAACTACTAGTTGATCGCAGCAAAGACAAGAGCTATCAAAGATTGTACTCGCTCAGCGACACTCGCTCGGCGATGCTCGTTTGGTCGCTGTAGAAAGGGCCAAAAGATATAGATCTCGTATGAGTTAAATAGACACATACATTTATAGTCGATAGCTGGCTGTTCACACTGCGGCAAGCCGGCTCATACCACTAGTTGATCGCAGCGAAGACAAGAGCTATCAAAGATTGTACTCGCTCAGCGACACTCTCTCGGCGATGCTCGCTTGGTCGCAGAAAAAAGGGCCAAAAGATATAGATGGTCGTGCGAGTAAAATAGACATATGCATTTGTTGTCGATAGCTGGTTGTTCACACTGTGGCAAGCCGGCTCTTACCACACCTCTTGTCACACTGTGACAAGAGCTATTAAAGATTGTACTCGCTAGGCGACACTCGCTCAGCGATGCTCGCTTGGCGGTCAGAACTCACCAACCAGCGGTAACTTCTACCTATAGCGGAACGAGTATTAAATTGCAAGTAATCGACCGTCGCGCGTCGTAAATAAACACTCGCTTAAAGCCGAGCAGCTACTAACTACATTTATAACATTGAAACCATTGACTCGCTACTCGCTTGCTTGCCAACTCGTTTCGAGTTTCAAGCTTTACTCGCTACTCGTTGATCGCTAGCGGTGGGACAAGTGCCTTACTACCGTATTAGGTTAGTATAGTTTGGTATTTGTAATGTTATGGGTATCACTTATTTAAATTATGCTGTTAACATTCTACTGAAAGCAGGTTCATGGAGTAATGAGGATGATTTTGAATTATTGTCAATATGTTACGAGTGCTATAGTATTTTATGTAACGCACACAGATCCGGCCAACTATGGGTTTGACTCGCACGTAAAACTATGAAAATAATTAATTTTGAGACCGTCACAGTAAGCCCCTTTCATTTCATATGGCACATGGCATAACTTGAACAAGCTTTTTTTCGAATTTGTCCCCCAAAAGCAACTAACAAAAATTATGCATACCAATTATACCAACTGAATCGGTCCAGTAGATTTGGAGAGCTACACGAATAATCTTATAGTTTCGTTCCGTTTTTACAAGCTTTTATTTAACTTGCAATGTATGTATTATTGTATAAATATGGGTGTTTGTCCGGGTGGAATCTTGCAAATGAATTTTAAATCAGTTATCTTTAACCGATTGAGCTTGAATTTTGTAAACACGCGTTTTTTTTTTTTACTTGATTCGTTTGCTCTTGACTCTAGTCTTGGTCAGAAATGACAGAGACAAAGTCTACGATGGAGCGAGCTTACCCAAAAGTAGCCTGTTTACTCTAACTTTGAAAAGATTAGGGTTGTAAGCATTCGGAAACACAGACGTAGGCAAAGTAATCCACTCCTTTGCTGTGCGCATTATGAAAGATTCTTGAAAGCGCTTGGTGCGAGTTGGTGGAATAGCAACAAGGTAGGGATGGCAAGTTGCAGTGCGTCTGAATGTCCGATGGTAGAAGGGGGCTGGTGGGATGAGGTCGTGGAGTTCCTGGGCACACTCTCCGAAGTACAATCTGTAGAAAACCGACAAGCAGGCAACCTTGCGGCGATGAGCGAAGCTGTGTAGCTTGGCATCCACCAGTTTTACGTCGCCAATGAGCCTCTTAGCTCTGCGTTCCACCGAGTCAAGCGCGGCAAGCTGATACTTAGCTGAGCCATCCCAAAGGTGGATGACAATGCAGGCTTAGCTACCTATGTGACGTCATTTTCATTCCAATATGGCGGATCATCCAATATGGTGACCTAGTTATTTTTTCTGCACTACCACAGAATGGGTAGCAAATGGAAACGGCTTGCTGAGGAGAATACGAAAACTAAAAAAACTTGTTTTTTAAAAGATTTTTTACCATTATTTTTTTATACTATCGTTCTGAATTCTGATACTTACTAGACTTGCTAAAAAATCACCTGTATAATTTAAAAAGTACAGAATTCAACTTTTAGAAACCCTTTTGATTCTATTTCGGGCTCAATCCAGTAAGTCTGACATTCATTTCAACCCTTCAGAACCCTCAGTAATTGGGGTTCCACGAGTGAAACGAAAAACACTGCCAATAGAAAAGGGATTCAGCTTTGATAACCGACTTCAAAAATACACAATGCTAAACTAATTATGTCATAGCTATATCCTTTTGTGGATTCAATATATAAAATGTAACTGAAACATTACTAAAAGATCGCGTTGTATATATGTCAGCGGAAAATGGCAGACTCCGTAAGATTGTATTAAATCTTTAGTAGATGATAATTTCTCTATTATATTGTGAACATATCATTTTGAAAACAACATAAAAAACTTTTTACAAAAATATACAACCGACTTCCAAAAAAAAAAAACACTACAAAGTAAAAAATAACTTTAATTTCGGAAGTCGGTGTTTTTGTTACTTTCTTCGTATTTTTAAATTTTTTGTGGTACCCGACACCTAACAACACCACTGCAAAATCGCAGAAAAGCAAAATGCGCAATTTCGATTACTTGGATGACATAAAACTATCATCTAAGTAGACGAATTCCGGCTATTTCGATTTAAAATTCAAAGTTTGTAACCGATTTTCATAAAATTTAAATGGGTCCAATCTGCAAGTATATCCTTTCAGATAAAACAAGATATTTCAAATCGGTACATAATTGTCGGAGTTATGAGGTAACAAACATAAAAAAAAACATACAACCGAATTGAGAACCTCCTCCTTTTTGGGAAGTCGGTTAAAAACCTGTACAAAATCAATACTTTCTAATGGAACCGTGACTTTTAAAAAAAATAATCGTTCACAATTTTACGCGATAGTTTATAAACTTACAGCGTCTACTATTTTCCGGTGACACATATACCACAAACCGCGTATAGCAATAACTCAGTCACTGCAAATGTATGCAGCATTTTGTTTTCCATGTCAAGGAGACACGCAACTTGTCGTAAATTATAATACTTTGTATGTACCAGCTCTGTCCACAATAAGAAAATTAAGTTTGTCCTAAGCACACTTGGTTCTCACGCAAAATTAGTATTTAGGGTCTTTGCAGACAGGCTACACGGGCATAGAGCGATTTGAGTCGCTTGTCAAAAGCTTCTTGAGACTTATTGACTGATCTATATCTTTATGTTTTTGACTGAACGACCTGGCCAGTTCAAATGTGCCTTTATCCTGTGAGTCCCGGCATTCCGCCCGGCGCTTGAATCGTTAGGAAATTAAAATAAACTGTAACAAGCATAAAAATAAAGTTTAAAATCAGTTGCGTCAGGTGGAACCAGAACCAAAAACCAATTCCACCTCCGTAGCTAAGCGGTAGTTTATTTGAAATAAACGCTTTTACTAAGATCAATCTGCTTAAATATTTTCCAACTATGTTTGGACCGTCTTCCAGTTTATTTGGACAGGACTGAACATCGATACTTTACAATTTACATAGAACACTGACAAAACTGCTTATCTGACCTCTACAATCCATTTCACCCCCAGATTTCTTTCTTTCTTTCTTTGTCAAATTAAAAAAAAAACTTTCTCGAATTGATGTTTCCATGATTCTGATATAAAATCTGGGTAACATACGAAAATGGTAAATTATGTATGCTGTATCATTGATTTCTAATATCACATAGTCGTTAATTTTGAAACAACCCGTATTGACTCTCAAAAAGGCGAAGCAACATCAAAATGAATCCTTAAAACCTGCGATACTGCGACCTAACATCGGAAAATGCGTCACAGCAAAATCGCCGATCGCTGATGCTACAACAGCACGTCTGCTAAGGCCCTAAGAGGTAAAGTAAATATCTGTATGAAGTGTATGCGGTTAACCAAGTCGTGGTCACGGGGTTAGAGCCTAAACCTCGCATGAATATTACTGCTTTGAACATTACCTACTCTTATAAGCAAACAACAGCTTGGGATAAGGACCCCGTTGCTAATACTCTCTCGTTTGAGAGTGGAATTATGTTGAAAAAGATCGCCCATGGCCCGCATCTTCGCTCGCGATGGTATAGATTTTCATAGTAGACAATAACCGTCTCTAGGCCTTCAGATCCAGTCAGGGTTACGGCGGCTCTAGAACGCATGGGAGGAACACGGATAAGTTTTAGTAAAGTAAATGTCTGACATTCCCTTCCACTCCGCCCATAGTGGACGACGTTATTATTTGATAATTTCCCATCTATACTTCTATACCAATACCTATTATAAAGAGGTAACATTTGTTTGTAAGTTTGTATGTAGGGGGTAATCTCAGGAACTACGGTCCGAATTGAAAAATTCTTTCAGTGTTAGATAGCCCATTTATCGAGGAAGGCTATAGGCTACATATCATCACGCTAAGACTAAAAGAAGGCGAGCATTAATGGAAAATGTGACGCAGACGATATTGCGTGGGTCAGCTAGTCCTTAAATAAATAAGAAAGGATCTCTGTATCAAAATTCATCACAATCAATTTCAGCGATTTATCCCTACATAAATAAGAAAGGGTCTGTATCAACAGTCATCACAATCAATTCAGCGATTTAGGTCTGAGAGCGTAACAAAAAAACTTACTATCGCATTTATAATATTTTCAAAGTCATAGTCATTTGTTCAAATTAGGTAGGCTTAGTGCCAGTTCTTTTTAACATTTACAAATAGACAGTTCCCCAAAAACGCCCGCCCGTCACCACTTTCTAGTTTTAGATGTGAAAAAGAAGTGGTGCAACAAACTCCCCAGCAACACATCTGTCTGTTGAGTTAGAAGAACTCGCATTTATACAATAGTATGCAAAGTATTATTACCGTTATTTCTGTACTATAATTGTAACCTATTGATGTAATGATTTTGTTTTTGTCTTTGCAGGCTGTGTCTATCGCATCATATTGTACACTATTTTTTAATCATATTGCTTGAATTATTATGATAAAAAGTGTAACAATTGTAGATAGGCCAATCAATAAATAAATTAATGAAATAATTATAATTATTAAATAGTTCGGATTCTATCGATGCTGATTTAAAACAATAATTTTTGGTTAATTTTAATTCGAGCTTAATTTAATTTCCTTCACATTTCTATTAGTCTTCTCTACAGATAACTCTTTTTTAGCCTTTTAATCACAAATCTTGCATACCTACACTTTCAGATTAGTAGTTTGACATTTGAAAAATTAATTTAATTAGCAATTATAATGAAATTTGTTAACATTTAAATGGTTTGTTTTTATTTTTTACACACCAAAAATACTTAGTTAACGTAAATGTCAGATTCTCATGTAGGTAAATTGGGAGATAGTTTACCGTAATTATATGCATTTCAGTTGGTTTAATGCGAAATTCGAAAGGTCAGCTGAAATTGAACTATTACGAAAATTAAATTGAAATATCTGATGAAAACAGCCAGCAACCAGTTTTTGTGTTTTTGTAGTTAACTAGGATGACCCGCGCAACTTCGTCTGCGTCACATTTTCCGCTGTGAACTTAGAGTGAACAGGCTCCTTCTGGGTAAGCTCGCTCCATCGTAGACTTTGTCTCTCTCATCTCTGACCAAGACTAGCGTCAAGAGCAAACCCATCAAAAATTAGAAATAATAAAAATGGAGGTTTATGGAACCCTTCGTATGCGAGTCAGACTCGCACTGGGCTGGTTTTTTGATTAGACAAACCAATCTGCTTAGCCTATTCCCATCCATGTTCTGGCCGGCTTCCAGTCCAAGCTCATACAGCTGAACAACAATGTTTTACATGGATCGACTGTCCATCTTACCGCCAGAACTCAAACACTGATTTAAACCTTTTGTTAGAAGAAACCAGTCTAATTTCACATTGATTATAATTTAATGTGACTGTGTGAAAATATTATATTAATTCGATGAGTCCTTGTAACTTGAAATAAATGATTATTTATTTATTTTATTTTTACCTCTCACCGTGCGAACTTACGTGAAGTAAACATGTATTCGTAGAGAGCTGTCAATCTATACAAACAAGATGGAATGATAGTGCACTTCATACTCGCTCTATCTAAGTTTACACGCTTTCTCATCCGCGCGTGGATCCGGTCCATGCGGGTGATAGCACGCTCCTGGCCACACACGGGATAAAGATTTCGATTGCCGCTGCAGTGTCGTGCGTGTCGCCAGTGACTAAACACGTGACGCGGGTCATAGTCTATAGACCATGCGTGCGACCCGTGTCACAGTAAAAACAACACTGAAAACAGAAGAACGCCGCCCGCATCCGGACAGCACGCTCGCGGGTTTGCGCCCTTAGCCAATCCGCATTCCGTGTGCGTGCTACCCGTATGATAGGAAAAACATGTACCTATGAAATGATATGATGCGGCAGCCTGCATGCGGACCAGATCCACGCGCGGGCGAAAACACGCATGGCAGGAAAGGGGCCGTGAGATGTTGACGGAATTGACCGAACATGTCGTGTCATGTTGTTGTAATGTACTAGATATCATTTAGCCCACTAGCGGTGTATGTATGTTTATACTGCACCACATCATCTTGATTCTCGCCTACATCCATAGCATTGCATTCAGAATAACTAGCTCGATATAAACACCTCAGAACAGGTGATAATGAGCGTGTCACCGCGTCGTGTATACAATATTATCAACGTTAGCGAGACATGTTTGCGTATGGGCCATATTTAGGGCTGCGAGGTGAATGGATAAGCCAGGCATGGCATTTTGTTAGGCCTTTTACATTAATCTATTACGTATGCTATGACCAATCTGAACAACATCTGGAAAAAAAGAGGAATTGGCATCAAAACTAAGATCCGATTGATACAAGCTCTGATATTCCCTATCTTCCTGTATGGAGTTGAAACGTGGACAATCCTTGCTCGAGAAAGGAAAAAAAAAACCTTCCTCGAGAAAGAAACACTGTATCCATTGGTGAAAACCGCATGAAAATTGATGCAGTAGTTTTTCATTTTATCGCGAACAGACAGACGCGGCGGAGGACTGTGTTTTACAATAAGAAGTTATGTAGTGATAGTAATATAAACAAAACAAAAAAAAAACCCATGACATTGCGATCATACGCGAACAAAGTTGCGGGCAACAGCTAGTTTACAAAATAAATAAATATATATCATTTATTGAAATTCTGCTGTTATTTAATTAGAAATCGGTGATGACTTTTAATTCAAAAGTTCGGCCAGACAAGCTGGTTAGTTCGGTTTTCCGGTTTTAAATCCCTGACAGCCCTAGCTTCTTCTATCTGAGCTCTGCACACAGAGGCCTCAGATAGTTGGGGCCGTCTCACCTAATTACGTGGTTTCCACATGAATGGCGGCGTTATGTAATTAAGGAGATAGCCGTTATCAAGCAAAATATTTTGAGTAAGCTCTTCCATGGTTAATCTGGGAAATGTGGGACAAAAGCTTGGTGATGAAACTGAAGATGTTGTTCTCTTATCTTTAAAACAGCAATTTTCTTTAAAGTTTGACAAGCTATTTAGACATCCGATTTTTTGGGCTCTTCTAAAAAAGTGCTTCTGTACGTGAGACTACTATGTTTCAGAAGCAGTTTTTGACTTCTACTTATTTATTTAACAATGTATGTACACACACACAAACAAATCTATATATATAAAAGAAAGTCGTGTTAGTTACACTATTTATAACTCAAGAAGGGCTGAACCAATTTAGCCGGAAATTCCACGATAACGGGAACTATGCGGGTTAAATGGGAGTGAAGCCGCGGGGGACAGCTAGTATCTATATAAAAAAAGGAAACAGAAAAATAGGTACAAAGGTGATGCTTATTTCTAAAGAAACCTCTTCCAGCATAGCTGCGAAAGGAGAGCCAAATAAAAGAGATGAAGACATCGTGTGTGTTGTTAGTTCCATGTCCATTTCCAGATAATGAGAAAAAATATCAAAGCGTGACAAAATTAAACGCAGATTATGTGACGATGGCTTGTAAAAATTGTGTCGGTTGATTTTTTTTTGTAAATAAATTTTTTATTTTTCACTTCTTCTACCTGTGTATATATATACCCATTCACGATGTTATGTTATGAACTGGTATAAACTATAAACAGACATGCGATTTCAGGAATCCCGATCCATTTGCTATCATTTATTGAAGAGTTCCGTTGCCTACCTCCAAAGTTCTTGATAATATCTTCACCAAATTGAAATGGGACTAGTCTAGCAAAATACTCTTTCAAACAAAAGAAAAATCATCCAAATAGGTTGACTATTGGCGAAAATATCGCTGAACAAACATCATGGGAGCCCATCATCAGATCCTAACTTTAACCTTCCATCATCAGCTCAGCAACATGAAACAATGATTACCAGGCACAAATATCTAAATTGCGTTACAAAATTTATGTAAAAAACTGTATGTGCCTATCAGATTTGAGGGTTTCCCTCGATTTTCATGGTATCCCCATCATCAGATTCTGATTTGGTGACAAGACCGATTTTAAACTTCTGAGGTGGCCACACCTCGAAAAGTTTAAAATCGGTCCACAATAGGCTTGTGTCCTGAAAGAATCTAATTAGTCCGTCAGTTAGATTATCAAAAAATATTTGACCCGTGTTTTTTCTTTTGTTACGGGAACCAAAATTGACGAAGTTACGACTCTTTTAAAATTCTCAATACACCTTCGCATAATTTTTAGTGAGTCGTGACGTCACGAGCCCCCACTCCCGAGTTTTGATGCGTTTTATCTTTGTCAATAATCATTGATTTACAAAAACAAAAAATACGTGTCTATTATTTTTCAATACTCTAACCTTAGATTATATACCTCTAGATGTAGCCATGATACTGTAGGGAAGTGTGGAAGTGAGAAGCATATATACGAAACAAGTGAGAAAATTGAGACAAAACATAACATGCTCTGTCTCATACGGCGTGCCGGTTTTTTGCTTGGCGAACTTTGGAAAGTTAGCCAAACAAAGGCCTGTCACTGTCACTGAGAGGTCGACTCGAGTCAGTTTTTTATGTTTTTAGATAATTTCGGCAATTAAAGTAATAGAACACACACAGAATGAAAGGAAGATGAGAATGTTACTTTTCACTCGTAAGTATGCAAATGTTAATAGTTATTGTGCACTTATTGAAGAAATACATTTGTGTTTATGTAATGACATGGCTTTCGATGAAAATTAGGCGTAATTCTAGCGATATCGTATATTTTTCTTTCCACATAACCTATAACTTGATATTCGTTGTGTTGCCATACCTTGTCGTCTTTTTTTCCCTTAACTCTGTAATAAAAAGTGCAAGTAGTATAAATAAAATTCAATAAAATAAATAGTTTGTTCACCAGATTACTTTGAGATATATAGTAAATAAACTTCATATATAAAATTCTCGTGTCACATTGTTTGATACAAAAACTTCAATTCAATGTACAAACAACGAGGCAAAAATATTTCATAAAATAGACCTCTCGAGTCTCTGCGATTAGTTTATTCAATCAAATAAACCATCAAAGTTTTAATTCTGCTTTGTAACAATAGTTACGTAAGTATTTAAAGTATCATGTAACATGTTCCAAGATTGTTTTACTAAAATATTACTGTTAATATCATTAGAATCCTGTTGGCAATTTTATATGTTGAATAATATAAATAATTTTGCACTCTTCATATGAATGACATTATGCGACTCATATTAGTACATTAATAATAATTTAGTATGTAGTTGTTACAACGAAACAACCTCACGTTTTTGGTCATATTTAGGGAAAAGTTTCCATAATAGCAACATTGAAGTTTTATAGTGCTGTCTCATGTGCGGCCACGAGGTGGCTACATCTAGAGGTATATAATCTAAGACTCTAACTGACGGAATTAATTCAAGCAACTGACTTTTGTGTCAATAATTTTACAACTAGCTGTCCCCCGCGACTTCGCTCCCGTCAACTAGCTTCCCTACCTATCCATTTACTTTTAAACCTTCCCTGTATTCTGGCGAACTAAACAAAAAAAGAATTAGCAAAATCGGCCGAGCCGTTCTTGAGTTATAAAATTACAACGAAAAGTGGCATTGATTTTTATATAATATTGATTCGTTGCAGAAACTAAGTCTTACTGTTGATGTTGGTTTGATACATGAAGTAAAACAGACGAGAACACTTTCTATAAATTCATCCACGAAGGTTTGAAAAGGTGCAAAATAAACTTTCGAACAGAGAATATTTTCTACGGAAATAAAATTATTTTCACGAAGTAAAATGTGGAATGCAGGAAGATGGAATGTAAGCTTATTTGTGTGACCTGATTTCTTCCTGAGAGCAGGATGAGGCCAGCAGCTTTCAATTTCCCCTGCTAAAGTGGCCACTAATGGATGCTATAACATATAAAATGTTTTCTCGTCGCTCATTATTTTGTCGTAAGAACGGCTAGAGCAAGGTCGTTTGGAGTTTGTGGTTAGGCACTGTTAAGAAGGAAAGGTTTTTCCAAATCCAACTATAAAGTCGCATGAGGAGCTCGTGGCTAAATAAAAACAGCCGCACGGGACGATCTTCAAGGTTAAGCAACGCTTGCCAAGGTTAGTCTTTGGATGGGTGACCATCTTAATATACCGAGTTTTCTCCGTGCCTCGGAAAGCACGTTAACCCGTTGGTCCCGTCATTTTTAGATCTTTGACAGTCGTTACAGATAGTCAGAAGCCAGTAAAATCTGACTCCAGTTGCAGTCTTGCCATGAAGTACCGTGTTACCCAGTCAATGGGTTGTGGAGATCTGGTAAGATATTGATTTTCAGCTGAATCTGGTTTGATTGGAAGCCGACCCAAATATAATTGGGAAAAGGCTAGGCAGTTTCAAAGATTCAAAAGCATTTATTTTAAACTAGCTTCTGCCAGCGGCTTCGCCCGCGTGATCCCTAGGGATCATATTCCCGCGATGGCTTATTATTAGCGTATTTCATGTACAACTTTGGTGTTTCTATACCGATTTCTATGATTCTTTTTTATGGAAAAGTTAATAATGTTAACTTTTTTAATTAGGGATGACTGAGAGTGTTATAAACGTAAGAGTAGACAAACATAATCAGAAAGCTTCGAACTGCTAAGCTTTCAGGAGTTACACGTGGTATTGTGCGTCAATCATAAAAGATAGACATATGCTGTCGTGGGATATTTTTTATATAATTTTAAGGAGAACATTTCCGTCACACATGATCTCTGTGTAGCTTTAACCATTAAGGTTGTACACGCGACGGAAGCTTAAAAAACGGAGTAACTTCTCCCGTTTTCCCAACATTTCCCTTCACTGCTCTGCTCCTATTGATTGTAGCGTGATGAAAAGTATACTATAACCTGCTCAGGAGTATGGATAATAATTGAACCAAGTTTCATTAAAATCCGTCGAGTAGTTTTTGTTTCTATAACGGTTATACAGACAGACAGACAGACAGACAGACCAACAGACAGACAGACCAACAGACAGACAGACAAAAATTGTACTGATTGCATTTTTGGCATCAGTATCGATCCCTAATCACCCCCATAGAGTTATTTTGGAAATATATTTCATGTACAGAATTGACCGCTCTACAGATTTATTATAAGTATAGATAAACCATTTACAGGCACTTTTGAAATGTCAAGGTCAGTCATAAAAAAAACATGAAGCTATTTGCACGTTCCAAAGCATAGATCTCTATGGAGAAGAAACTCCACGGACACTCTTTTAAATCATGTGATGTTTTACAAAAAGTTTACGGCAGTTACAGTTGATGAACTATACAGTTGCATGTTCTTGAATACCAGTCTAGCTTGGGTCAGGTATAAATTTCGGGTTTGAAGAGCTCTGTCTCTGTCTTATATGTGCTTGTATGAAAGTTTCTTTCACAAACACGATCATCGTCTGGCAATCACTGTCGTAATGTTGTGCATTTCAATTGCATTGTTAAATAAGCTCGCGGTACCACATCTCACCTGACGGAAAGTAATGATGTGTTCGACGTTCGAATGGACTTACAGACTCCTGGCTTGTAGCTATCTGGAAACACAGCCTCCGGCAGGGAATTTCATTCTTCAATTTACATTATATTTTATGCACACAAACAGACAGAGCCGAATTTAGTGCTATATACATTTTTCTATCAGACAACTTTTGGATGACGCAAAAAACAAAAAAACTTATTTTTGAACCGATGGTAATTCTTGGCATATTTTAAATAAACCTACCTACCCAATGACGTAAATTATATATAGACACGTCATAAACCAACATCGCGGGGCTTAAAAACGGCAAAAATACTAGATAGCTACTAATACGCATGAAGAAAGGGAAAGAAAATCTGTCACCGTACGGCGGGATGCCTGTTGCTAGAGGGAGATAAATATACATCTTCAGTTACGTCACAGGATAAGTAATAGTCATAGAGTACTACTTTAAGACTGGTAATAGTCAAATTGACATCAAAACAAACGTAGTGTCGCGCGACAGGTTGGTGCGTAACTAAGCGCGATGTGGCCAATTGGCTTCATTTCATGTTGTAATTTTAGAGTGCGGACAACGTATCTATAGTTATATATATCATTGTACCTACCTACCAAACACCTACCTATTAAAATACCCACGGTATATTATAGTTGAATCAAGCTGTAAACTGTGGTAATACTGAGAAGTAACGACACGGTCCAATTGTCCTGCCTTATCTGATGTTGAGCAACTCGGGTGGATACTGGATTATCTGCAGTTAATTGAAGACTCCACGATCTTGAGGGCATGTGATGGAATCGCAGATACTTTTGCAATATAGTTCATACTTGATTATCTGCAGTTAATTGATGACTCCACCATCGCAAAAGCATGTGGTGGACTCTCAGATACTTTTGCAATATACATAGTTGATACTGGATTATCTGTAGATAATTGAAGACTCCGCCATCTTAGGGGCATGTGATGGAATTTCAGATACTTTTGCAATATAGTTGATACTGGATTATCTGCAGTTAATTGAAGACTCCACCATCACAGTGGCATGTGATAGAATCTCCGTTACTTTTGAAATATAGTTCGTACTGAATTATCTGCAGTTAAAAGACTCTACGATCGCAGGGTCATGTGATGGGATCTCAGATACTTCTGCAAATACTTCTTTTTGATGAAAAAGTATAGGACGGGTCACTGTGTCTACATTTGGGGAGGTATTTTTCAGCAAGAGATGTCTTTCAGCTGTAATGGTGATGAAGATGGACTTTTCAAAGAATTCTCGTAATCTACCTTGGTGTTATTCATCTTCATCCCACTGCAAGATGTTCACAGCAGACATAGGCCTCCCCGCACGTGCCGCGTCCTGCGTCGTGCTTGGGTCCTGTGCATCTCGTATCCATCGGGTACCCGTGACTCTCATCAGGTCTTCGATTCACGTTGTGGGAGGATTTCCAACGCTGCGTCCTCCGATATGCGTAACTTTTCGGGTTTATTCAAAAACATGAAAGAAAACCCTTATACAAATTTTTGAAAAGTGCTAGATATATTCGTTTCCATATTGTGTTCAGTGCTCAAGGGAGTAAATTATAAAAATAGACACGCCATGAAAACTGTAAAGCCATTTATTAAAATATATACAAATAAAGCAATATTACGTGAGAACAAATAGCGACGTCAAAATAAATCTCAAATTGGTAAAGCACGATCTACACGCGTATCCAAAAATAGACTTAAACCCCTAGGTTTCAAACCTCTAGGCTTTAGAATATAAAAAAAATAATTTCGGACTCGAAATGTTTATTAAGTTATGGAACAACCAACTCTATGTCATACGCAACATAGTTCAAACTCCATTGCAGGCCTTTCTTCATTCAAGACCTTTCTAGCACAAACTGCCACTTAAAAATTCACTTTAAATGGACACCACTAAAGTCTATATTTGAGTTGGCCATGTATTGAAGTTATTCCGAATCATTAACTTAAGTACCTATGAGTTATAATGTTCTAGATTCTAAGGTATTTCCCTTGTCAATACGAGGCTGGGGTGATGACTGGCATCTCTTTGACACCTTGTCTGTTGATGACCTTCACGAGAAAGTTGGGTAGGCTGATGAACAGCCTCTCGTGGACCTCGTGAACACACCGCTTTATAATCTCGTACGCTTCTAACTCTGATAGGTCTGGAAGAGAGGGTAAAAATAGGGAATATGCATAAAAAAATATTTATTATCTAAACACTTTATCTAAAAATATACAAAAATATATTACTAACAGTGGAAATAGAATCAAAATTGCTCGAAAAACAAACGAGATATAATTATTTCAAACAGATATATCTGTCCCTCTCGCGAAAACGCTGTTTTCTATGGCAGATGTATATAGACGTCACGTAATGTGACGTCAAATACCATGTCGGACTTCTCGTTCTAAAAGTAATCTTTGAAGCGTTATAACTTCATCGCTGGTGAAGATATTTAAAAAATATTTTCTAGAGTGTTTACTGGAGCTTATAAGTAATTAATTTTATAAATAACAAAATCTCGTGCATATTCCCTATTATAAGAATTATCTTTTTAAAGCATATTAGTTATTAATGGATTCCCACAGAGAGCCTCATGACTAAGTGCCTCCAAATTCATAGAAAAATAAGATATTTAAGTCGCCAGACATGTTATCATCACCACCTTCCTGCCCTTATCCCATGTTACTTGGGTTCGGTGCAACACTTTTTTTTCTTCCACTCTGCCTTATCAGTCGTCAAACTTTCACTAACTTCTTTTTCTTTAATATCGCTCCTCACACAATCCATCCATCTTTTCTTTGGCCTTCCTCTCCCTCTCCATCCATCCACATTTATGTTCATTACTCTTTTAGTTAAATGCGTTTCCTCCCTCCTCTTCACATGACCATACCAAGACAAGTGATTACCTTAACTTTGTAAACGTTATAAGCAATAAAAAAGAACAGGAAGTCGAGACACAGGAATGCTATATGAAAACAGTATAAAATCAGCACGATTCATCAACGCTAATCAATGTCATCGATCAATTTGTATGGTATGCGTATCAACCGAAAGACATTAAGAGTGTGTATTCCGTCCACTAGCGCCGCCAATCGTTTTTTATTAATCGTGGTAAATTTAAGACACGCAGATAAAAAACGCTCTGTAGTGCACTAAACAAATGTATCCACTATTTTTTGACAGCTATTTTTAATACATAACTCATGGCTAAATAGCCAAAACGGCAATTATTGCTAAAAGTGGCCACTTTTAGCAAAAATATCGACTTTGGCAACTATTTATGTTCTAAAGTACAAAACATAACTCTCAAAACATAATAAATACATTTCTTCAGTGCACTACAGAGCGGTTTTTTATCTACGTGTCTTAAATTTACCACAAATAATAAAAAACGATTGGCGGCGCTAGTGGACGGAATACACGCTCTTAAAATAGTTAATAACGGATTGCTACCATGTCTCCATGTTACTCCGTGATCATAGCGCTTGCAACAGTGCCGAAATATCGGAAACTCGCAAATAAAATGGTACATGGAAGCAATCCCGTTTTAAGGGTTGTAAGCGTTCGGAAATACAGTCGCAGGCAGAGAGTTCCACTTCTTTGCTGTGCGCATTATAAAAGACGTTTGGAAACGCTTAGTGCGAATTAGTGGAATAGCAACAAGGTAGGGATGGTAAGTTGCAGTGCGTCTGGATGTCCGATCATGGTAGAAGGGGGCCGGTGGGATGTCTGAAAACAGTTGAATGTAAAGGGTGAAAAGCTTACCAGCTTTGTAATATTTGTCAAGTATGCCCAAGCTGAGCAGGCCTCCAAAACCGTGGACTCCGAAGGGCACCCTCAGTGCACACGCCAGGAAATCCACTGTGTACAGCTGTCCACCGTTCACCTCGTCGTACCCTGCGACCAACATGTTCACCATCGATGGATTCTGTTGAAGATAATAATAGAAAAATGCTCATAAAATAAAAACTACTTAGCCAAACTAAATGAATTTTTACGGGACTAAAGGGCAAGTATGCCGCATCAAACTAAAAAAGAATCACCGAAATCGGATCAGAAAATTTAGGAGTAATCGGTGTAATGTTTAAAAAAATACCCACCTCCTTTTTTGGAAATCGGTTAATAAACGATTACACATTACGCGAGCTCGTGGCTACATAATAACAGCCGCACAGGTTGATCTTCAACGTTAAGTAACGGTTTCCGAGGTTGGTCTGTTGGATGGGTGACCATCTCAACATACCGAGTTTCCTCTGTGCTTCGGAAAGCACGTCAAGCTGTTGGTCCCGGCTGTCATTTGGAGATCTTTTGCAGTCATTACGGATAGTCAGAGGCCATAAAATCTGACACCAGTCTTGCCGAGGAGTACCGTGTTACACAGTCAATGAGTTGTGGAGGTCTGGTAGGCAGCCACTCGACGTAAAATACTGGTATTCAGCTGATTCCGGTTTGACTGGAAGCTGACCCCAATATAGTTGGGAAAAGGCTAGGCAGATGAGATGACAAAATTCCCCTAATGGTTGAGCAGAGGTCACATAGTATAAAGTCCCATGTAATCCACCCGAGGGGAGTCTATTGCCACCAATCGGGTACAAATTAAATTCGTCTACTAGAAAAATAAATTGAATATAGGAACCTATATTTGCTCTTGGGCTATTATTTTCTTGTTTGGAAGAAGAAAAAGAAGGAGAAAAATGTGGGCTGCGGAGGATGTAGGATCATACACCAACATAATACAGCAGTATAATAGCGCTTGAAAAAAAATTTATCTACTCAGTTTATCTAAAAATCTATATCTTCTATATCTATACTTATAATAAATCTGTAGAGCGGTCAATTCTGTACATGAAATATATTTCCAAAATAACTATAAGGGGGTGATTAGGGATCGATACTGATGCCAAAAATGCAATCAGTACAATTTTTGTCTGTCTGTCTGTTGGTCTGTCTGTCTGTCTGTCTGTATAACCGTTATAGAAACAAAAACTACTCGACGGATTTTAATGAAACTTGGTTCAATTATTATCCATACTCCTGAGCAGGTTATAGTATACTTTTCATCACGCTACAATCAATAGGAGCAGAGCAGTGAACGGAAATGTTGGGAAAACGGGAGAAGTTACTCCGTTTTTTAAGCTTCCGTCGCGTGTACAACCTTAATGGTTAAAGCTACACAGAGATCATGTGTGACGGAAATGTTCTCCTTAAAATTATATAAAAAATATCCCACGACAGCATATGTCTATCTTTTATGATTGACGCACAATACCACGTGTAACTCCTGAAAGCTTAGCAGTCGAAGCTTTCTGATTATGTTTGTCTACTCTTACGTTTATAACACTCTCAGTCATCCCTAATTAAAAAAGTTAACATTATTAACTTTTCCATAAAAAAGAATCATAGAAATCGGTATAGAAACACCAAAGTAGTACATGAAATACGCTAATAATAAGCCATCGCGGGAATATGATCCATAGGGATCACGCGGGCGAAGCCGCTGGCAGAAGCTAGTAAAAAATAATATAATACTAACAGTGAAAATTAAATCAAAATTACTCGAAAAACAAACGAGATATAAATATTTTAAACAAATATATCTGTCCCTCTTATGAAAACGCTGTTTTCTATGGCAGTTGTATAGACGTCATGGACTTTGACGTCAAAGTCCATGTCGTATTTCTCTTTCTAATTAATCTTTAAAGCTTTATAACTTCATCGCTGATGAAGGTATTTAAAAATAGTTTCATTATTGATTACTAGAGCTAATAAGTGTTTTATTTTGCAAATAAATATATCGCAATATGTATTATATTCCCTATTGTATATACATGCGAGTGTCATATGTATGCTGTAACTACAAGAAATCAAACAAGAATTGGCTTCAACACAGAACCCATCTACATGAGATTCAGACTTACAACATGTGCAAATTGAAGTTGAAAGTCGTTAGTATTTAATAAATAAATCGAGCACTTAACACTTTAAGTATGACTAAACAAACCATCTAAGACTTTATAAAATCATCACTCATTCAAACAATACTAAGTTCAAAAGATTTACAAGCCAGGCACAATAGTTTTAGACTGACATAACTAAAATATAAAAGCGATTAATTGTTGAAACGTTAATTAAATGGCTTCTGAGTAATTAGCGCTGACATTAACATTCGCATGGACGAAAGTGTTACAGAAGACGTCGGCGTCATTATTATGCACGGACGAAAGTGCTTTGCATCAGGGGTGTGACACACTGTACATTGGAAAAGTTTTCAAAGAAGGCCGAGACATCTAACGATCTGATCCCGAAATAAGCCTCTTAGTAATTTTAGTGCCAATAGATATCACCACATAAACTTTATTTTCTGGAATGAGAATAAAATAAAGTTTTATTTTTTATTATACATCGTAGAAAATATTTATATGAAACAAATTGAAAAAATATATTTTTATTTCTTTTTATAAAATATCAATAAGACTCTCTTGAGTTATTGAACGCAAGTTGAAATGTCATGTCAAACCGTCAAAATTTAAAAATGGTGGTTTCACAAAATTGTTTGTATTTTTCGCTTGCGTACGTGCTTGTCGAGTATTTAATCAATTTTGTGTGTTTTGGTTTCTTGAGCTACAGAAAGACGTTGAGTTGAGTTTCTCCTCCGTCCTAATAGTTAGTAAAACTGTGGTTTCGATACGGACGCTATTATTTGTGTTATCAAAACATCATGCCGGGCCAACGTTGTCTGATATGTGGCCGAGGATATGCAACTGGTTTGTGTTCATAAATTTTACTTTTTGTATTTTTACTATTATCACTTTGTTATCGCGAAAATTAATAAAGATACACCAAATCGTCACTATAAAAATCGTAATCGTCAGTTGTCTAAATGAGTATAGTAGTGTATAATACGCGACTATCAGGTACCTTACTAAACTACAGTCACAAATCTGTTTTATGTACGTGACTACAGTATTCAACATTGTTGGATATGGCTCTTTTTTATATTTTTTTTATACAAAACGGGGAAACCCTTGGCCCAAATCTCACCTGATGGAAAGTGATGATTAGGCCGAAGGTCCACCTTCGGCCTTTTTATTATAATTTGCATTTTATGGATAAGATAAAACAAAAAAAAGAAATATAGACATGGCACTGAGGTGTAATGTTGTAAAACTGTGTCCCAAAATTTTAACGAAGAAAACTTCTTTACAATTATCTTTCAGGTACCCCAGTACATATTTTTCCAAATCCGGCAAAATTTCCTGAGCGTTTTAAAGAATGGGTTCATATCGTTGGAGGAGAATTAGAAATGCCATCTGATTATGAATTTTACAAGAAGAAGAGGATTTGTGACATTCATTTTATAGACGAACATAAAACTAGCTGTCATCGTTTAAGTGCTTTAGCTGTTCCTTCTCTTCATTTGCCTGGTAAGTTATAACATTAGATCTGAATATCAAGTTTACATAAATAATAAAATAGTATTGTTATGGCATCTATGTCATCATCTGCCTAGCCTTTTCCCAACTCAATTGGGGTTGGCTTCCAGTTAAACCGGATTCAGCTAAATACCAGTATTTTATGTGGAGCGGCTGCCTACCAGACCTCCACAACCCATTAACTAGGTAACACTGTATTGGCAAGACCGGTGTCAGATTTTCTGGCTTCTGACTATCCGTAACGACTGCCAAAGATCTCCAAATGACAGCCGGGACCAACAGCTTAACATGCTTTCCGAGGCACGGAGGAACGTCGGTGATGGTCACCCATCCACAGACCAACCTCGTCAAGCGTTGCTTAACCTTGAAGATTGACTTGTGCGGCTGTTATTAGTTCGCCACGAGCTCCCCTGCTATGGCATCTATGTAAAACTGTAATATTTATCTCCTGGAAAGTTGGTATTTTTGAGATACATTCACATGGTTTTGTCATTGAATTACAGGTTCACCAGATGATACTCAGCAAAGATTTCAACCTATGAGCGATACTCAAATGGCTGCTGATGTTTTGATGCCGGTTGTAAATCAATCAGGTATTTAACTATATCTATACTAAAATAAATATTATAAAGAGGTAACATTTTTGTTTGTAAGTTTGTATGTAGGGGGTAATCTCAGGAACTACTGGTCCGATTTGAAAAATTCTTTCAGTGTTAGATAGCCCATTTATCGAGGAAGGCTATAGGCTAGATATTATCATGCTAAGACTAAAAGACCCCAACATGAATGGAAAATGTGACGCAGACGAAGTTGCGTTGGTCAGCTAGTTTACAAATAAAAGATACTATTAAACTTTATATTACCATACTATTTAAACTTAGTCAAAATGAGTGAAAGATCGTGACTTGGTATTTCTTTTTGTAAATAGGCACTGTATATTACATTTCAGATGAACCAATTACTTGCAATTATGCTAGTCGATCTTTGGCTGACAATCAACCAACTGAGACCAACAATTTATCTACTGCTCCTAGTACATCAGGTATTTATATAAATACATAGTTATTTTTGTTATGAAAAACTGATTAACTATTTCAAATCAATTGTGGTTGTGTGGTATCAGATTAGATTCAGATAATTTCCAGATTCCACTTGATTTTGATAACAACCATTAACTCTTCAACTGCGAGCATGTATTTTGACTAACTTATTTTCTTGAATTTGCAGGTCTGCACCACTCATTAACTACAGTATTAATGGAACACAATTACAGTGCTTTAAGTAGACCAGAGCTAAAACAACAAGTCAAAGGTAACTATAAATTTATCTCCTAAATCACGATCAGTTGAATAACTGAAAATATTAAATCTATGACTAATAAAATAAATAAATATAAGACAACAGTACAGACATACTTTCCAAACTAAATAACTAAAACTCCTGTATTATGGAAATTGCAAACAACAACAGTTACACAAAACTGAAGTAAATATAGAAAAGTTTGTGTGATATATTGACCCGACCAGGGATGGAATCCGGGACCTTAAAGATTGCGGCGTCAAACGTCAATTTTTTTTTGATAATTGTTGATGTTACAAAATCTGTGCCACCTTTTCAATGTGTATATATTTGAGTAAAAATATTGATTAATTAAATATTATTTTTTGTAGGTGCATATAAGGGCGGGGAAATTATGGCGCGTCAAATGAAAATAAAGAAGCTGCAATCAGAGGTGTGTCGTCTCCGAAAAAAATCTGCCTCACTAAAGCAACGCCTGGCTGCGGCACAGCGGTTATCAGATAATGCAGCTTTCCAACGTATTACTAGAGATATGAAAAAGCCTGCAAAGCTATTCATACAGATGCAAAAACAATGTAAAAAAACACCAAAGGGAAGACGTTTTTCGATTAATGAAAAAATATTGTGCCTATCACTTTTTAAAAAAAGCCCCAAGTGCTACAGAATGTTAGCAAAGTATTTTACTCTGCCATCAAGTAGAGCAATGACCCGTTTACTGGCTGAAATTAAAATTCATGAAGGGATCAATAAATTAATTTTTGAAAAAATCAAGCATGGGTTGTGTGGTGAACACATATTCCAACGTTTGTGTACACTGATCTTTGACGAGATGTCGATAACTCCCCAAATTTTCTATAATACTGCAGAAGATAAATTTACTGGATTCGCTTACAATCAAAAATCGGCGTTTGCTGATCATGTTCTAGTATTTATGGTGAAAGGAGTTTGAAGACATTTTAAACAGCCTGTAGCATACTACTTTACAAATGGACTTAAAAAAACCCATTTAAAAGAATTAATAAGAAATGTTACTAAAGAGGTTATGAAAACTGGTCTCATTGTTGTTGCAACAGTATGCGATCAAAGTGCAGTAAATGTTGGGGCAATAACAGATTTGGTGGAGGAAACTAAGGCAGAACATTTGCGCAAAGGAAAAGAATGGCATGAGGACTTCTTCTCGATCAAAGGGCATAAAATAATCCCTCTTTATGATCCACCCCATCTCATAAAGGGAATTCGTAATAATCTGCTAAACAAAGATTTAATTTATGTAATTGATGGTGAAACAAAAACATTGAAATGGGAATACTTTGAACGTGTGTATGAGGCTGACAAAGCTCAAGGAGAGTTGAGACTTCTCAATAAATTAAATGAAGAGCACATCAACAAAGACAAAATAAATAAAATGCGTGTGAAATCAGCAACTCAGTTATTTAGCCATAGTGTTGCTGTTGTAACAAAGCATTTGGCAGTAAGAGGTGAGCTTCCTGAAGAATGCTGCCAGTTGATTGATATTACCTTATTATTAGACAATGTTTTTGATTCGCTAAATAGTAGTACCCTGGATATACCTAATGGAAAAATATTTAAAGGGCCTGTAAAACCAAATTCTCCTCACCATGAGTTGTGGCAAAAGTCAAAAAAAGTTTTAAAAACTGTAAAATTTATTAAACATTGTAATCAAAATAATGTTCGATCAACTGAATGTGTAGTTCCATCTGTTTTAAATCTAATAAAAACAATTGAGGGTATGGAGTCACTGTGGAAAATATTAAATAGAAAATATCAAATAGACGCAATTCTCACTAGAAACTTAAATCAGGACCCTGTAGAAAATTTTTTTGGAAGTATCAGGAGTTATGGGGCGAGAAATATTGCCCCGAATACAGTTTGTTTTGAGGGAGCCTTTAAAGCCCTTATGGTAACTAATATGAATTCTCCTCACTCAAGCCGAGCAAATTGTGAGGAGGATTCAAATAAATGCCTACAAAATTTAGATTTTTATTTAAAAGAAAAAAATATTAATACTCCTGATACTCCTGAAGCTTCGAATGATTTCCAAATTAATTTTGAAAAAGTTTGTTTAGACCAGTCAGCTGATGATGCTGGACAAAGCAATTATGTGTGTGGCTGGGTAGTAAGAAAATGCTTACAAAATGTTGTAAAAACCTGTCAGAATTGCAAACAGTACTTATTAGAAAATGATAGCACAAATAAAAACAATGATTACATAAAAAGTAAAGAATATAACCATAAGAAGTGGCTCTGTTACCCGAGTAAACAATGCGAAACCTATTTTAAAGATATTCATAATCTAACGGTCTCTGTATTGAAAAAAGATGTACCCAAAAATTACACAAAACAATCGATCTTGTTATATCAAGACTTACTGTTAGACTGCCCTTTTAAATGTACATTACATAAAGATGAGTTAAAAAAATACTTTTTAAATGTAACTATAAATGTAATTTTGTACAGCTGGACTAGGTCAGTCAATAGAATTTTAAGTGGAAAATTGACTTATAATGGTGAAGATGAAGTAAAAAAATCTGCCCAAATATATTATAATAAGTTCAAACATTATAAAAATAGAAAATGATGTATTCTTCTCTTGTTATACAACATATAATGTAAAGTACTTATGTGTATTATCAAACATTTAAATACCGCGTGTATCTGACATCGACGCACAAACGATTTCCATGGGTCCAGGGCATGATTCTGGACACCCCAGTGTTGGAATTTTTCGTCGGTTCTTTTCTCATTTTTTCAAGAGTACCACAAGTAGGTATCAGCTCAGCTGAGGTGATATCTATTTGTGGTACTCCTGAAAAAATGAGAAAAGAACCGACGAACGACGAAGAACCGGTATTTATATTGAATTTACTTTAACTACTTTGTCACTGATAAATACAGTAATAATCACATGAAGTTGTGTAACTAGAGATTCAAAACTTTGTAAGTTATAATGTAGTAGCTTTTGCCCGCGGCTTCGCTCGCGTAGAATTTGGTCTGCCACATTAAGTTACGTGACATTTTTTTTTAAATACTTATATTTTTTTAATGTAACTTCACATCTTACATCCCAGATTTCTAACTTCAAAATTAGTTTTCATACAATCTTTGAACTCCTATACCTAATATTTAGAGGGAATCTCTTGAGGGTGGAATTATCTGAATTCCTTTCCAAGTGCTCATTATTTTAAGCTACAGGTAATAGAACTCTGCAAATTTCAAAATGCTAAGTCCAGTGGTTTCTTCATCAATATTTACCTGTACTTACCTATGGTGTGTTTATAAAAAGTAGCCCTATGTCCTTCCCCGGGCTTGAGATTATCAATGCGAGAAATGTATTCATTTTGATAAGAGTTTGATAATTATATACTAATATGTGCATTGTAAAATAGTACCAAATTTAATTAAATTTATGGTTCACATTTTTGGTCGTCCTGGCTTGCACATAAAAGGTAGATATATGCTGTTGCGGACTTTTTTTTAGATCTACTTAAGACAAACAATCCTGTGGTACATCATCTTTATGTAACTCCATTGGTTTAGGCAGCGCACGCCAAGATAGCTCTCGGATGGAAGATTTTTTTCCGACTTAATTGACACGTATCGTTATATTATGACCAAAATTACATAAAGTCATTATAAATTGTAGCCTATGTGTTATTATGATGAATATTCTATATTACTGTAAAGGTTCATCCAAATCCGTCCAGTAGTTTTTTCGTGAAAGGGTAACAAACATACATACACATACACATCCATCCTCACAAACTTTCGCATTTATAATACTAGAGGCCGCCCGAGACTTCGTCCGCGTATAAGTTCTCGTTATTCCCGTGTAAATCCCGATCCCCGGGGAATTCCGGGATAAAAAGTAGCCAATGTGTTATTCTGGGTCTTCAGCTACCTACATACCAAATTTCATCGTAATCCGTCCAGTAGTTTTTTCCTGAAAGGGTAACAAACATACATACACATACATATACATCCATCCTCACAAACTTTCGCATTTATAATATAAGTAGGATCTCTACGATTAGTGGAATCTCAAACCATGTATAATTTATTACAATAATAAATTAATGTTTGATTTAATGTCATAGTTTTATTAAAATCTGCATTACCTACTCCTACAATTGCCTCTAAATTCTATTTTGCTATAATAGACTTTAGCATTTTAGTTATATTGCGAAAGAGTTTTGTACAGTATTGCTAAAATAGTCTATTATGCAAAATAAAATTTACGGGCAGTTTGTAACTATATTTTGAACTACATGTGTGTGGGTGCGTAGTATAGGTATATACAGGATTAGTTTGGGATCAGGACGCTAGAGGCGCTGCTTTCTAAAAGTTGGCACGAATTTTCCGTGAGAGGGCCCTCTTTTCCTTTATATATAATACTACTCTTTGCTTTGCATGTTCATTTAACCTACGAGAATTATTCACGCCTAAGAAAGACCGCGGTTGAAGATTTATAATACAACTAGCGACCCCTCCCGGCTTCGCACGGGTGCAATGCTGATACTAAATACATGTTATTATACATAAAAACCTTCCTCTTCAATCACTCTATCTATTAAAAAACCGCATCAAAATCCGTTGCGTAGTTTTAAAGATTTAAGCATACATAGGGAGACTGATTGTATCAGTTCATCTATACAAATATTATAAAGACAAAGTTTGTGACGTAGTAGGGATCTTTGGAACTATTAAAACGTTTTTGATTTTTTTTTACCAATAGAAAGCTACGTTATTTGTGAGTGTCATATGCTATATATAAACCCGAAAAATACCGCCCAACGAAGTAGGCACAGTTCAGATAAAGCAATTACATTGACTTTGAAAAAGTTTAACTTAAAAACAGATTGTTTAATTGATACTGCAGCCGCTGCATCAAATGGGACGCCGTCGCCTCCTTCTGCGAAGCAGTCATGCTAACGAAGGAGGTAGCGGAGAGGCAGAGGAGACCCTCTCGTCCCGGCCGCCGTGGTAGACGCCGCGGGCGTCGGGGGCTACCGTAGGCGCGGGCCTGTGGACGGCGAGCTGTGGGTGGCTCGCTGTCCGTCCGTCCAGTGACGACAGCCCGGCCGTGTCGACGGCGCGTTAGTGTTCCACGCGCGCCTCAAAGAGAGTCAGCAACACAGAGGGGCCCGAAAGGGCCGACGCCTGCCGGAGTCGCGGGAATATTCGCAAGAGACGCCGTGGCTCCGGAACACAAAGGGCAATGAAGGAACATGGATGGGTTTTAGTCAGTAGAAGTCTGATACTCCCTCCCGCTACACCCAGAGCGGGAGGAGTCATTAGATGATTTCCCATCCCTAAAAAACGAAAGCTCCCATCCCTAAAAGCATCAAGCGTTGCTTAGGTATTTGATACTGCAGTCGCTGCATCAAGCGTTGCTGTGGTATTTGAAACTGTAGCCGCAGCATCAAGCGTTGCTGAGGTATTGAACACTGAAACCACTGCATCAAGCGTTGCTGAGGTGTTTGATACTGCAGCCGCTGCTTCAAGCATCGCTGAGGTATTTGATAATCCAGCCGCTGCGTCGAGCGTTGCTTGAGGTAGTTGATATCGCAGCCGCTGCAACAAGCACATGCACGCTAGCATGCAGCAAACTATCGGTATCAAATTCCGTGAAATTATATAAACTTCATTACTTAAGTTTTTTTGTAATTTCTAGTTCTACCTTATGAGCACTGATTACTTTAATTGACACTTCATTCGGAAAATCTAACTTGATAAGGAGTTTGTAATTGTCATGCTATATTGTTCGAATTGGTTTTAAGACTGCTAAGTCATTGCGGCGATGATACAGGGTCGTAAACTGTGTTAATTCCATAGTCATAATTTTCTCTTCTTAAATATTCCTAACCTACCTTATGGTTGGTAAAGATGAAGACTTTCATCGGATTCATGAAAATATGACTATTTGTACTTTCTGCAACTTTTTTTTTTTTTTTTTTTAATTTTTTTTTTATACAAAACGGGGAAACTCTTCTCTAAATCTCACCTGATGGAAAGTGATGATTAGGCCGAAGATGGAAGCGAGTTTCACCCGGAATCCTCTTACACAGAGGAACTGGCTATCATACCTCTAACTGCCGGAACACAACAATGCTGTTAACATTCAACTTCGTACGCGTATGTTCCGATTTTTCCCGTTATCGTTAGAATTTCGGGAAATTCTCTCTTAGAGCTTCCCTAAACTCCCCAAGGACCCTACATATACATATTAGGATAGTGTCCCGACCTGGCTCCACACGGATATATCTTTTGATTTATCTACATTATCTTTCTTGCGAACCTCGCCCTGACAATTAAGAACACAACTATAAACGAATTATCCAATTTGGATCAGTCGTTACGAAGTTATGCGCGTACATTCATTTTTATATAGATAGACTAGCTGTCTCCCGCGGCTTCGTTTCCGTCAACTGCAACTTTTTTTTTATTTCATAAATACCTTCTCCTGACAAACAGCCGTTCACGCGTGTTGCGATGACCAAGGGAAATAAGGATTAATTTTTATATACATATATAGATAAATGCTTTTGTACTACAGGGTTCTATATCTTATAATCTACATAATCTATGTGTAATGAAACTACACTATCTTGCTCGGGACTTTGTAAAAAGCAGCGAGTATGAAAAATGCTGGACCACAAACGGCAAAGTATATGTGCGTGAAAGGGAAGGGATGCCGAGTCGGTTAATAAAATCAGAGGAAGATCTGGATAAACTTCGTAAAGAGAAATGACTAGCAACCATTCTAAAATTGTATAAAAAATTGTTTATATTTTTGTTCAGCTACCTGTTAAGAAATAATTTTACTTGTTTACTAATATTAACTAATACTTACTTGTGCATCTACAAACAAACTCTTATCTGGTTTAAAAATATGTGTAACACACAAACAAAATATGTACATCCTTACACACCACACACACTTACAATTAATTACACTGACGCTCAATTTGCAGGAATAAAGTTGTTAATTACTCATATACTATTACTATATAGCTCTGGCTCCCGATTTATAATATATGACCATTTCATTTTATTGTTGTTGGTTTTTAATTATTACTACAGCACTGTTAACTATACTGCTACTCGTAAAAATATGAAATCTCAATTAAAATGCACTAAAACTCAAAAAAAAGCAAATATTGATAAATATAATATATCATTCGATAACACAATAAATAATATACAAAATATAGATTCTGTTTCTGTGTCGGCCTCATCCACTTGTGACCTGGATAACTGTATGCCACCTAACTTAAAACCTAATCAATCACTTAAAATTTTAAATCAAAATATTAGAAGCATTACAAAAAACATGGCAGGCTTACATACAATTATAGCTAGAACCAAGATTGAGTGGGACATAATAACGTTGACGGAATGCTGGCTTCCTACTGCCCACTACATCCCGGACCTCCAAGGTTACAATTCCTTCAAAATTCTCAATAATATGACACAAAATGAGGGTGTCGTTATTTACATAAACAAAAGCCTAAGAATCTCAGTAGAAGAACCTTCAATCGATGATGCAAACTGTCTTCTAGTTAAAATTGACTCGTCTACTATTCTAATAACAATTTATCGTCCTCCGGGTTATAGAGATTTAGATAAATTTCTTAATTCACTTAACGTTATTCTGACAAAATTAAAATACTATAAAAACATAATTATTTCCGGTGACTTAAACATTAACATTCACGATAGTTGTACCGACACATCCAAACATGGTTATCTAAATTTATTAGCCTCACATGGTCTACTGCCTGCTCATACCCTACCAACGCGCTTACTGGCCTGCCTTGACCACTTTATCTTAAAAACGAACCTACCTGCTTTTACATTTGTGGCCCATTCTGCACTAACTGACCATGATGCAGTTTTACTATTCCTGAACAAGAAGAAGACAAAACTAAATACAAAAAGAACAATTATCCGAATCAATTACGATCAACTAAACCAAGACCTTAAACAACTTAGTTTTGAACAAGTTTATCATTTGCAGGATCCTCATGCAGCAGCGGAGCAAATGACCAGCCTAATTAGAGGTGTAATTGAGTCTAATTCAAAAAAGGTTAAAATACCTAATAGAAAAAAGATTGTTAGGGCATGGCTCACTCCAGGCCTTCTTCGATGTATCCGGCACAGAGACAGTCTTCATAAAAAATTTTAAAAGTCACCTGAAAATGAAATTCTTAAAACCTCTTTCACACGATATAGGAATAATTGTAACAAATTATTAAGAAATACTAAGGCTATTTTTGAGAAAAAACAATTGAGTGACGCTGGTAATAATGCAAAACATCTCTGGTCAGCTATTAACACCATATCAAACAGAGTTAAAAATAAAGATAGTACACCACATTTATTTCAAATGGCAGCAACCCCGTTGCAATCAGTTAACTTAGCTAATAAATTCTTTGCTAACGTGGGCAAAAATCTAGCTGATAAAATTAATAATCGGTCAACCAACAGCGCAACCCACATTTTGATCAAAGGAGCCACGCAGTCTATGACATTATTACCTACGGATGAAAAAGAAGTTGCTGACCTAATTATGTCATTACGTAACGACTGTGCTATGGGATGGGACGGAATCTCAAATGATCTTCTAAAAAAACACCTAGCCATATTCGTGCCGCCACTAACATATATTTGTAATCTTGCTCTCACAACCGGTCAATTTCCAAAAGTCTTTAAGAAATCGCTCATACATCCCATATTCAAGAGTGGAGACAGAAACCATGTCACCAACTACAGACCGATAGCTGTACTTCCTGCCCTATCCAAAATACTGGAGCGGATCATGAATAGTAGGCTCGTGGATTACCTTGAAAAGTTTAACTTGTTATCGCCTTCTCAATATGGTTTTCGTGCTGGTAAGTCCACGTCCGATGCTGTTCATGATCTCGTAGACTATGTGGTAACAAATATGGATGGGGGGAGTAAGGTCCTGGGTGTCTTTTTAGACCTCGCCAAAGCCTTTGACACGGTTTCTGTGCCCATTCTTATACAGAAGATGGAAAGAATGGGAATTAGAGGTATTCAACTCAGGCTCTTCGAAGACTATCTGAGTGATCGTACCCAGTGCGTAAAGATTGATGAAGCCATCAGCGAGGAGTGTGCTGTCACCTGCGGTCTTCCGCAAGGCAGCGTGCTTGGCCCCAGTCTCTTTCTCTTGTATATTAACGATCTGGGCACGCTCAATCTTCCTATGGGTAAAATTATTACCTTTGCAGACGATACGGCCCTTCTTTTTTCTGCTAAATCATGGCATGATGCGTATTCGTATGCACAGACAGGTTTCAACATTGTAACGGAGTGGCTTCATAATAATGTCCTCACATTAAATGCGGACAAAACCAAATACATAACATTTTCCTTAAAAAATATCACGCAGGCGGTTCCAATGGTATCATCGTCTTCCTTAGTAGCTCACTCCTGTCCAAACCCAAACAACAACACCTGCACTTGTTCACGTATTCAGAAAGTAGACAGTATAAAGTACTTAGGCGTTATACTAGATAGGACCTTAAGATTCCGGGAGCACATTAACCACCTTAGTAATCGTATGCGTAAATTAATATACGTATTTAAAACTCTAAGACATGTTGCAGACGAAAGACTGATAAAAACAGTATATTTTGCTCTCGCCCAATCTCTACTAACTTACTGCATAACATCATGGGGTGGTACCCCAAAACATACAATCTTGGAATTGGAAAGAGCGCAGAGAGCTATTTTGAAGGTGTCATCTTTCCTACCTTTTCGTTACCCTACTGAACTCCTATACAAAGAAGCTAAAGTTCTAACTGTGCGTCAGCTGTTTATTTTGCATACAATTCTGAAACAGCATGGACTTCTAACCTATAATTCTTTACAGCTACGTAGTGGAAGACGATTTGAACCCGTGGACCGCCGTCAAAATAGGCTCTCCACTATGTTCTCAAAGCGCTTTTTTTGCTATTTAGGTCGATATCTCTATAATAAAATCAATAGGACGCTTGATGTTTACAATCTTACCAAGACCAAATGCAAAATTAAAGTGATGGGTTGGCTCCAAGATATGAATTATGGTGATACAGAGAAACTGCTTGCTGCCCCGGTATAACTTATTTATAGATTAACTCTAGTTTAACATTTTCCCTGCTGCACTTGCGTCAGTGACTCTAGAAATTACCTACACACATTCATACAACACTCATTTACATACGCACACACACACACACACATACACACACACACACACGCACACACACACACACACACTAACAATACTAACACTACAAGACAAAAATTTGCAATTGAATGTGAATATTTTATAGAATACAATAATTTACAATGCAAACAATTAATGTTAAACTTACCATATTTCGTAAATTTTTAGAGCTCTTTCAAACTTTCAAAATTATTTAAATGTTACCATTACCTAAGGGGCGGAGACCTGGTGTCCTGAAATACAGACCTTCCGTCTAGCTTAGGCACCAGTCTCCCCACAATATACTATCACTATTCTAAATATTCATTGTCTAAACTATTATTAAAATGTGCTGTTATATTATGTATTGTGGTGAGAAAAATAAATCTTAAAAAAAAAAAAAAAAAAAAAAAAAAAAAATGAAAATAGATTTCTTTAATTTTGAATTTGGCGCGCTTTGCGCGATTGATTGACAAGTTTTTTTGTCTGTAGTTTTGTTTATGGGTTAGGATGATTGGAATGTGGTGTTAAAGAAAAGGCCAAAAGATAATTAATTGAGATATATTTTGTGATAAATCAATTAGAATTTGAGAAAGAATAAACTTTGAATGTCGTTTTTTTGTTTTCAGGTGAGGTTTTTTTACAATAGAGTACCAAATAAGATGTTTTTTGATAAGAAATTAACAAAATAAATCTTTGTTTTCAGAAGCAACACATTAGTTTATTTGAATCCTAACCTATATAGTCTTATAGATATAGTATTATATATTATATGAAATTACCAAATTTTATCAAAAACGGTTCTGCACTAAAAGCGTTGCAAAGAAAACAAACTCGCTTTCGTATTTATAATAATACTAGCAACCATGCAGCTCCAACCACTAGAATGTCGAAAAGTATCCCCACACATTAGGTACTTCCAGGACAAAAAGTGCCCCACATGTGTTACTCCAGACTAGAATGTCGAAAAGTATCCCCACACATTAGGTACTTCCAGGACAAAAAGTGCCCCACATGTGTTACTCCAGACTTTAATCTACCCAGCAGTGGCGAAGGGTGACTTTTCTTAAAAGGGAAGCCGTACCAAAAAATGCTTACCTTGCTCAAGTGTGATGCGTAAATTCCAGCTGTGGCCTTGTATCGGGCGTTTCGTCAATCATGACTATTCATGACCGATACAAACTGAGCTTTATTTATTTCAAATTTAATTTGGTCGCGTAAAACGAATGCGATACTAATCATTTTGTATACCTATCACTCGAAAGGCCAGAGAATGTGGGATTTTGTGTTGAGGAACATTGTTCCAAATGCGAATTGATTACAGTATCATACTTGCAACAACGTTTCGATATAGTTACCGCGGTTATCGGATGCCGGATTTTCGTGGTGGCCGCGAAAAGCTATTCTTGTTTACCTAGCAAAATTACTGTGTCGTTGAACCGTTTCATTAAACTTCTATTCCGATCTACTTTTCTATTATGAACTTCACGTATTAGCAAAAAATGTTTCTATCCTACGATTTCCGAAATCATACAAAGATAAACAACTTCGGATATGTTTTTCGGTCAGAACATGTTTTTTGGACGAATTTGAAAGATTATTAATATCTTTAAATCCCGTGAAAATCTGAGAATATCATGCAAGGGAAACAAAACATTTTATTTGACGTACAAAGAACTGTTAAAATGTTTGAAAAAACCATCGCGTCGTTTATAATTTATAATCATGTCAGGGCGAGCACGGCCTATCTGAATTACATGTTTTTTTTATTTCTAAAACTCAACTTTGAAAAGGATGTTTCCTCAGTCAACAAATAATCTGTCAGACAGCATTCTACGTTCACTAATGCCGCCATGCTATCGAACTTACTTAATAATAAGAAAATCATTACTTAACTTACTTTCTAATAAAAATATAAACTAAAAAAGCTATCTTACTCCTTACTTACCTAAATACCTATTTAAATAGCCGCCGTCGCCAAACAATACAACGCCACTAACCTTGTTTTCACTACGCAAAACTATCACTAGTTTACACAAATAACTCAATTTCAACAATAATACACGAATAATGATATAAGATTCTAAATTATGATACGAATATATCAAATCAAATGAAAATGAACAATGATATCAATAAACATGACACGTAATCACATAAATGAGCGCGAAAAAAATCTGTTGTGGATCTGTCATCCAAATATTACTATCCGAACAAATTCGATTTACAACTTCAGTATCATTCCATCTCGTTCTGGCGTACACATTTCCTATCTCTGTCCTGATCGTAACTCGATGAATAGCGGCTTGCTAACTGCCTAAATCTAGCAGTGTTATATTGTGGCCTCAAGGTCACAATCGCTACAAGAGACTATGAATAAAATGTACTGAATTCCTGTTCGAGCGGCCGGCTTATTCTAGGCACTGATTTATTTCTTTGATTGTTACTTTTATAAGCAAATGTTATACCTGCAATGTAACTTCGTAAATAGTTATTTGTTTAAATGATGATTGAAAACAATATAATTTGATACTAGTATTTGCCATATTTCTAAAGGGAAGCCGATAGGAATCGAGTTGTATGGACCCTTCGCCACTGCTACCCAGCTGTTTTGGCGTGATTGTATAACACATATCCACCAATCCAAACTTTCGTAGGTATTTATAATATTAAGTAAGGATTAGAATTATGTTGGGAAGTAAGGATTCTTGGTGTCATATTGATTTATCGATGTAGTTTAAAAAAATTGTAATAAACTTTTTTAAGTAACAAAATAATTTTTACTTTTCATAGGCACGCGTTTGACCACCAATGTTACTTATGTAGTTCCATCATCGGACCACAAGAATAACGGCGATGCGCCACCGCCCCACCGGTACATAGTGGACACCTCACCCACATCCACAAAACGTTTTGGGAACACATTCGTAGTGCGTACAGCAAAGATGTGGAATTCCCTGCCGGAATCTGTTTCCTGATACAGCACAACCTGGGAGTCTTTAAGTCAAGAGTGAGTAGGTTACTTCTAGGCAAGCGTGCTCCATCTTAGACCGCATCATCGCTTAACATCAAGTGAGATAGCGGTCAAACGCGTGCCTAGCAAAAGTAAAAAAATACCCCTTAAGAAGTATTGCGTGCATAATTCTCATACACAGTGTACCTATATGACAAGGTTCTCGGTTCTATAGCCTAACGTTACCTACCCTACTCCTCAAAGACTCCGTCATCGTCTTCCTGGTGAAGTGTACGGCAGCTGCGATGTCCAGTGGGTAGCCATTCCTCATCTTGTAGAGCTGGACGTTCTTGTCGATGAACTGCGCGAACTGGACCCTGTCCCCAGGATCACCGATGGCGCCCATCACTAGTTTGTTCGATATGTCGTATAGTTTGTTCTCGTCTGTAAGTTGAAGTGACGTTAAAAAGATGAAATAAAGAGCTGAAAGGTAAACAGCCGGTCGGTTCTGTTGACATCTCACCGTGATGACTTAAGTGGAGTGAACGACAAGTGAGCTGTAATTTAATCTTGTTTGTATGGTTTGACAGCTCACTTGTCGTTCACTTTGCCTAAGTGTTCATTTCGACATGTTTACAGAATCGCACTGTTGGCAATGATATATAAAACTATAGATACGCGTTGTCTGCACTCTAAAATGACAACATGAAATGAAGCCAATTGGCCACATGTATATTTATCTCCTTCTAGCAACAGGCATCCCGCCGTACGGTTACATATTTTCTTTCCCTTTCTTCATGTGTATTAGTAGCTGTCTAGTATTATCGCCGTTTTTAAGCGCCGCGATGTTGGTTTATGACGTGTCTATTTATAATACGTCATTGACTGTTGGTATCAAAGGGCCAATTCTACTAATTTTTAAACAACTTTCACATTCGCATGTCAATTGCAAACTGTCAAAAAAGCCTTAATTTTCATACACTTTTGACAGTTTGCGATTGAGATGCGAATGTGAAAATGAGTAGTATTGACACTCAGGTGTATACAGGGTTTTTTTTTTAAAGATGGGATATTCTTTTGCGTTCTCCTTTGCGTTCTAGGGCCGCGGTGACTCATTCGAACAAATTCCGCAACCCTGACCAAATACGAAACTATGACGAAACCCTCAAAGGGGGTTCAGGCGCGATTTCGATGAAAACTAAAACTTCGTCAAGTATAGAACATTTAGTTGCTCGGGCGTTCATTGAATTTTAGAAAGAGAAATGTAATACAATTCTGTTTTGAGTACTATTATACGCGACTAATTATAATCGATTTTCAAGTACTTACATCTTCTTCATTACAATTTTAGTAGTTAGTTCTTGTGCCAAAAGACCAACACTACTAAAATTGTGAAATGGTAGGCGACAGATAAACTTGCAATAAAGTACATTGACCTTTCCCTAATATCCTTAAGTAGATACCAGAACAATAAATTATGAACCGTTTTTCATTACTAGAGAACGTAAAGGATCACGATAGAAGTCGATTCAGGAGCTTTGTCTTTATTTCTATATGGGTCAATGACCGTTATTGTACATTTATCTGCTGCCTACCTTACAAATTCAAGAGATTTTTTTTTATATTTTTCTGGTAACTATTATGATTTGTCCCATCACCCGATTCCGGCTTGACGTTGAGTTCTGGGACACCCTGTATATAGATTCAAGAATCATGTTTCATTTATTGGTATGATTTTTGGTACATTTTACATGAGATGTTAATAATAAACAAAACGTTCCTCAAAAAATCTATCTTAAAGGTGTACACTCTTTTATATCATTAGTGATTATTATAAAACAATACTCAACATCAGTAAATATGTATAAACGAACAGTAAAAAAAAAAATATGGATTGCTATCACCATTTTCTTTACCAACCGTGTTGAATATTGGCACTAGAACAAGGTCATTACCTACTTGCAGTAACAATCAATGGATGTTGTTCATAAATGACCATGGAATAACTTTCCACCTCATTACTGTTGATAAGTACGCCATAAAGTCAGTCTTATGTAAGATCGCTATTCAACTGTGAACTATTATAATTCAGCGCCATGTTGTTACGACTTTAGCATGTAATTAAAAGCCCGCATAAGTAATCGTGGTCAAGGTTACTGGCTCAATGAAAATAAAACCGGTATTCTTTTCTGATTACTAAAAAGCATTCACTGCTTGTGTTCAGTCTGCTTAACCTAAATATATATATATTTTTATACAAAACGGGGAAACTCTTGGCCCATATCTCACCTGATGGAAAGTGATATTAGGCCGAAGATGGAAGCGAGTTTCACCCGGAATCCTCTTACACAGAGGAACTGGCTATCATACCTCTAACTGCCGGAACACAACCATTCTGTTAACATTGTTGCTATGGCGACAGACTTAGACATGATGATGGTAGCTTGCCAGGCGGACTTAGAACAAGTCCCAACACCAACCAAACCGAGCAAAAAATTTGCCTCCGCTGGGAATCGAAACCGGGACCTCTGGGTCTGAATCAGGTGGTATAACCACTAGACTACGGAGGCGGTTATTGTCAGCTGTTTAGCACCACCCGGGGACAACGTGTAGGGATTCGCTGAAGGGTATTCTCCTACGGACGCGGGTGACTCGGCCCCGAAGTAAACGACGTAAATGGGACTTGGACCCGCCACGTTTTCCGCATGTTGAATAAATCATGGGCTAAATCTCCCAAGAAGTGAGTCCCAAAAAAGATTCATAGACAACGCGGCAGACCTAAACATAGCTGGTGGAACAAGCTCGATATCCATAGAGATTTTACAGTCTTTGGATATGACTGATCTAGATAAACTTGACCAAAATCAAAAGAATAGAAAGAAGTGAAAATATTAAAGGAAGACGTTTAAGTGTGCCCATAAGAGGGCCAACCTAAATGCTTTTGTTTCTGTTACTAAACTATCTAATATTTTTAACCGACTTCCCAAAAAGGAGGAGGTTATCAATTCGGTTGTATGTTTTTTTTTAAATATAACTAGGTGTTCCTCGTGGCTTCGCTCCCGTCAACTGGCTACCCTACCGACCCATGTTTTTTTTTTGCTTTTAAACTTTCCCTGTAGGTATTCTGGCGAACTAAACGAAAAATAATTATTCAACTCGGCCCAGCCGTTCTCGAGTTACAGCGAGACTAACAAACAGCAATTCATTTTTATATATAAGATAAGATTATAATGTAAAATCAACCTAAACAGTTTTGTCCCAATGAATACCAAATGTCCCTATTTGGCCTCTCACGAAGTGTCAAACTCGCGTAAAATCGTGGCATTGAACTGCCATGGTGATCTTTTTCTATCAGTTATTATTCTTCGGTGAGTGTGTCCAAGAACTCCACTACCACATCACACCGGCTCTCTTCTACCAGCGGACATCCAGACGCACTGCATCTTACCATCCATACCTTGTTGGTATTCCACCACAATTTGGGGTAGGCCCCATTTGTTCAGCCACAGACAAGTGGTAGCAAATCATTCTCGAGTGGCCAGTTTACATATCAACTTCAAGAAGTTTATAATATACTTAGTTGGTTCTATGGAACAATTTGAGACAAAAACGTGACAAACTGTTCTATAGTACAAATATGGACAATATTTTCTCAATTTGATCTATTACGTCATGTTCCATAGAACAAATGGGACCTACCAATAATTGGTGCCAATGCACTAAGCGTTTCCAAACGTCTGTTATAATGCGCACATCAAAGTCAGCGTCTGTGTTTCTGAACGTTTACAACTCAGATCTCTTCAAAGTAAGAGTGAACAGGCTACTTCTGGGTAAGTTTGGTCCATCGTAGACTATGTCTCTGTCATCTCTCTCTGATCAAGACAAGAGTCAAGAGCAAAGCCATCACAAAAAAGAAAAATAAATTAAAATTCATAGATCAATCATATTGTTATTATCACTCAGATCATTTTTTACCCGTGACTGTACCCATTTTTCGAGCTCGGATGTAGGAGCTCGTAGCTAAACAATAACGGCTGCACAGGTCAATTTTCAAGGTTAAGCAACGCTTCCCGATGTTTGTCTGTGGATGGGTGACCATATTAACATACCGAGTTTCCTCCGTGCCTCGGAAATCACGTTAAGCTGTTGGTCCCGGCTGTCATTTGGAGATCTTTGGCAGTCGTTACGGATAGTCAGAAGCCAGAAAATCTGACACCAGACTTGCCTGAGAACCGTGTTACCCAGTTAATGGGTTGCGGAGGTGTAAAATACTGGTAATCAGCTAAATTAAAATGACCAAAAAAGATTGACCTGTAAAGTATATTTTACAACCTACTTACAGAATAAATATCATTTATCATTTAAATAGTTTGACTGGAAGCCGACCTCAATACAGTTGGAAAAAGGCTAGGCAGATGATGATTATACCCATTTCTACCAATGCTATTGTCACTAGCAGGAAAATGCAATACAAATCAAAAGAACAATTGGACACTAGTAACCTCGCGATCATCATTGTTTCTATTCCAAACGTTATGACAACTTAGTGGACAATGGAGATATTAGTAAAAACAATAATGATTCCCAGTTTATAAAATTGTACACTGTAGACGTCAAAACACAAGGCATTCCAAAGAAAGTGTTTTCTTTTGTCACGAGTTATTATTTTGTGAACTCGCTGTTTAATTAAATTTGTGCCATGATGTTAATAGTTTTGAATTAGTCTGATACTGCACGGAGCATTGCAGCCACCTTTGGGATGGCTCGCTAAGTATCAGCTAACCGCACTTAACTAGGTGGAACGCAGAGCTAACAGGCTCATTGGCCACGTGAAACTGGTGGATGCCAAGCGACAGAGCCTGGCTCATCGCCGTAAGGTTGCCTGCTTGTCGGTCTTCTACAGATTCTACTTCAGAGATTGTGCCCAAGAACTCCATGACCTCATCCCACCGGTCCCCTTCTAACATCGGACATCGAATCCAGACGCATTGCACAACTTACCATCCATACCTTGTTGCTATTCCACCAATTCGCACTAAGCGTTTTCAAATCTATACTAATATTATAAAGCAGAAGAGTTTGTTTGTTTGGTTGAACGCGCTAATCTCAGGAACTACTGGTCCGATTTGAAAAATTATTTCAATGTTAGATAGCCCATTTATCGAGGAAGGCTATAGGCTATCTATATGTCGCAGGAATATATGATAAAAACAGGGATTTCGTCAATTCCCTAAGGGATTTGATCAAATTACGGAGGATGTTAAAATAACAACACGATTTTATCATTTCCCTAAACAAATCTAGTGATTTGTACAAATCAATTTATGATTCAGTGAAATGATAATAAAGCATGGGTTCTCTATCCATTTGCATAAAAATTTTAAGACCTAATATAACTTATCATAATTTTGTCTGGCATAATTATATTTTCGCATAATTACGCATAACAGCTTACGCATAATTTTTTTTGAGCATAATTTCTCTAACCATATTAATATCATAACGCTCCGCGTACGAAGTTGCGGGCAGAAGCTAGTGTCTTTTATAATGCGCACAGCAAAGGAGTGGAACTCTCTGCCTTTATTTATGGATGGGAAATTATCAAATGACTTCTGAACCCATCCGTGTTCCTCTTAGTTCCCTTTGCGTTCCAACTCACTCTAAATGCCCTTTGAGTAACAGCAAACCCATCACAAATAAGAACAAGGCATTCCAAAGAAAGGGTTTTCATTTGTCATGAGTTATTATTTAATAAACTACCAGTATAATTAAATTCTTGCATTATGTAAATAGTTTTGAATTACTCTTTATTATGAGTCTCTCCGTATGAGGTGTGTAGGTTAGGGACCGACAATGTCTACGTGGTGTATAATTAATACTTTTACTTTGTGTGCAGTGGCTATATATAGTGTATCATTGACCCAAGAAGTACCTATTCAACACAATGGTAGGTAGTTAGTATACGATTTCTGAATTAGGAATTCGAAGGTGAGTATTTCATAAAACTTGACTATAACTTGAAAACTTATATAACAGAGGCATTTGGTTTTTAAAGGTCTGTCTCTATGTAAAACTGACTTTCATAAAGTTCTGGTTTTCAGACTAGATTTGAAGAAATGACTTTTTAATTTATTAAAGTTCACACAAAGATCATCGTGGTTTGAGACACCCGCGACTCCAAAATTTCAATACTATTATACTAATAATATTAGAGAAAACAAACGTGACACATTACATTTTATAGAAAAAAATACAAAAGAATGTGATCAAATGTGAGATTGATGAACAACATTTTCCACGAAACACAATTAAGTGATCTTTGCAAAGCATGCGATTAAATTGTATTTCTGTTGCCGCTATAACAACAAATACTAAAAAACATAATAAATTAAATATAAAAGGGTGCTCCCATACATGAAACTTGATTTTTTTGCCGTCTTTATAGATAATGGTACGGAACCCTTCGTGCGCGAGTCCGACTAGCACTTGGCCAGTTTTTTACTATTGATAGGCATACGTTTGTCCACTGTCTCACCTGATGTTAAGCGATGATGCGGTCTAAGATGGAGCACGCTTGCCTAGAAGTAACCTATTTTTTTTTTTTTTTTTTTTTTATTCAAAACGGGGAAACTCTTGACCCAAATCTCACCTGATGGAAAGTGATGATTAGGCCGAAGATGGAAGCGAGTTTCACCCGGAATCCTCTTACACAGAGGAACTGGCTATCATACCTCTCACTGCCGGAACACAACAATGCTGTTAACATTGTTGTTATGGCGACAGACTTAGACATGATGGTGGTAGCTTGCCAGGCGGACTTATAACAAGTCCTACCACCAAACAAACCGAACAAAAAAATTGCCCCCGCTGGGAATCGAACCCGGGACCTCTGGGTCTGAATCAGGTGGTATAACCACTAGACCACAGAGGCGGTTAGTGTCACCTGTTTAGCACCACCCGGGGACCACGTGTAGGGATTCGTTGAAGGGTATTCTCCTACGGACGCGGGTGAAAAAGACTCCCAGGTTGTAGCTATTAGGAGACACAAACTCAGGCAGCGAATGCCGCTTCTTAGCTGTACGCATAATGAATGTGTTCCCAAAACGTTTTGTGCGTATACGTTGGTACGGAACCCTTCGTGCGCGAGTACGACTCGCACTTGGCTTGTTTTTTTACTATTGATAGGCATACGTTTGACCACTATCTTACCTGATGTTAAGCGATGATGCGGTCTAAGATGGAGCACGCTTGCCTAGAAGTAACCTATTCACTCTTGACTTAAAGACTCCCAGGCTGTAGCTATCAGGAAACAGACTCAGGCAGGGAATTCCGCTCCTTAGCTGTACGCACAATGAATGTGTTCCCAAAACGTTTTGTGTGTATATGTGGGATGTCCAGCATGTACCGGCGGCGCGACGCCGTCGTTATTTTAGAAGAATAACAGGTAAATAAGATAAAGTATATACCATGTTTCATGACGATAATACTCTGTGTGTTGGTTTGATCAGCCGCAATCATGGCGAAGTCTTTACATTGGAGACCTAGCAGACACTGAAAGTACAGCGTCGAATTAGGCATAATAACAGTCTGCAATCACAAATAACTTAAGACGGAAGTAATAAAATAATAAACTCAGTATAAAAATAAATTCTTCAGAAACTCGTTGACTCGTTGACATTGACGTAAATCTAAAGTAAATAGCAAATAGTGGCATGGACGAGGTCACTGAAATCTAGAGTTTTCTGACCAAAAAGATAAAAATCCTCCTTCACGGGTTTAAAGATTTTATTAAAATAACTCCTATCTTCAAGGAAATTCCGAGAAATCCGAAGTGATCCGAGTATTGTATGTGTGTTAGTTTCAAGTTCTCTTTTATATGTTTTACTTTTTCATGCACAGTCATCAAACTCTTCTGTTTTTGCTGAGTGTACCTACTGTGATGAAATCATACACTTCAGGCTCAGTATTGTAAATATTTTATTAACTTTGTTCAACACAATATCATACTAAATATCTACTAATAGCATTCGGTTTAAAATACAAGTGGAACACAGACCGGTTACATATGTTCACTACTCAACGCTTCAAAGCAGACTGACTCCGTCTAAAACTCACTGTGTCCAACTGAATGTTCCCCACTACAATGTTAGTGAACACTCAGCTGACCGACCGACCAATCAGGGCTAAGGAAACAGTATGTGTCATCAATTGACTTACTTAAATATTAGAGTTTATAAATTAACTGAAAATAAACATTGTAATTTAATAAACACTATTTAGGAATTGTATAAAACGATTTCATAAACTTATATACCTATAAATAATAACTAATATAATTAAAGTCTACAACGTATATATAAAAGCACGTGTTACCACTAGCGCCATCTATCGCTTGTGGATAGCAATTGAATAAAGTATAAATACTTCCTTAAAAATCATTACATTCGGCCATCCGACATCGTGCGATCTCCTGACGCACGTTTTTATTTATATGTGTATTTTTTTTTCTTAATTATTTATACTTACATTTAAAAACCAAACAATTAACAATAGGTCAAGTATGATGATGACGGTAAACAAAATATTATTAATAAAATAAGAAGTTGATTTTAATTTGAAATAAAATTAAGTGAGTTTTACATTCAAAATCATTACATTCGGCTTATCGATGATCTTTGTCTGGTTCAAGGTTTGTGATCATCATCATCGTCAACATTATTATAATTATCAGTACCAGATGAGCTGCCATCATCATTTAATGAACTATTATGATCAGAAGAACCTAAATTTATCCAAGGTCTTATACGGTCAGTGGAAACTACGCTTTTAAATGTATTCCTCCGTTTGCTAAAACCTGGAATTTCAGCAATTTTATAGCGGTCATTGCCCAAAACTTCTGTAATTTTGTAAGGACCTATGAATTTTGAAAGAAGTTTAGTGCTATTACCCTTGTTATTAAAATTAGTTCTAGTGATTTTTATCAAATCACCTACATTATAGGTTGCAGCAGGGGTTCTACCGGCATCATAAGTAACTTTTTGTTTTTCTTGACTAACACGAATATTGGAACTGACCTCGTCTCTTAAGTTTTGCAAGGTGTCTGGTATAGCGTCAGCTCCAACATTCAATTTATTATTGAGACTATCTCTAAACCTGATGCCGAAAAGAGCCTCTGTAGCAGTCTTTTTAGTAGAGGAATTAACGGAATTGTTTATACCCCATTGAATTTTTCCAAGATGGTTGTCCCAGTTGCGTTCGTCATCGCCATCGTTATGTTTGGCTAAGGCATTCAATATAGTTTGGTTATACCTTTCGGCTTGACCGTTTGCCCTAGGACAAGCTACAGCGTTGAGAATATGTTTTATACCGTGACTGTCGCAAAAGCTCTTAAAAGAAGCTGAAGTAAAAGAAGTACCGCGATCAGATATTATGCGAGAAGGTAAACCAAAGTCATAAAATATGTTTTCAAGAACTTTTACTGCAGTCCTGGTGTTTGTGTCTTTCACTGCTTTAGCAAATAAGTATTTTGTAAAGCCATCAACTATAGTGAGGATGTAGGCATTGCCGTTCTTGCTCTTTACAAATGGGCCAAGATGGTCTATGTGAATTGTATGGAACGGGATGCCTACCTTCTCTATGGGATACAATTGTCCAGTCTTTTGTCCAGAAGCAGTATCTTTATTATAAGCACATTGAATACACGACTTAACATATTTCTTTATAAATCTCCGCATTTTCGGAAACCAAAACACTGACTGAATTCGCTCAGTTGTTTTTGAAATACCCAAGTGCCCTACATCGTCATGATTATAACGGCATATTTGCCAACGAGCACTACGAGGGACAACCAGACGTGTATCATCGCCAAGACGTCTATATACCCTATGATTTTTTATTACAAAATTTTTCTTGATATCTTTAGATTGTTCGTCCGAATCAGGCCTGAGGGTTTTGAAGATACGCGAAATATCTGGGTCCGATATTTGTAACGTTAACAACCAATTATCCGTCTCAATACTATAAACGGAAACGGAAGACTCTTCATGAGTATCAGAAGGCAATACAGTATTGCGGCTTAATGCATCGACATGTGCCATACGCGTCCCAGGTCTATATTCAATAGTGAAAGTGAACTCACTAATTTGGAGCCACCATCTTGCTATGCGTGGTATAAGGTCTCGTTTAGTCAGTGTCGTACGGAGCGCATTACAGTCCGTGACTATTTTAAAGTTTAATCCTAATAGATAAACCCGAAACTTTTTAAGTGAGCAAACAATGGCCAATGTTTCAAGTTCATATGAATGCAAGTGGCGCTCCTCAGGCGTTGTCTGTCTACTGAAGTAAGCAACAGGCTTAAGAACGCGAGGATTTAGTTGCCATTGTACTAGTATCCCCCCTACACCTAAGGCACTAGCATCTGTGTGCAACTCTGTATCAAGTTTAGGATTGTACAAGGCTAAAATGGGTCTGTTTATTAAACTTTCTTTTAATGTAGAAAACGATTGAAATTGATCTTCTGTCCAATTAAATGTATTTCCCTTTTTTAATAAATTGGTAAGTGGTCTCGCAATTTCCCCAAAACCTTTAACAAATTTTCTAAAATAGCCAGCTAATCCCAAAAATTGACGAACCTCATGAACATTGCGAGGAATAGGGAACTCTTTTACCGCTAGAATTTTAGTTTCATTTGGTCTTATACCGTCAGCTGAAATTTCATAGCCCAGATAATTAATCACAGTGTCAAAGAAACGGCATTTCGAAAGTTTAAGGGTAAGATTATTTTCTCGTAATAACTTTAAGATTTCCTCAAGCCTTCGAAAACCTTCCTCTAAATCAAGTGAAGGGACTAGAATATCATCTAAATAAGCCAGAGCAGATTCGTGGCGCCGTGCACCCAGCATGTGATTTATAACTCTTTGGAAAACTGCTGGTGCGTTAGCCAGTCCAAAAGGCATTCTTTTAAATTCGTAATGCCCATCGGGTGTCACAAAAGCAGTTAGGGGACGACTTTCTTTGGCCATCGGTACTTGATAATATCCTGAAGCAAGGTCTAATGAAGTGAAAAATCGATAACCGCTGAGATTAGTTATCTGGTCGTCAATTAGAGGCAGAGGGAAACAATCTTTTTTAGTTTTGTTGTTTAAAGATCGGTAATCAACGCAAAGACGTGGTTCTCCCGTTTTCTTTTTAACAATCACAATAGGGCTAGCATAGTTAGAGTCAGATTCCTGTATTATGTCATTTTGCAGTAGGTCGTCAATAATCTCCCGTACCTGTCCCCTCTCAAAGTGTGATAATCGATATGGTCTATAAACGACAGGTCTATCGTCAAGCAAGTCTATCTTCATTTCAACAGAGTAATTACAACCTATTTCGCTCAAATTGAATGCAAAACAATCACGATACGATTGCAATAAATCATAAAGTTTGTCTTTTGTTTCATCATCAACCTGTGGACCGACTTTGATTTCAGTTATTGTGAGAGGAACTAGATCATTGATATCTTTTGAGATTTTATTAGTGCATAGAATTTTCTTTTCATTGAAAGGTAGGGCTCTGGCAATTACAGTGTTTTTAGGCAAGTATAGGGTTTGGTCAGAAAGATTTGATAGAATAAGGTTACATTTACCTAAGTTAATACGGTAAGTACCTTGATGTAAATTATATTCTTGGCCAGGTTTGTGATTATTATAGCCCTCTATATAAACATCCCCAGAATAAGATGAGTCTACAGTAGAGACTTCGACTAATTCGGATTTTGTTCTCCCCAGATGAATTTGGTTCGATAAAGTAAGTTTTAAAAGGTTTAAATTACTAGTGTCATCACGGACCTCAGGGCTTTTGTAGAAGAATAACGTACTATTGTCTTTATAAACAGCTACCGATGGTAACTCAGTAAAATTTTGACCAATTAAAAGAGGAGTTTGCATAAACTCGTCATAAACAACTAATACTTCTACATTTGACTCAATTTCATCAATTTTAAGGTTTATAAAAGTACTGTATATCGGCGTAACTGCAGAGTTACCGAAACCTTTAATTACTGGTAGTTCTGAGACAGTCATTGTGGGGTTTAGACTATTTGCATCCGATTCACGCATGAGACTACACTCGCTGCCAAAATCTATATACCCAATGAAAATTTTATTATTTGCTTCTACTTGTTTGAAAAACTTTTTATTGCCGTCATTGCATGTAGAAATAGCTAGAGTTTTACGTTCTACGGTATCACTTGACTTAGATTCATTACGTGGATTAAGCGGAGTTAATTTGCAATTTTCGTTATTATGACCCACTCTGTGACACTTTAAACACTTAACAAGAGGTTTGGAACATTTGAAATAAGGGTGTCCTTTACTCCGACAGTTAAAACAAGTAATTGAGCTATAATTTGAAGTTGATGGCGCGGCATGATCATGACGCTTTCTATTTGTGGGGGCTGTTTCCGATACGGTACGCTGAGAGCTGAGGAAATGCAACAAATCCTCCGGTTCACTACAATTTAGTGCTTGAGCTCCATTTCTAATAGATTTATCATAAATACCGTGAGTTAAACAATCTGCCGCTCTTTTACCACTAATGTCGCATCTATGTATAAGCATTAATTTGTCGTAAAAGTATTCACATAAGTTTTCATTATTTTGAGTCGTACGAGCTAACATTTCTTCCAAAAGCCGACCATAATTCTGCTCACTTGGAAAAGCTTTCTTTAATTTATTTTGCCACTCTGCCCAACTAAATACTACACTTGGTAGGGCTTCAAACCATTTTTTTGCAATCCCAACAAGTTTTTGTAGAGCAAAATGTATGGTTTGCTTCTCATCCCATTCGTATATTAAAGAACATTCATTAACCTTCCTAACCCAGCTTTCGATACTCTGAGATTTACTGGAGGGATCGAACTCCGGTATGACATTGTTTAAATGGTTATTGTTCAAACTATGCGAATTATTACGATTCTCTCTCTGAAAAACATTCAAAAGACTCAGTACCTCCTTTTTTGACCAACCGGAAGTCTTTTTCTGCTTCTTGCGTCGCGGTGGCGTTTCAGCAGCAGTTGACGTGCTTGAAGACGATGAGTTTGAAGTAGACCTCCTGTGCTTCCTCTTAGATCCTTTATTTGCACGTTTCTTCCTTCTTGTGTCTGTATTGCTCACACCCCGTTCGCTTAATGGAACTGGTGGTTCTTCGTCTGGAGTTCTGGCACCATCAGGGTCCATTGCCTCAAAATAAAATACAAGAAGAGTATGTTAAAAATATTCATCAAATTTTTAGTAGTGACTAGTCTTATAACTCATAACTCAAAGTTTGTATAAGATATGCTGCAGTCTAAATTTAATCTTCATAAACTATAAAAGATTTTTTTTTTTAATAAAAAAAAAAAACTAAAATCACATCAAAACATCAGGGAAAGGAAAATTAAAAATAATCTACAATACAACCATTATCAACAAAATAAACTGTTCAATTCGTTAATATCAAATGTTAGAGGCCCACATTTTCTATATCTGTGACATACTTAGCCATATCATTATCATAAGTAGTTTAATTCATGCTTTACTTACGTTCATGGGGATAGCTTTGTCCGTACTAGGCACACTTGGCCGTATCTTTGGCACACTTGGCCGTTCCTTGGCACACTTGGCCGTTCCCTGGCACACTTGGCCGTTCCCTGGCACACTTGGCCGTTCCCTGGCACACTTGGCCGTTCCTTGGCACACTTGGCCGTTCTATAAGCGCACTTGGCTTTATTTCAGCAAACTTGGCTAAAATATCATAGCACACTTGGCTAAAATATCACTAGCACACCTGTTTGAAATATTACTAGCACACGCTTTATTTTATCACACTTAGCTAAAATATCACCTGTCTAAAATATCACTAGCACACTTGGCAAAAATATTACTAACACACTTGGTTAGAATGTCGTAAGCACATAATATGGCTCAAATACTTCTAGCACAATGCTTGAAACACGTTAAAACACTTTTATTTTCAAAACTTTACTTCAAGTACCCATAACCTAACTTTCCTGTAATCACTGTAACTTGTGGACTTTTGCAGGCAAATCCCACTTCTGAAATGTGATGAAATCATACACTTCAGGCTCAGTATTGTAAATATTTTATTAACTTTGTTCAACACAATATCATACTAAATATCTACTAATAGCATTCGGTTTAAAATACAAGTGGAACACAGACCGGTTACATATGTTCACTACTCAACGCTTCAAAGCAGACTGACTCCGTCTAAAACTCACTGTGTCCAACTGAATGTTCCCCACTACAATGTTAGTGAACACTCAGCTGACCGACCGACCAATCAGGGCTAAGGAAACAGTATGTGTCATCAATTGACTTACTTAAATATTAGAGTTTATAAATTAACTGAAAATAAACATTGTAATTTAATAAACACTATTTAGGAATTGTATAAAACGATTTCATAAACTTATATACCTATAAATAATAACTAATATAATTAAAGTCTACAACGTATATATAAAAGCACGTGTTACCACTAGCGCCATCTATCGCTTGTGGATAGCAATTGAATAAAGTATAAATACTTCCTTAAAAATCATTACACTACTGACAGACAAAGCATAGCCGAAAGGACTGGTCTTAGAAGCCTGAGGCATTTATGTTCATTGAGGACTGTAGGAGAGCACTAAGAGGATTTCCCGAATCCTAATCTTATCAAAGTTAGAGTGAACAGGCTCCTTCTGGGTAAGCTCGCTCCATCGTAGACTTTGTCTCTGTCATCTCTAACCAAGACTAGAGTCAAGAGCAAACCCATATCAAGTAAAAAACAAAAATTGTTACGGAAACGAGAAAAAACCGGCCAAGTGCGAGTCGGACTCGCGCACCGTAGGTTCCGTACAAAGCAGTAGGTATTATATTATAAGCAGAAGTTGCGATTTTCGATTTATGACGTATTAGAACAAACTACTTACTAGATCTCGTTCAAACCAATTTTCGTTGGTAGTTTACATGGTAATATACATCATTTATATTTTTTTTAGTTTTATCATTCTCTTATTTTAGAAGTTAAGGGGAGGGGGACACACATTTTACCACTTTAGAAGTGTCTCTCGCGCAAAATATTCAGAATTAGAAAAAAAATATCTTAGAAACCTCAATATAATTTTTGAAGACCTTGCCCTCGATGAAAAAAAAAACTTTGAGTTCCAGTTCTAAGTAGGTATGGGGACTCCCAAAATTTATTGTTTTTTTTTTCTATTTTTGTGTGAAATTTTTTATGCGGTTCACGGAATACATCTACTTACCAAATTTAAACAGCATAGTTCTTATAGTTTCGGAGAAAAGTGGCTGTGACATACGGACGGACAGACAGACAGACATGACGAATCTTTAAGGGTTCCGTTTTTTGCCATTTGGCTACGGAACCCTAAAAACGGAATATGCGCGTATGAAGTCAACGAAGAAGCAAAATGTAATACCGTAAGCCAATCTGATCTGTAGATAGCCTAGTACCGAGATGCTACTCCGTTATAAGTTTGCGGCATCGATGGAATTCCAACTGTAGGTAACTGTAACATAGCAAAACTTTTTACAAAAAAATACAACCGACTTCCAAATAAAAGCACTACTTAAGTACAAAGTAAAAAATAACTTTAATTTCGGAAGTCGGAGTCAAAATACGAAAAACTAACAAAAACACCGACTTCCAAAATTAAAGTTATTTTTTACTTTGTAGTGTTTTTTTTGGTTGTATTTTTTGTAAAAAGTTTTTTTTATTTTTCACTTTTTAGTGGTAGGTACCCTACACCTAACAACACCACTGCAAAATCGCAGAAAAGCAAAATACGCAATTTCGATTACTTGGATGACAAACCATCATCCAAGTAAACGAATTCCAGCCATTTCTATTTAAAATCCAAACTTCGAAATCGATTTTGATAAAATTTAAATGAGACCAATCTGCAAGTATATCCTTTGAGATAAAACAAGATTTTTTCAAATCGGTTCATAATTGACGGAGTTATGAGGTAACAAACATAAAAAATACAACCGAATTGAGAACCTCCTCCTTTTTTGGAAGTCGGTTAAAAATTATCAAGTTCACAATGAATTTCTTATTTAAAACTCTGCCGTCAACTGGCTACCCCGTAACTATTATTATTACTTAATTACTATTCCTGTTCAATAAATATACTATATCGATAAACACAGACCTAATAAATATAATATACATAATTATACATCCAATTTAACATTTATAATAATTTTTGATACTATTTCATACCTTGACATTTAACTATTTAGCACTCTTCCTCTCTCCTATTATTTGCAATGCCCGACAGGGTCCATATTTGTTCTTTAACCATTTTAAACCATCTTTGTAATACATATGGAATGCAGTCAATTATTGAGTATTGAGTATTTCTTATTTTTTTCTTTCAAAAGAACCTTCTTCTGACAAGACAATAACAAACACAACAAAAAAAGAATTAGCGAAATCGGTTCAGCCGTTCACGCGCGATGACCAAGGGAAGTAGGGATTCATTTTTATATATAGGTACAGGTAATTTTCGGGGGTTGCAACGTCAATCGATTTCAGAATCTCATATGTTAGCACTTCGTATAGGATTTCCCAAGACTGTGTCAACTTATTTGCTCCTTCAATATGCAGATGCAACCTTTGTGTGATTTGTCTACAAATATGCGAAAGTAAACACTTTACGTTTCAAGGATTCCCACTAAACTGATCAGTCCTGACCTGTGTATTAGCACTTATCAGGATTAAGCAGCTTAATTGGTAAGCTAATCTGTTTTTTTTTTAATTTATTTATTTATTTATTTATTTAACAATTTATGTACACACACGTAAATGTAAAAAAAAAGGAAACAGAAAAGTAGGTACAAAGGTGATGCTTATTTCTTAAGAAATCTCTTCCAGCATACCTGCGAAAGGAGAACCAAATAAAAGAGATGTAGACATCGTGTGTAAAAGTTAAAAATAACACAGTACACAGTTATTACAGGCTTTGCTTACAACTAACGAGTACATGACCCTGTTAGGGCGCAGCAAGATAACTTAAAACTATATTATGTATCTATATGACTTTATCAATTAGAGCATTTTTAGGTATTTTCCATTATGTGCATATCTATACTATCTATTTCTATTACTACTATATAAAGCAGAAGAGTTTGTTTGTTTGGTTGAACGCGCTAATCTCAGGAACTACTGGTCCGATTTGAAAAATTATTTCAGTGTTCGATAGCCCATTTATCGAGAAAGGCTATAGGCTATATATCATCACGCTAAGACCAATAGGAGCGGAGCAGTAATGAAAAATGTTACGCAGACGACGTTGCACGGGTCAGCTGGTTATATTATATTCTGTCAGTATTATTGTAGCATCTTTAAATAATTAATAATATGTCAATAATATAAAAAACGTTAAGCTGTAGGTCCCAGCTGTCATTTGGAGATCGTTGGCAGTCGTTACGGATAGTCAGAAGCCAGACAAATCAGACACCAGTCTTGCCAAGGAGTACCGTGTTACCCAGTTAATTTTTTGTGGAGGTCTGGTAGGCAGCCGCCTCACGTAAAATACTGGTATTCAGCTGAATTTGGTTTGACTGGAAGCCGACCCCAATATAGTTGGGAAAGGGGTTGGTAGATGATGAGTATTATAACAATATTATTATATATCTTATGTAACTAATCAGCAAAATCTTTTGGGCACATCCAATAGGAATAAGTGTCCACAAAACTGTCCCATCAGGTACCCCCCCACACCCAGCACACACCCCCACCACCCTCATTATCAAAATCCATAGAAAATGGAACAGACAATTATTATTTTTAGCAACATCCATACTACCTAATTACTTCGTTACAATTTTCTTCACGGATTGGTTTTGCCTTCAATAACAACGAATTCAAGCAATTCAATTGACTAGACATGTCCAAAAAAATTCAATATTCAAAAGTCATTTATAAATTCAAATTAGGCTGAGGGCCAGCACTTTTTGAACGTCAAGTTTTACAAAACACAGTCAAACAAAGTCTATTGTATAAACGAATACCGAGCCCCACAAATGAATCATGGACCCTACGAAGTCGGTGTGAAGGAACATGTAGCTTGTGCTTGTTTCTGGTGTTAAAGTTGTGGATTTCACTAGTTTTACTGTATAAATGTATATATTTTGCCGTTTGAAAAAATAAATTGAGATGCTACCGTGGGAATTGCAATCTATTTGAAAATTTCTCGTAATGAAACTCTTGACCCTAGCTGATATTGTGCATTCACATCCCACACTTCGCATATACCCGCGACAGCCATCTCCAAGATATCTTGAGCAAGATTCGCAGTTACCTCACTGATGAACGTGTCAATTTTAACACCGTACCTATACGTTGCAGTCTCGCTTCAACACTAATTGCTTGCATAACTCAGATGACAAACAAACGAGCGAATGAGAATTAGGTGTTAATAACTTTGAAGATAAAAAGCTTAATTAAATTGTTGAGCTTCGTTCAGATGTGTGTGTTAATTATGTGTGGATGACTTAGAAGAGAAGCAGTAATTAGACACATTATTTCTGATAATGTGGAAATTAAAACGAAGTATACTAATATTATTAAGCTAAAGAGTTTGTTTGTTTGTTTGCTTGAACGCGCTAATCTCACGAACTACTGGTCTGATTTGAAAAATTATTGCAGTGTTAGATAGTCCATTTAACGAGGAAGGCTAGGCTATATATCATTACGGTAAAACCAAAAGGAGCGGAGTACTTATGAAAAATGTGACGCAGACGTCGTTTCACGGGTCAGGCAGTTAAAGATATTATGATTTACAGTAGACGGATATATAGAAACTGCATGGAATACAAGAGATGTGATCTTAGCTACGAATCTGGATGACAAGTAAAAAGGTTCGTTTAAATCATCGAAGAAAAATTAAATGTATGAAAGATATATCACAAGGAAGGAATAAAAGAAAATAGAGATGCATTTCTACCCACTTTGACTTTACCGGCCAGAAACCTAACAAATATTACTAAAACTTTGTAGCGAATTAGATTGCTACGCTTAGAAAACTAAATCGCTATATTATTACATTTGTTTTTTTTTTAGTACAGAGATAAATGGGATCATTGAGACGGTTATAGGCTCTAACGAGCGGGAAGTTGCCGGCAAAATCTAGTAATTTGCAATTAAAACAACAATGCATTTATCGTTGCCTACGTAAATTACATAATTTTGTGTAAGCACGTAGGCAGTTTCAATTACTTAAACAAATAGGTCTTCAAGTTGTTTCAAGTGGTTTTATAAATAAATTCTAAGCCACAAACCACGTGCTTATATTATTATTCTTATTTCATCATCTGCCTAGCCTTTTCCCAACTATATTGGGGTCGGCTTCCGGTCAAACCGGATTCAGCTGAATACCAGTATTTTACGTGGAGCGGCTGCTTAACAGACCTCCACAACCCATTAACTGGATAACACAGTACTCCTTGGCAAGACTGGTGTCAGATTTTCTGGCTTCTGACTATCCGTAACGACTGCCAAAGTTCTCCAAATGACAGCTGGGACCTACAGCTTAACGTGCTTTCCGAGGCACGGAGGAAACTTAATATGTTAAGATGGTCACCCATCCACAGACCAACCTCGGCAAGCGTTGCTTAACCTTGAAGATCGACCTGTGCGGCTGTTTTTATTTAGCCATGAGCTCCTCAAATATTGTAATAAAAAATAGAGTTTAAAAAATTGGTATTGAGGTACAATTCAATAAGGAAAACTAAGTAGGAAAAGTATGATGCAATCTACACTATCTACACTAATATTATAAAGAGGAAAACTTTGTTTGTATGTTTGTTTGTTTGTTTGTTTGTAATGAATAGGCTCAAAAACTACTGGACCGATTTTAAAAATTCTTTCACCATTCGAAAGCTACATTATCCACGAGTAACATAGGCTTTATTTTATTTTGGAAAAAAATAGGGTTCCGTAAGATATTTGGGTTTTTCGGACACAAGGTGTAAAAATCAACCAGAAAAGTTACTTATTTTGCGTACGCTGCCTAAACTATGAAAGATAGAACCATGAATTGTTCTAATTAATTGTAGTTAATTGTAGATCTTATAAATATCTACAAAAAAGTCCGCGACACACTATAACTATCTATGTCGAGTGAGGCACAACAACCATTTTTTTATTTAAAAATTTTGATTTTTTTTGGACTACTTTTGAACGCGTTTATTTTACTCATGCTATTAATCCTAATCAAAATAAAGTATTTCATCACTAAGTACACTTTATGTAGATAATATTTGGTTTTTGAATGATTAGAATCGGACGTTTGGTTTTGAAGTTATGGCGAAATTAAAATATTACGATTTCTGCTGTTATTTAATACCGCGTGTATCTGACATCGACGATTCGACGCACAAACGATTTCCATGGGTCCAGTGCATGATTCTGGACACCCTAGACTTAGAATTTATCGTCGGCTTTTTTCACATTTTTTCATTTTTTTTTTCAAGGGTTTTTTACTTTATAGGTACTGCTCATAATCGTTATTCTGACCTAACCCAATGAGATTTTTAATAAAAAAATAATTAATTAACTACTTTCACTAAAAAGAGCAATCTGAATAAAACCACAAATAGATATCAGCTCAGCTGAGCTGATACCTATTTGTGGTACTCTTGAAAAAAAATGAAAAAATGAGAAAAGAACCGACGAAAAATTCCAACACTGGGGTGTCCAGAATCATGCCCTGGACCCATAGAAATAGTTTGTGCGTCGATGTCAGATACACGCGGTATAATAAATGCGAAAGTTTATGAGTTTGTGTGTAGGTTTGTTACTCAATCACGTCAAAACGGCTGAAGGGATCGGGGTGAAATTTGGAACAGGGATAGATTATGGTCTGAAATAACACATAGGCTATTTTTTATCCTACGGGAACGCGTACGAAGTCGCGGGCAGAAGCTAGTCTTATTATATAAAATTCTTCCGTTACTGAGTGAGTGACTGACAGACAACGCACAGCCAAAAATGCTGATCGTAGGAAGCTGAAATTTGGCTTGTAGGTTCCTTGGAGAGTGTGGGGTAGAACTCACGATGGATTTCCTGTAATTCTTACGGGAATGGGAAAAACCGGACATGCGCGAACGAAGTCGCGGGCGAACGCTAGTCATAACGGTAACTGATGAGGTGTAGGTATGTGTTGATGATCAACGGTATTCAGCCGATATCAATCAGGAATCATCATTGAATTAGATGCGCTTATCATATAAGAACACTAGCTGACCCGTGCAACGTCGTCTGCGTAACATTTTTCATTACTGCTCTGCTCCTATTGGTCTTAGCGTGATGATATATAGCCTATAGCCTTCCTCGATAAATGGGCTATCTAACACTGAAATAATTTTTCAAATCGGACCAGTAGTTCCTGAGATTAGCGCGTTCAACCAACCAAACAAACAAACTCTTCTGCTTTATAATATTAGTATAGATTTTGCCGTTACTTCGCCATTGCAGCCTATAAAGATGATTTTATTTGTCAAAACATGCGTATACATGCGAAATAAGCATGCAGGATGACACAAAACAAAAAAACGTCAAATATACGTCATTGATAGGTCAGGAAAAAAATAAATTAAACATAAAATGTCACCCAAGTTAATTACAAAAAATGTCATATAAAAAGATGTCAGTAAAATAAATAATTAGTCATAAAATGACACAAAAATTAAAAAAGATTTAAATTAAACATGTCAAATCGTGTCATTCAAAAAATCATAAATGTATCATAATAACACTTGTCTTGTAATAAATCTCGCATCTTTTTTAAACAAATTTACCGGAAATGCTTGATATAACTGTGGTATTTTACTATAAATTTTAAGCGACATACAGAAAACGGTTTTTCCCATTCATAAAGTCTTCTGTTACTGAAGATTTTTAAGTCACACAATAACCACAGGATGTCAATTGGCGATAGTGTAGCTAGAAATTTCCTATCGGATCAGTAGATACAGGTCACATGACCAACAAGGTTCTGCAACTGGAATAAGGACCAAGAGCCTGTGGCAGACCCCGACCTTCATGGATGTCAGTCATCAAAAATTACCTCAGTAATGAAAACTTAGACTCTGCAACGATCTAGAACAGCTGGTCGATTCTGTTAAACATGAACACTTAGGCAAAGTGAAAGACAAGTGAGCTGTCAAACCATACATATAAGATAGAATGACATCTCATTTGTCGTTCACTCCACCCATAGAGTACTACTATAATAAGACTCCACCTAAGTGTAGGTACATGGTAAGATGTTGACAGAATATACCAGCAGATGTCTCTGGAAAAGAAGGATTACGAGAACCGACCCCGAAAACGGGAAAAAAGTCTGACAAAGAAAAAGAGGAGATCAGATCAGCAGATAGGTACTTCCAAAGATTATCTTTTTCACTCATATTTATAATCAAACATTTTTCTCTCGTCAAAATTCAAATTTATAAAAATTTGTATCTCTTCAAAATTCCCTTTCACTACTTCCTATGTTTTGTTTTTTTTTTTTTTGAGCCGTGAAATGTGTTGGAAATATATTCGCTTTGCCTTAGAAAGGGAAGAGAGAGAAAGGGAAGAAGAAGCAATTGCAATAATTAAAAAGCGAAATCTGGGAAGTAAATTTAATCACAATATCGAAACAGCATCTTTATTGTCACCAATATCACTTTTGTTACTCTCGCAGTTTCCAGAAAGTTCCCGCGCCGCTGCACTTGTGTTGGGAAGCTCCCATGACTCTTGACTTGCATTGTGCCATCCCGTTGTTACGATGCGAACCTTATTGTTGGCACATCACTAGCTTCTATCAGATAGTGTGTGAAGCTCAGTCTGATCTTATTGGGTTGGCTAACTGTGGTTAAATGCAGTTCGTTAGTATTGTTCATTTCTTTTTGTTCAGGATCTATTTTGCTGGGTTACCGGGTTGTGGGTGCAATGTTAAATGCTGTACTATTGTTATTGTTGTGTTTTCTAGATCTGTGCTTTTGTGATTTTCAGTACGGTTGTTTGTAGCTTTGTTTTCTCTTGGTTTTCTTTTTAAGAATGTTGTGTGTGATTATCGTAGAAAACTGGTGAGATTTTTCCTGATATTGACCTATTTGTTTGTAGTTTTTTGTTAATTGCTTGCATGCTATAATGTTTCGAGGTTCCTCAAGGTCGTATATTACCTTTTTAAAAGAAATGTATTCGATGCATTAGTCGTGATACTGTAGTATTGTTATGTAAGAAAATAGAAAAACCGTTGCTCATCATCTACAAAAAATGCCTTCCTATGTTGATATAAGTACCTCCATAATTAACGAATAAATTATTTCTATTGACACTTCTATGTCAATTTCAAATGGTCAATGTATTTTATCATTATTAACTATTAAATATTAATTTTATCATCAGAATAAGCAGTCACAAAATGAAACAATGTAACATTACATCATGGCGTGAATTCCTTGGGTACCAGAAATGTTGACCACACATTCTTCCATCTAGGAATCGCGAGAATTTAGTAGGAGCGACCCTTTGAATATAACAATCATCATGGCGAACAAATTGTTGGGAATTCCGACCCTTTAAAGGTCTGACCATGGATTTAGTTGAAGGAAATAAACGACTTCCTAGAGAGGGTTTGTTCTGTTTTAAAGTTTTAGCGGTCTATATCTTATAAACCTTAATATATCAAACCAATTCGAATATTTTTGAAAGGGCTCATTGTGAGCCTTCTAAGGCTGGATTTTTCCAACGCCAGATAGCTTTATTGGAGAAATAATTTTGAATTTTTGACAGTTCTTCCATACAAAAACTGTCAAACGTTAAATTTATTCCACGAATAAGAGATATCTGGCGTTGGACAAATCAGCCCTTAATGTTATAAGACAGTGATTTTTTATTTATTATTATTATTTCCTCGTGCCATCATACAGTTGAGATGTCTGCTGCCCACCCTCTATTTAAAACTGTCACTTTGCATCTAAAAAGATGGATGCCAGACATGCTGCTGAGCATTATGCTGAGCGATAGGTGTTTCGTGCTGATGTAACACGTATTTTCACTATTTGGGTTAGGTACTTATTGTATCTCACTCATTTTCAGAAATAATATTTTATTGAACGAATACTTTCTGTTTCAGGTACTCCAGCAACACCACAAAAATGGAAGGAATAAAAACCAATTGTTGACAGCAACAATAGTGAAAGTGACAGCAAATAGTGATCAGTGACGGTTAGAAAGAGACAGAATGCCGGACACACTATCACTGTCAGCTGGGGTCAGCCTGGGCCTGCTAGCAGGAATCGTGTCTGGAGTATGCTACCTTGTAGCCAATGGAATGACATGGCCAAAGTAAGTAGCGTTTTCTAACGTTAATTTCCCTCTTCAGTTATTTTTGGCGACTAACTATTTCTCTAAGATTTCTTAAGATTGTCATTATTGACGATAATAAACGACCATGTACATGTTTATTAACGATATGGTAGGTAAGATTTTTTGTAGCTAACTACTATTAGCAAAGTATTTGACCTGACCTCTAGGGGCTCTAAGCTGTGAGTTACCTTGGGTGCATGTGTGTAACAACTCTATGTATAACTAAAATATCCATTTTCCGTAGGTGGATGCTCCAGGGTAGCCCGCGAAATTCAAATATTTTTTATGTTTTTTTTTTTGCAATTTGCAGGTCATTGTGAAGCTGTATGTTAAACAGAATACGATTCGCGATTGTAAAGAGCATTTATCTAAAGGATTATAACCATTTGAATCATTAATATAACCCTCTAAGTTCATATTACTCGATTGAATGTGATTTCGTGAAAAAGTCATTCAATCGAGTTGTATGAACTAAGAGGATTATATTGATAATTAAAATGTGTATAATTCTTTAGATAAATATGCGTTACGGCCGCGAATCGTATTTTATTTAACATACATCTTCACACTGACCGGCAAATTGCAAAAAACATCAAAATATTTGAATTTCGCGGGCTACCCTGGCGCTTCCACCTTAACTTTAAAGTTATTGGTAACCCTTGAAGTTTATTATTTCCTTATGCTGTGCTGTAAGGAAAATTCTCAGGTTAAAATTCGTTATTTTTCCTAGCTTCATTTAATAGAGTTTATAACCATACCGCCAGGTGGCAGCTCGCGTCACAAAGAGTTTTTAGTGTCTTGGTAAAGCGCAGAAAGCAAATATTACGAAAGACAGCGCCATCTTTTGACAGTATAGTAAAATAGAACCGTCGCTCTAACAGTCTGTAGTTTGCTATGATGAGCATAGATGGCGCTGTACTTTTTTGTCATGTCATTCACACCATTCATAGTGTTTCCTACTTTTTAATTATCTTCATCCAGATGCAAAAATAGTATGAATACTAAATACTAAAATGTCAAAAGATACCAAACTCGATTAAAAATTTATATATTTCCCAAGTAATAATTGTTTGCTAGGTTAACGACCATCAGAAACACCTATTTTAACTTATAATTTATTCAATTAAGCATTTCAAATAGTGAGATAACATCGGTCCCGCGTTAATTTCGTCATACACAACAGTCCGCGACTACCCATGCGTCAAACAAAAGGTTGCGCGCCAACCGTGACCGATGCGACGCCCGACATTCGCGGTTTTTATTCTTTTTGCGTTTTCGAAACCCAAATGTCGCGTCAGTCACGTTCGGGGACCGTTAGGAATAGGGTTGGCGCGATGTCATTTGATGGTTTTTATTTTTATTATTTGATATGGATTTGCTCTTGACTCTAGGTCAGAGAGACAGAGACAAAGTCTACGATGGAGCGAGCTTACCCAGAAGTAGCTCGTTGACTGTAACGTTCAAAAGATTAGGGTTGTGACTGTAAGCGTTCGGAAACACAGACGCAGGCAGAGAGTTCCACTCCTTTGCTATGCGCATTATGAAAGACGCTTGGATGAAGATTTGGTGGAAATGTCACTCAGTACCTTGGACCTAGTTAGATTATTATTACCTTAATAATCATCAAGTCACAGACAGTCAGTCGTAGACTTTGTATCTGTCAGCTCTTACCTGGACTAGAGTCAAGAGCAAACCCATCACAAATAAAAAAAAGAAAAGTCAGCACCTTTTTGTTTACTTGATATGGGTTTGCTCTTGACTTCATGCTGTTAGTGAGTGTTGCTTTTAGCAGCAGAATAAACATAACATAATAATAAATTTTGGGGGCCGAGTCACCCGCGTCCATAGGAGAATACCCTTCAGCGAATCCCTACACGTGGTCCCCGGGTGGTGCTAAACAGGTGACACTAACCGCCTCCGTGATCTAGTGGTTATACCACCTGATTCAGACCCAGAGGTCCCGGGTTCGATTCCCAGCGGGGGCAAATTTTTTGCTCGGTTTGGTTGGTGGTAGGACTTGTTCTAAGTCCGCCTGGCAAGCTACCACCATCTTATCTAAGTCTGTCGCCATAACAACAATGTTAACAGCATTGTTGTGTTCCGGCAGTAAGAGTTCCTCTGTGTTAGAGGATTCCGGGTAAAGCTCGCTTCCATCTTCGGCCTAATCATCACTTTCCATCAGGTGAGATTTGGGCCAAGAGTTTACCCGTTTTGTATAAAAAAAAAAAACAGAGTTGCAATTTTGGCTCCCTTCTTTTTATGACCTGCCAATGCAATCATTATTATTTTATGAGAGAGAGAGACGGAGCCATACAGAACGAATAGCACTGACCCTTTTTGCTGTACCAACATTTTTGCTCAAATTTATTTTATTGCGTTTCTAGGAAGAAAACCTTGCAACGCACATCTGACTAATTTGTTTATTCGATACTCGTAGCGCCACCTATGACAGTAAATGAGAACCTCGCATCTGTCAGTTGGACGTGAATACCTTGCAACTAACGTATCGTTTTATGCGTTTCTGTCAAAATTATAGTATTGAACAGTTCTGGATATAAAAGCGGTTAAATTTACATATTTAAAAAATAATTAAAAAACACGCCTCCCATGTCTAAAAATTAACTAAAAAATTATAAACCAACATTAAAACCAAAAATTTAAAACTGAAAAATTACTTATAATTTTTTAGTTAATTTTTAGACATGGCAGGCGTGTTTTTTATTTTTTTTAATTATTTGTTTTTTATTTCATACCTTTTAGTGACCAAACGATATTTTGATTGATTAATAAGTAATTCGAAACTAATTCGTCTTTTGATTGATACTAAAAATTTTGAGGTGATTCAATACATGGAGAGACTTAAAAGACGCCGAACAAAAACTTTACAGCACGCAGTTTTTTCGTCCTCCTGAAAAGTTTCTTCTTTTACACCTACGAGGTTTTCACTATAAGGCATCGATATGTTAATGGCAGCAGAGGATATTTAAACTCAGACAGTTATAGATTAGATTAATTAGTTACTTTCATTGATCTTAAAAGTCAAGTTTGAATGTATATTTAACTAACTTTTGCCAGCGTCTTCGCCCGCGTGATCCCTAGGGAACATACTCCCGGGATATATATACCACCTATGTGCTATTCCAGACTATAAACTATCTGTGTCCCAAATTTCATCCAGATCCGTTCAGCCGTTCAGGCGTGATTGAGTAACAAATATGCAAATTTTCGCATTTATAATACCAGTTCGACTAGACTATTTCGTTACCTTTGCTTGAATGTTACCTTATTATAACCCAACTGTGAACTAGTACGTGCACTTATATTATTATTATTATTCATTTATTCGTAAGACAACTTTTGGTCCACAAAAGGTGTTATTAAAACTTAATACTATGTTAGTAAATATAAAATTAAAAAATACGACACGAAGGCCCCTTTTGTTTGTTTTTTAGGTTTAATACTTGAAATTGGATAAAAATAAAGTTTATAAAATCGACAATAAATAAGCTGACGTTATTAATAATTAAATAATAAATTTTGACAGTGAATTAAATGTCAAGAAATAAAATGATATAAATACAATTTAAAAAATGGATAAAAATTAAAATGTCATATAATTTTCAATATTTTTTTTTATTTTTCTTAAAAATGTCATCACTCATCAACCACGAGTATACCTACTAGATCTCACAACACATTTTTGAAGTGAAAACCTCTTTAGCGGCGTTGAGCATTTTTCTCGGGATGAGTATAAATGTTAAACTCGCGTCAGGACACGTGACCTGATCGAAAATTTGTAAGATGGATGATTACTTTATTATCTAAATTTATTAAATAAGATTATTAAATTATCTAAATTTTATTCAATCAATTTAATGTCAATGTTACTATCAAATTTAAATTGTATTATCAATCTTATTATTGTATTGTGAGATTTAAATATAATGTTGTGCTAACCTTTAATTTAGATGCATGCAATACATCTTAGTTTTTAAATGATATGTGCTGTGATTATTTTTGTGTGTATTTAGTTGGTTTGCCTTAATAATAAATAAATAAAATAAATTACAAAATGCACAACGTTAATTAATGTTCAAGTTTTCACTTCTACCGGCACACCCGGAGTGCAACCCGTTGTTATTTTTTTTTTTCAGGAAGGGAAATCATCAAATAATGACTCCTCCCGCTCTGGTCGGAGCAGAAGGGAGTGTCAGACTCTTTCTGACTAAAACCCATCCGTGTTCTTCCTAGTGCCCATTGCGTTCCAGGGCCACGGTGACTCTTTCGAACAAATCCCGCAACGACATAGGGTATCCCAGTGCGGGGTCTAGGGTTATTCAATTGCACACAAAGTTTTTCAATCCAATCTTGGTGCTTTTAGACTTATATTGTGATTACTATGACTGTATTATTTTTTTCCTACTCCTCCGCTGCACTCTTCTGATTAGATGCGGGATCCAAGACAGTTGAATCGTTTCTCCTGGACGTGGGGCATCATTAGCTCGGCATTTTTCTGGTGGTCGCTACACTCGCTACTGTTGATACTGGCTTTCAGGAGTTGCAGTGACTGGGAATGTGTGCCGGGCTTACTATGACTGTTAACTGCTTCTTAATATTTATTTTATGTCTCCTTAATATCTACATGCGCATTTTTCACAATACAACCTTCGTGTGTGACCATGAAAGTGAAAAGCGTTAAACGTTAAAGATTGTAGAATAATTAACATTTTGACGCAACGTCATACTCGAATATAATTGTTTTTAAACGCTATTTCTACTTCGTAATAGGTTGATACAAAGTATGAATGTTTTGTTTTGTAATTTAGGTACTTGCTTTTGCCCGAAACTTCGTACGTGCACAATCTGTTTATCCGCGTTCCCGTAGGAATTTCGGGAAATTGTCGTTTAGTGCTCCATTACATTCCAGAAGGAATTGAACCTACATGCCATATCAGCTTTCAATGACGAGTACCTAGTTCGGCTGTTAGTTGTCTGTCAGTCACTAGGTCACACAGTCAGTCAGTCAGTGAGTGACAGAAGAATCACTATCACTACATCTAATATATAAAATTCTCGTGTCACAGTTTTCGTTGCCATACTCCTCCGAAACGGCTTGACCGATTTTGATTAAATTTTTTGTGCTTATCCGGTATCTATGAGAATCGGCCAACACATTTTAGAAACAATGTGTACTAAAACGTGAAGTCAAGTCTAATTTTTTGTTTACGTGAAGAAAACAAGCCGTGTCGAAACGTCTCTAATATTTTTTGGTTTATCTGACTAATGATATTTTTCAGGAATTAATTAGGATGCAACACCCTGTATGCTGCATCATCAGAGTGCCAATTCGACTACTTTTTGGAAATGGTGGGTTTTTCGACAGAAATTGCAACTGACAAAAATGTATGCAAATTGTAGATTTTTTTACAATTCGCAACAAGGCAACATTTGTAGAATTATATTAGAATCATAATATTAACCACGCAACAATCTGTAAAATTTCATTTTCATCTTTATCGCAAACGCTTTAGGTTCAAGGTTGATTGGAAAAATTTGACAGTGAAGGGTAGCGTGATGTACTTTCCGATTCTGCTAAAGTGACCTCTTTAAGGTGGAAGCTCAAAAATATTTGAATTTCGCGAGCTATCCTGGGATAGCTCGCGAAATTCAAATATTTTTATGTTTTTTGCAATTTGCCGAGCAGTGTGAAGCTGCATCTTGAACAGAATGCGGTTCGCGATCGTAAAGAGCATTTATCTAAAGGATTATAACCATTTTAATCATCAACATAACTCTCTAAGTTCATTGAACTCGATTGAATGTTATTTCGTGAAAAAGTCATTCAATCGAGTTGTATGATCTTAGAAGATTATACTGATAATTAAAATGGATATAATTCTTTAGATAAATATGCGTTACGGCCGCGAATCGTATTTTGTTCAACATACAGCTTGACAAATTACAAAAAACATAAAAATATTTGAATTTCGCGGGCTACCCTGGAGCTTCCACCTTAAATCACCTGACATGGAAATGCGAACGTTGCTGTATGTCTGACTGTCACTCATATTGTTAACGTTTCTACAAGTCATTTGGCCAGCTGTCTCCGTTATGGGAGGCGGCAATGTCGAGCACCTACTGACCATATTACTTTTTACGCTACAATGAACAACCGTTTGGGTCATACTGTGTTCGACAAGCGAGGGGTTCTGTACAGTTTGGTTACAGTTTCCTTATGAACAAAACTGGTTCTCAATATTAAAAACCCCGATTCACACTTTTAAGTTCATTATTAACTGGAGAAGATTAAGGTCAACGGCTACAAACTAATGCTACGCGCTACGAAGCGTAGCAGGCCTACGAATCTTATCCCAGTCCCCTTAGCTGTAGATTTTATACCAAATCATAATATGTCCACATTACAAATAGCCCTAAATAGTAATAATTTCACTAAAATTAATCATAAATCCATATCGAATTTTAAAAATTCTGATGTTAAATAATATAAGAATATAAATTCATGCAGAAAACAACGAATTTATGAATCGTGAACATAAACAACCAACATGCGTGGGTTGCATGGGTGGCCCTGTACCTAATTAGTACGAATTACCATGGCTGTGAATTTTGTGATTGCCAGAATGGTGCTTCTAGTTTAAGTTTATTTTTTTATTACTTACTTAAAATTTAACAAATTTCTCTTAATCTATCTTAGATAAACAATGGCAATTTTAACAATTAGTGCTTAAGAGTGTGTATTCCGTCCACTAGCGCCGCCAATCGTTTTTTATTATTTGTGGTAAATTTAAGACACGTAGATAAAAAACCGCTCTGTAGTGCACTGAAGAAATGTATTTATTATGTTTTGAGAGTTATGTTTTGTACTTTAGAACATAAATAGTTGCCAAAGTCGATATTTTTGCTAAAAGTGGCCACTTTTAGCAATAATTGCCGTTTTGGCTATTTAGCCATGAGTTAAGTATTAAAAATAGCTGTCAAAAAATTAATAAAAAATAAAATTAATTAAAAAATAAAATAAAATTAATAAAAAACGATTGGCGGCGCTAGTGGACGGAATACACACTCTTATGAGATTACGTTGACGACTGTACTAGTATAAACTGTGTCACAGTCGACATGTTTACTGTGGCCATGCACCATAACCCACACGTCTCAAAATGAACATATTCTGATTTTCTGTACGTTTTTTAAATTTGGTGTACAATAAAGTATATATAAATAAATAAATAAATAAATAAATATTCAACTATAGAACTCTAATATACTCCAATATAGGAGGTTCCATAGCTTCTGTATCGGCTACGCGTCATGCATACCGCCGTTCGCGCCCATGAAGGTATAGATAAATATGGAGTCCAGACTTGGAACAACTGTTTGAGTCAAATACCTACGCAACTCTATCTCACTCTATGGTGGCCGACTTCTCTTTCTTGTGTGGACTTAGTGTGGAAATCTCTTTTTTGAAATCTCCTTATAACCTCTTAAAAAGACTCACCAAACTAACAGAATCTGAAGTAAAACACTTTCAGATAATGTGTCTACAAATAAATAGTTGAACTACGATTACTGATATAAAAAATCCTAAAATTGATGGTCACGGATGCTTATCCGCTTGACTGGGTCAGCCGCGCCAAATATGAGTCACGTTATGACGTAGATTGCGCTCGTCTAGATAAAAAAACGCGCCAGCTGCACGCCAGATGTTTATGTTTATGTAAACATTTTTTATCGTCGCCTTCTATTTCAAGGCCCACTTAACTATTGTGTTTGTTCGAAAGCTGATAAACGGCCCTTTAAACTTACGATAAGTGTATGATAACGGTTAGTTTCTATATTTTTTAATTAATTTGTAAACATTGAATATTGGTGAAAAAAACACATTATGTGAACTTTGAACAGGAATAATTTAAAAAGTAAATCGATAACATATATATTTTATGACTTGTATGGGTAGCTGGGTTATATCTAAAAACGATAAATAACAAACAACATACTCCACCGTACAAAAACATATATAAAAAAAAAAATCTACCACCAAACATTAGCCATTTCCCGCCATTTTGCATTATTTACCTTCCGACCCACGGAACAAAAATTCTAATCATAACGTAAATTTCGTTTGTTTTTTTTATGTTTTGGCTGAAATCTATTGCCCAGTAAACATAAAATGCGATAATAATTACTTTTTAGTCAGAACAAGTAGCTAGACTTAATAATTAACAAATTACGAAAGCGTTCTGACAACATGGACGCCTTGTGTATCAAGGGTTATGAAAATGAATATAATACGTGTTAAAACTTACCCACATGTTGAAATCCTTTTGCACACACATTAATCACATCACAATGCACCAATAAAACATTAGTTAACACTAATTCACTCACAAACAACATAATAAACAAGTTTATTCGACACTACGTCATCGCGCAACTCGCGTCATACCACAGACTGAATAAAACATTTAATTTCTTTCTAAAAATGGACTCGCCCGTTGCGTGTTTCGTATTTTAAGCATGTAGAAATGTATAAAGATTCGAGTGGAAAAGAGCAAAATGATACAAAATATCGTTGGTAAGACAGAAATGGACATAATTTGTTGCCAGGTCGTTATTTTAAAAATAGGGACTGTAGTTCCTATGACGCAATCTAGAGCAAAAAAAATTTAGGGACTGTAGTTCCGTAACCCAATCGAGCGGCGTGATTGGCAAATAATGTGAATTTTAATCCCATTTCCTTGGGATTTGGTAATGTGGCAACATTGGCCGCAATATGTCAAGTTGTCAATTAAAATGTTCCAACATGGCGCTTGTTTACATTACGGTTCACAGCTTTGTTTGAAATATTTGTCTGTAATTGAAGGTATAATCAAAGAAATTGTGCACAGTTGTGAAGGGGGACGGTTGCGGTAATTCGTGGTGTCCATAAAGTGAAATACAATTTCACGTGTAAGTGTTTTAATCGTGATTTCTGACATTGAGTCATTTTAAACATATTTCTTTGTATTTTCTATGAATTACTTTACATAACGCTTAACCAATATGTTCAGCGTACTAATAAATGAGTATACTGATAACTGTGTAAAGATCAAATAGGTTTTCATCGATTTTCATTGACTTATTGTAATTCTAACTTTTTGTTTACATCGGAAGTCATTTTGAAGTAGTGTGACCATATTGAGGATTTATCTGGGACTTTCTCCGGGACCTTTAATTAAATGTGAACATGTTTCTTAGGCATTATATCATACACATACTCATACGGGGAACGAATGTCTGTTATTAGATATTTTATAATTAATTATTTAGAGCAAAAAATAATATACCAACAGTTTTTTTTTTATTTCCTAAAAATAGTACTCAGAGGAAACTGTGGCCATCCATTGCATCATTAGTATATAGTATAATGTACTCTGTGGCATCATTGAAAATGAAATTTTATGAAAGTGCATTTTCAAGAATCAGATTACGATCCAACAACAAGGCGCTTAAAACAAACAGCAGTTTACAAATCAAGAAGCAGTATAACTTAGCAAGGTAAAATTTGAATTATCCATATTAGGTTTTTATTGGTTTCCATTTACAATATTACATATTCGGATACAAAAAAAAAAATGTAGCTGACTGGTATCGGGAACAAGGCCCGAGCTTCAAACAATGTACCGAGTCAAGAATTACCGGTAGGTAACTGAATCAGGCGGCGGGTCCAACTACCGAACGGGAACCTCCATACACATTATTATGTTTTTAGCAATATAGTAGTTGAAATATTATGGCAAAAAGTGATGTTCTTTAAATATAATTTTCAGATATCAAGTTCATTACATGAAGAGTCTATAGTGAAAATAGCTGATCTGGCTATATCAAGTGCAAGTTTTGGCACTTAGAGTAAATGACATCGAAAATAAATAAATATTGTATCACAACATTTTACTCCTCTGTTACAAGAAATTAAACATCCGATCAAGAACTCAATTTATTGCAATGAATCGCATGAAACCATACTGCTTAAAAAATAACAAATACTATTTTTAACAAGCGTATACGTGCTTACTTATGAGTCATACAGAAAATATACTCAATGATTTACGTGGGTGGAGACAGAAACTACACAGAGCAATGATCGTTAGTCATGTATAAAAGAATAGTTAATAAATGATTTTAATTTGGAAAGTGTTTTTATGTAATTTTTGAGGTTTTTATATAATTACTAGCACTTCGCCCGCAACTTCGTTGGAGCGGGTTAACTAAGTAGTACTCCATGAACTTCATCTCCTATATATCCGTTTTAATAATAAAATAACCATTCAAACGTTTATACTGTAACAAACGGCTTGTTTTATGCGTAATTTATACGCATAGGTACATATTGTCCACTCAACGGAAAGCAACTACTTACAAGTGCTGTCCTGAGAAAAAAGAATAATGGTCACCGTACTTAGAAAGAGAGAGATTGACCACATTGAGCGAGATAGCGATACTTCATTTCTGCTTCAAGTAGGTATTCGAAGTGTGGACTCCATATTTATCTATACCTTCATGTTCGCGCCGCCCGTCTCGTTCAGTTCACTCCATTCATTCACTCTGTTCACTCGGTCCGTGCTGATGCGCCGAACGGAAGCTCGGAAACGATCGGCTGCTTCCGACACATTTGAATCGAATTTGTGGTCAGTGCTGTGTTGTGTGAGTCTCTGTGAAATAAAGTGATTTTTAGTGGATTTTTCGGAACCAATTTTCAAAGGTAGGCTTTATTGTGCAGTTATATAACGTAACGACCTAACCCGGCTTTGCTCGAGTGCAATATAATTTTTGAAGGTTTCCCAAATAAAAATGCAACCCTTGTCCAGAAAATTATCTATGAAAGTAACTATTAAAATCAGCCAAATTGTTTGAGTCTTTAAAACGGCTAAATAGACCGATTTGGCAGTATTTTGTTAATTACTTTTTAATCCTTGCATGCCGCAGCTTATAGTTTTACTGACGTAATTTAATATCATATTGTTTTCAAACAGTAATAAGTATATAATCTCAGGATCATCATCATCTGCCTAGTCTTTTCCCAACTATATTGGGGTCAGGATCACTAAATATTATTAAAAAAAGTCCTCCGCCGCGTCTGTCTGTCTATTCCCGATAAACTCATAAATACTGCACCGATTTTCATGCTGTTTTCATCAATAGATAGATTGGTTCTCGAGGAAGGTTTAAGTATATAATTTGTCAAACGGGCGAAGCCGCGAGCATCAGATAGTGTGATAATAAGTTATAATATCTACCTTCTTTGTCTACGTCTTGTTGTTTAAAAATGCTAGATCTAATTAGTATATCAATGCATAAATCTAGGTATTGCATAGCCTTTCTCTTCATACTTAATTGTTACTTTTTCGTGGTAATTAAACCCGAGATGACGAATGATCTCAAGTTTAGAAGTTTTTTTTTTTCGGTAATATTATTTCGTAAAACGTATGACTAATACGCAACTCTAAACTAAACGCACACTGCCGTTCAAAAGTATTAGGCCACTTGCATTTTGGGAGGGCATCATTAAAAACAATACTTTATATTTACCAAGTTTCTGCCAGTGACTTTGCCCACGTGTATACTGTAAAATTATACCAAGGAAACATACTCCTGGGATAAATAGCCTATTTCTAGACCAATAAGCTATATCTGCGTCAAATTTCATCCACATTGATACAGCCGTTCTGGCATTATTGAGTAACAAACATCCATCTACCCATTATAGCATTTATGTAAGATTGTTATGCTATCACTATCTCTATCACTACCTACATATTATAAAACAAAATCCTCCGCCATGTCTGTCTGTCTGTCTGTTCGCTGCGCATAAACTCAAAAACTGCTACACCGATTTTCATATTATTTTCACCAATGGATAGAGTGGTTCTCGAAGAAGATTTTCTATACTAATATTATAAAGAGATCACATTTGTTTGTAAGTTTTTTATGTAGGGGGTAATCTCAGGAACTGCTGTCCGATTTGAAAAATTCTTTCAGTATTAGGATAGCCCATGTATCGAGGAAGGATATAGGCTACATATCATCTCGCTAAGACTAAAAGGAGCCGAGCATTAATAGAAAATGTGACGAAGTTGCGTGGGTCAGCTAGTAGTATATAATTTGTTAAGCGGGCGAAGCAGTGTGTATCAGCTAGTTAAATACAAAATGAAAATTACTGTGAAGTGTTTTACAAAATGTATTTTTCTGGGGAACCAAATGCTTCTGAGCGATGGTGTATGTCACTCTCGTCACACTAGACTTCCCCGAGGGTGAGGCATGTCACACACTAATGACGAACTGTAATTGGATGTCAGCTGGTTAGGGTGATCGTCAATGAACTGGAAAACAATACCAAGTTGCACTTTTCGTTTATCCTGGAGGAGCTTGTGGCTAAATAATAACAGCCGCACAGGTCGTGCACCGTTTGTCAAGGTCTGTGGATGGGTGACCATCTTCACTATCCGAGTTTCCTCCGTGCCTCGGAAAGCACGTTAAGCTGTTGGTCCCGGCTGTCATTTGTAGATCTTTAGCAGTCGTTACGGATTGTCAGAAGCCAGAAAATCTGACACCAGTCTTGCCAGGGAGTACCGTGTTACCCAGTAATGGGTTGTGGAGGTCTGGAAGGTAGCCGCTCCACGTAAAATACTGGTTATCAGCAGCAGTGCGATTCTGTCAAAATGTCGAAGTGAACACTTGTGCATAATGAAGGACAAGTTAGCTGTCAAACCATACAAACAAGATGGCATGACAGCTCACTTGTCGTTCACTCCACCTAATTAATCACGGTGAGATGTCGACAGAATCGACCGGCTGAATCTGCTTTGACAGGCAAGGCAGATAATGATTTAGTTTATCCTGGTTATCGTCCTTGAGACCTCGACTTAAATCACTATTTAGCTAATCCGCTTAAGTCTTCTATGGCTATCATTTAGCAACAACTGTTACGTATATTTTCTGCCATAATCTTTCTTATCTTTAATCTTTTCTTCCTGAAAGGTCGACCCCCTACTGAATATATTTATTTTTCCTACTCCTCCGCTGTACTCTTCTGATTAATTTCGTTGCGGGATCCAAGACAGTTGAATCGTTTCTCCGGGACTCGTCGGGTTTCATTAACTCGGCGTTTTTTCTGGTGGTCGCTACTGTTGATTCTGGCTTTCAGGAGTTGCAGTGGTTGGGAATGTGTGGCGGGCTTGTCCCCTACTGAATGCTGCAACTATTGCTTTCATTTTCTGAACAAGTCTGAATGAATAGGTTACTTTTTGGTAAACGTGCTTCATCTTCGACCGCATCACCGCTTACCATCAGGTGAGATAGTGGTCAAACGTATGCCTATTAACAGTAAAAAAACACTTTTAGGTACGAAACCTTTAAAATCATCCGTTCATTGATTGCAAGACCCACATAGGCAATAATCGTTTAGAATTTATTAGTTGAAGAATCTGAAGTTACAAAATGAGCATCGTCTATTGAACAATCAAGGATGGGAAATCATCAAATGACTTCTTCCGCTTTGGGCGAAGCAGAAGGGAGTGTCAGACTCTTACTGACTAAAACCCATCCGTGTTCCTCTTAGTGCCCTTTGTGTTCCAGAAGGTCGGGGTGACTCTTTCGAACAAATTCCGCAAACTACGAGAATCACCAACCTATATCGTAATATAAAAAAATCCTCCATTACTCAGTGACTGACAGACAACGCACAGCCAAAACTACTGGTTGCAGGAAGCTGAAATTTGGCATGTGGGTTCCTTGGGAAATTTGGCATGTGGGTTCCTTGGGAAATTTGGCATGTGGGTTCCTTGGGAAATTTGGCATGTGGGTTCCTTGGGAAATTTGGCATGTGGGTTCCTTGGGAAATTTGGCATGTGGGTTCCTTGGGAAATTTGGCATGTGGGTTCCTTGGGAAATTTGGCATGTGGGTTCCTTGGGAAATTTCTACGGGATCAGGAGAAAACAGGATATGTGCGCACGAAGTCGCGGCTAAAACCCCGCGACTTCGTGCGCGCATATCGCTAGTTCACTATAAACTCTCAGAAAACGTTCACTGTCAACCGCTGAAAAAGAAGGTAGGTACATAGGCACATAAGAAACGTCAAGAGGTCGTATGTTTTCTTCACCAAGTGATCGTTACTTAGGTATAGAGATGATGATCGTTACTTAGACACAGACATTAGTAGCATTAAGCCGCTAGTGAAAGCTCTGTGAGTTTGATAACCTATCACGTACGTAAACCGCAGTAACAGCGAATCAATCAATTTTCATGCACAACGCAATACTCGTGCGCAGGCTGGACTCAAATCTTGTGAAAGCAGACGACCTTACAAAATGCGTAATGCCTTGAAGTCCTACGTTCATGTCACAAAATATTATGTTTTCTTTTACTTCATCATCATTATTTACAAAAGCTCGTGATATCTAAAAGAGGAGCTCGTGGCTAAATAACAGCCACACAGGTCAATCTTCAAGGTTAAGCAACGCTCGCCAAGGTTGATCTGTAGATGGGTGACCATGATCTTAACATAATATCGAGTTTCTTCCGTGCCTCGGAAAGCGCGTAAACCCGTTGGTCCCGGCTGTCATTTATGTAGATCTTTGGCAGTGGTTGGTGGGTTTGGTAGGTCGTGGAGTTCTTGGGCACACTCACCGAAGTACAATCTGTAGTAGACCGACACGCAGCGGCGATGAGCCAAGCTGTGAAGCTTGGCATCCACCAGTTCGAGTACTACGTATTAGCTCAAAACTAGAGCCCTCTGTGAGACAGCACTACGTCGGACGGCGTCAAATCACGATGTACCTACACCAGATAAACTCTCAAACTCAAACTGAAAAGCGGTTCAGAACTTACCTATTGTTCGAGTGTCGGCGAAGGGATATTAGGGAAAAGTCAATGTACTTCATTGCAAGTTTATATGGCGCCTACTCATAGATGACGCGGGATGACTTGGTATCTCTGAAAGTATTGGCAGGAAGAAACACAAGATCATGATAACGCTAATAATTCAGAGTCGACCTTTATACAGTGTTATTTGTAAAACACCGACAACCTCTCAGGACTATGTTAGGTACTAACATCATAATCAACAACTTTTGTTCATAACTTTTAAAAATTCATCATAATAAATTAGTTCATCAGGTTTTCATACAAACATCAAAAAATATTTAAATTGAACGCTCTAAATGTTACGAAGTCTATGCGAAGCAAAATAAAAAGAAAAAGAAAGAGCTTTCTTTGTCGGTGGTTGAGGAAGAGGTTGTCGCTATTTTACAAATAACCCTGTATATATTTCCACAAATTGATATGAAACCCTTGAAAATTGCCAAAATGGCGGCCTTTGTCCGTTGTATGGAGGTCATATTATTAACAAATCACTCGTGATTCCGTCGCGTCGTGATTAGATAATTTTCATATAGTAAATGAGGCTTCAATGATTTTCCTACAGGTTTTTCTAAATGGAAATAATGCAAAGTTGAGCAGCTATTACATGTTGTTATTAATGAGACTAAACACAAGTTTTTAAGAGTAAACAAAGCTCAATTTAGTTTCAAGTTAAACGTAGGTAGGTACTTTGGGGTCTCACTGTTTTAAATATTAATAGAAACACACAATTTCAAGTACTGAGATCAAACAAACAAACAAACATTGCAAAATATTTAAACTTTTCAAAAATGGCGGTTAATCTCATTTTAATAGTGTCGTATCGTTATTACAAGGAGACTCTGAACACAGTTCAGTGAAATTTTGCAACAATAGCCTAACAGACAATGCCCAGCCCAAATAAAACACAAAACCCCGTGTAATTAATACGTAATCGATGTCAACCGCAAGTTTTGCAACGTTCACGCTCCCAACTTGACTTAATTCGAACACAGAAAAACACCGTAAATAAAAAACAAACAAATCGTTAGTAAGAATTAAAGCACAGTGTCACAGTTGGAAAACAGTTATCTACTATAAACCAGGTAATTTATGACGTGGGGTCTAATTATAGTAATTTGGGGATACCGGGGGTGACGTTTTAATTTGGTCGGTTGTCAACTGTTCTGACGCGCCAAAAGCGCATCGATACGGTTCGTTGCGCGAACAGTCCGTTGTTCTAAATTGGAATTTATTTTGTTCCTCTATGGTTTTATGGAATGCCGCGGTTTTTTTTTTCTTGTGAGCCAAAGTAAATGTTTCTGTTCTCTGAATCAGTTTGAGGTTAGAGAAATTGGAATAAATAAAAGTAGAACAGACAAATCGTTTGTTATTATTACCATCGACCACTTGAAAAAGTAGTCCCTCCTCAAAACGAAAGCGCGATAAAAAAAAATAATAATACAAACATCCGAATTGAGAACCTCCTCCTTTTTTTGAAGTCGGTTAAAAAGAATGCTGCTGTTCAGTTGATCTTATTGCTTTGCATTTGTTTTCAGTCCCTTCCGTGAATGTGTTGGGAAATCTTCGTCACATGCGCTTGTCAGAGTATTCACAGTCATCACAATGCAGACTTAGTAACCACACCAAGTGTGTAGCTACGGATAAGTATGATTTGGCATTTGGGCCCCTTTATCCTTACAAAGGGAAAAACCTATAACTTTGTCGTTCCATTCGTATTAAGGTGGAAGCGCCAGGGTAGCCCGCGAAATTCAAATATTTTTATGTTTTTTTGCAATTTCTCGGTCAGTGTGAAGCTGTATGTTAAACAAAATACAATTCGCGGCCGTACCGCATATTTATTTAAAGAATTTTACCCATTTTAATTATCAATATAACTGTCTAAGTTCATACAACTCGATTGAATGACTTTTTCACGAAATAACATTCAATCGAGTTCTATTAACTTAGAGGGCTATATTGATGGTTCAAATGGCTATAATCCTTTAGGTAAATACTTTTTACGATCGCGAACCGTATTTTGTTCAACATACAGCTTTACACTGACCGGCAAATTGCAAAAAACATAAAAATATTTGAAATTCGCGGGCTACCCTGGAGCTTCCACCGTGTTAAATTCGGTACTCGGAGAACAGATTCCATAATAATAAAAAAGCGTTGTCTTTATCCTTTTCCAAGGTCTAATCTATATCTGTACCAAATTTTATTCAAATCCGTTCAGCCGTTAAGACGTGAAGAGATAACAGACAGACTGCAGAGTTACCTACTTTCCTCTGTATATAATATTAGTATGGATTATGACATCTCAAATCACCCAACCTTTTAGAGGTTGGGTGATTTGAGATTGACCACCTGTTTTTAGGGTCCCGTACCCAAAGGGTAACCAACGGAACTCTATTTACCGCCCATCCGTCTGTCTGTCTCCAGGCTGTATCTCATGAAGCGTGATAGTTAGACAGTTGAAATTTTCACAGATGATGTATTTCTGTTGCCGCTATAACAACAATCGCACTCATAAAACAATCGTATTTTTTTTGTCGTTTTTATAAATAATGGTAAATTATAGAACCCTTCGAACGCGAGTCCGACTTGCACTTAGCCAGTTTTTATGTATTCTAAAGTATATTTCGCTTATTAAAAAATAAAGTTCACAATGTTTAATATAAATCAATTGTTTATAAGTCAAGGGACATAGGAAAAGGACCATAGTATTATGACATAAACCCACTTGTTATTCGTGTTGTGTTCGCTGAATTTCCGGCGCACGCGCGCCTGACTTCCGTACGTAAAGACAGACGCTGACAGGATTGAATTAAAATTGAAAGTTAGCTACCTATCCACGTAGAGTGAACAATAGTCAATAACCGTGAGTCAAGATTATATTGTGTGTGTTTTTTTTATATAAAAAAAAAAAAACATACAATCATCCGAACTTAGTACCTCCTCCTTTTTGTGAAGTCGGTAAAAACACAATATCAAGGGTTTACTATAGTATGTAACTCATTGCTAAAGCTAAGCTCGTGACTAATAGTCTAGTCGACAAGTCGAAAATGGTACAAAATGGAGATACTGCTCTTAAAATTATGTGCGATAGCTCATTGGATCCGGAATGACGCCTAGAAAAATCTGCCAAAAGCGTGTTTTAGCACATAAAAAATTGCAAAAGTTATAACAATTAAAAATGAAAAAAAACTGGCATTTCGTTTTTTACCAATATTTCATAAAACATTAAAATTTAAGAAATTTCAAAAATAAAGTCTGAATGAGGAGGAAATTTCCAATAAAAAACTCCTAACTCCCGGAACTCTATCTCCATTATTTATAACTTTAATTTAACGCTGAAAATAGGTCTGCACGCGACATTTTTAGGTTGCACGCGTGGCGTCAAAAGCGAGTACGGGACATTAATCAATTTATTTAGGGTATTGAATATTTTTTTTTTAATTTGAAAAAAATATGGTGTGTTCTGAACACTATAAATAATTTATTCCCGTTGGAAATTTTACTTAAAGTTAATTTTTCAACAAGTTAAACAATTGTTAACTAACAAAATTTTCACGAACAACCGTCTTAATTGTAAGTGAATAAAAATGTTTGAATAATGGTCGTAAAAAAAATTCGCTTCGTGGAGGCTTTCTTACATACATACTTAACAAGATCGCGCCATAAAAGTAAAAAAAATATTTATACTTTGATTATAATAATTTTTTTACTTGAACAAAAACTGAAAAATCCAAGTAATGTTGTTAATTTTTTTTATTTTTTCTTAATCATCATATTATAGTTTTTTTTATTAAAACAAGATATTTATTGATTTGCAAAAAAAAAAAATTCCCGCCATTTGTTGATAATTTTTTTATAAACAAATTGATTAAATCAATATTTTTTAAAAGTTTTTTTTTACAACTTTATTACATTACTAGCTGTTGCCCGCGACTTCGTCCGCGTTTCCGTCGTTTTTCGGTGGTTTTGATGTAGCAGACTTTTTTAATTAGGGATGACTGAGAGTGTTATAAACGTAAGAGTAGACAAATATAATCAGAAAGCTTCGAACTGCTAAGCTATCGGGAGTTACAAGTGTTATTGTGAGTCAATCATAAAAGATAGACATATGCTGTCGTGGGATATTTTTTATATAATTTTAAGGGGAATATTTCCGTGATACATGATTTCTGTGTAGCTTTAACCATTAAGGTTGCACACGCGACAGAAGTTTAAAAAATGGAGTAACTTCTCCCGTTTTCCCAACATTTCCCTTCACTGCTCTGCTCCTATTGATTGTAGCGTGATGAAAAGTATACTATAACCAGCTCAGGAGTATGAAAAATAATTGTACAAAGTTTCGTTAAAATCCGTCGAGTAGTTTTTATTTCTATAACGGTTATACAGACAGACAGACAGACAGACAGACAGACAAAAATTTTACTGATTGCATTTTTGGCATCAGTATCGATCCCTAATCACCCCCTGATAGTTATTTCGGAAATATATTTCATGTACAGAATTGACCTCTCTACAGATTTATTATAAGTATAGATAGACAAATATTATGATTTTTAAACAATTTTTAAGTGTATAAAATCGTTTTTTTTATATTTCTATTGTTTAAATAATTACTTAAGAAATATTTTTTTTCTAAAAATCATTATTGACAGTCCTCTTTAAAGTAACAATTATTTTTTTTTTATCAGCAATTCTATTGTTTATTAACTTACCAATTTGTTACGAACAAATTTTTAACTTTTTTATATTTTTTTGTAAAACTTCTAAAACCAACAAAAACAACCATATACATACGATACGAGACGTATACCAAAAATACACAAAAATTACAATTATAAATATGAAAAATTGGGAAGATATGCGATATGTGTGTTATCGCTTCATCAATCTTTTTAGAAATAGAAGCAGCGGAATTCAGGAAGGTGTTTATAAACCTGTTTCTCTCTATGACAAGCTTCAGCAAGACCGACCCTACGTCTTTACCAATACCAACTTTCCAAAATAAAAATAAAAACATAAAAAATGACTCCTTTCGCTCTGAGCGAAGTGGAAGGGAGTATCAATCTCTCACCGACTTAAACCCATTCTTGTTCTAAGGTACAGGGCCGTGGTGACGCTTTCGAACAAATTCCTCAACCCCGGCAACAAATTTCGCAACTCCGGCAACAAATTCCGCATCCCAATCAACAAATTCCGCAACTCTGGCAACGAATTTCGCAACCCTGCATCTAGTAACCTATCAATAAATTCCCGTCACATTTCACCTGTCGTTCTATACATGGTCACGAGCACCGACTGTACCACTGTCATACCGGAAGGTGGACAAACTACAATACTGTGTGATTTGTACTGATGTGTGTCTGTGTGCTACCATCAGTTATTGAGGACGGCTCATTATTGTGAGTACTCGATACTAAAACTTCCTATTAAAATTGAGCAAATATACTATTTATACAATGTATTGCGAGTTGATAGCTTTATGGAGAAAAACTGCGTGTGTATGTTATGTGATGGCGAATTTAGAACATGATCGTGTTTGATTTAATGTATATCTAACGAAAACAGAGCACTGCCCATGGTATAAAATTTTATACTGACACTAGCCTTTGGCGCAAATATCTCGTTTTACAGTTTCTGTTCGAATTTAGGGAAATCCTCGGTTAGCTTCATACCAAATTTCAGGTTACTACGACCAAACGTTTTGAAGATTGAAGAATTGTATACATTATAATAAGGATGAGGAGTACCTACCATTAATTTCTTACATTATATACATTTTTACTTAATGCGTTTTAAAATTTTGTTTGCCTAAATCGACAGAACACGGTGCATTTATTTTTAACATTTTGTTTTTATTTCCCTGGACACTGTTCGAAAGATTTGAACTTTGAAATCTAGATGTTTGTTCATCAATAAATCACGACTCAACGGCTTAACGGATCTGGATGAAATTTCAAACACGGGTAGACAATGGCCTAGATTCATGCCCAGGTGACTTTTATTTCTATACTGGTATTGCGTTACCGTGACGTAATTTTCAACTGTCACTTTGGCTATAGTAAAGTAAGTAATATTGAAACGGTGTTTTAGAGTTGTATTATAAACGTAAATTCGCCTGCCAAGAAAGCTATAGCAAAACACTAACAAGTAACATAGGTTTTATTCTGAGTAGGTGTTTTTAATTTGACATTGCAACTTCCAGATGTTTATTAGTGAACAATTCAATAACAAACACTTTTAAAAGTATTATTTTAATACAACGTAACACTAATTAAAAAAAAATACAAACAATACGTTTTCCATGATTAAAGCTACCTATTTTGGCGAGTTTTTGCCATTCACGTATAGTGGTCGTCCTCGTCTTTCAAAACGTTGTCACTGCGATAAAGTGTGCCTCCCAGTTCCGCCGAAAAAACATAGTGAAGTGCGTTTACGACAAACAGCATTTCATACAAACTTCAAAGTCTTTGTTTTTCGAAATTAATGAACCAATTTTAATCAGGATACATTACATGTTTACAGCACGATACATTCATCTAAAAAGTTAACCCAGAACATTTTTTGAAAATAGTATTGCAGTTAAATTCAAACGATTTTAATTTCCATACAAACAGCGATTTCCAATCATCATTTGTTATGTAAAAGAAACATTTTGAAAATGTTCTTAACTAACTTTTTACATGTATCCTGCTTAACCGTAAAAAGTTTTTTTTTTTTTTAAAATCAGTTCCAGTTAAAATTTATGTAGAGAGGCTGTAAACTGGAGGAGCGGAACTACCTGCGACAAGCATTGCTTTTTTGCTTAAAAGGTAGTTCCTAATCTATACTTAATATTATAAAGCAGAAGAGTTTGTTTGTTTGTTTGTTTAGTTGAAAGCGCTAATTTCAGGAACTACTGGTCCAATTTGAAAAATTCTTTCAGTGTTAGATAGCCCATTTATCAGGAAAAGTTATAGGCTATATATCATCACGCTAAGACAAAAAGGAGCGGAGCAGTAATGGAAAATGTGACGCAGACGAAGTTGCGCGTGTCAGCTAGTATTATTTATTTACCTACATAAGTTGATGAAATAAACATTTTTTTTTTTTTTTTATTTTAGTTCCTTCATTTCGAAAACAAGGTCTTGCAAGTTTGTTTGAAATGCCGTACGGTGTTAACGCTCTGAAGACTTCTCCATATTTCTGCAGTCCTCATTTTTCAACGCAAAGCTACTTCCCAACATAGCTACGTCTTCTCTGCCCACTCTTCAACTACTTACAAAAGCCATACTTTCTTCTTTTACTTCTTCTTGCCTTTGGTGCCGGAGCCGATCTTCACCGGCGCCACCTTTACCGGCTCAACGGCTGCAACCAGCGACTTCCTCGCCAGGTAAGCACTGCTACCCTCTCCCATGGTCATGGACCTCTTCACTTTGGTCTTCAGGTCCGAGTACAGCTTGTTCTCTTGGTTTAGTTGAGGGATTACTGTTATTGTTTTATCTGATTCCTGGGGAAGAACGAGGAAAAAGATAAGTATATAGAATTTAGAACTACCTGTTGGAGTTATTAGAATTGTGATTTCCGAGTACCTACGTTTTTTTCTGTATAATGTTTTTTTTTTTAATTTTGACTGATCCCTTATATTCCCTGATCCCTTACTCATTTTTACGTTTTCCCTTAATAAATCTATTTTGTTAAACACTTTAGATAGGTACCAGATACTTAGATGTTCTCTTACCATAATAATGCTTAAACTGGTCAGTGGTGTACGCGTAAGTGTTCAAAGCGAACAGTCCCGTCAGGGCTCCAATCTCATCACACAGATGTAACACTTCTTCATGATGTACTCCAGCATGATGCGAACTGGGCTATCTGGGTTCACCAGCAGAGATTTCTCTACGGATATGTCCACTAGTTCTATTCAGGTCATCAACTCAGCCTCTCATAGTCTGCGGCTAGTCATAGGCCTCAAGTTTCAGTCGTCAATCATCTATTCTGGTACCTCTATTTGTAACTTTGGTCCAACAACTACAAAATCAAACTTACCATCTTCAAAACAATGACATAATACACCTTTCTATGCTCAAACTGTTCAGTGGCGTACGAGTACGTGTTCAAGGCGAACAGTCCCTTCAGGACCCCGCTCTCATCACATAGATCGAACTGGGTAAAGATGCCCAGCCTACACTTCTTCCTGATGTACTCCAGCATGATGCGAACTGGGCAATCTGGGTTCACCAGCAGGAATTTTTCTACGGAAGTATCCACCGATTCTATTGAAGAACGTCGGGATGAGAGTTCAGGTTCATCCTTGTATAGTACGTAGATGAACATTGTTTGTTTTGGGTTTGGTTGTGTCACTGTGATTTGACAGCTGAAAAGTGAGGTTAGGATTTTTTTTTATTAGCAAAAAAGGTTGGTGTTTGAAGGATTTAATATTTTTTGGAATTTAGTTTCGATGTAAATTGCGTATGAATCACAATCATTATTCTATATGTAGATAAAAATATGTTTGAAGTTAGATACTAAAACATAATATTATAACGCCTGTAGTCTAAGCCGGACCTTATCCGCCCACATTGCCCAATTATATTTAATAGGGGGAGCAGTCCAGACTAGTGCTGAGAAATCCTAGATGGAAAAAGCAAAAACAATGTCAAACCCGGGATCGAACCCAGGATCTCACGCTTAGTATATGCACTAGCGACCACGTTACCAACAAGGCATTGGTCTACCGTAATGGGTTATTCATCAATCATTATTATTAGTTTCATTGGCGGATCCAGAGGAGGTGGCTAAAGGGCTCAAGCACTTCGCAAAAGCCCGAGAATTTCTTTTCTAGTCTACATCCTAACGAAGTCTTCAAGGATTTTACGAAAAGTAATCCAAGGTGGCTTGTCATGTTAAGCTAAGTAGTTTTTTTCTGTGCTTTTAAGAGCGCTTTGACAAAATCGAATTGCTCAGGTTGACTAAAGTTGAATACCGCGCGTCACAAGATTTATATTGATTTTTGCATTGCATACAACAATTATTTAAAAATATTTACTTCACTTTTAATTACACCAATTTTTTTTTCAAGCAATATAGCAACGCCACCTTAATTATTAAATATTTTTTATTTGAATTTGGATTATAATTTCATAGATAAAAATTATAGTTTCGTACGGTAAATTGTCAATAACTCTCAGTTTAACAGAATTCCAAAGTAGAAGATACAGTTGTAACGTGGACATTTTTATAAATGATTAAATTATAATATCTTCGGTGTACCAAGGCATCAAAAAACTCCCTAAAGCAACGTTTTGTGAAACATCCTTTGCGGAGTCAAGGATTTTACTGATGTACGTAAACAAATTGAAATATTTATTTAAAACACTCCCAAGATAAATGATCAGACTGTCTTAGGCATATTTTTATATTTTTTTAAGGCTATATCTAAAGCAAAATCACACATCAAAACTCGAATAAAACGCTAAAATTCAAGAAAAATTGTGAAAGCCCTCTTAAGGCGGAAATTCACCGAAGCACACGGAGAGGCTACGCAAGTGTGTGAGGCTTCGTCTTGCATGAAAATGTATGAGATTGTTTCCACTGCGTGGCCGTGCATAGCGTGCACCGCTGTAAGAAAAAGGAATTTTAAATTTGTACGATTTTGACGATTTAAAATTTCTTTTGACATTAGTATTAAGATGACAGGTAACTTATCGATTAGACATATTGAAATTGATTGCATTTAAATTAGACGATTTTAAATATTTTGTTTGATGTTTGCACTAAAATGACTTATAACTTATCCTATAAGTATAATATTTATTGAAATAGATTGTGTTTTAAATTTATATTAATATTGAAATTTTACTATTGTGAAAGTTTAAATAATTCGCCTAGGATATTTTAAAAGTTAAATGTGTGATAAAAATTCGACAATGTTAACAAAATATATTTGTACGCCTCTGGGCAAACATGGAGAATCTACCTATCTGTAATATCTCACACACTGTTGTAATTTGACCTGTGTTTACAAATAAAGCATTCTGATTCTGATTCTAAGTTTGCGCCTTAATAGTGTTGCTACTTTGCTAATACCTACACTCAGTGGTGAGAAGACCGCCCCCCCACCCAACGACCATGCTGGATCCGCTGCTGATTAGTTTGGTAACGACAACTAAGTATATAGAACACTAGAGGCCGCCCGCGACTTCGTCCGCGTATAAATTCTCGTTACTCCCGTGTAAATCCCGATCCCTCGGGAATTCTGGGATTCTTAGCCTATGTGTTATTCTGGGTCTTCAGCTACCTACATACCAAATTTCATCGTAATCCATCCAGTAGTTTTTTCGTGAAAGGGTAACAAACATGCATACACATACACATACATCCATCCTCACAAACTTTCGCATTTATAATATTAGTAGGAAGTGAAGTAGGATAGGATTTGACAGACTTCGATATTGCCTTATAATTATTTTGTTACCTTAATGGACGAATCGATCATTACTTAACTTAATCACAGTATATCGCAAGACACGTTTAGTTTCAACAGCGGTAGTTATCCGTTTCTAAGTAAAAGCATTACGTTCAATTACGTCTGAGTTTATTAATGGGATTGGTAGAGTTTTCTTCCCAAAAAATATTCTACAATACTCAAAATGTATTTATTTCGTAACGTGTCCGGGTTTTGGTCATAGACGTTTAATAAATGTATTAAATTTCAACAGAATCCATCCAATAGATCCGCAGTAAACTGGCTGTGACTGCCGGTTTTTGTTTAAAAAGAATATATAATTATATAATCTATACCAATACTATAAAGAGGTAACGTTTGTTTCTAAGTTTGTAAGTTTGTATGTAGGGGGTAATTTCAGGAACTACTGGTCCGATTTGAAAAATTCTTTCAGTGTTAGATAGCCCATTTATCGAGAAAGGTTATAGGCTATATATCATCACGCTAAAACAAATAGGAGCAGAACATTATTGGAAAATGTGACGCAAACGAAGTTGCGCGGGTCAGCTTGTTATGTATATATATATATAAAACTAGCTGCCCCACGCACCTATGTCTGCGTCTCATTTTATTAAATGCTCCGTTCTTATTGGTCGTAGCGTGATGATATAAGCCTTCCTACATAAATATCCAAAAAAAAATATAATACGAACCCATGGTTCCTGAGATTTGGATGTTCAACCTAACAAACTCTTCAGCGGTGCGATTCACTAAGGCAGAACATCTTTACAACCAAGAAATCATCGTTGAAACATCTGATAAATATATGCCACATCAGATGTTTCAACGATGATTTCTTGGTTGTAAAGATGTTCTGCTTTAGTGAATCGCACTACAGCTTTTAATATTAGTATAGATTATTAACACTAGCTTGGTCCTTTCTAAGGCAGAATTTCCGTCATAAAGGACCACAACGTTAATTGAAAAAAAAAAACCTCTCTGACGTCAGTTCTATCGACTTATATGCGTATGTTATCAATATTTACACAGAATGCGACCTACATAGATAGCCTCTTTCAGCCGAGACAGGTAGGTGGGTATTTCGGACAAAATTTGGAATATCGCAAGCAGCTATTGACCGATAAAATTATCTTATTTGTGTGAAAGTTTGTACCTATTTATTTTTATCTGGACAAAATACCGCGCCTCAAATTAACGTCATCAGGCAACAATTTCAATCAGGAAGATCTGTAGCTTGGGAACAACAAAACCCTTCCGTGTTTCTCCTAATGCCCTTTGCGTTCCAAGGCTGCGGTGACTCTTTCAAACAAATTCCGGAACACCGGCGCTGATGCACTGGCCCTAGCGGGCCCCAGCTGCTTTGCTATTTATGCAGATTGCAGACCTGGCGCCTGACTTAAGACAAATTACACACTTAAAGTAAAATATTTCACAAGCGCGCGACCGTACTGAAATAAATCATTCAAATTAAACTATTCGGTTCGGAAGGCATTACAAACAAATCTTAACCGTGACCCATTTCCGATTACTAATTAGGCCTAACTCTCGAATCAATGAAGCCGCGAAACAATACGAATTAACAGCTGTCTCGCAATCAATGCGCTCCACATCGTAGGCCCGACGTACACTAACCCACTACAATACTATACGCCACGCAAAGGTCATCGGACACTGGACCCGCGCAGCCTTGACCGCAAAACAGTTGCGCTCACTCGCATTACAACCGTTTCTCAACTAAGAATCTAACTAAAGCGATTCATATTTCATAAGAGAGTTGCAACAGCGGCTGGTGGCGCCGATGCACTCCCGCGGCTCGCGACTCGCCACCACCGATAACGAGCGCACAGTCGTTCCGGCACGCGGGAGATTTGCACGCTTGTAAACAAACAACGCGGAATCCGCGAACACAAATTCGATTCGAAAGACCAATCGATTCAAAATGTTATGACAATAGAACTGTCAAATTCAAATTTCGAAGCATTAAAAAAAACTTTGCCGATAGTGATGTGAAACAGGAGCATGAGTTTATCCAGTGTAACGAGTTTAGTGTCTTTTGGGGTGGCAGCATGGCCGCCCCCGGGGCCATTACCGGCCTCCTTCCAGTTCCACCACCAAGGGTCGAACTTTGCAGTGTTCTTGATACTGTTTGCTCTCTGTATGATGGAGGTGGTGGTCCTTAGGATCATAACTGAGGAGCAGGCGAGGGAGCCTGGATCTAGGAGCGTGACTTCGATGTGGTTTGACTTGGACGACGAGTGAAAGGACCAGAAATGTTGACAAATAGTGACGTGACTGCTCAGTGTTCTTGTTTATCGTACGGGTTAAAATTAAGATTGTTGTACAATGTATCTAGTTATTCATTTAGGCTGATTTAGAATAGTTTGCGTTTGTTATACTCGACCAAGTTTCTAGTATTTTTAGCTCTCTTATAAGTTACTTGCCTTTTGCGTATCTTTTTACAAAATGTATAATTATTGTGATACAGCAAAACAGAATTCCTGTGCCAACATCGACTAGGTTTTTATAATGCTTAAAATTAAATAAACTTAAAATGTAAAATATCTGTTTTATTGATTTAAATAACTCACAAAAAGTTTTAAAAAAATACTGCACTTCAAACTGAAAAACTAATTCAAAACGAAAATGGAGCTTCCCTATTTAAGTAGATCTTGTAAATGTTCATACGTTTAATCTTATTAAAAAAAAATATTAAATATTCGTCCGCAATGACTTCCAGTTAACCGGATCGGTATAATCAAATCAATCTGCATAGTAAAAAAGGAATGCCATTACTATGCAGATTGATTCAATTTGACACCTGTACGTAACTATGAAAAATATTCTAAAATGGTTTACTACTTATATTATTCGCAAAAAGTAAAATAAATAAAAACTTTGCTCATAAAATTAACTACATGAAGTAATTTAAAGTGAACTTGGGGCAAATTAATTTTCCAGATGGACAGGGAAAATTGAGTTGTTTCCGAGAAAATTGAGCGAGGAAAACGAATTGATATTGTTGCAGCGGTTTTTTAATAAGCAAATTACGCAGGTAGGTATTTAGAATCAAATACTATACATACTACATGACTTGTCTCCCTTTCTGAAGATCATTTTGTTTTGGTCCTTCGCGACGCTTTGAGAAAAAAAAAAACCAAATTTACTATGCACAACAGCCAAAATGTGGAAGTCTCTGCAAGCGTCTGTATTCTCTTCTACATAAAACCCGTCTGCCTTTCAATCAAGAGTAAACAGGCATCTCTGGGCTCTCAATTAAAAAAATAAAATTTGTTTACGTCTAGATATTTTTCACCGCTTATAAATACTGTCTCACATGAACCTAAATTATGTTGACGTAGGTATATCTACATATATCTTCGGATAATATGCAGAGACGAGAGGCTTAATTATACATATATCTGGTCAAGAAAAAGGAACACCTATTGTTTGGTTATCTATACTAATATAATAAAGCTGAAGAGTTTGTTTGTTTGTTTGCTTGAACGCGCTAATCTCAGAAACTACGATTTGAAAATTTCTTTCAGTGTGAGATAGCCCATTTATCGAGGAAGGCTATAGGCTATTTAATATCATCAAGCTAAGATAAATTGGAGCGGAGCATTAATGGAAAAAGTGACGCAGACGAAATTGCGTGGGTCAACTAGTTTATTAATAGTCTGCTACATCCGGCTGCCCTTGATATCCACCCCTAGATTTGTTTGATACACCTGATAACTCGAACATATAATAAAATAAATAAGATGCATTACATTGTAAATAATGGATTGCACTAATTAGTTAATATTACCACGTGCCTCCGTCGGCACCGCAACTATATCAACACAGTATGATCTTTAGCCTAGAGTTCAATGTGACGTGTGTCGTTGTGTACGATTTACATTTGAAAATAAGCTATTTATAAATGTTTACCAGTACTCCGGGTCCGTTATACCTATTTTAATAGGAACATCGTATTAACTCTAGCATTAAACTAGGTTCTACTTGCGGCTTCGATTTACGCATACGAAATGCGTAAGTCAAAATGGTCCACATCATACTCCCAAAATGAGGATTCCTGTGAGCAAGTGGAAGTGTAAGTGCGTTCTAAATAAAGAATAGTTTTTTTTTCAAACTCAAGCATTTATTTCAATTAAACAGGTACATTTGGATTGTCAAGGTCGGTCGTTCCAAAAAGATGAAGCTATTTGCACGTTCCGAAGCGTAAATCTCTATGGAGAAGAACGTACAAGAAACTCCACCGACACTCTTCTAATAAATTGTTACAATGTATTGTTTACATCGTATTGAAATTATACATACGTCATGCGAGAACGATATAAAAGAGGAGCAGGATAAAAGCGTCCGGAATAAAAAAGAAACAATTCAAAGAAATATTAAAAGTAAACCATGGCATCTGAGAAACGACCAGTCCCAACCGACGGCACCCGTTCACGATCAATTTCGGGAGTATGTTCTGATGGTAGACAAAAATGATGCCCAGGGAACATACTCCTGGACTGGATAATGTCTTATTCCGGGAAACAATTTACCCGTGTGGCAAGTTTCATTCAAACCCGATCAGACGTTGCGACGTGAGAAGGTTGTTTTTTTATAATATTAGTATGGATTACGGAATGTATACGTCACCCGAAAATGGCTAACTCCGTAAGATTGTAAGATATCGCGTGAAATTGTAAACTTTTTTTCTAAATAAGACACGAATATATTGGAAACTATTGAATTTGGATGGGATTTATTGTATACAAAACGTTTACTTAATACTATTATGTCGAGAAATTATAAGATTTATTTTTATACTCTTTTCCGGTGACATATTATATATATGTCAAGTAAAGTTATTGAGACCTAGATTCTTTTAGTTGTAAGTGAACTTGTTGTGACAATGACATTTTGGTTAATTTAAATTTGAAATACTAGTCTGACCTTACTGTTCTAGGTGAGCCAATTTATGTAGTTTATATTGAAAGAGTTATAGCTATAAAGTTTGTACGTATGCAGCTGCATAACGCTCGTTAAGAAAGGTCCAAACGAGTAACCTAGTAACTTAATACTTTCATAGTGCGTTACAGCTAAGGAGTAGAATATTATTCCCTGCCAGAGTCTGTGTTTCCTGATAGATACAATATAGGGTTATTTAAGTCAAGAGTGAATAGGTTACTTCTAGACAAGCGTGTTCCTTCATTGACCACACCTTCGTTTTCTGGTGAGATAATGGTCAAACGGCCAATCAATAAAAATAAGTTGAAAAAAAATATTGGGATCATAAGATTATGCATTGAAACATTTCTAGACATCCACCAGATACACATTTCTGCTGTAAAACAACATTGCGACGGAGACAAGCAAACGCATCGCAACAGGAAATCAGACGTCTAAACTTCCCGACATGCATCTGTCAAAGGAAAACGGTATCTTCGGTCTTTGAACAGATAATAATATCAATAAGTTCATACCTGGTATAATGTAGGTTAGGTTAGGATAAACCTCTTCTGCAATTAGAAATAAAACCCTTTTTTTATGGATGAGAAATCATCAACTTACTCCTCCCGCTCTGGGCGAAGCAGAAAGGAGTATTAGTCTCTTTCTGACCAAAACCCATCTTAATGCCTGTTTTCCTCCTAACGCCCTTTCATTCCAGGGCCGCGGTGACTCTTTCGAACATGACATCTCTTTAAGGCACACGTGGAACACAACGCGCCGTCGACTTGGGCCTGGTTCTGATCAGACGGCAAGCCACTAAACGATTGCCGTCCGCAGGCCCGCGCCTACAGAATTACAGAATTACGCCTTGCAACTCCCGACCCTCGGGGCGTCTTTTTCGGTTGCGGCGGCTGGGGCGTGAGGTTCTGCTCTCTCACGCATTCGGCCTCCTTCGAGGAATAATACCCTACTGTTGTATGTAGTGTTACCGGCAAAGCCAAGTCTACATCCGACTACCAAAACGACTACTCAGACTCAAACGTCAGTCAGTCTAAGTAGAAATAACTTTAGAACAATAATAGGGACAATTACGGGCCACTGCCCCCTAAACAAACATCTCTTAACATAGGCGCCACGGACAGTCCACTAAGCAGACTCTGCTTTGACTCCGAAGCATCAGCCGTGCACTTCATCCTGGAATGCCAAGTCGTGGCTACCTAACATTAACTTATCCTCGGAACGGCGAGTTTGCTCCGCGAAGCCTGTGAAGCTACCAGGAAACTTCTATTCGTCTGGCCAGCTGGCTAACTTAGCCAGCGCACCTACGCACAACGGATCAAATAGGAGTCCAAGTGCGGAAAATCTACCCTACCCCACTGTAATAGAGTACTAACTTCCACAGACAGTATTGCGACTGTTACTGGCCACCATATTGTAAATCAGAAATATTTTATTTGTGACACACTGTATCCACCTAAAATGACATTTCCTGTCTAAATGAATTTAAAAAAAACTTTGTGTTTTTTACCGACTGCAGACTACGGTAATCAAGCAATTTGGTTTAAATAGTTATCCGGCTCGAAGGACCATAAATATTAATAACGTTTTAATATTTTGGTCTTTCCAGCTTACTTGAATAAAAAGGAAATAAAACATCTACGGGCTTATTCATAAAAAAATAAACAAATGTTTGGATTGAATACTTTAAATTAGCAGATTTTTTTTTATTTATCAATACAAAATTTGAATTTTAAAATAAACAAATGGTAAGATTTTTATGAACACGCTTTATGATGCCAGTTATTTTGAACAGTGTTTGCCCAAAACAGATGTCATTCAATAATTTGGAAACAGTATCTTCCGCAATGCGTATCGCAATGTGGCACCATATCGGCGCTCGCGCATAGTACTATGAAATACTAATGTAATCGGATATTTTACATTCGGTCGGTTGGAACACGCCAGCGGATGCCAATATAATATTAAAAAATCCTTGATCGAGATTACATACATAATTGTTCACGCAGATGCTGAATCGTTGAATTTTTAGATGAATCTTGTAATTCACAGCCACTCCTTGCGAAGTTGGGAAAACAAAGGGTGATGTGACATAGTGGTCTTTGGAAGCTTCATAAAACAAAAGGATCGCGGAGTCATTCAGACGGACTTGGTTTACATTATTTACCTATTTATTAAACTAACTAGCTGACCCGCGCAACTTCGTCTGCGTCACATTTTCCATTATTGCTCCGCTCCTATTTATTTTAGCGTGATGATATATAGACCCTTCCTCGATAAATGCGCTATCTAACACTGAAAGAATTTTTCAAATCGGTCCAATAGTTTCGGAGCCTATTCAATTCAAAGAAACAAATCTTTCCTCTTTTTAATATTAGTGTAGATAACGGAAATAGATAGACATGAAACACTTTTGGTATACGATATCTGACATAAAATTAAGACTTTTCTTGCTTTCTGATAAAGGATATAATTTAGCGTGATAAGTATACTTACCGTAAGATGTACTTGAAAGAAATAATAACTATATTTCAGACTATTTAGAACATACATAATTGTGTTAATAAGTACTTAAGAACAGTTCTTAAGATCTTACGGTAAGTTACAGGACGGCAACAAGTCGGTTGTCTTTTAAGGCTCGTGAGCATATTCGCAAGATGTTGGAAGAATCATAACAGCGGTAATTCGTTGGATTCATGTTTTCTTAATAATTTTGGTTATGACGTGTGTGTATGTATCTACGTATTTTTTGTTCCTCTCGGTTTGTCTTTTCTATATGATGCACCTAAAAAAAAAAAAAAATGTTGCACCTACCATGCTGTCTCTGCGCCACCCTAAGGTCGACTGGTCGAAGGTCGATAATTTCAAATCAAAGTGACCTGCCCGAACTAGGTTTATTTAAACCTGTGTTTCAGGCCAACACTTCATCAAATTGGTCAGATGAATATGTTAATTAAATTAGTATAATAATAGATCTCAATCGACTATAAAAATAAGCAAACGTTACCAAGATGAACAGAAACTTTTTCACAATAAACTAAGACTTCTATCAATTTTTCGGTGTCAATGTAATTGAGTTTCGATAAATATTCCGCAAGCGTAGAACTACATTTTTAAAAATTTAAACTATATATTTTAAGTAACTTGTTGAATTTGTTATATAATAAGTAAGGTCCTAAAAACACAAAAAAAAATTGTGCAAAAGCATGTTTGGTTTGAGACTTTATACAAACCAAATCTTTCCTTGTCTTGCCTGAATGTACCTACTTGTTCATAAGGAAGTTCAGTATGCTGATGCAGTACGATGTTTAGAATAGCCAGTTGACGTACTGTTAGTACCTTACATGCCATGTAAAGCTGGTGTGTGGGAAATCGAAAAGAGCGAAATGTGGCAACCTTTAGAACTGCTCTTTGAGCACGTTCTAGAGGAAGCAAAATCGACTTCGCAGCACCACCCCACGAAGTAATGCAATATGTTAGAATGGACTGACACAAAGCTAAATAAACCCCTTTAATTAAATCATAATCGGCAACGTGACGTAAGTATTTGAAAATGTATATTAATTTCCGCACTCTGCTACATAATCGCACTCTGCTACATGATAATGCCTTTGGCATTAAGTCCGCCTTTGTACAGTATATAAACCACAAATAAAAATAAAAACATACAAAATCAATCAAATAGACACATGAAGTGCAACCCAGTGTCTATGCAAAAGGCAATTTAAAGTCTAGACAGTCTGGACATCTACGCTTGACCGTCCGACAGTCCACTTTCGGACCAACTCTAGACCGCCCACCGTCCATAAATGGACTGTCGTGGAAACAACGGATCTGTTGTCAAAGTATGTCCATTTCTGTCTAACTAAGGTATTTTTAGTATTTTGTTCTCTTTTCCACTCGATTCTTTTTACATTTCTACATGCTAAAAATACGAAACGCACCACGCAAAAGTTCATTTTTAAAAAGAAATTAAATGTCAAAATCAGTCTGTGGTATGCGCGAGTTACGCAATCACGTAGCTGTCGAATAAACGGTTTATTTATGTTATTTGTGAGTGTTTTTGAGTGAATTAATGATTTATTGGTGAATTGTAATATATTTAATGTGTGTGCAAGTGAATTTTAACATGTGGGTAAGTTTTATTATGTTTATGATTGATTTTCGTAACCCTTGTTACACAAGGCGTCCATGTTGTCAGAACGCTATCGTAATTTGTTAATTATTAAGTCTAGCTACTTGTTCTGACTAAAAAGTAATTATTATTGCATTTTATGTTTACTGGGCAATAGATTTCAGCCAAAACATAAACAAAATAAACGAAATTTACGTTAAGATTAGAATTTTTGTTCAGTGGATCGGGATGTAAACAATGCAAAATGGCGGGAAATGGCTAATGTTTGGAGGTAGATTTACGCTTATATATTAATATTTTTGTACGGTGGACTATGTTGTTTGTTATTTATCGTTTTTAGATATTACCCAGCTACCCATACAAGTCTTAAAATATATATGTTATCGATTTACTTTTTAAATTATTCCTGTGCAAAGTTCACATAATGTGTTTTTTTCAACAGTAGTCAATGTTTACAAATTAATTAAAAAATAGAGAAACTAACCGATAACAAACACTTGACACGACTAGAAAGAGCCGTTCATAAGCTTTAAACAAAACAAACAAGTTGAGTGGTCTCTGATAAAGGACGCGACGATAAAAAATGTTTATCTTATCGCGGACATCTGGCGCGCAGCTGCCGCGCTTTTTTTTCGAGCAGTCTCGAGCATTGAGCGGTTGACGTCATCACGTGACATGTGCTCGGACGGTCAAGTGGTTAGAATCATAATATGAACCATACAATTATCTTTCACATTTTCATCTTTATCACTAAAGAATTCGGTTCAAGTCTGATGGAGACAATTTTACAGTTTTGAGTAGTTTGAATCGCTGGCTGGTTCTACTAAAGGGGCCTTTTTGGACCCGCAGAGTTCACCCGACGGCGGACCGCAGTCCGTATCTACGTGGTATCTACGTACTGTTTACTTAAGGTCCGTATAAAATACTACTCTCTAAGCGCGAAGTTCGTAGTTTCGGGCATAGTGGCGGGCGTATTCTACTACGTCGCGTGTCGTGGGTTCAATTCCCGCACGGAACAAATATTAAATTTGTACGATGTTTTAAACTTTCATGGTCACTAAAATCAGAATAGTTAATAATATACATACAATAAAATACTATAATATATACTGAAATTAATAAACTAATGCACGAATATACTTGAACAGTTTATGAAAACAAAAATTAGCGCAGTAACGATACTACTGCCAACTTCTTACGAATGATTGAGAAACCGATGTCTTTTGACGTAGGTAGACAAACTTAATTATACTCTAGTACTTTAATCATTATGTTATTTTTAAAACTAAGCACATTATTTACTTAGTTTTTAGTGCAATCTCATTGCAGTCTTCTTATCTCAACTCACAATGACGTGTGAGTTTACCACGACAAAAAATAACCGTTACGCAATTTTATTGGCCTTGGCACGACCTTGATATCGAGATGAAACGAGTTTTTTTTTTATAAATATTCATGAAACTGTTTGTTATCTTAATTCACTACCTGATGCTTTTTTACTTTATTACAGACAAGCTGCCTGCACCACTTTATGTGCGTCACATTTTTCATTAATGCTGTGCTCCTATTGGTCGTAGCCTTCCTTAATAAATGGGTTATTGCACACTAATAGTACATTGTTATCCTAGGTTTGAAAGTTACTTATTTAGTCCCGAGATGGTGTTTGGCGTAGCAAGGGCGTCAATAGTTCGAGGGACTAAATAAGTCTTTCATCCGAGAAAGAATAAAAGCAAAAAAAATACAAATAAATGGAAAGTAAAAATAAAAACACGAAGAAGCTTAAAAAACCATATCTTAATGTGATGACCTCATCGTGTCGAAAAACAAATGAATCTTCGATTGCCGTTTTACCGACTATTTTTTTTTTTTGACCGGCCTGCTATTTTTAGCCATTACATATTAATCAATTTTTTTTTATGATTTGACGGCTGTCAGTTGAAAACGATTCTCCCTAGGACTGCAAAGTAATACTGTCCCTCATCCTACCTACTACCTACCGGGCCTCAGGCAACTTCAGGCCTACATTCCGAGTATGAGTAAAGAAAAATAATTTTACATTTCGAGCCAGTTAAGTGCTTTCAACCAAACAAACTTTTCAGCTTTATAATATAAAATAACATAATATATGAAAATCTCGTGTCACAGTGTTTGTTATCCACCTCCTCTAAAACGGCCCGACCGATTTTTACGTTTTTTTTTGTGTACGTAGGTATATTTGGTAGGTCTGAGAATAGGTCTTAGGCTATTTCTTATTTATTTGGCAAAACATCGTTTACCAGGTCAGGTAGTATAAGTTTAATAGTATTGAAGTATAGATAAACTTTATGAACTAGCTAGTTACTCCCCGTGGCTTTATCGTGAGCTATCCTGCAGGAACCGTGGTTTCCCGTAACACTCAGTGACTCTATTAAAGAAAGAATATGCTTGTGTCCTGAAAAAGTTAATTAGTCCGTCAGTTAGATTAACAAAAAATTTTTGACCGGTATTTTTTTTTTTTGTTACGGGAACCAAAATTGACGAAGTTACGACGCTTTTAAAATTCTCGATACGTCACGCCCTGTCATTATTTTTAGCAGGTCGTGACGTCAAGAGCCCCCACTCCCGAGTTTTGATGCATTTTATCTTTGTCAATATTCATTGATTTACAAAAACAAAAAAATAAGTGTCCATTATTTTTTAATACTCTAACTGACGGACTAAATAGTTTTGCAATTTGTGGATGATGGAAACTAGCCTATACTCGTAATTGGTTCAGTATGATCTACTAACTTCCTGCCAGGGTTGCGGAATTCGTTCGATGGAGTCACTGCGGCCCTGGATCGCAAAGGGCATTAGGAGGAACACGGATGAGTTTTAGACACTCCCTTTCACTCCCAGAGTGGAATGAGCCATTTGGTGATCCTTAAAAAAAAGATCTACTAACTGTCTGATATTACTCCTACGAACACACAAACCACTTTAATCCTTTATAATATACTAGCCCGATGCCCGCAGCTTCGCCTACTTGACAAATTATATACCTACTAAAACCTTCCTCGAGAACTACTCTATCCATTGGTGAAAACAGCATGAAAATCGGTGCAGTTGATTTTGAGTTTTTCGCGAACAAACAGACAGAAGCTTTTTTTTTTTTTAGGGATGGGAAATCATCCAATGACTCCTCCCGCTCTGGGTGTAGCGGGAGGGGGTGTCAGACTTCTACTGACTAAAACCCATCCATGTTCCTTCATTGCCCTTTGTGTTCCGGAGCCACGGTGTCTCTTGCGAATAATCCCGCGACTCCGGCAGGCGTCGGCCGTATCGGGCCCCTCTGTGTTGCTGACTCTCTTTCCGGCGTCGACACGGCCTGGAGTCCCGACCACGGCGGCCGGGACGAGAGGGTCTCCTCTCCCGCTCCGCCACCTCCTTCGCTAGCATGACTGCTTCGCAGAAGGAGGCAACGGCGTCTCATTCCGTCTCGCTCCGGACCATGGCTTGGACCAGGGCCGGACGCGAGAGGTCGCCGCCGATCGCAAACAGACAGACGCTGCGATGGAATTTATACGCGTGTATCTGACATCGACGCACAAACGATTTCCATGGGTCCAGGGCATGATTCTGGACACCCTAGACTTAGAATTTTTCGTAGGCTTTTTTCTCATTTTTTCATTTTTTTCAAGGGATTTTTTACTTTAGACTGCTCGTAATCGTTATTCTGACCTAACCCAATGAGATTTTTAATAAAAAAATAATTAATTAACTACTTTCACTAAAAAGAGCAATCTGAATAAAACCACAAATAGATATCAGCTCAGCTGAGCTGATACCTATTTGTGGTACTCTTGAAAAAAATTAGATAAGAACCGACGAAAAATTCCAACACTGGGGTGTCCAGAATCATGCCCTGGACCCATGGAAATCGTTTGTGCGTCGATGTCAGATACACGCGGTATTATAGTGAAGTTTAGGTAGACATGCGATCACATTTTATTGATAAAAATTTGATCGCAGCCAGTAAGGTTAAGTTTAATGCAATTTTATGCTTCCTTTCCAAAATCCATTGTTTTAAGTTCAAGAACCTCATAACAATTAATTTTAATTCTTACTTATTACCATATAGCATGCTTATATAAATAATTAATACACTACAAAAAGTTCGTAAACACAAACATATGAAAGGCCAGAGCGTCACAAATTGCTCAAGTGAAATGAATTACCCGCTCATTTCTGAAGGGAGATTAGCCAAGAATAAGCGCCTAGTGTGTCAAAACCCCGGCCAAGTTGATCTGCGACTGTTGGGCAACTGTGTGGCAACTGGTCGCTGCAACTGACAGCCGCAACCAGTTGCAGGTCTTGTGTAAAATCTGCATACACGACGCTATGTGAAAGGGATTGCAGTTGCGTAGGAAGGAAGCGAGTTTTCAAAGTTATACGAGTAATAGTTTATTTATTTTATTTGGCTCTTGAACACTATAACATTTATCTACATAAAAAAAAACAAATCCAGACTTAAGTTTAAGTGCCTCATCACTTATATAAGAGCACTACATGCACTATACTGTACGCATAAACTGCTGTGGAAACAGTGCGATACAAGAAATACTTATTATATATAATATGTGTATAGTAAAAATGAAAACAAAGATTATGAAAGATTACAACTTAGAATAATACAAAAGTTATATACGTTAAACAATGACAGTAACAGTGTTTACGGCAATTATTTTGCAATTTGCAGACCAGTGCTAGGTTGTATGTTGATTAAAATATTATCATCTAAGTTCATAAAGCTCTAGGAATAACTTTTTCTGTTTTTTTTTTTTGTTCCTAGGCCTTTATAAACTTAGAGGGTTGTATTGGTGATTTTGATGATTATAATTCTGTAACTACATACGTCTTACAGCCGCGAATAATATTTTAATCAACATACAACCCAGCACTGGCCCGCAAATTGCAAAAAACGCTAGAAATTTTGAACTACGCGGGCTGGTTGGAGCATACTGAACCTTAAGAGTGTGTATTCCGTCCACTAGCGCCGCCAATCGTTTTTTATTAATTGTGGTAAATTTAAGACACGTAGATAAAAAACCGCTCTGTAGTGCACTGAAGAAATGTATCTATTATTTTTTGACAGCTATTTTTAATACATAACTCATGGCTAAATAGCCAAAACGGCAATTATTACTAATAGTGGCCACTTTTAGCAAAAATATCGACTTTGGCAACTATTTATGTTCTAAAGTACAAAACATAACTCTCAAAACATAATAAATACATTTCTTTAGTGCACTACAGAGCGGTTTTTTATCTATGTGTCTTAAATTTACCACAATTCATAAAAAACGATTGGCGGCGCTAGTGGACGGAATACACGCTCCTAACATTATTTTTATGGCAGGCACAGATGTAAGAAATAAATCAAATACGTTCCAGTGAAGGTAGAACTATCGCATTTTAAATTTTATCTACAATAACTACTCGGCTATCATAATAAGCTAGTCCACTGAAAAAAATTAATTAGTCCGTCAGTAAGATCATCAAAAAATATTTCACCCGTTTTTTTTCTTTTGTTACGGAAACCAAAATTGACGAAGATACGACGCTTTTAATATTCTTAATACGACACGCCGTGGAATTATTTTTAGTGCGTTCCGACGCACAGTATACGATTCTACAAATCTAGATGGACAAATATCTAAAATCAAAATCATTGAAATCGTAGATTTTTAAGCTTGTATCTTAATCTTGAATACCACTGGCAATCATAAAATAAAGGAAACATACCTGGGCGCCGCGACCCTTTCAATAACAAAAGGCAAAGATACCCTTTCAAGAGCAGGTAGTCGGAATACGCTCAGTGCGACCGCTAACGTTAACGTGTTTGCATGTCTCCGAGTGTTTTGTGTGATATAAAGTGCTTTTTAGTGATGGAATCTTCTACTAGAGGTAATTATGGTTTTATTTAATTAAAATATTACACAGAATTCCTTTTTGTATATAATAAAATATGAACTTAAACATACCCTTTTTAATATTTTTCATAACAAATAATTCAAAATGTATTTGGATAAAAAGTATATAGCAATATGCTGCAAACTTGTGGTAATAGTTTTAAATGATGCCTTATTTATTCTATTATTTTAGACAGTTTGTTATATTTTGCGTTTATTTGCGCAAATTAAGTATTTTCGTGTTTTTGTTATAGGTGCCCATATGCAGCGAAAATCTTTGTTTGAATTTTGGCGTTCAATATCGGCTAAAGGGCGAGTTACACAAATGATTAACTTTGTAAAGTTAACATTTGGTGCTCCAGTCCTTAGTAAAGAAGCAGAACGCCTTTTGCGTGCTTTTATGAAGAACGAATGTGAAAAAATTCGTGAAAAATGGGAACGCAAGCAAAGAAAGTTGGACTTGTTTCTACGTTCTTACAAAGAATGGCTAAATGAAGATTTAGTTTTAGATATGGTTCCCGACCCTTCGCAACCAAGTTCCGTTCGTGGTAGACCGCAAAAAAGTTTTGAAGATAGTTCCAAAAGAACCAAAAAACGTAAAGTTCAGCATTTACTTACCGATTATAGTAAAGAACAATTGTCGTATGCTGCACAGTTAAGTGTTCGATCTAGTGGCAGCCGTGATGCTGCTGACTTAATGCAGGAAATAGCCACTGCTTCACCAAGACGTGCTACTACATATAAGCAAGCCCGAATACTTTATTCAACATCCAGAAGAAGTATGATTTCTAAGAAAGAATTACGACCATACACTGCTGAAGAAGCATTAGCCTTGTTTATATCGAACAATTTTACAGTCCACACTTATAAAAATATACAACAAGAAGCTAAAGAAAGGGGATTTCCATTATATCCATGCTACGATCAGTTAGCACGAATAAAAAAAGAGTGCTACCCTCCAGTGGAATTGATTACGGTTAGTGATACATGGGCTGAAGTTCAGCTTCAAGCACTACTTGATCACACGGTGATAAGGATATGCAAAAATATAATGGGTAATGTATTGCTTAACTCTACAAACGAGTTAAATTATACCATGATTTATAAGTGGGGATGTGATGGTTCTTCTGGACATAGTTTATATAAACAACGGTTTCAAAGCTAAGAATAAAGAAATTAGAAGAGTGCGATTGGGGCACACTCTTAAAACGTCGCGTTATCGTACTAACTTTGATTTAATAAAACATATGTTAATGTCATCAGACCCACATATATCTTTGTTAAGAAAACTGCCCCATAAAAGTGTGTACAAAAACCATAAAGATTTAACATTTTTGTTAAAAAATCAATAAAAATGGTTTTAAAAATCAAATATAGTTTTAATTTTACTCTTTTGCCCTACATCAATCATTTACAGTTATTCAAAATGCAATACCAGCATTCCTGATTTTTGTCCACCTAGATTTGTCAAATCGTATACTGTGCGACGTCAGGAGCTCCGTCAGGAGCCCTACTCCCGAGTTTGGATGCGTTTTATCGTTGCCAATATTCATTAATTTACCAAAACAAAAAATACGTGTCCATTATTTTCCAATACTCTAACTGACGGACTAAATAGTTCTGCAATTTATTGATGGTGAATAATTTTGAAATGGCTATTTTCATTATTTTATTTGGATACACTGCATGCATACTTTAAAGGTTAATACCAATTTATGTCTTAAAAGTTCTGAAAATAAATACGGGCAGCCAAAGCTTGTCAATCTAAGATCCAGGTTCTACTCTCATCGGGTGTACAGACCAAGCCACAACAATCTTACAAATTTCTTTAATAGATTTTCAACTTTATTCCTACAGAATTAGGTTCAAGATTGATTGGGAAAATTTGACAGTTTCGGGTAGTTGATGTGCTGGTGACTGTACGTCGGAGTATCTCTTACTTTAAGTTTACATTTTGCACTGAGCGCCAACTAAACGTGAGGAATCATCTCAGTACAATAAAACACTATAGTCAACCTATAGATGATTTTTTTTTTTTAACATCTTAAGCATTATTTATTTCAAATACCTACAAACAATGACAATGATGCCTCAATCATTTTAGGGTGGTGTACCAGAATAGTCTCAATCTGCGCGATAGGTAAGGGTACCTACTGCCTTGGACAGTTTTTTTTTTAAACGTTGCCCCCACTAGGGATCTCCTGTACCGTGGGTGCCGTCATTACAGTCCACGTACAGTCAATCCGGTGGCCATTTTGCCAACTTGCCTGAGACTTGAGCTACACCTACCCTAAATAAATTATCCAAATTCTTATTATAGTAGCTTTCCTAGAAACCACGTAGAATGATAGAACCAGCCTTATGGAGAACAAGTTGTGGAACAGGATCTTTGTGAAGCGGAAAATGTTTTTTCCTCCTTACATTATTTGTCTGGACAGCGTATGTTAGATTTAGTGAATGACTTTGACGTAGTATTGCTGAGTCATACGTGAGTATGTATGTACTAATCGAAAACATTGTCAGTGAGTCTTGGAAAGATTATGATTATGACGACACGGTTGGCGCAGTGGTTGAGCGATTGACTGCTGCGCAGCATGTCGCGGGTTCGATTCCCGCACGGAACAAATATTTGTACGGCCTACATGTATTTGTTCCGAGTCTGGGTGTTTTCTATCTATAATATGTATGTATTTACAAAAAAAAAATGTATATAAGTAGTTTATCAGCCATCTCGTTACCATAACACAAGCATTAAGTTGCTTAGCTTGGGACAATATGGCGTTGTGTGAAATGTCCAAGGATATTATTATTAGATTGTAAGTTCAGTCCCAAACTAGTGAAATACCCAAACAACTTATTTTTATTTATTTTTTTATGATGGGTTAGGGTTTGCTCTTGACTCTAGTCTTGGTCAGAGATGACAGAGACAAAGTCTACGATGGAGCGAGCTTACCCAGAACGAGCCTGTTCACTCTAACTTTGAAGAGATTAGGGTTGTAAGCGTTCGGAAACACAGACGCAGGCAGAGAGTTCCACTTCTTTGCTGTGCGCATTGGGAAAGTAGCTTGGAAACGTGCGAATTGGTGGAACAGCAACAAGGTAGGGATGGTAAGTTGCAGCGCGTCTGGATGTCTGATGGTAGAAGGGGGCTGGTGAGATGACAATATTTGGGACACAACAGTTTTGTTGAGCCCCAAATAAGACGATTCGAGAGCCGATGCTTATGGTACAACCTGGAGAGCGAACTCCCAGAGGAGACGCTTTGACCCGGAGAGTGTGATCAATCGTAATCAATCATCTTAGTAAAATTTATTTGTCTTTCAAAATCTGGAGATATAGACGAGATCAGTCAGTAATTGACTCGTTTTATTCCTCAAAATACATACTTATTTAGAGATAAATCATCATCTGTCTAGCCTTTTCCCAACAACAACGTTGGGGTCGGTTTTCATTCAAACCGGAATCAGCTGCATACCAGTATTTGGGCTGTGGAATTTGTTCGAAAGAGTAACCGCGGCCCTGGAACGCAAAGGGCACTAGGAGGAACACGGATGGGTTTTAGTCAGTAAGAGTCTGACACTCCCTTCTAATGCACCCAGAGCGGGAGGAGTCATTTGATGATTTCCCACACATAAAAAAATGCCAGTATTTAGAGATAAATACACACTATTAAATTACATAACTAACTAGCTGACCCACGCAACTTCGTCTGTGTCACATTTTCCATTAATGCTCGCCTCCTTTCAGTCTTAGCGTGATGATATGTAGCCTTCCTCAATTAATGGGCTATCTAACACTGAAAGAATTTTTCAAATCGGACCAGTAGTTCCTGAGATTACCCCCTACATACAAACTTACATACAAATGTTACCTCTTTATAATATTAGTATAGATAAAAAAGAAAATATGTAAATAAAAGTACGATAAAAAGTAGAAGCCGAGGAACTCATTGGGTATCGAAAAATTTGGGAATGGGATCGGAAAAGTACCCAAAACACTAGCTTCATTGCCACGTTGAATTGCAATGATGATTACAAAATCCTTTATTTCAAATAGACCAGTTACAGGCACTTTTGAATAGTCAAGGTCTGTCAGTCAAATAGATGAAGCCAATCCTGCCGCGCTAGCGACAAGAGCAGCAGGTTGTTCTGCATCATAACACACCCACCGACCCCGTCTCCAGCGCGGCAGTTGCACGTTCCAAAGAGTAGATCCTGTGGAGAAGAACGTGCAAGAAACTCCATGGACACTCCTTTAAACCAGTTGTCATTGTTTACAAAATCATGGTTACATTCGTTACGAAATATTTTATGAGTTAAATTATACAATGCAAAAGAGAATGAGTCTATACAGTGCAAATATAGTCTTACAATCTTCAGCAGGTCCAACAGTGTTTTCACATGTTCATCAAAGTTTGGGCACTTGAGTCGCTGTGGAGCGGACCAGCATTGAGCCAAGCATTTTTATCATCAATGTATTCCCCTAGTTTATAATATGCTTGTTTGCATAGTGTGCGTTTTATACAATTTTTAAATTTCGCCTCATTCAGTTCTAATTGATTGGTTTCGTTAATATTTAATTATTATTTATAGGTAAATGTCACGTCGAAAGCTGTAAATATCTCTTTACTTAATATCATGAGTTTTACCAACTAATTACAACTTACCATGTGTGTAGCAACATTTTCGTAAGCTCACGCTGAAGGCCGGGTCTTGCGAGCCCCACAACAAGGCATTCGTTATTTTCCGTAGCCGGGAGGGGGACTTGTCTATGACTCAACTTTCGAATTTCCCAATTAACTACCAACAGTTATTTGCAAGTAAAAACAGTAATGAAAGATTTATTTGTCTATTGCACATCTGCGTGCGAATTGAATATGTGATGATGGAATGCTCTTGACATCAAATTTGATCAAATGTGTATGGGTTTTGTTTTCAATGTATTTTTTTTTGTGTTACTGCCTTTTAGGACTGTTTGTCGTTAGCGCTACTATTGAGCATGGGACTTAATTTGCGGGCTGGGAATATCAGGTTTTTAATGTTGGTTTTTTTATTAAGGAATGGGCTTGCTCTTTACCATAATGACACCTTATGAAATCGAGGGATGAGGTCTATGATGGAGCATTCAGGAGATGCCTGTTTACTCTTGCTTTGCAGCAGGTGGGTTATATTTTCTCAGTATCAACTGCGCTCAAATCCAGAAAGGATTTTCGGTTAATCGAAAGAAAGAAAAACAGAAAACTAATTTATTTGGCACACACGGATTCACACAATGTGACATAGGACAATTCAAGGATATGAAACTGAAATTTAAAAACGATAACATTGTGTGCCCCGCGGCTGCGCCAAATAGGTCCAGTTCAGCAAAATGCCGAACAACTAGGTACTGCCTGACGCTGTTTTCAACTGCACCTTACGTGGAAGTGTACGGACCGTCAACCAGTTTTGTAGGGTATTATATATAAATATGGTTGCGGAATTTGTTCGAAAGAGTCACCGCGGCCCTGGAACGCAAAGGGCATTAGGAGGAACACGGATGGGTTTTAGTCAGTAAGAGTCTGACACTCCCTTCTGCTTCACCCAGGGAAAGAAGGAGTGCTTCACTCACGGAAGGAGTCATTTGATGATTACCCATCCTAAAAAAAGGATATTAATTATATAGATAATCGCATCAGGCCATAACCCCCCCCCCCCCTACCCCTATTAAATGGTCCTTAAATGGGACTGGAATGAAAAATTTGGGTGTATATTATAGGGAGGTTTACTTTGGTCCTTTTGGGTTTTGAGCGAATGTATAGCGGAAAAAACGCCGTTGGGTGGAATGGATTAGTAGGGCACGAGACATAAGTTTGATTTACAAGTGATTGGAGAACTTTGTCAAAATTGATAACATAGCCCAAGGGATAGTAAGTTGAACCACACTGAAAAAAAAAACTTTTTACAAAAAAAACAACCGACTTCGACGTTTTTCATCGTATTTCGACACCGACTTCCGAAATTAAAGTAATTTTTTACTTTGTAGTGTTTTTTTCGGAAGTCGGTTGTGTTTTTTTGTAAAAAGGGTTTTTTTTAATGTACCTAACAACACCACTGCAAAATCGCAGGAAATCAAAATATGCAATTTCGTTTACTTGGATGACAAAAAACCATCATCCAAGTAAACGAATTCCAGCTATTTCGATTTATAATCCAAACTTCTTCACCGATTTTAACAAAATTTAAATGGGAGCAATAGACAAGTATATCCTTTCAGAGATTTTTTCAAATCGGTTCATAAGTGATGAGGTAACAAACTTAAAGTCACCGCCATCTATACTAATATTATAAAGCAGAAGAGTTTGTTTGTTTGAGTGTAATAAAAATACAGCCGAATTGAGAACCTCCTTTTTTTGGGAAGTCGGTTAAAAAAAAGGCCTACGCAGAACTGCCTTGGGTCCTATTTTTCCGGATTTATGTATGACCCACTCTTTCAATAGTTTCTTAACTCTCAAGGCAGAATAGGAAAACCTTTTGAGGTCAACCTTCTTTATTTGAAAACATTTCACAAAGTAGGCTATTGCAACGTCATTATATGCAAATCCTTTCACATTTATCATGTTAGCGAATAATAAAAAGTAAAAAAAAAAACCGATCTAAGTATCATAATGCTGGGATGAAGCAACGTAATTACCTCATTTGAGTAACACCAGAAAATGAACAGATAAACTTACATAAATATACCAAATTAATACACATGTTCTATTTTGTAACCGTTGTAGCACCTGCAGTGCGATTCAGCTGGTCGATTCTGTCGACATCTCACCGTGTTCACTTAGGTCGAGTGAACGACAAGTGAGCTGTCACGCTAACTTGTTTGTACAGAAAGAATGAAAAAGAAATAATGCAATATTTTTATTTGGGACTCGTACAAAACAGACAGAAATAAAATACTTACATTAAAACTAACGATAACTGCTTAATAATTAGTTAATTAACAATAATAACATTAAATTTATCTTGTGCGAGGCTCAGCATATGCTGCATTATAAAAAAAGTATCACCATATTATCTTGTTTCCAGGAACGAGCCTAGAAGATGCATCAGGTCCTCGCAGGACGACGACGTATGTCGTAGTTGCGGGGGCGACAAGCTCGGCGGGGCCCTCCCCTGCATCTGTTACCCAAGAGAGTGAGTAAATCTTTATTTTTGAAACATGCTTGAATATGTGAGCATTATTTTGACAACCTTCTTCGAAATAAATCGAAATTGCTGTACTGGCCAAAAACATGCGAGCAACGGCCGGCAAAAAATGTATGAAAACCCATACTTGTCGCGTTTGGCGGTTAAATACCTAAATTACCTTAACAAGTCATTTCAATCGAGTAATTCAAAAATGGAACGATCTTTTACTCAGAAAGGCAACCGAGGAGGCAACTTATCAAATGTTTTATTTGAATTTGGGACTGGCTTGCAAGGAGTAAGCTATTTATTGAAAACAACAGTTTAACGCCGGAAAAATGATTGTTGTTCGTCATTGAATTTCAAACAAAAAATATAATAATTTGGTATTTGCGATTTTTTGTTATAAATCGAAAAGATGTTGCAATAGCTCTTTTCTTGTCCAAGGCTAACTGGTGAAATGAGGGCCTCGGTTTACTATAGACCAACCCTAGCGAGTAAGATTATGATTTGAATCCATAGACCTCTTAAACAAATAATGTAGGTGGTTTTTGTACTGCCTTCTGGGTTTGCACCTTAAGCATAAAGTAAGCATAATTCCGAGCTGCTGTGCAGCTAATTTTTCCAGGCAGTTAAAGGTTGATCTTTGTTTGACCCATCTGCTCATTGAACTCGTTAGTAAATTGCATTAATTAATCATTGAGCATCGTTTATCATAATAATATCGACGTGTGCTCAATCTGTACTAACGTGTTCTGAACAACCTTGATGGAGATTTTCACAGAATACCTAATTTATTATCTGCTTATTTGTGTGGGTCAAGGTATGAATTGTGGATGCTGCAGTGATAGACCAGGATCATCTATAAAATGTACAAAGACCAGCCATTTTGTTCCAGGCATCAGTTTTCAGTAAAAAACACGATTTATGTAAAAGCACGGTGTGTATTTTTGGTACATTTTTGCTCGTATATATGTAGATAACTCAGCAAAATGTAATACATACAGGACAGCGTTTAATTTTTTTTCTGAATGTTATATTGACTGATTCTTGGAAGAAAATGCTTGTTATTGAAAAATAACCCTACTTATAAAAAAACTTGTAAGTGCTAAATGGTCCCACCCACGTCCTAGTATCACTACATATTATTATTTATTTATATATGCTTTACTGTACACCAAAATATAAAAATCTAAAGAAAACCTTAAACTAAAAAAAAAAATTACAAATGGCGGCCTTATCGCATTCCGCGATCTCTTCCATGCAACCAGGAATGGAAAGAGACAGCCAGGACATGAAATGGGGCTACACTTGGTGCAAATATGAAGTTTAACAACTAACAGACAAAGAATATACATAGGAACTGAAACATAATTTAAAGTTCTCCGCCGCGTCTGTCTGTCTGTTCGCGATAAACTCAAAAACTAATGCACCGATTTTCATGCAGTTTTCACCAATGAATACAGTGGTTCTCGAGGAAGGTTTTAGTAGAATCTATATAATTTGTCAATCGGGTGAAGCCGCGGGCTTCGCCTAGTCTAATATGTAAAAATCTTGTGTCGCGGTGTTTGTAATCGAACTCCTCCGAAACGGCTCAACCGATTTTCATGAAATTTTGTATGTATACTCAGTAGATATGAAAATAGGTTGTATGCTACTTTCTTATTTTTTGTACGTGAAGATAACGTTTGCCGATTCAGCTAGTAGGTATTTGTATGAAAATTAATAAGATGCATCTATTTTGGATCGTTTTTTTTGCGGATGAACAATCTTTGCTTCCGATAAACATTATATACCATAATAGGCTTGCCCACTGAAAAAATTTAATAAGTCTTTCAGTTAAATTATAAAAAAAAAATTAATGACTCGACTTTTTTCTTTTGGTACGTTAACCAAAATTGGCAAAGTTACGACGCTTGTAAAATTCTCAATTCGTCACTATTGCGACTATACTTTTAGTGCGTTCGGAGTCACAAGCCCCCACTCCCGAGTTTTGATGTGATTTATCTTTGCCAATATTCATTGATTTACAAAAACAAAAAAAACGTGTCCATTATTTTTCAATACTCTAACTGACGGACTAAATAGATTTACAATTTATCGATGGTGGAAACTGGCCTATTTAGCTCTATTTTAATAACGTTTTTCTCCTGCTTCCAGGCCGGTAAAGTTCGAGACAGGCGCCTGGTTCCTGCATCAGGTGCAGCGAGCTCTCAGCGTCATGCCGTGGAGCGTTTCCACCGACAAGCTCGAGCAGATAGGTCAGTGGACATTCCTCTTATTTTTCTTCTTCATGGAGGTGGTGTTAGTGGTGGGTTTGGTGTGTGTTAAAAATATAATCGAACTATAAAATAATCACGTAAATCGGATCTGAAACCTCAGAAAAATCGGTGTACGCCCGTAAAAAACCCCACTGAATTGAGTACCTCCTCCTTTTTTCAAAGTCGATTAAAAACGCCACCTCACAAGTGAGTAGGTATGATCTTCAGAGAAAGGCTGTAGAGCAGCTGTACTCAACCTGCGGTCCGTGGGCCGCATGTGGCCCGTCAAGCTTTTTGGTGTGGCCCTGTAACCTGGAGCATTACTGATACTTTATGTATTTAGTTTATTCAGTGTATCAATGTGTATGTATTGTACTGATTCATCCTTGACGCTGAGACTACTTTTCACCCACTATTAAGGTGAAAAAAATGGTCTTTGTCATATGAAAACGGTCCTTTTGCCACAAATTCAAAAGTCCCATTCATGTAGCTACTATTAAAATAAGTAGAATTTTGTTTTATTCTTAGTTATTGCGGCCCATTATGACAATGATAGAAGCGCAAAGTGAACCCAACGAGAAAAAAGGTTGAGTAGGTACGGCTGCTGTAGAGTGTAGCAGCTTGATGATAAAGGCATTAAAGAAGATTAAAGAAGTTTATGTACAACTGTGATAATAAAGGTTGAAAATTATAATGATGAGATGAAGTAATCAGTCCATAATATGAGTAAGCTTTTATATGCCAGTCTTGAGTTAGACGTACATTATAAAGGTACATATAATAAAACTGTAGAAAAGTGGTTTTTGTACATGAAAAAAAAAAAAAACAAAAAAAATAGCTAGAGTGTTAAAGAACAACCAATAGAACACATTTCCAGCATTTTTTTAATTTGTGTCTGTTTGTCTGTTTATTTGTTCGGGCATCACGTAAAATCTGCGAAAGCAATGTAGATAACGTTTACACAGAAGGATTGAGCGTAACTTGGAGTAACATTTAGTTTTTGTTTCATTGCAATCGGTTCAGTCTATCAAAAGATATTTGAATTTAAAGTTTTCCAGAAGTAAAATTAGGGTTATGTGCACTTAGTCTCATTATTACTTCACGTAACTTTTATACATAACAATAAACTAGCCCATTTATCGAGGAAGGTTATAGACTATATATCTTCACGCTAAGACAAATAGGAGCGGAGCAGTAATGGAAAATGTGACGCAGACGAAGCTGCGCGGGTCAGCTAGTACAAAAATAAAATACTAACACTGAAAATATAATCGAAATTACTCGAAAACAAACGAGATATAATTATTTAAACAAATATATCTGTCCCTCTCGCGTAAACGCTGTTTTCTATGGCAGCTGTATAGACGTCATGGACTTTGACGTCAATGTCCATGGAGCTGATGAAAGTATTTAAAAAAATAATATCATGATTGTTTACTATTAGAGCTAATCCTATTTGTTACTCTTTCACGCAAATACTACTGAACCGCTGACGATGAAATTTGGTATGTAGGTAGCTGAAGACCCAGAATAACACATGGCTACTTATCTTATATTTATCCCGGAGTTCCCAAGGGATCGGAATTTACACGGGAATAACGAGAATTTATACGCAGACGATGTCGCGGGCGGCCTCTAGTAAGTATATAATTTTGTTAACAAAATAATTGCATGCATATTTCCTATTGGAAAAAACCTGTTTTACGTTGATCTTTAAACTCTCCTCATATGGCTGAGTTTCCTAACTTTATACCCCGTAAATGTTCTCACTCGTTAAGGAAACATTACTAAACGTAGGTAGAGGTTCCGTATGTGGAAATATAAGTTGTCTTTCTACAATTTCTTAGACTTACTGCGAACTTCCTGTTGCCGACCATATGTCGTCACAAACAGTTTAAGTGTTCTTATTATTTGTTTGGACCACATTGATGATCCAGTGGTTGCTATGTCTTCAACTGAGTATACGGAATCGTGGTTCCGATCCTCCGGTCGGGCAAAGTTTCAATGAGTTTAAATTTAAGATTTTTTCAACAGATGGTTATTAATTTTTGCCCCGTATTTTTTCGAATACTATACAATAGGCAAAATAAATAGGTAAAATAAACATTTATTAGGTACTGCCAAAATGACGGTGTATCAACTGAATAGGCTAGATTCCATCATCCACAAATTGCAAAACTATTTAGTCCGTCAGTTAGAGTTATTGAAAAATTATGGACACCTATTTTTTGTTTTTGTAAATCAATGAATATTGACAAAGATAAAACGCATCAAAACTCGGCACTGGGGGCTCGTGACGACACGACTCACTAAAAATTATGCGAAAGTGTGACGTATTGAGAATTTTAAAAGCGTCGTAACTTCGTCAATTTTGGTTCCCGTAACAAAAGAAAAAACACAGGTCAAATATTTTATGATAATATAACTGACGGACTAATTAGATTTTTTCAGGACACAAGCCCATTCTTTGAGGATTGATTGGGTGCAACACCACTCCAAAAAAACCTCGAAGAGTTGAGTATAATAAAGCTCCCCCAACCATGTCCGACTTTTTGAAGCACATAAAAATTGGGCCGATATTTCCAAGGTAAAACCTAGCGATTTTATTATAGGACATGTGCGTTCCATTTTTCAGCTACAAAAAATCGGTCACTTATTTTAATTATCAAACGTGAGCAAGCACTACGATGATACAATTTGTACCAGCGACGTGACGTCACTCGCTTAAAATCCCCAAATTGCCTCACTGTTTTAAGCCGAAGAAACCTCCCATCAACGTAACATTTGCCTCTTACTTTCAGAGGAGGAATGCGACGGTTTCGACGTCCCAGGCCCCAGTGACGCAACGCGAGGGGAACTGAAAAAGATCAGAGAATTCCTCGAGACCATCTCCGCAAAGTTAGCAGGCGGTCCGCTAGAGGGCACTAGAGTCGCGCCGCTGTACGACCATCCTGCATGTAAGTAGTAGTTCTTAGTCCAGATCATAGATGGCGTTGATTTAAGTTGTTTATCAAAGTTGACGATAGATGGCGCTATCTGTTTCAGTTTTATAGAATAGGTATATTCGCAAGTTTAATTTTCTGAACACAGTAATTTAAATAGCGTATATTGTAGTTTGAAATCATTACTATGATTTTGGTTATTAGTACAAAATTTAGTTAGCGTGTTAAACGTCTGTTTATTATTGTGGCTATAGAATTTGGCATGCCTTGTACACTGACCCGAGAATATCATTGTAAATATCATGTTTCCAGTCAATTTATTTTCTAATATTTTATTGAATGCATCAGTTTTACCATAAATAGAATATTTTGGCGTGTTCTAGCTGTTTTTTTTATCTGTGCATGCCTACCATATTTAGCGATACCATAACCCTGCGTAGATATTCGTATGTTCGAGCGATACCACGCGGGACTGCGCGGCGCTCTGACGTCACTTGCGATTGCGCTACGAGACGCGCTCACACGTAAGCTAGCGATAAAGTATAGCATGCACTATGACATTAACTTTAGCAACAACTTTTTTCTGCTAGCAACATTTTCTTATGCAATATCTTCATAATAATTATCTTCAGATAGTTTGCATGTAGTTTTGTGCTGTGATTTTGACGATTGACGGGTTTTTTGGTTATTAAAATCGTTTATAATGTCTGTTTTTTGTAAAGTTGAAAACTATCCTAATATGAATACTTAGGCATTAAATGTGATGCACTTGCACTTGCATGCTTTTTGGGTTTTGCATTCTGTTATAGAAACACACAAATAAGTTAAATGCAATCAGTTTTTTTTTTATTTGCCTATAGTGTTTTATTTTATTTTCTATCCAATAATGCAATTATTCGTCTCAACTTAAAGCATGAAAATGCCTTAGCAAAATATGTTTTCACGTTTTAGCCTAACATATTTTGCAGGCGCTTAATACTACTTTGGACAAGTATCAAGGAATTAACTTTTTAAAAATAAATACTCTTCCTAGCTTTAGGTGGAGCGACAAAATATTAAATCCCGTCATCTTAAGTTTTCGGAATCAATTTTTTTAAAGCTATTTTTTTTTCATAGATTATTAAATACTAATTAACAATTGGCCTAATAAGTGATTACGATATTATAAACAGACGCGTATAAAATCAAATAAATCAGTGGCCATCAAAATATCCATATATGATCGCTATCAATGGCAAAAGTGTCCAGAACACTGGAACATTTCTTTTACATTTTCACAGTTGGTCTTTGAACATCACAATTTCACCGTTTCTCATGTAATACTCTAAAAATAAGTAAACAAATGTTTAACGATTTTCCATTCTTAGACGTGTTTATAGATAGTAAGTACAGCTACTGTTCAATTTTATTAGTTGCCAATATTTTCAAACCACCCGGTTGACCCTGAAAAAGACATCAACGCGTTTTCTACACACAAAATTAAATAAAGCCGATTTTTTTTTAATTTTTGTGTGAACTATCTTAGTTAATTATGAAATTTGTGAAATTGGTTTTAATTTTGGGTCAAATTATCGAATCTCTACAAGAAATTGTAGGTAATTAGGATATTTGATTATCGATCGACGAATGAGTAAACAACTTTTTTTGTAAGTCGTTCACCTTAGCAATCATATGAAGGATATTTTAGAAGTAGGGTTAGCAAAACTATTAATAAACGCGGAAACTTTGAAGGATCTCATCTCATGTTGAAGTCTTTGCTAGTAAACTCGAAGTTTTTTTTTTTTTTTTAATATTGAGAATTAGAAAAACTGGTAAAGTTTTTATTTTTTTTTAAAGGTTGAGAATTAGAAAAACTGGTAAAGAATGCCTTGCTGCATTAAGTCCGCCCGTGTACTACTATTTGTGCATAAAGTTTAAATAAATAAATATTTGAATCAATTTGCTATAGAATGTACGTTCGTCTTTTTGTCAATCATCAGTTTGTAATTTCTAACTCCAGGTAGAGGCTACTAGGTTGTGTACATAGGACTCCACAGGTAAACCTCGTCAAAATAGAAAATCTGGGAATACAATGCTAGGCACCGCCAGGATGAGCAAAGGGAGGTAGGGAACAGCCTACCTTTTCCCGAAGCGTTTCGTCATATACTTATTCGAACTCTTTTAGTTTCGGTCTGGAGAGTTTTTCCTACGCAAATATTTTTAACCGACTTCAAAAAAAGAGGAGGTTCAGTTATATTTATCAGTTATCAGTATCAATTATCATTCAGTTCATTGATATATTTATTATTATCAATGATTCAGTTGTATTTTTATTTTTTAATTTAAGGTTTTCTTTATGTTCCTATATTTTGCACCAAATTGTAGCTAAATGTTAACTAATTTTTCCAAATAAAGTTTTGATTGTGCCTTAATAACACTAAACTAAATCAACGAATTCTCAGGATCAATTTTCTTATAAATATTCTCTTCATTGTACAAAAACTAAGAAATATCTTAATACTAGATGGTGCCAGTTATCCCAGTGTTCACAAACTAATATTTTCTCATTGAGCTACATTACAGAATTATCATTACCTGCCTCCGTGATCGAGTGGTTTAGGCATTTTGCCTCATGACCCGGTGGTCGTAGGTTTGATTCCCACGGGAAGCATACTTTGTAAAGCTGTTTCCAGTTTGGCTAGGACATTGCAGGTTTGAATCACCTGATTATCTGATAAAAAGATGATTCCGTGCTTCGGAAGGCACGTATAAGCCGGTGGTCCCGACCGCCAAAGGGCAGTCGTCAAATAAACCATGTCAGAGGCCCTTGAGGCGGTTTAGAAACTCAGACACTAGGGTGTGTGGGTCTATTCTATTCTATTTTTTATTAATGGCAAGTAGAGCCGATGTCGACTATTCTGCCAATGTCAAAAGTAAATTGGGAAAAGCAAGTGTGCATTAGACTAAGTTTTTGTAAACTGGTCAAGGTGTGTGGTTCGTTAGACCTTACTGTCCACACGATAAAATGAAGTCGGTAAAGAACATTACCTACCTACTTATTGCTTTAGAAATTGTTTTTGCCAACCGTCCAATATTTTCTTTTTTTATTTCTGAGAACATCAAACACACAACATAACGCTTCAGGTTTAAAATGACGTCACTTTGACGTCGTTTTTACCGACTCAACTTTGAACCTGACTTAGTATACTAACAAAAACTTTACGTACTTATGTGCGCAGTAATAAACATTCTTCAGAAACTAAATAATTTATGAGGTTATTGTTGATGTCAAAGTAACAAGACAAACATCTCGAGATTTGTATTTTTTATGGTTTTGTCTGTTTTTAAAAGTTCCATTCAGGTTAGGTACCTTGTAGCTGACTGTCGTAAAACTACTTAAATTAATTATGAATGTAACCAAAATTAGCCTCTCCAAACGAATGAATGGCGTTTAGCAATCTCACAAAAACTTGGGACTGTTTTACAATATTTTGTGACGTCGTCGCGTTGTCAACGACTAAATTGCGATTTGCTATCCAGTTTTGGTTAGTACCCAAACTATTATGTTAAGAAATCTTGGGGCCAATTCTGCAAATGTTTTAGAGTTTCGTAGCCAAAGAGTAAATTGGGACCCTATTACTAAGAGTCTGCTGTCCGTCCGTCTAACACCAGGCTGTATCTCATGAACCGTGATAGTTGGACAGTTGAAATTTTCACAGATGATTTATTTCTGTTCCCGCTATAATAACAAATACTGTATGGCTCAGAGGTACTTACAGTTGAGTTGTTGGATGTGAGTTGACGAAAACCACAGATTTCACTATAATTCAGTTTATTGCACGAAAGTTACACGATAAATAAGGTTGGATGCTAATCCGCGGTTATAGCGCTACGGCAGCTATTGGTCAACTAACTAATTATTAAAGTAAATAAAATGAGTAGCGAAAAGTAGGTCGCGGCGTAAGCAATTTGCCTGTACGTGAACCGTACAAATACTATGTCATCTGCCTAGCCTCTACCCAACTATACTGGGGTTGGCTTCCAGTCAAACCGGATTCAGCTGAATACTAGTGTTTTGCGGTGAGCGGCTGCCTACCAGACCTCAACAAATGCTATAAACAGAATAAAAAAAATATTTGAAGGGGCTCCAATACAACAAACGTGATTTTTTTGTCGTTTTACAGATAATGGTACGGAACTTTACGTGCGCGTGTCCGACTCGCACTTGGCCGGTTTTTTAAAGTAAAGATTGCATTCGTATATCAGTCGCAATCTGCCAAAAATGTAAGGAAATTGAGGCTTTTTGACAAATTGCGACAGATATGCGAATGCGAACAATGCTCTTAAAAGAAATAATAGAATTGACAATCTTTTACTTCAATATATATATAGTCAAATGGTTTTTCTCAGAAATATTGTTTTTCTATGTTTCTGATTGAAAATCGTTCAATACTTATATTTTTCTTTAACTATTCCAAATTGCTCCCAAATCACATTTAGAATGCATATTCATTTCGTTTGAATAACTTGTTTTCCTAGATCTTGTACAAAACGCGACCACTGTACCCACTTTATTCACTCGGAGAGTACTTAAAACACATCTCTGTCCCTACAAATGCCCTTTACGTTCTAGGGCCACAGTAACTCTATGGAATAAATTACGCGACCCATTTTTTTTAGAATGAGAAATCATCAAATAACTCCTCCCGCTCTGGGCGGAGCAGAATGGAGTGTCATACTCTTACTGACTAAAACCCATCCGTGTTCCTCCTAATGCCCTTTGCTCTCTGTAACAAATCATAAAATCTCAAATCTGTCTCCTGCTTGATAAGGGGGATTGTACTCTTCTGATTCATTTCGTTGCGGGATCCAAGACAGTTGAATCGTTTCTCCGGGACTCGTTGGGCATAATTAACTCGGCGTTTATCTGTTCGTCGCTACAGTTGATTCTGACTTTCAGGAGTAGCAGTGGTTGAGGATGTCATCTCACAGAAGGAGGCGGCGGAGCGCGCGCGGGAGGACGATCCTCTCGCTGCGCCGCTCCGCAGACGAAGGCGAGGTCGGAGAAGACGTCCTCTTCTCCCTCCTCGCGGTGGTGATGGGCGGGCGACAGGCGCGGGGGCGCCTCCGCCCGTATTGCACACATCACCACCATCGTCGGAGGTTCCGGGCCCTCCCCCAACGGGGGGGGCGTGAAGGACCCGCTGTGAAGGCGGGCGGTCGTCGGAGGTGGACTGGACGTAAAGGCTACGCCGTTCTCTTAGTCCACCCCCACTAAGACGCTGCGGGAATTTCAGTGCTGGGTTGTTTTAGTGGGTATACCGGGCTTACCCGGGGAGTCCCACATACCCCTCCCACTCCCCCGAGTGAGAGGGTATGCGTAATGCATTTTTTCCCAGCCGGAAAAAAAAAGGAGTTGCAGCGGTTGGGAATGTGTGGCGGGCTTGTAATGCCCTTTGCATTTCAGGGCCGCGGTGACTCTTTCGAACCCTACTACCTTAACTTGAATGAAAAACTCTACGTGGCTCAATATTTTTTTCTAAGAAAAACAAAGTGCAATATTTCCATGTAATTCTTCCGCGTCTGACCCAGAGTGAACTGAAGGTAATTATTATGTAGCTGCTGCAATAACTAAGTATAATTAATTAATTTCGTTCCATGCGACTGCACATGCTGTGTTGCCAGATCATCATCATCTGCCTGCCCTAATCCTATGTTACTTGGGATCGGTGTAACACGTTTTTTTTCGTCCATTCTGACACCAGTCTTATATACATCACTGACTTGACATCTAAGCATTCTGAGACTATTAGTTAAAATAAATTTAAAAAAAAACTTCAAAATAAGTTACAAATTTTATTTCTAACTAGCTGACCCGCGCAACTTCGTCTGCGTCACAATTTCCATTATTGCTCCGCTCTTTTTTATCTTAGCGTGATGATATCGATAGCCTATAACCTTTCTCGATTATTGGGCTATCTAAAACTGAAATAATTTTTCAAATCGGACCAGTAGTTCCTGAGATTAGCGCGTTCAACCAAACAAACAAACTCTTCTGCTTTATAAATATTAGTATAGATTCAGGCAATCGATACGTAAAACACTTAAAAAAGCTATGATCTTGATCATAGCTTTTTTAATTTGGGAATAAAGACTATGCCCACACTTGATCAAGAACCACAATTTGAATAAAGTTATCTATACTTATAATAAATCTGTAGAGAGGTCAATTCTGTACATGAAATATATTTCTAAAATAACTATCAGGGGGTGTTTAGGGATTGATACTGATGCCAAAAATGCAATCAGTACAATTTTTGTCTGTCTGTCTGTCTGTCTGTCTGTCTGTCTGTCTGTCTGTCTGTATAACCGTTATAGAGACAAAAACTACTCGACGGATTTTAATGAAACTTGGTACAATTATTATTCATACTCCTGAGCAGGTTATAGTATACTTTTCATCACGCTACAATCAATAGGAGCAGAGCAGTGAAGGGAAACGTTGGGAAAACGGGAGAAGTTACTCCATTTTTAAGCTTCCGTCGCGTGTGCAACCTTAATGGTGAAAGCTACACAGAAATCATGTATCACGGAAATGTTCTCCTTAAAATTATATAAAAAATATCCAACGACAGCATATGTCTCTTTTATGATTGACGAACAATAACACGTGTAACTCCCGATAGCTTAGCAATTCGAAGCTTTCTGATTGTATTTGTCTACTCTTACGTGTATAAAACTCTCAGTCGTCCCTAATTCACATTAATAAAAGTTAACATTATTAACTATTCCATAAAAAAAGAATCATAGAAATCGGTATAGAAACACCAAAGTTATACATGAAAAACGCTAATAATAAGCCATCGCGCGTGAATACTGAATCATGCTATAAGGATTATTTTTGTGGTCGCGAACGCACAGGCAGGCGGCTAGCTTGGCGCCTAGAGGCTAGCGAGTAGCTTCGGAAAACGGCTTACGACAGTTTGCAATATCCTTTAATAATTATAATGTCGAGGGGAAGATGGTTATAATTTCGCTTTACACCAAACGAGTAATATTATAAATGTGAAAGTTTGGTTGTTTGTTACTCAATCACGCCAAAACGGCTTAACGGATCTTAATGAAATTTAGAACAAAGATAGATTATAGTCTGGAATAGCACATAAGCTACTTTTCGTCCCGGGAATATGTTCCCTAGGGATCACGCGGGCGAAGCCGCTGGCAGAAGCTAGTCAAGAATAAAGTTGGATAGAAGTAATAAGCCAAAACTAATCAAGAACCACAATTTGAATAAAGAATTCAGCTATCTGCACAGCTTACATAGCCAACAACGCATTTTCCCATTCCTGAATTTCCAATTCCCAAGGCTGAATTTTGAAACCTGGCAACACCTATTCTAGACTTCATCGCCCAAATTCGCCCGAACGCACCCGACACGCTTCATTCGTAATGAGCATGCCCATGGCATAGCACGCGCTAATTAGAATTATATTAGCGACTCATAAGCCGCATACGTATGGATCCTCTCGAATGAAGATCAATGGACAGAGACACTTTGCTTAGCAATGACGCTCTAGAGCACTTTGATTTTTAGGGTTCCGTAGCCAAATGGCAAAAACGGAACCCTTATAGATTCGTCATGTCTGTCTGTCTGTCCGTCCGTCCGTATGTCACAGCCACTTTTCTCCGAAACTATAAGAGCTATGCTGTTGAAACTTGGTAAGTAGATGTATTCTGTGAACCGCATTAAGATTATTACACAAAAATAGAAAAAAAAACAATAAATTTTGGGGGTTCCCATACTTAGAACTGAAACTCAAAAAAATTTTCATCAAACCCATACGTGTGGGATATCTATGGATAGGTCTTCAATAATGATGTTAAGGTTTCTAATATATTTTTTACTGAATAATTTGCGCGAGAGACTTCCAAAGTGATAAAACGTGTGCCCCCCCCCCCTTAACTTCTAAAATAAGAGAATGATAAAACTGAAAAAAATATATGATGTATATCACCATGTAAACTACCAGCGAAAATTGGTTTGAACGAGATCTAGTAAGTAGTTTTTTTTGTAATACGTCATTAATCGTAAATCGCAACTTTTGCTTATAAATACCTACAGTTTTGCACGGAACCCTCGGTGCGCGAGTCCGACTCGCATTTGGCCGGTTTTCGGTAATTAGCTGATGCCTGCCGCTTCGCCCGCTTGACAAATCATATACTAAAACCTTCCTCTAGAACTACTTTATCCATTGGTGAAAACAGCAAGAAAATCGGTGCAGTAGTTTTTAAGTTTATCGCGAATAGATAGACAGACAGACGCGGCGGAGGACTTTGTTTTAAAACAATTATGTAGTGATTTGAAAAGTTAAATCTTTCGCCGCGTTACATTTTAGCTCTTGCGGACCAACAGTGGTCCCAGGCTCCCTATTATGACGTGCCAATGCGATCATGATTAAGCTCAGAAAAAAGGGATAGTGTTAGTGTTAGTGTTAGTGCGTCTTGTTTAACTCTGTCTCCCTCCCACAGCTTATATATGATCGTTTTATGACGTCATAGTAGGCCAGTTGTACTAAATGTTGGGAACCGATGCGCTAAAGCTATAGAATTGCACCTCACGTCCAGTGATTGCAGAGATTTTTCTAAGCAATTATATGCACGTGATTTGTTTTACTTAGATTTATATACTTTCCAGGTACGGCTAATGAGTTTTATGGGAGAATATAAAAGCGAAGTACTATTTAACTGTTCATATGTAAACAACTGGAATTGCTATGAATAATGGGTATTACGATTAGGTAGTTTCCTGATTGATTAAAGGTCATTTCAGCTCAAATAAAGGTAATATTATTAAAACCGTTAGATATTGACTGGGACCATTACAGGCTACAGCCGGCCTATTTTTTCGATATCTAAGCGTGTGCACTTAGGTGAAGTGAATGACAAGTGAGCTGTCATTCCACCTTGTTTCTATGGATTGACGCTCGTTCACTTCACCAAATTTTGTCTGTGTTTGGAACCAGCCGATTTTGTAAACATGTCGAAGTGGAAGCTTGGATGAAAAGATCAGGATGTGAGCTGTCATTCCGTCTTGATTACATGGTAGATCATTTCGTGATCATTAAACCGAAGTCTTCAGCCGCTCTATTCCGTTGACATCTCACCGTGTTCACTTAGGTGAAGTCAACGACAAGTGAGCTGTCCTTCCATCTTGTTTATATGGTTTGACAACACACTTCGTGTTCACCCACGCCTTCACTTCGACATGTTTACAGAATCGTCCGGCTGTTCGACATGTTTACAGAATCGACCGACTGTTCGACATGTTTACAGAATCGGACCGCTGGTGACATGCAACAATCTGCCAATCCGATTATTTTATAATTCACTTTCTTACATAGTCTACGTTCTTTAACAGCCTCACCACACCTCTCACAGAAAATAGTTAGAAAACAATGTTTTAATCTAAATAGAATAGGTACACTAGTGGTAATTTAATTACGTAAACTCATTCATCTAATATTTGTCTAGTTTTAATGACATTTGCAATCTTTCTGTGTGGATGTAATCGTGAGTTAGAAAAATATAGTTTTTCTTAGCATCATGATTTAGCAAGTTTTTTTGCACACTTTTCTATTTACCTACAGAAATTCTTTAAAAGCTTTTACATAAGTGCTGTGTTCATAATTATTTGCAAGACTTCAATTAGCACCAGATATCAAAGAATGTGGAAGAGATATAAAACAAGTAGCAAAAAGAATCTGATATCAACATAGAATACTTCCATAACAATTCAGCAAGTTCTAATGGAAATTAATTAGCCGATTTTACTAATCCTTGATACGCATACGCAAGAAACCTAGGCCTAAAAATAAATAAAAAAATATAGAAAAAAAAACCTGGAGCCACGGGTTTATGGCTGTATGGAACAAAATAAATGAAGTTTAAATGAAAATCGTATTCTTAATAGCTGAGACACCTTCTGCTAAATCATGCATGAGTCACCGGTCAAGTATTTCTAAAAGTATTATTTCATAAAACAAAAACTGAAGACGGGCGTTAAATTTTTCCTATTATCATTAAATTAAGTAAGACAAAGCTAGATCCGTAAGAGACGAACATTGCCATTGAAAACCAAAACCAATTGTCAGATGAATAGTTCAGCTAAATACCTAAACGAAACGGTAGTTGTGAAGATAATGCGGAAAAACTTAAATGACTGTTCAGACGCTAGCACATCAAGCTCTTTGCGTTCCAAGTACAAGGTGACTCTTTCACCAAATCCTACATCCCTGGATCGTTTATTTACCCACCTAACAGATCAATTGATAATACGAAGAAACTAACAAAAACACCTACTTCCGAAATTAAAGTTATTTTTTACTTTGTAGTGTTTTTTTTTTTTATTTGGTTGTCGGTTGTATTTTTTTGTAAAAGTTTTTTATTACCTCTAAGTACCTACGCACCATAGTCTGCGCCTGAGTTTTGCATGCCCATAACAAGTGAAACTATTACGCAGGCCCAACATACCTGATGCACGCGATGTGTACAATTGGGCCAAGTATACAATAATTACTATTAAAATTGTAATCGTACGTAATTCAAGTAATCGTACCTTTCAAGCGTCATTATTTTTTCACTTAGACTTAAATAATTTATCCTCAACGTCATTCATAAACGTCAATTTTCCTGTCTTTAGTTGTCTCTAGAAATCTGCGTTTGTACAATAATTAGGCATTCGTAGGTCCGTAAATAATTATGAATCCTACTAATATTATAAATGCGAAAGTTTGTGAGTATGTATGGATGTTTGTTAGTCTTTCACGCAAATACTACTGAACCGATATGGTATGTAGGTAGCTGAAGACCCAGAATAACTCATAGGCTACTTTTTATCCCGAAGTTCCCGAGGGATCGGGATTTACACGTGATTAACGAGAATTTCTCCGCGGGCGAAGTCGCGGGTGGCCTCGATATATGATACCTTCAAAATATGGTAGGCTGCACATAAACAAGCTTTTCTTTTTCGAAGAACTTCGTTTTGCTGATGATACCAGATCGTAGCAGTCAGCAAGGAGCTTATGGCTAAATAATCACAGCCGCACAGGTCGATCTTCAAGGTTAAGCATCGCTTGCCAAAGTGATCGGTCACCACTGGGTGAAGCCGGTCGATTCTGTCGACATCTCACCGTGATCACTTAGGTGGAGTGAACGACAAATGAGCCGTCGTTCTTATCTTGTTTGTATGGTTTGACAGCTCACTTGTCGTTCACTTCGCCTAAGTTTTCACTTCGATATGTTTACAGAATAGCACTGCAGACAGGCCAGGCCAGGCTGGGTCTGGGGCCAGTGGTGGTATCCATTACATTTTCAGCTAAGCTATTAGTGCCAGCCATCATTCTATATCCGCTGTCAATACGATCTTCCGCAGTCATTACGAGTAGTCAGAAGCCAGAATATCTGAACTCAGTCATGCCAATGGTTTCATGTTATCCAGTTACTGGATGGAGCTTAGACAGGCAGATGAGCCATCCCAAAATTCCAGCTCAGGTCACTAATAATTGAATATTAAGTGGACTCACATTATTTATCATACGTGTTTAAGACGGATTTCCCACATTTTTGGCAAGTCATTGAATACATACCCATATTCAGTAGTTCTCGACGATCTTGTAAACGAGCATAAAAAACCAAGCTATGTACGATGGTTCTAATAATTTCATGACGACATTGAAAATCACGTGAAACAAACCAGCAATAATTTGTATCGTATAAAAAGTAACAATTTATGGGACAAAGTTCGCTCAGCATACTTAGCGTAACGACATAAATAACAACTAGATGATTACAGAATTACTGGTACTTAGCCATCCCAACATAGGCGAGGCAGATTGAATGATACCAGCTCAGGTCACTTATATTGCCCTAGTGAATAATAAAAACCAAATAAATATAAAAACTATTTATTTTGTTACTACCAAATAAATATTAACTGGATTCACATTATTTATCATACGAGTATATGATGGTTTTCCCACAGTTTTTGCAAGTCATTGAAAACATAGCCATATTCAGTAGTTACCGGCAATGTTCCAATCGACCATTGCCCATTAAAAAAAAACATCCATAAGCATAAAAAACCAAGCCATGTACGATGGTTCTAATTTATTTCATGACGACATTGAAAACCACGTGAAACAAACCAGCAATAATTTGTATCGTATAAAAAGTAATAATTTATGGGACAAAGTTCGCTAAGCATCCTTAGCGTAACGACATACATAACAACTAGATGATTACAGAATTATAAAATACTAGCTGACCTGCGCAACTTCGTCTGCGTCACATTTTCCATTAATGCTCCGCTCCCATTTGTCTTAGCGTGATGACATATAGCCTTCCTCGATAAATTGGCTATCTAACACTAAAATATTTTTTTAAATCGGACCAGGCGTTCCTGAGATTAGCGCGTTTAAGCAAACAAACAAACAAACTCTTCAGCTTTATAATAGGTATTACGAGTAGTATAGATTTTGTCTTCTTTATAGTCACTGCAATTATTTGTGATCATAATTATATTATTTATCAACCCTTTTGGGCAAAATTGATATTAAAAAATAAATAATTGTCTATAAATAACGCAAAAGAAAAGCTCTACCTACCTACAAGGTGTTTTTTGTAAGCATAGTAAATCATTAAATGTTTCTTCGCTCTGGGCGGAGCAGAAGGGAGTGTCAGACTCTTACTGACTAAAACCCATCCGTGGATGCCCTTTGCGTTCCAGGGCCGCGGTGACTCTTTTGAACAAATCCACAACCCTGACATGCATTGCTCCTAGCAGGCCCTGTCTACTATGCTGACATCTCTATATACAAGGCCAAACCTGAAAATATATCATTGAACGCTTCATTATGAACATCTTCGGGACCAACCATGAACTCGTAAAGTCAGTCAGTTTATTTTTTTTCTACTTTATTTATTATTAGGGACTTATACAGGTATACATGCCAATCATAACTCAACACAAACTTAATTAAACTATGAACAGCTCCAGAGTTAGGTGACGACATAAATGATGGAATATGTGACAACTTAACGTCATGCATATTTGCAGTACCACGGTACATGAAGAGCCTCCGAAACTGTATGTAGACCTTTACCAATATCCTTTTTCTTTTGACCTCTGATTAAAATATTCATTCTAAACTTCATGACTTTCAGTACATTTTGTTGGGTTATACAATCAAAATCGGTTAAGAATTTTGGATTTTAAATTGAAATAGCTGGAGTTCGATAGTTCAATGATGGTTTTATGTTATCCAAGTAGGTAATCGAAATTGCGTATTTTGCTTTTCTGCGATTTTGTAGTGGTGTTGTTGACACCTAACAACACCACAACTGGGTACCACTAAAAAGTGAAAAACAAAAAACTTAAAAAAAAAAAATACAACCGACTTCCAAAAAAAAAACACTACAAAGTAAAAAATAACTTCAATTTCGGAAGTCGGTGTTTTTGTTAGTTTCTTCGTATTTTGACACCGACTTCGAAGTCGGTTGTGTTTTTTTGTAAAAAGTTTTTTTTAGTAGCCACATCGACCGGCCCTACGCTTCCCGCACCCGCGAAATTCGATAATGTTGTAGATTAACTAGCTTTTACCCGCGACTTCGAACACGATTATCTCGTTTTTCCCGTTCCCGAACAAATTTTGGCATGTAGGTAATTAGCGCTCCCCTACACTTCCTAAGGCTACAAGGAACCTACATGCCAAAGTTCAGCTTTTTACAACCAATAGTTTCGGCTTTGCGTTGTCTGTCAGTCATTCAGTCACCCAGTCAGACACCAGCAACGCAAGAGTTTTGTACGTATTGTTTTTTTTTATTCAAAACGGGGAAACTCTTGGCCCAAATCTCACCTGATGGAAAGTGATGATTAGGCCGAAGATGGAAGCGAGTTTCACCCGCAATCCTATAACATAGAGGAACTGGCTATCATACCTCTAATTGCCGGAACACAACAATGCTGTTAACATTGTTGTTATGGCGACAGACTTAGACATGATGGTGGTAGCTTGCCAGGCGGACTTAGAAGTCCTACCACCAACCAAACTGAGCAAAAAATTTGCCCCCACTGCGAATCGAACCACTAGACCACGAAGGCGGTTAGTGTCACCGGTTTAGCACCACCCGGGGACCACGTGTAGGGATTTGCTGAAGGGTATTCTCCTGCGGACGCGGGTGACTCGGCGCCCAAAAATTGATTGATTGAGAATTGATTTTAAGGATTTAGCTGAGTATTTTTCAATACATGTATAACCAACTATACCTATATGTAACTTAACTTTCGCCGCAAACTTGCAAGGCACTACAACAGAGATGAAACATCTTCGTAGAAAATAATATCCAGTGTCCCTTGCATGTCGTATTAGAATAAAATGAGAAAGTCTACGCGTAGACAGCGAAGGGCAGAGGTCAGGGGCCCGGTATCTGATTCAGGCAAACCCGCGCCTTGAACATTGTTTTATTTCCAACTAGCTGTCCACCGCGGCTTCGCTCCCGTCAATTGGCTATAGGGTAGCCTGCCCATTTTTTTTTGGAAGCTTGATTTTTATGCTACAATAAGCTACAGTAATTTTATGTAGGACTAGCTGACCCGCGCAACTTCGTCTGCGCCACATTTTCCATTACTGCTCCGCACCTATCTGTCTTAGCGTGATGATATATAGCCTATAACCTTCCTCGATAAAATGGCTATCTAACACTGAAAGAATTTTTCAAATCGGACTAAGTAGTAGTTCCTGAGATTAGCGCGTTCAACCAAACAAACAAACAAACTTTTCTGCTTTATAACATTAGTATAGATATCTTCGTTTTATAAATCTGATTTTCTATCTTAATTCTTTAAATTACCGAATACTATCGGACGTACACTTAGAGCCACTATTAATGCACCTACCGACATGCTTATTTAAAATACCAAACTTACACAATCCGCACACCATTCAATTTTATTTCTACGTGAACGACACTATACAATTTCAACCCTCAACCACATCTTAGAACATCACAGCAATCATTACCATATTTCACCATTCACGTCGTTTTTTGTTGCGGCGTTTTACCGCTTTATCGCCATAAAAGAGCAATGAAACGCGTCTACATATATTTTGACGGCGTTATGGCGAACAGCGATTGGCTATTGAATAATACTGTGGCTATCGAGGTACTCATCATTACATCTACCAATAAAATCTTTAATGGCGGTACGTTACACGTCAGGCCGCAAAAAATTGCACAGTGTGGAGAAAATTGGTAAATATTTGTAGTACTAAGATTTTAATGCGTATTTCGCGGATTGGGTTTTGTTATGGTCATTTTTTGGTTACACTTTTATAATATCGAATGTAGTTTTCTGATTAAACTGTTATATAATTACTAGCTGACCAAGCAAACGTTGTTTTGCCTTATAGAAAAAAAAATTCGGCCTCTTCTCAGACCTAAAGAATATACACAAAAAAATTACATAAAATCGGACTAGCCGTTTGGAAGAGTTCGATAACAAACACCGGGACACGAGATTTTTATATAAAGGAGTCCTATTACATTTTTTACGGAAATTCATGATTTTTGACGCTGTAATTTTCAGCAGCAGTAAGATATTTTAATTATTTGATCCTGAATAACGATAGTGCAAGTCTCTTTCTTGTAAGTTGGAGTTACACATTTTCATTTTTCTTTTCGTGTAATTTACTATAAATATTTTACGAACACAGTTTGCAAGAAAAAATGTCGGCGATGGAACTTTGACGGTCAAATTCACATTGTTACAATCAATTCTTTTAAAAGCTAAAATTGCTAAAAGGTAAGTTGAATGTTTTACTTGTTTCTAGAATTTCTTGAAATCCCTTGAGTTTTCACGGAAAAAAACGTAAAGAAAGCCTAATTTAAGCCAGAATTGTCTTCATTCAGCGTCCATTATATTCCAAATAAAAACAATTTTATCAAATAAATTAATATGATATAAAATTTCAATCTACAATGAGTACGTTTCATTAGTTTTCGTTTGTCAATGTAATAAAACCAAATTACAATAAATAATATTAAAGTACTATATATTCTGCGTCAATTCAGCGCGCGCGCTCCTCAGTCTCGCGCGAGCGCCCAAATAAACTATAATCATATTCAGACTAGTAAGTATCAAAATTGTTTCGCGGACTATAGATGTACTCCTAACCCAGACCAACGTAACTTCGTCTATTGCAAACTAGCATTTACGATTCGTAATAGGACTCTTAAAGATAAAACATTGACACTTCTAATCGCATTTAGCAGAATCGATGATTTTCTCTACTGCAACATTGTTTTTTTTTTCTTAAGCAAACGTCACAAGGCCGATATATCTAATGAAATAAAACCTAATGAGAAAATCAATCGATGCGTCCTTTGATTCCCTTAATGGTATAGTTTCTATTAAGGTATAGGTTCCTTATGGGCAACCGGCTCAGTATGCGACAAAGGTTTCTCGTAAAATTTCACCAAAGACAACCAATGCCTTGCTTTCGTTTAATGTTTGCTGTTAATTACCTTTAGTAAGTACTCAGAGTGGTACTTGAATAAATATTGTCGTTCCAAACTTTCCTCAGTACTAAATTCGCTACTTAAGGTGAAACTCAGGGTTTTCTAAAAGGTACGATAATAGAGGCGACCATTAGGTACTTGTTATGTGTTTAGAAAGATTAAAACTACTAATGAGTTTTGGTGATATTATTTTGTTGCTACTTAGGAATATATCAGTAATCAAGTACTCATAACCTGTCCCCAAGTGTAATGCTAACTTTGTAAAAACCAGTCTGATTACAATATTACACCTCGACAATCATAATGAACAAGATAAAAACATTTAGGCACACACACATACTGCCCTACATAGTGCCCTCTTTTCTTGCTCGCCAGTGTACTTGATAGCCCATAAAACGGGGTACAATTCCCAACACCAGGCTAGGCCATGGTTTAATATTCAGGCTTTTTATTGCGTCCACCCGACCGTGGGACCACGAAATGAAAACAAGAAAAAAGCGGCCGGTCTGTGCACTTATTGTTGCCAGGCAGTGTATGCGTAGGCTATGTCTATGTCATTGAGCTTTGGTGCATGAACTTAGCTTTGGACGTAAAGAAAAGCTTTTGTAGTTGGAATAAAATTAGGTTCGCAACTTTTCATTTCTACTTCTCGATGACCTGAGTATCAATTATTCTACAATTTTTTTAAGAAACTTTCGCATTTGGATTCAGTCGAGGTCTATAGAAATTGAGGCTTTTTTAACAGATGCGAATGCGATCACTGCTTAAAATTAATAAAATTGGCGGACTCTGATAACATTTTTGGGGTAGGTACGAATAATTGCATCTAAAAGTACAAATTATTCCATTGCATTTATTTGGCACAAATGTACAGAGGTGGACTTAATGCCATAGGCATTCTCTACCAGTCAACCTTTGGGTGATGCAGAGACAAATAGATGCTTAGATTTTTTATTCAAACTGGAATAGTGAAAAAGGAGCAAGCTTACCCAGAAGGAGCCTATTCACTCTACTAAAAAAAGTTAAAATAAAAAACTTACCCAAAAGGAGCCTCCTTCTGGGTAAGCCTTTTATTTTTAACTTTTTTTTTGTACTTTATTGCAAATTTTTCTTGCGCCTAGCACAGCCTGAGAAATCACGAGATGTCACAAGAAATACTACCTACTCATACTAAGCAAAGATTTCTTGCGGATCATGTAGTTTAGAGATTGATAGAAGCAATTAACTAGTACTCTACTTTCTCGAAACACGTCGTTATCGTTAATAATGGGAACTTGAAGACAATGTGTAATGTGAGAGGTTTTATGTCCTCCAACTGCCAGTTTGGTTTGTGTTTTAGCATAAACAGAAGCTGGAATGAATATCAATCTCTAGCTATTGCCATTCAACGTGGCAATGGTTAATTTTTTTATTTATTTAGTTACGTATAATACGTTTAGTTGACGGTTCGCGTGACCCAAGGGCTGGCTTTTATCTTGGACAGAGGATAAGCATTGCCATACAACGTGGCAATGCAGCCAGTCTTTTGGGCTCACTTCCAGTCAATAGCGATGGGGACCCCGTTTGTTTTGGTATGGTCATGTGTACAGGAGGGATGAAACGCATGTTTAAATGTGGAAGGATGGAGAGGGAGAGGAAGGCCAAAGAAAAGATGGATCGTTTGTGTGAGGAGCGATATGAAAGAAAAGGGAGTTAGTGATAGAGTGACGGCTGATAGGACAAAATGGGAGAAAATAAAAAACTTTTTACAAAAAAATACAACGGACTTCCAAAAAAAAAACACTACAAAGTAAAAAATAACTTTAATTTCGGAAGTCGGTGTCAAAAAACGAACAAATTAAGAATAACACCGACTTCGGTTGTATTTTTTTGTAGAAAGTTTTTTATTTTTCACCTGACAACATCACTGCAAATACAAACGCACTAGTTGCACATACGATTTTCGAAAATTCCCCTCGACTTCTCTGGGATGCCATCATCAGATCCTGGTTTCCTTATCATGGGACCATTTGGGAAGTATTCCCTTTCCAACAAAAAAAAAAACATTTTTAAAATCGGTTGGCAAGCGACGGAGTTATGCCCGAACAAACATAAAAAAAAACTTCAAACATCCGAATTGAGAACCTCCTCCTTTTTGGGAAGTCGGTTAAAAACAGCGTTTTGCACCGACCCCAAGTAACATGGGATAAGGGCAGGAAGATGAATATTTCTAGTTAAGCATTTCAAAAATATATAATGTTGCTAATGACTGCTCTTGTCTGACGGCACGGTTGGTGCAGTGGTTGAGCGATCGACTGCTGCGTCGCGTGTCATGGGTTCGATTCCCGCACGGAACAAATATTTGTATGGCCTACAGATAATTGTTCCGGGTCTGGCTGTTTGTGTATGTGACTTTGTATGTTTGTAAACGTACCCACGATACAGGAAAAATTCCTAGTATGGGGCAATGTTTAAAAAAAAAAATACTGACAAAGATCTAGCTATGGTCAGATATAAAAACTATTTTCAGTAGACGAAGCTACGTCACCCAAATAAAACATAAAACAAGTGTGACCAATTTTACATAATAAAGTTATATTTATTGGGTTTGCCTGTCTGGCTCGTCTAGACCAATTCTCATTTGTCCGTCTATCTGTATGTGCATAATCTAAAAATCATGTAACAAAATCATTTGTTTTAATTAGTTACAGAATAATTCAGGTCTTTGCACAAGCCGAGTTAATGATCGTAAGAACTCTAAGGTTTTGCCTAAAACGTTTCATGTTTGTTACGTAGTTTTGATCTTTTTAACGCAATAACTGTTGGACATAAAAGAAACCCGTCCAAGTGCCAATCGTACTCGCACACGAAGGGTTCTGAGGACTTAGTGTGAGTTTTTAACGTTCTCGATCGCGTTAGCGTAAATGCTAATTTGTATTGAAACTGAATATGATAGCCAGTCCCCATGTGTAAGAGGAACCCGGGTGAAACTCGCTTCCATCTTCGGCCTAATCATCACTTTCCATCAGGTGAGATTTGGGCCAAGAGTTTCCCCGTTTTGTATAAAAAAAAAAATATATAAAAAAATAAGCGGCACCTGGTGAGAATAACAGATACCTAATCTCTTTTTTTCTATACACTTTGACATAAGCAAACGTTTACGTTAACGCGATCGAGTACGTTAGAAAACTCACACTAAGCCATCTGTAGGTACCATAAATTAAAAAAAAACACGTTTATTGTACGGGACCCCCTTTAATGTTTTATTGTTTGTTGCAATATCGGCAATATCGGAAATACACACTCTGAAAATTTCAACTTTCTACATATTATCGTTCTTGAGATGCCCGCTGACAGACACACAGACGGACGGACAGCGGACTCTTAGTTGCAGGTTTCTGTTAGTTACCTTTTGGGTACGGAACCCTAAAAATGAACGACCGATATAAAGGAGTAACATTATTCTGTCATGCAATGCGATTCTGCTCGGAGTAAAGCGTTTCTCCCCATGAACTCAATCCACTTCTGCAATTTCAATAAACACAGATATACATACATGCCTATAACTCTTGCCCTTTTTACGATGGGGTTTATCAGAAAATATAGAACGCCATGAACTGTTATAATCTTTACGAACTATCCGTACTGATTTTGTCTGTGCCAAAAAATTCACGAATGCAGTTTTATTTTTAGTTTTATTAGGTTTTGAAAATGATCATACCTATACATACATTTATCTCTGGCATCTGTCATAGCAAACCAAAACCATTAAATATAAATTCCTTGTTTTAGTGAAAGGGAAATCATCAAATTAATGACTCCTCCCGTTCTGGGCGAAGCAGAAGGGAGTGTCACTCTTACTGACTAAAACCCATCTGTGTTCCTCCTAACGCCCTTTACGTTCCAGGGCTGCGGTGACTCTTCCGAACAAATTCCGCATCCAAACATACATTACCTACGTGTATCTGTCATCACCTCTAATCTAAGTTATGTACATAGTAATTCTATCATACCTTCAAACACATTGTCAACATCTTAAATTGCTGCTGCCGCAACAATTGTAGCTGCAAGTACGTAATAATACTTGTTTACAACTTGATAGATCTGTCATTACAATTGAGACGAGGCTCAATAACAGTAATTTTGTAAAGGTCGCCAAATTACGGTTAATCTTAGTTTATCTATGTTTAAAGTAGTCACTTGAGTATTGATAGTAATGCCTGTATTCAAGCCGTAATCTTGCTGTTTATTTCTCTAATAAATAGTTTATAGTATTAGGGGCCGATTTTTCTATAGTCAGAAAAATTGTATCAGAGGAGAAAAAATGCCGGTTTGACAGCTTTTGCATAGATGATTATGTCGAACGGCCATATTTATTCTTCAGTTAAAAATTATCTGACTATTGAAAAATCAGACCTAAGTTGAGTAAACGTTTTGATTTAAGCCGCTATGGGCATGCCAAGGTTGCGGAAAAGGAGAGTATACTTCTTGGCGACAAAAATGTCTTACTCTTTTGGCTAGCTACATTCCCTAGTTGCATTCTATTAATAGTGTTTACTACTAGGTCCGCGATTGTCATGTTTTAAACGAATGTTGTCAAAAGATTTTTCATGATTTTTGTTTCACGGTTAATGGTTTACTTTTAAATCTACGACTATAAACTTTGAGGTTATAATAAATTAACCAATTTGGGTGTACAAGGTGTTTCAAACGTTCAACGTCATATTCAACGGTGACGTTATGTGTCTGATATAATAGGTACAGTAAAGAAAAAATACCTTGGCTCATCGCCGCAAGGTTGCTGCTCTATAGATTATACTTCGGTGAGTCTGCCAAAGAACTCCACGATCTCATCCCACCGGCCCCCTTCTACCATCGGACATCCAGACGCACTGCAACTTACCATCCACACCTTGTTGCTATTCCACCAATTCGCACGAAACCTTTCCAAACGTCTTTAATGCATAGCAAAGGAGTGGAAATCTCTGCTCGCGTCTGTGTTTTTGAACGCTTACAATCCTAATCTTTTCATAGTTAGAGTGAACAGGCTCTTTTTGGGTAAGCTCGCTCTATCGTAGATTTTGCCTCTGTCATGTCTGACCTAGACTAATGTCAAGAGCAAATCCATCTCAAATAAAAAAAAAAACAAAAAAGCACGACCTTGATAACGACGGAAAAGTAAACAAAGCACTTTTCAAGCAATCTGATGCAGTTCCTAGCATTTATTTTATATATCTATACTAAAATTATAAAGCAGAAGAGTTTGTTTGTTTGGTTGAACGCGCTAATCTCAGGAACTACTGGTCCGATTGAAACATTTTTTCTGTGTTAGATAGCCCATTTATCGAGGAAAGCTATAGGCTATATATCATCACGCTATGACCAATAGGAGCGGAGCAGTAATGAAAAATGTTACGCAGACGACGTTGCACGGGTCAGCTAGTATTATATATTCTACCGCAGCGAGCTGTTGTTTCGTGCATGCCTGCTTGGAATAAAAGTTTTTTATTTTTTTTTATAAAAGGAATAAATATTTTCTTAAGTTTCTAAAGGTTAATCCATGTAAACAAGTCATGCTCCCGGATACAATGTGTGTGTATATATTTAAAACTATTCGCATTAATGATCAATTGTTTGACATCAGAATGAGATTCCTCGAGTATTTGATGTAAATCTAAAGAAAAATAAGTTATTACGAAGACTACAAAAACTTTTCGTGGGAATTTATTCTGATAATAAGACAACTACTCGCTTTTTTACTGCCTACCAGTTTTCTTGGGACTCAGATCAACAGTTTCTAGGCAAAATTAACTATATACCTACTTATTTCACTCTCTTCGTACTAGATGCAAATTAATACCATCAATAAATGTACCATATGAAGGCAATTAACGTTTCGTTCCACGAATAACACACTCTAACATATTGTTTAATGTGTCAAAATTGAAAAATTATACTCTAGTTTGGGGCCACAAAACCAGCGGGCACTACATGAACCATAACCGAAAACCAAACTATGAAACAATTAATTATTCTTCGGCCACATCATCGCTTATCATCTGGTGAGATAATGGTCAAACACGTGTTTATCAATAGAAAAAAAATACTGACTTTCAATTTATTAATGTGGGTAGTCCGGCAATGTTTACAGCTTTTTTTTTTGTATAGAAGGGTAATCATCAAATGTCTTCTCCCGCTCTGGGTGAAGCAGGAGTGAGTGTCAGACTCCTACTGACTAAAACCCATCCGTGTTCCTCCTAATGCCCTTTGCGTTCCAGGGCCGCGGTGACTCTTTCGAACAAATTCCGCAACCCCGGGAGGCACTGGCCCTAGTGGGCCTCATCTGTTTTGCTGACAACTCATTGAGGCGCGCGTGGAACACAGTTCGCCGTCGACCCGGGCCTGGTTCTGATCAGATGGCGAGCCACCCAATGCTCGCCGTCCGCAGGCCCACGCCTATGGTGGCCGGAAATCGCCCTGCGACTCCCGACGCCCGGAGCGTCTTCTTCTGTGTTCACGCGTTCGGCCACCTCCTTCGCTAGCATTACTGCTTCGCAGAAAGAGGTGACCGCTTCCCATGCCTCCTCGCTCAGGACCATGGATTGAACCAGGGCCGGACGCGAGAGGTCGCCGCCGCTGTCTCATACTTAGTGGAGATTTATAATGTAAGTATGTTAGTGAAGTTAGGTCGCCCAATAACAGTCGTGTCAGATTAAAAAAGTGATCGATAAGTAAAAATTAATCGACGGTCTCGATCCACATTTTATAATTTATCAGAGATTCATAATTAATTATATATCATCACGCTAGTCTTAGCGTGATGATATGTAGCCTGTATCCTTCCTCCAAAAGGAGCCGAGCAATAATGGAAAATGTGACGCAAACGAAGTTGCATGGGTCAGCTAGTACTTTATAAAACCCCTGTACTCCAAGTAGAGTCCCACAGTTCCACGCTAAATCGACTCCACCTTAAATCATCAATTTTTTTTAAAGTGTTGCCCCACACTAGGAATTTCTCCTGTATCGTTGGTGCGTTTACAAACATACAAAGACACATACACAAACAGCCAGACCCCGAACAAGTATCTGTAGGCCATACAAATATTTGTTCCGTGCGGGAATCGAACCCACGACACGCGACGCAGCAGCCGATCACTCAACCACTGCGCCAGCCGTGTCGTCGAAATTGACAATAGGGAACATGCACGCAATTTTTTTATTTATAAAATGAATTACTTATAAGCTCCAGTAAACACTCCAGAAAATACTTTTTAAATATCTTCATCAGCGATGAAGTTATAACGCTTCAAAGATTACTTTTAGAACGAGAAGTCCGACATGGAATTTGACGTCACATTACGTGACGTCTATACATCTGCCATAGAAAACAGCGTTTTCGCGAGAGGGACAGATATTTTTGTTTAAAATAATTATATCTCGTTTGATTTTCGAGCAATTTTGATTCTATTTCCACTGTTAGTAATATATTTTTGTATATTTTTAGATAAAGTGTTTAGATAATAAATATTTTTTTTATGCATATTCCCTATTCTTTGTACTTCTTATGGGATTAACCTGCCTTAAGGCCCTATTGTGCCAAAGTTGTATTGTCTTACTATTGTTTTTTTTTTTTAATTTTCGGGCGCTGACAGATAAGAGTCTAAAAATAAAAACTTGTAGGTTTTCTGCTTTATACGTTTGACCTCTATTCACCTGATGGTAAGCGATGATGCGGTCTAAGATGGAGCACGCTTGCCTAGAAGTAACCTATTTTTTCCATCTTCAAATTTCTAAATCCGCTCTTCATCGCTCATCGCATACTCGCTAACTTCGTGGCCCAACAATCTACTACAAGCAACAGTTACTCGAAACATCAAAGAAGTTCGCAACTAGATTGTAACGATACAAATTAACCTTTCTATATCAAGCAGTTGCTCATGCTGGAAATATAGCTTCTTGATGCCATTTAACGTTTTTATAACGATACTAAGCTATAAATATTAGTGTTGTAGTTTAATTTTATAGTTCTAAGTCTAATGCGAATAATAGAGATAACTATAAAACTGCTTTCAGACCAAGCTATAATATAATAGCATATAGCTCATACCACAACAACATCGCGCACCATACATCGTTATGGTCACGTTCGCACTGTACTGTAGGTACTATACCGTATGTCTACGACATATATGCAATAATTGAAACCACAAGTAACACTTGTCCACAGAAGTATAAATAAATTGTTATAAATTTAAAAAAACGTAAATGAAAAAATTTAAGTTTTCAAACAAAATAAATATGAAAATAAATTTAGTAAAAGTAAATCACCCTATTTAGAAAACGTACCTTGACCTCGACTGACCTCGAGAAGTGCGGCAACAATGCTCGCGCGGCGGCGTTTTGATTTATCTTTGCCAATTGCGATGAAATTCACTATGGTTATTTTTCACCCGTTCTTTTTTACTTCGTGATAAGTTGATTACTGAACTAATCTAAATAAATTCTGTCATAGCACAAGATGGATTAAAACTTAAATTTTCTCAGCTTTCTTAAATGTTGGGCGAGTGTGTATTATTAGTACAACCGAGTGTTTATTTCACCGTAAAAAACAAGTACGTAGGTATGTACAAATAAAATTAAAAACACAATTTACACACACTAAAGTCAAGTACCTACTCAGTGTCTATTTCACTGTAAGAAAATAATTAAACTAATACATACAAGTAAATAACAAAAATCACGTAAAACAATGCGTGTACTTAAGTACCTATCAAATCTTTGCGAAATGCACACACGCTATCCCGGAAGACTCGCGGTGTCCGGTGAACTGACAAAGCACCACTTACATCCGTACCTACTGGCAAAAAATAAAAGTCATAGGTAAATAGGGTGAACAATGTAATAATTATCTTTTATCGATACTTTTCTACAATTACTTATCTAATAAAGACTTAATACGCAATCAAGGCATTACAATACTAGTACTTTTGTTATTTAACAGTGAAGTGATAATTAAATTTATTGGACTTTTAAAATAAATGTTAATTTTTGTACGTTTCGACTTACGAAACTACCGTAGGTACTACCTAGATAGTGAGTAATTTCCTGGGTAGAAAACGGGTGAGTACGTTTTTTTAATAGGATGTTTCTTCCTAAAATGTAAACATTAATACATTATTTTTTATCTCTAAATCCTCTCAATTATAATTTTTAATCAGAATAGGTAGGTAGGTACATAGTGGTGCTATAATAATTCTAAACTAACCGTGTCCTTTAAAATTAGAACATCTTTTTTGCTAACCGATCATTATTCTCTTCAAAAGACAATGAGAGAAAGCTGATAATATTGTCGATAACTGTGTCCAACCCTACGCGTCGAGCGCGCGCGCAACCCGCTCCCCGCGCCCCTCCTCGCCAAAAGCCGAAGGCCTTTGAAAAAGCCGACACACGCGTGCCGCGTCCTTCTGTACTAAGCCGACAAACGAACCGCACCGCGCCAGCGTGGCAACGTTGCTTTTCAATGTTCAAGGATTCAAGTTCATTGTACTATTAACCTACTGTTGCAATTCTACAGAGTGTTCAAATTTGCTTTAAATTAAAACTCGACTTTTTGACAAAACTACTGGACCGATTTCGTTACTTTTTTGTATAGCGTTATCAAATACCATAACTAGTATGTGGTTTCAAGGATTGCATATATGTCGTAGACATACTGTATATTATTGACAATGTATGGTGCGCGATATTGTTGTGCTATGAGCTATATACTCTATGCTATATATTATAGCGTAGTCTGAAAGCAGCTTTACGATAATATATTAATAACTAGCATGTCCCAGCGGCTTCGCCTGCGTACTCCATAGGGAACATATTCCCGGAATATATAATTATAACCTATAGTTATAATTATATACCTATATATACCCTCATAGTTTCCGTACCCGTGAGATTTCCGGGATAAATATCTATCATATGTCCTTTCTCGGGTCTCAATCTATCTTTGTACAAAATTTCATCCAAATCGGTTCAGTGGTTTAGGCATGAAGAAGAGACAGATGGGCAGAGTTACTTTCGTATTTATAATATTAGGGAAGTAGGGATTTTTTTGTATATTTCTTTTTGAAATTGAACATATTAGCAGTTATTAATATTTTTGTATAGAGAACTTCAATGTTACAAAGACCTGCGTTGTAAATACGTAAAAAAATATTCGCTAACAATGTTGACTCTATGGACAATTTTATTCATCGTTGATACCTCTCATACTTAGAATATTTGATTGTTTTAGGCTGAGTTGTACCATAGAAGAAGTTATAGTTAAAGTTTGCGTCAAATTTAACACTAACAATAGCGCTGACTTTAACGGTTATAGTGAAATGTGTTGCACCAGCGAATTCATTAGCTTTGTTAAAGTTAAAGGGAAGAGTCAAGTCAAGAGATTATATTCAACGCGTTTGATAGTTGACGGATAATTTAACACAAACAATAACACTAACCAGCGGAAAGTGAGCGGTTACAGTTACGGTTAAAGTTATGACGTCATTTAACTATTTGTCAAATGGTGCAACTAATTTTTGGCCTAATCGATACTTTAACTGAAGTTTCGATGTTTGTTATTGTTAAAGTAAGATGGTGCAACCCAGCCTTAATTTTTAACCGACTTCCAATATATGAGGAGGATTCTTACTTCGGTTGGTTTTTTTTTCAAGTCAAATGAGGTTAGAAAGAGATAGCAAAACAATGCAATCACATTCCCAGCAAAGTGATTTACTCAGTAACTATTCTTTGCCAAGACGTAGAATATGTAAGTCTGACGAAAGTAAGTTGGAGAAACAAGGATCGACTTTATCCAACATTTTGTTTTTAAAATGTTTATTCTGTATGAACTGTACAATAAAGTATGTAATAAATACTGATAAGGGTAAGCTCGCTCCATCGTAGACTTTGCTTTGTCATCTCTTACACAAGACTAGAGTCAAGAGCAAACCCATCTAAAAAAAAAACCAGTTTTACAAATAGTCATGATTGTCCCTGCTCTATATAAGTTAAAATTCACTCAACGCCCCCTTCTGTTTAAAGGTTTAGTATATTTACAAGTAACGATGACTCAGCTCAGTCCCAGTAAGGAATCGTCACCTGTCTCGGATCGGTAACGCGACGCCGTCCTTGCACAAGTGGATAAGGTTACTCGATTATCGCTTGCGGTAAACTTGTGCAGGTACCGGCTGCTGTCACACCGTTTTATTTCCTACTCCTCCGCTGTACTTTTCTGATTAATTTCGTTGCGGGATACAAGATAATTGAATCGTTCCTCCGGTACTCGTCGAGTTTCATTAACTCGGCGTTTTTCTGGTGGTGGTCAATGTTGATTCTAGTGTTCAGGAGCTGCAGTGGTTGGGAATATGTGGCGGGCTTGACCTAACTAAGAAAATGCTGTCACACCGATTTGTGACAATTCATACGGTTTTTTTAAATCAACATTAAGTGTTAATATTCTCATCTTCTAATTTGTTTCAGCAGGAACATTGTTGGTATTTTCTACGTTATTATAATACATTTTTCTAATATTTTTTGCTAAATCAACATATTTTTTTTTTATTAGAGTACAAAATCTAGTCAATTAATATCTACCGATGAGTCCCGGGCCATTCATAATTATGTGTCAAATCGTTATTACCTATCACATCTTGTGTCGGTCAAAAGTATAAACAGGTTATCTTAATAATTTCGGAAGTCGGTGTTTTTGTTAGTTTCTTCGTATTTTGACACCGACTTCCGAAATTAAAGTTATTTTTTACTTTGTAGTGTTTTTTTTTTTTTTGGAAGTCGGTTGTATTTTTTTTGTAAAAAGTTTTTTATTTTTCACTTTTTAGTGGTGCCCCACACCTAACAACACCACTGCAAAATCGCAGAAAAGCAAAATACGCAGTTTCGATTATCAAAGAATCATCTAAATAGTCAAATTCCAGCTATTTCGATTTAAAATCCAAAGTTCGTAACCGATTTTGATATGATTTAAATGGGACCAATCTGCAAGTATATTCTTTTAGATAAAACAAAAAATTTTCAAATCGGTTCATAATTGTCGGAGTTATGAGGTAACAAACATAAAAAAAAAAAAACATACAACCGAATTGATAACCTCCTCCTTTTTGGGAAGTCTGTTAAAAATACTGCGACTATCAAGTTAAGAATAAATAAAAACATCGCACGTTAATTTTGTAAAACAATTTTTGGATAAATCAACAACTAATAAAACTCTACAGTGACTTTTCATATTAGAACAGCAGGGTCGTTTTAACAATTGCTATCTAAGATAAATATACAACTTTCCGGCAAATTCTAGCACGGATTCTTCTCCACAACATGTCACAAAGTGTCTTCAAATCTCATCGGGACATAAACTTAAAATAATTTATTTTTCTTACATAAACTTTGTGAACTCGTAAAAAATACTTTACAAAAGTGGACTTAATGCCTTCGGCATTCTCTGACTATGGGTAAACCATATTATTAGGGTGGTACAAAGACCGAATCTGGCATATGCAAATTACTGGAAAGACATCTAGACGCGCTGCAACTTACCATCCCTACCTTGTTGCTATTCTACCAATTCGCATTAAGCGTTTCCAAACATATTTTATAACGCGCACAACAAAGGAGTGAAACTCTGTGCCTGCGTCTGTGCTTCCAAACGCTTACAACCCTAATCTCTTCAAAGTTAGAGCAAACAGGCTCCTTCTGGGTAAGCTCGCTCCATCGTAGACTTTGTCTCTGTCATAATTATCTAACCAAGACTAGATTCAAGAGCGAACCCTTCACAAATAAGAAAATAACGACAAAAATACCATTCTGTTTGTCAGTAAGAGCAATATTAGGTACACTACGGTGTGACGGTCGTCCATACAACACATTGGTTATGTGTTAACTTTTTGAGGTTGCCCAGTTGTAGTATTTGAGCAAATATCTTGCATAACCGGCAGGTAATGTACCTTATGTATTGGTTTCACTTATGGCACCGATCCCCAGTTGTTTTTAGGGTTCCGTAGCCAAATGGCAAAACGGAACCCTTATAGATTCGTCATGTCTGTTCGTCTGTCTGTCTGTCCGTCCGTATGTCACAGCCACTTTTCTCCGAAACTATAAGAACTATGCTGTTGAAATTTGGTAAGTAGATGTATTCCGTGAACCGCATAGATTTTCACACAAAAATAGAAAAAAAAAACCAGCCAAGTGCGAGTCGGACTCGCGCACCGAGGGTTCCGTACAAACCTGTAGGTATTAAATTATAAGCAAAAGTTGCGATTTACGATTTGTAACGTATTAAAAAAAAGTACTTTCTAGATCTCGTTCAAACTAATTTTCGCTGGTACTTTACATGGTAATACATCATATACTTTTTTTCAGTTTTATCATTCTCTTATTTTAGAAGTTAAGGGGGGGGATGACACATTTTATCACTTTGGAAGTGTCTCTCGCGCAAACTATTCGTTTACGTGTGATTTTCACGACAAAGGCACTTGAAAAAACAAGTTCCATGCCTACGTAAGGTGCTCTTAAGCTAGAATAATCGGGAAAGTTCATATCAGAACTCTTAATCAATTTCACAGCTTCCTTTATCTATATCAATATTATATAAAATCACTTAGTCAAGTCTCTTCCAAATTACACAATCTTTCCCACTAACAAAACATTCTAAAATGTTACTTTCCAATTCGAAAACAATCACCATTTTAACCAATTGGTGTAAATAAATATTTACATGCATTGCATGTACAATTACGCAACATACAATCTTTTACATCATACTGAGATAAAACAATAGGTACCTAACGACGTGTCTGATTGTTCATATTCGAATACTAACATAGATATCGCAATGTATAGGTATAAAATATTTTGAAAAAATATAATGTGTGAATGATTCGAGAAAATGATATGTACGATGTTATGTTTGAAATTAAATGTTAAGAAATGACTTTTTCTTCAGAAGCTTAATTAAGTAACAAATCCTGTAATTGCATATAGGTATCACACGGCAGAGTTTGAAGGTTATTTTTATATTATTCTGATTTCACTCAAAAGTTACCCCATACTAATAGAACATTGTTTTCCAGGGTTAAAAGTAACTGATTTAGTCCCGAGACGGTGCCAATAGTTCGAGGGACTAAATAAGTATTTTACCCGCACTGTGCTTTTCATTACGAATACAAGGAAAGTAAAATTAAAAACACGAATCTGAATCAGTGAACTCATCGTGATAACAGAAATCTCTGCTATACGAAAGTGTGAACAAAGCTCGAAAAAACAAATGAAGATCGGATTGCCGCTTTGCCGACTATTTTGTATTTTTTTTCTGTGACCAGCCATTCAGCCATAACATTTTCGTCATTAATTTTATTTTATGATTTGACGGCTGTCAGTTGAAAACGAATCTCCCTGGGCTACGAAGTAATACTTTCAACCCGCTCATCAGGCAATTTCAGGCCTGTTTTCCGAGCATGAGTAACGACAAATTTATTTACGTCCCGTCTCCGTCTTTAAGACAATAATTATGTGTACTTCTCAAATGAATCGGTCCAATAAATTCGGAACAAATTTGCTATCACAGACGGATAGCCAGACAGTTGGGTTTCGTTTTTTAATCAGACATATGGAATTCCTTAAAAATAAATAGCTAGAAAAGTCATGTTGAACTCAAGGCACAGTGCACAAGCACCTAAGTAAGCGAACAACACCGTGTCATCGCTTCACACCAGTGAAATTTTGGTCACACTAAAAAACCTTATTACTACGAGCAAAGCTAAGCCCTCCTACGCACTAGCTTTTTATATGCAACCGCTAGTAATTGTACGTACTGAACCGCTATTAATGACAAGCGGTTGCATATTAAACTGGATCCGCGCGGTTGTCCGCCCCCTCGGCTGGCCGCTAGTGCGCACGAAGGCTAACTTGACATCGTTCTGGTCAATAAAGGATCATCTTGAGAGCTAGAGGTTGCTCCACACTATTGGCACAGTGAAACAAATAGCATGCCTGAATAAACTGTAAGGCACTAGATTGCATGAATGTTTGCTAGTGGATTCGATACACTGCAGCGCTTTTTATCGGTCACGCTGATTTACTGGATTAGCAATGTCCTAACGATAGTATGCTCTTATGTGGGTCTTGGTACATGTTATAATAGAAAGAAGTTTTAGTATATAATTTATAAAGCAGGTGATACCGCTGGCATCAGCTTGTATGTTATAGAGAGAAAAGATTTGTGCTTTGTATGTTTGTAACGAATAAACTCAAAAAACTACTGGACTGATTTCAAATTCTTTCACCATTAGAATGCTACATTATTACTGAGTAACATAAGTATTGATTTACAATCGAATAAATAATGATCTCTACGAAAATCGCAATACTAAATCCGCGAAATGGAAATCGCGGGCGAAGTGCTAATATTAAGTAAGTACTACTAAATTCGGGACGGAAAATTCAATCCAATTATTCAAGTCAAGTCAAGATTTATTTGCAAATAAATATGGTTATAAAAGATCGGTAAAGGAAAGAGGAGAGAGATAAAGGAAAGTATAGTAAATATTTTATGGTGTATCCTGATAGCATTTATTTATTACTAGCTTCTGCCAGCGGCTTCGCCCGCGTGATCCCTAGGGAACATGTTCCCGGGATTGAAAGTAGCTTATGTGCTATTCCAGACTATAATCTTCATCTTTGTTCTAAATTTCATCAAGATCCGTTAAGCCGTTCTGGCTTGATTGAGTAACAAACAACCAAACTTTCACATTTCCATTTTTTTTTTCATTTTTTCTATTGATTGTAGCGTGATGAAAAGTATACTATAACCTGCTCAGGAGTATGAATAATAATTGTACCAAGTTTCGTTAAAATCCGTCGAGTAGTTTTTGTTCCTATAACGGTTATACAGACAGACAGACAGACAGACAAAAAAATTACTGATTGCATTTTTGGCATCAGTATCGATCCCTAATCACCCCCTGATAGTTATTTTGGAAATATATTTCATGTACAGAATTATCTCTCTACAGATTTATTATAAGTATAGAAGATATAGATAGATTTATTTATTATGGACTTTATTGTACACATCGTAAAATGTACTCATTTAGTATCGGAAACTGTTTTATTTTCACATAATTTATACATTATGAATGTAAAATCTACTGTTAGTTAGTTATTTAATTAATACAACACACGTTGTAGTCAATCTAGGTGTTTAATTAATTTCATGATTAGGCGTAAATAAAAGAACAGGGTATTTAAGTCTTCCGACCTAAAATTGTTAGCCCCATTTTTACCTAAATGCTCCAGAAGAAGGCTAATATTTTTTGAAGTCGATTAACACATATTCTGCATCTTCACCTACCTGAATCATTAAGTTTCCGAAACAAATCGTCATCATCTGCCTAGCCTTTACCCAACTATATTAAGTGGGCTTCCAGTCAAACCGGATATAGCTGAATACCAGTATTATACGTGGAGCGGCTGCCTACCAGACCTCCACAACCCATTAACTGGGTAACACGGTACTTCTGATAAACCGAATCGACTGCCAAAGATCTGCAAATGACAGCCGAGACCAAGGGCTTAACGTGCTTTAAGAGGCACAAAACCAATCAACAATATTTTACTAAACCATATTTTAGTTTGTAAGTAGTTAGTCTAATGTATTTGTTAATTTTTTTGACTAAAATCTTTTTACAAAAAAAAAAAAAATATTTTTCACTTTTTAGTGGTACCCCACACCTAACAACACCACTGCAAATCGTAGAAATGTAAAATACGCAATTTCGGTTAATTGGATGACAAAAAACAATTGGATGTGAAAAAACCATCATCCAAGTAAACGAATTCCAGCTATTTCGATTTAAAATCCAAACATCGCAACCGATTTTGATAAAATTTATAATATTGGGACCAATCTGCAAGTATATCCTTTCAGATAAAAAAGAACAATTTTTCAAATCGGTTCATAATTGACGGAGTTATGAGGTAACAAAAATAAAAAAATACAACCGAATTGAGAACCCCCTCTTTTTTGGAAGTCGGTTAAAAATGTTAATTTATTGATTAAATATTATGTACCTTAAACCATATTATGTCCGCCCGCATTCTTTTATCAAATCTCATGGTTAACGTAACCATGAAAATTTCAAGGACCGCGACTCGATTGCAATGTTCAGATCGATTGGCCACAGTGACGGACGCACGTGGCCTTATCGATGCCATCGGCGGTCGATTAATATCGTAATAACGTTGGCTTTCCAATGTCGAGGAAAAATTTTATGATTTGCACTTTATTTGTGTTATCGTCATTTTCTTGTAATGTGTGGTCATTTGTTTTGGTTATTATACTTTTGTGTACGTTACCCCAGCAAGAAAGTATCTCCTAGAGTTAAATGAGTGGAACGTATAGTTGGTGCCTTATCTGGTGTAAATGTGTGTCCCCTGTCGTTTTGGAAAAAAACGGAAAAAACGATTCCTGCTGGGGTAACGTTTTTCTAGCAGGAAAATTCTAAACGAATGATCGGAGAGAGAAAAATTGTGCATGGCCAGAGAGCTTACATGTGTGCCAAAATGTGCCCCCAAAAATAAAATCTGTGCCCCTTCAGATTTACGAGATATTGCATTTCCTGCTGGAGTAACGTTTTGATGAATCGTATATCTCTAAATCCATTGCATGTGCCCATGTAGAATAAACATACACGAGTAGCTCTTAATGTGTGCCCCTATGTGCCCCAAATTAGATTTAAGAAAATATTTATAGTTTTCAAGTTATCGCGGTTTTATGAAAACCCGAAAAAACATCGCAGCGCCTAAATGAGACAAGGTATAAGTTCGCTGAAAACTGTATTCGGTCCTTCTTGACGCTAATAATAACCATAAAAATTTTCAAAACTGTTCATGCATGCGTTTTTGAATAATCTTGCTAAAAGTCAAAACAATGGTGTCATAATTTTGACGGCAAAATACAAGGAACCGGCTCAATCCCAGATGTGTAGGTGTAAACCAAAATCTTGTGCCTTTAGTCAAAAATACATGGTGAAAATATTCAGCTTGGAATGTTTCGCATTAAGTAAATATTAACAAAAAACTAAAATATGTAATCAACGGCTGGTTATCCGACCAAATTTGAATGACTACTATAAAGCGACGGATTCATACATATCGATGACCTTCTTTATTGGACGTATTATACCTAAGCCGTTGTCCGTACAGTCGCGTTCAAAAGTTTTGGGGGCTAAAATATACTAAATGCACCTTGTGACTATATTAATGAAAACAGCTTGTTGATGTGGAAATTATTATATTTATTCCCTAAGTAATTCAAATCACAGATCAAATTTCCTACCTATTAATATTAGAAATTATTTGCACGTTGTGTAGTCATTATTATTTAAATCACAGATCAATTTTTCATCTAAGTCTAACATATAATTAGTAAAGCATCACAAAAAAAAATAATAATAATAAAAAATAATAAAAAGTTTATTTCGGAACAATAACACAAGAATAAGCATTACAATGGAAACGATGGTAGCTGCAAAAGTGTAATCTGTAGCGCAGCTAACAACACCCTTTCCCAAAAACTTAATGGAATGATGTTCCATGTAAATAGTGACATGCAGGAAAATATATTAGCATATTTTTTTTTTTTTTTTTTTTAATCACAGATCATATTAGGTATAAGTATAATAATTTTTTTTTTCCTCCTCAGAGGAGTTTGGCTTCGCACCTCTCGTGTGTCAATCTTGTGCATTTGCCAGAGTCAAGTAAAAGTATAATATTGTGTAAAAAAAATATTAAATTTGATATCACAGATAAATAATTTTCTAACGAGTAATTTGCTTATACATAGATTCAGATAAAGTGTGTTACTACCTATAGTTAACCGCATAAAGATATAACTGTAAACATCGAATGTGCACAAATTATCTGATGGTATTTGGCTATAAATAATCATATTTATCATATATACGTAACAACATTATCACCTGACTGTGAAATGTCACTTATATATCTAAAACGCCATCAAATCAAAATTATGTGACCCTACATAATCAGCTTATAATCGTTGATTAATAATTATAAATCTTTCATAGCTACGTAATACGACATACAAAATGGAAACACGTTGTTGCAACATAGATCATTGTGCGGTTGACAATAGGTATACCTACCCTAAATAAAACGTAGACAGAGTATTCTAATAAACTATCAAAACTGTAGGTACTAAAATTTATTTAGTTATGGTGAACACTCCAACCAACCCGCGAAATTCAAATTTTCTTACGTTTTTTGCAATTTGCACGCCAGTGCTAGGTTGTATGTAGATTAAAATATTATTAAGAAGTATAATCATCAAAATCACCAATGCAACCCTCCAAATTCATAAAGGCGTTACAAATACTTAATAATATTTTTATTGATTTACAAATAAGAGCTACCTCTTTTTAATAGTAGGTAGGTGTTCATCACATATTTCATGAAATATATATTTTTTTTAAACATCGGGACCAATCAAATTTTGGGTCAAAGACCTGACAAATGGCAAATATCTGGATATACTTATTTCTTTCGTTCACACATAAATTACTGAATGTATTTAATTAAATTTAGAATGGAGAAGATAGCTTACCTTGGAATAGCACTTAGGCATTAGGCTACTATTTATAATGTACTTAATCATGTGTAAGGTCATAGAAACAGCTAGTAGAATATAATCCAATAACAACTTTATTTTATTTCTTATTACTTTTCTACTTCAGTGTACTCAGGCACAACACGTGTGAACCGGTTAGTGAGTAAAGTAAAGAAGGTCATCGATATGTATGAATCCGTCGCTTTTTAGTAGTCATTCAAATTTGGTCGGATAACCAGCCGTTGATTACATATTTTAGTTTTTTGTTAATATTTACTTAATGCGAAACATTCCAAGCTGAATATTTTCACCATATATTTTTGACTAAAGGCACAAGATTTTGGTTTACACCTACATATCTGGGATTGAGCCGGTTCCTTGTATTTTGCCGTCAAAATTATGACACCATTGTTTTGACTTACAGCAAGATTATTCAAAACGCATGCATGAACAGTTTTGAAAATTTGTATGGTTATTATTAGCGTCAAGAAGGACCGAATACAGTTTTCAGCGAACTTATACCTTGTCTCATTTAGGCGCTGCGATGTTTTTTCAGGTTTTCATAAAACCGCGATAACTTGAAAACTATAAATATTTTCTTAAATCTAATTTGGGGCACATAGGGGCACACTTTAAGAGCTACTCGTGTATGTTTATTCTACATGGGCACATGCAATGGTTTTAGAGATATACGATTCATCAAAACGTTATTCCAGCAGGAAATGCAATATCTCGTAAATCTGAAGGGGCACAGATTTTATTTTTGGGGGCACATTTTGGCACACATGTAAGCTCTCTGGCCATGCACAATTTTTCTCTCTCCGATCATTCGTTTAGAATTTTCCTGCTAGAAAAACGTTACCCCAGCAGGAATCGTTTTTTCCGTTTTTTTTCCAAAACGACAGGGGGCACATTTTTTATGTGGGGGCACATTTACACCAGATAAGGCACCAACTATACGTTCCACTCATTTAACTCTAGGATATACTTTCTTGCTGGGGTAACGTACACTATACTTTTCGTGGCTCCTGCCTTCACCACCTACATCCATTGATTAATTAGAAAATCTTGAAAAGGTCTTATTGTATCATAAGTGCAAGCACGGATTTGTCAAGTCGTAGAAATGGTGAAAAAGGGGGGTTTCTTTTAGGGTTCCGTAGCCAAATGGCAAAAAACGGAACCCTTACAGATTCGTCATGTCTGTCTGTCTGTCTGTATGTCACAGCCACTTATTTCCGAAACTATAAGAACTATGCTGTTGAAACTTGGTAAGTAGATGTATTCTGTGAACAGCATTAAGGTTTTGACACAAAAGTAGAAAAGAAATCTATAAATTTTGGGGGTCCCTATAGTTAGACCGGCCGGCCTCATCTAGTTTAAAATGACCAAAAAAGATTGACGTGTAAAAGTGTTATTTACAACCTACTTACAAAATAAATATCATTTATCATTTAGAACTGAAACTTTTTTTTCCATCAAACCCATATGTTTGGGGTATCTATGGATAGGTCTTCAAAAATGATGTTGAGGTTTCTAATATCATTTTTTTCTAAACTGAATAGTGTCACCGTTTCAAATCAGTATTATTATTTAACTTCCTAACTCAACTTTAATAGTTCACTGCGAATACATTTCCTAATCGTGTTCGTGTGGACTATTTCCTAACATTACATGTGTTACGTTGGTAAGTAACAGATCAAGTGAGAGTTCATCAGACCATATAGAAAGATCCCTTTCTCTTCCTTAATCAGTGTCTTAGCTAAACTCATTTAGGAATGTGAAATAACTATAAAAGCTCCAGGAAGGATGAGATAAGTAGAACCTTCTAATGACTTTCATGAGACTGTCTTTAAAATTAAAACCCGGTTCTGGATTCAGGAGATTTTTTTCCTAAAAAGCACTAAACTGTAGGATTGTCTATGGGAGATATTTTTTTTATACCAATGTTTCAAAAAAATGTCGGTTTTCTATCGGTTACATTTTGGGGAGTGTGCGACGGAATTGCATAATTTAATTCCGCCAAGCCCGTTCCACCATAGGACCACAAGATGTACGGCGATGTGCCACCGGTACATGGTGGACATCCGACCTATACGCACAAAACGTTTTGGGAATACATTAATTGTGCGTACAGCTAAGGAGTGGAATTCCCTGCCTGAGTCTGTTTCCTGATAGCTATCAGCTGCAACCTGGGAGTCTTGTCTGGAGTGAATAGGTTACTTCTAGGCAAGCGTGCTCCACCTTAGACCACATCATCGCTTAAGAGGGCGTATTCCGTCCACTAGCGCCGCCAATCGTTTTTTATTCATTGTGATAAATTTAAGACACGTAGATAATAAACCGCTCTGTAGTGTTCTGCAGAAATGTATTTATTATTTCTTGAGAGTTATGTTTTGTACTTTAGAACATAAATAATTGCCAAAGTCGATATTTTTGCTAAAAGTGGCCACTTTTAGCAATAATTGCCGTTTTGGCTATTTAGCCATGAGTTATGTATTAAAAATAGCTGTCAAAAAATAATAGATACATTTCTTCAGTACACTACAGTGCGGTTTTCTATCTACGTATCTTAAATTTACCACAATTAATAAAAAACGATTGGCGGCGCTAGTGGACGGAATACACACTCTTAACATCAGGTGAGATAGCGGTCAAACGTATGCCAATCAATAGTAAAAAAATTTTATTGAGAACTCAATATTTTTACATGCATCAATATTTGTCTCTGCATCACCCAAAGGTTGGTCTGTGTCTGTACATTTGTGTGCATAAAGTATTACAAAAAAAAAATCGAATGTAAAATCGGCGACTTGTACATAGCTGGCAAATAGATTCGAAATTCGCTCTTCTTTCCTATTAAGAATTATTATTTTAATTAAATCAACAGCTTAGGCATATCTTGCATCCATCCATATAATTATAAAAACACAAACATTAAAATATCATAAAATTGACGTAAGTGAGTTCATAAAAACCATACCTAGCCATTGAGCGAGAATTTCGCGTAAGGCCCGCGTCACGTGCGAGCGCATTCGACCACCGCGCAGACCTGCAATCTTTGACTGTGTGCTGACTCCAAGGTCAAGAAGAATACATTATTATGTAGGTATGTACTGAGGAAATTGAAAACATTGTACTTATATGAGATGACGCTTATATTCGCCGTAGTGTAGAGCTACCATATCCACAGTGCGATTCTGTAAACATGTGAAGTGAGAACTTAGGCGAAGTGAACCAAAAGTAAGCTGTTAAACCATACAAAGGAGATGTCATGACAACTCACTTGTCGTTCACTCCACGTAAGTGATCACCGTGAGATGTCAACAGAATCGACCTGCAGTTCCTCATGCCGAAAACGTCGTGTAAACCGAGAAAGATAAGCAAATCAAATATCTTGACTTGGCTCGCGAGGTTGTCGACATGTGGGATGTGAACTTCTCAATTATTGTACCGATAGTCATTTCAGCCAATCGAGCCTCGACCAACACCTTAGGAGGCTCTCGTTGGGCAGCTGGATCAAGGGCTTGATGCAGAAAGCGGTACTTCTAGACACGTCTCACATTATTAGGAAGTTTCTCTCTCTGTAGCCCTGACTTGAAGCTTGTAGCTTGAACCCTGTTCCCGGTACCGGTGGGCTACTATTTTTTTATTTAAATATTTACAAATGTAATCAATAAGTATAATTAACAATAATAAATTTAATACAGCAAATGATAATCCTTTTTTCAATGGTCATGTCTAAGGCCCATAAATTAGAACCTGTTAAATCCAGGCATAAAACCGAAGTCCGGGCTGCTACCAAGATATTCCAAATGAAAAGCACAATGACTCTTTGCCATGAAAACAGACTAACTATTATAAAGTCAAGATTGTTCAAACAGTTGTCGTTTGGATCGCAGAGACAAGACACGGGTTTGACCCCCGATGGCATTTATATTTGTCTTTTTCCATCTCACCGACGGACTACTAACATTTTTTATTCCAGTTCTTGGACGCTACTCAGTCACTGGCTTCTTCCACCTATACCTTAGTCCAGCTTAAACCAATACAAAGCAAAAATAATGAGTAGGTATGCCGGGGAAAACCGCTACATGCGAGACGCACAGAACCGATCGTTGTCGCTACACTTGGGGGAGGCCTATATACAGCCCCGCGAACGTCATCGGCTGAAAATTATGACGTAATGCTCTTATCACGTAGGGATCTATACATTATGTGAAATACAAAACACGTAGCCTAAATACATCAGCAAACAACTTGTCGACGGTTCACGTGACCAGAGGGCTGGGCTTTTCTTCGGTCAAAGAATCAGCATTGCCATTCAACGTGGCAATGCTGCCAGTGTTCTGGGCACTGCCATGTGGATTATTTTTTTGATGCCCATTGATTTATTTTGTTTTTATACGCGTTTGTACAAAATGTAGATTACATTTATCGTTACTTTATGTATATTAAATATTATGTCATTTGAAAAAAAAACACGTAGCAATCTCATCGTCCCAATATATACAATTCTTCCGTTACCGAGTGACTGACGGACAACGCACAGCCGAAACTACAGCTAGTCTATTCTGTAAATAACCATTTCGATATCGACTTCACCTGAGTGACTAAGCTTGCAAAGTGAACTTTATTTCACACATCATAAGGTCTTAGATTTATACGAATTTGAAACTCACCTCGGATTCCGCTGTCGAGACACGAAAATGTTGTTACAGAATAGCACTGCTGGTCGTAGAAAGCTGAATATTGGCATATACGTTCCTTGGGAAGTATAGACGAGCACTAAGGAAGGATTTTCCGAAATTCCCACGGGAACGGAATTTACGCGTACGAAGTAGCGGGCTGAAGCTAGTTAAGGCGGGGTTTTAGTACTTTTTAAGATTTTTGAACGTCTGAAAATCTAATTAATTATGAGTTTTTTAATAAATAAAAATCATTACATAAAAATTGAACATACCCTCAAATAAATAAATCGTAAAGATGGAAACGCGATTTAGAACGATTGGCTCGATAGTTTTTTTATCAAACATGACACTAAATTACAATTTTAAACGTGAACTGCTAAGAGATTTCATCACGAATATATATATAAGTTATTTCAATAGATAGAGCTTTTTATTTTAAAGTAAATGTTGAAACCATATTGTATAATTTCTTTATCAATTTTCGCTAAGAAGAAAAAACAATCAAAATTTAGGCATTATTTCGCTCGCCGGACAGTCGCTGTTGTTCGTCAAAACACACAGTACTGCAACCTCGCCTTAAATATAAGACCTATTTGCTGAACTCATGTTTTACAAAATAAATATATCTATCTATCTTTACTGGAAAATATCGAAATATTTACCAATGTGCTCTGCTGAGTAAGTTCTAGGTACTTTAGGAGGAAAATGTTTTAGAGCCAATTCTTAGAATAATAACGCATAGAAACCTAGTACGAGTGCAAAAAGTGAGGCAACTAAAACTTAGCCTAATCCGTCAAACTTAGCCATCAGGCCGTCAGTACTCAATGTCACGTTCCGGCGAACACAGCTCGCGAGTAAATAATTGAAAATGACAGTTTGTTGCGTGAAAGGATGTTATAGCACATCAGGAAAACAAAAAAATGTGATAAAATAACATTTCATAAATAAGTACTCACATTCTATGCACTATTTTTACGTAAATCGATAAATAAAACAAAATTCTAATAACCTAACTTGTCATAACACAGTGTTGCTATTTGTGAGGAAAAATACCCACATTGCTTTCATTCATGTTTTTCATTTTTGTAATTTTAAAATACAATACTTACTGTTAATTCATATCAAACCCGATGTTTTAACATTCGTTTATAATTATAACCCATCAAGCATTCTAAACGCATTGAACAATATCTCATTCTTTATGCGATTTATTTCCTTTTATTTTGAAATAAATTGAATTATACCTTCCGAAAAAAATATGTCATATTACATGAAAAATCATGTTTACCTTTTCCAGTTCCCAACAACATAAAATACTTGCCTTGATAGCAAAATAGTAATGCGTCTTCCCATATTTTGTGGGTAACGGCTTAGTAATGGTATCACTGAAAGCTATATCTGTGTGCGTTAGAGGAACGTAGACACATTCGGCTCACGCACACAAAGAAAATGAAGTGGACACACGATTTTGCTCGGGTTTTGTTCTAGACGCGGCTTCTATGCGTTATTATTCTAAGAGCCAATTATTATGACGCATCAGTTTTCATTCAGGGACTTATGACACCACAAGACATGGTTGTGCCAAGAACATTTGCAAATAAAATGACCAGAACTCTTAGAATAATAACGCATAGAAGCCGCGTCTAGACCAAAACCCGAGCAAAATCGTGTGTCCACTTCATTTTCTTTGTGTGCGTGAGCCGAATGTGTCTACGTTCCTCTAACGCACACAGATATAGCTTTCAGTGATACCATTACCAAGCCGTTACCCACAAAATATGGGAAGACGCATTATTATTTTGATATCAAGGCAAGTATTTTATGTTGTTGGGAACTGGAAAGGTAAACATGATTTTTCATGTAATATGACATATTTTTTCGGAAGGTTTAATTCAATTTATTTCCAAATAAAAGGAAATAAATCGCATAAATTATTCAATGCGTTTAGAATGCTTGATGGGTTATAATTATAATCAATGTTAAAACATCGGGTTTGATATGAGTTAACAGTAAGTATTGTATTATAAATTATAAAAATTAAAAACATGAATGAAAGCAATGTGGGTATTTTTTCCTCACAAATAGCAACACTGTGTTATGACAAGTTAGGTTATTAGAATTTTGTTTTATTTATCGATTTACGTAAAAATAGTGCATACAATGTGAGTACTTATTTGTGAAATGTTATTTTATCACATTTTTTTTGTTTTCCTGATGTGCTATAACATCCTTTCACGCAACAAACTGTCATTTTCAATTATTTACTCGCGAGCTGTGTTCGACAGAACGTGACCTTGAGTACTGAACTACTGATGGCTAAGTTTGACGGATTGACGGATTAGGCTAAGTTTTAGTTGCCTCACTTTTTGCACTCGTACTAGGTTTCTATGCGTTATTATTCTAAGCCAGAACTACAGTAAAATGGTGGAGGTTAGACGTCATTCACCAAGTCAAGACTTTCCACTAGACTTTCATACTATATGTTTGTCAGTGCCGGACGTCACGCCATAGACAAATGTTGAAATGTGTTCTGTTTTGTCTGTGGTGTGACCAGAGATGATAAGACTGGTCCTGACATAGTGTCAATCGGCTTTGTTTGCCACATAAGAATATAGAAAAGAATAGGTTTTATATAGTTTGTAATTTGTTTTTTTATTTTTTATTTTGTGTTTGTGCGTCATTTCCGGCGAAATAAACGTCTTTTCTTTCTTTATATAATGGGAAGGTCGTAGAGACCACCCTGTACGATCGCCGACAATGTACAGTCACTAGTACATCAAGCTAACCGAATCTAGACGCCCTGGGTGACGGGAGTAGCAGAGCGATTCCCGGCCTTCGTAGGCGCGGGCCTGCGGACGGCGAGCGTTGGACGGCTCGCTGTCCGATCAGAACCAAGCCTTTTGCTCCACGCACGCCTCAAAGAGATGTCAGCATAGTAGCCGGGACCCGCTAGGGCCTGTGCCTGCTAGGGTTGCGGATTTGTTCGAAAGAGCCACCGCGGTCCTGGAACGCAAAGGGTACTAAGAGGAACACGGATGGGTTTAAGTCAGTAAGAGTCTGACACTCCCTTCTGCTTCGCCTAAAGTGGAAGAAGTCATTTGATGATTTCCTATCCATAAAAAAACCGAATATGTCAAATTTTCCCAATCAATCTTGAACCTAATACTTTAGCGATAAAGTTAAAAGTCTATTAAAGAAATTTGACGGATTGTTGAAGCTACCTACTACAACCCTAGCAGGCACAGGCCCTAGCGGGTCCCGTCTACTATGCTGACATCTCTTTTAGGCGTGCGTGGAGCAAAATGCTTGGTTCTGATCGGACAGCGAGCCGTCCAACGCTCGCCGTCCGCAGGCCCGCGCCTAAGGTGGTGTTGGCGTATGTATGTTCTTCGGGGATTTACGTTTCCCCTCGTAAGGATTTTGACGTTTTCAGGGTAGTTTTCTGGTAACTGCTGCACATGTAGACCAGGCACGAAACAGAAGATGCTGTAAGGATTACAACATTCTGCCGGAGTCGTGGGACTATTCGAAAGAGATACCGTGGCTCCGGAACACAAAGGGCACTGAAGGAACATGGATGGGTTTTAGTCAGTAGAAGTCTGACACTGACACTCCCTCTCGCTTGATATGGAGGGAAGTGGAAATTATATTTATTTTTCAGACTCCTCCGCTGTATTCTTGAAATTTTTTGCTCGGTTTGGTTGGTGGTAGGACTTGTTCTAAGTCCGCCTGGCAAGCTACCACCATCATGTCAAAGTCTGTCGCCATAACAATAATGTTATGGCGACAGACTTAGACATGATGGTGCATGAAGCATTGTTGTGTTCCGGCAGTTAGAGGTATGATAGCCAGTTCCTCTGTGTAAGAGGATTCCGGGTGAAACTCGCTTCCATCTTCGGCCTAATCATCACTTTCCATCAGGTGAGATTTGGGCCAAGAGTTTCACCGTTTTGCATTAAAAAAAAAAAAATCTTCTGATTAATTTCGTTGCGAGATCCAAGACAGTTGAATCGTTTCTCCGGGACTCGTCGGGTTTCATTAACTCGGCGTTTTTCTGGTGGTCGCCACTGTTGATTCTGGCTTTCAGGAGTTGCAGTGGTTGGGAAGGTGTGGCGGGCTTGTCCCAAAAAAAAATGACACTCCCTCTCGCTCCGCCCAGAGCGGGAGGAGTCATTGGATGATTTACGAACCCTAAAAAAAAACAAAGATTACAACATTGGCTTTGAGGTCCAGCCTCTAGTTTGTACATTCACATAAAGCAATAGAGTCTAAATTGCTGTGTGGCTGTGTGTGAGAAAATCCACTTAGAGAGAGATATGAGCTAGGCCAGCGTTGTATTGCCAGCAATCAGCAACCCATCTATAAATAGTTCCCCATCCTTGGAACCATATAACACTGGACCAAAGAAATATGGTACCATACACATGGCAATAATCTTTTTTTTTTTTATTTTTTTTTTTATACAAAACGGGGAAACTCTTGGCCCAAATCTCACCTGATGGAAAGTGATGATTAGGCCGAAGATGGAAGCGAGTTTCACCCGGAATCCTCTTACACAGAGGAACTGGCTATCATACCTGATTTGCCCCCGCTGGGAATCGAACCCGGGACCTCTGGGTCTGAATCAGGTGGTATAACCACTAGACCACGGAGGCGGTTAGTATCACCTGTTTAGCACCACCCAGGGACCACGTGTAGGGATTCGCTGAAGGGTATTCTCCTACGGACGCGGGTGACTCGGCCCCCAAAAATCTAATTAGTTTTTTGCAGTAGCTCCACAAACTGTCAACAAGCGAACCACAAAGTTGGATTATTTAATCATAAAAAAATAATCAGCTTAATTTCTAATAATTTTTTTTAATAACTCTGAAAACATCTGTCAACGGATACAGCGTCAAAAATTAACAAGTAAACGTAATGTTCTATACAAAATAATCCAATTATCTTCGGAGAGCATCGCGATTACTGCTCTTATTAATTTACTGACACGCGTCTTACGTGAAAACCGCTCCGGCCGGTTCCATCGATCGCGGATTAACTTGAGCGAGGATTAAACTTAGATTAGTTTTGACAGGTGACTTACATTGCTGGTCATGCGTTTCAAGTTTCGAGTTTTTTCTTTTTGTGTTAAGTTGCGTTCCAATAAGGTTTTAATCTTCCCTTAAGTAGAACTCTTTGGATTAACTTCAGCGCTTAGTTCGCTTTTGGGTGACAATGACAGCTATGATACTACCTGTTTGCAGGATTGCTGACATGGTGCCTTAACTATTTTGCAATATTTCTTATCTGTGGTATGTCAGGATGTTGTATGAATAGTAACGTGTGTTCGCTATCAGTGAAGTACCTAAGTAATACCTACATACATTTAAGCCATTTCCAAATACGAGCCCCACACAGTGATGTAAGCTGTCATTGAAGAAAATTGCTGAAATGCAAAATACTCGTAGCTGTTATCACTTAATTAATGCAGAAATATTCAAAGTGTTTCTATATGATTGTCATTTACGTAAATATTATCTATTGTTGGCCTGATGACGTCAGAACACACAGATTGTTTTATTTATAGTCTAATTACACATTTCTGACTGTCATGATAGTGTCAAAAGTATATTTCCTTCAATTGTTTGTAAGTTACATTTTGTTACTAAAGAATTTTAAACAACCACTTCCATAACTGGAAACAAAAACAGAATCATGTTTTAATTATTTTTCGACATTATTACAAAACGTAGACAGTGCCTAGATATTCGAAAATGGGTCAATACTAATGAACCGTCTAATCTAATAATTGCCCAAGTTATGAATCGCATCGTAGGCCAAAACACGTCTCATAGCCGTGATTACGTTACCGGTAATTATGAGTAAATCTTCAGGTTAACACAGTGGTGTCACCGCGTTGCGTTTCTGTAGTTAGCGCGCACGCATTAAGTTAGTCGTCTTTGCACGCGACGCCCGCCTCACGGTCTGCGCGCTCCGAATATTTCGCGCCACCGCGAAATCCGTTTTCCGAATACAATCCTCTTTTCACCACGTTCTTTTTTTGTAATTCTCAAATTTAAAAACGTAGCTGTCAAACTTTTACCGCCAATTTTGTGTAGTGATGTGTTTTTGTTAAAGTGTTCAAAAAGTGAGTTTTATTTTGTTGGTGTCTGAGTTTGCGTATTTGTACAGGTGATGATAAGGCTTTATTTCTGTTGTGGCTGATAGTGTTTTGATGGCACGTCATAGATTTATGGTGATTGCAGTTTGATAACATTGGTCTCGATGGCTAGCTTATATCTGCAGAGTCAAGATTTTTGTTGAGATGACCTGCATGATATTGTAAGAGAAAATTATCGTAAATCACTTTATGAAATTTGTAAGAAATTACGTTAACACAGTTTTTTAATATTTAGTATTTTATTATTTTGCTTTGCTTTGGTATTAGCAAAGCTAAACAACATTCTTGTATTTTTCCTTTTTTCATTATGATTGACTTTTTCCTCTTATTTCAATAATTTACATAACAATAACTGCCAAATCTTACGTAGACTTTACTGATAATAATGTTTATCACTCTCTTATCAGTACAAAGTTAAACTAAACAGTTTTATCTCGAGGTTTATGTACCTACCACCGAGAGAGTTTTTCACAGATTTTTCGTACAGATAAGTTTGCGGATTTTTTGCATGAAATGGTGAATACAAAAACACATTTATAAATATTTCCAGATGAAGAATTTACTTATTTTTTTTTACAATTCCCTACGTTATGGTTGAGGAAAATTAACAGGAAACACAAACACAGGTACTTAAAACTGCAAATCAAAGGCTGTTTACTGATATCTTTCCTGAGCCCGCATAAAACTGCCCGAGCACGGAACAAACCTCAGATTTACCCAGAGATATTCCTTTTATCTCATTTATCCATAAAATCACTTACATTGAACCATTAGAACCAAATCACTCTGTATATTCTCTAATAAAAATCTGTACAATAAATAGCAAGTTTTGCTTATCAACTGCTTATTTCTAATCATGACAATTATTTCTAAATCCATATCAATGTTTATTAAAACAATTCCATTCACAAACACTATCGAACAGTAGTTAACTACAAGTTTAACTCCTTATCACGTTCTGATAACAATTACAAGTAAAGTACACGATAGATATCTATCGAGAGCTCATCCATATTATATCTACGTAGGTACAAGTAGTGGCTATACCACACACGCTCTGTTTGCTACCACCAATCATGTTGTTCGAGAGATAGTTTTGATGATTTTAATGAACTGGTTTTGTGGTTATCGTCATCAGTTTGATGATAGTGAGTTTGGATTGGGAGAACTTTTTCACGATTTAGCTTTCAGGGACGCCCTGCCCTTCAAGGCAAACTCGAGTAATTTATATATTCGAAATGAGGAAAATGAGCCAAATTTCAAGATATAGGTACTAGCGATAAGTTCAACTTAAAAATGTTCATCTATATTAATATTATAAAGAGGAAGATTTGTATTTTTGTATGTTTGTAACAAATTAAATCCAAAGCTGCTGGACAGATTTAAAAAAATGACTCAACATTAGAACGCTACATTATTCCTGAGTAAAATAATATCCTGAATATTGATAACTGGAAAAAAAATTCTTAAGAAAATTGCAGCGCGGACAAAGTCGCGGGCGAAGGGCTATTTTAAATTTGGCTCGTTTTTTATTTTTATAAATAAAAAGTCCTCGTTTATCTTGTCCATTTATAGAGTAAACTCTATTTTAACATCACACCGTTATCGGCTCTTGGAAAACTATCGATATTTTCCCCTTTTTAGTAACTTGACCTTTCCAACCCTCCAGTTCCACTACTAATCGGTTACATGATCTTAAGACTTGCATATTTTGCTCTTATAATACTTATAAATATAGATTATTAGCACTTCGCCAGCGAATTCGTTCGCGTGAGTTTCGTATTGCTATTTTCTTAGGAATTTCTATTTTTTTAAGTAAAATTTTGCTAAGTTAAGCTTTTGTATCGGTAAAAAAAAATAGGTAAAATCGGTTCAGTAGTTTCGGAGCCTTTTCAGTACAAACAACAAAATCTTTCCTGTTGATAATTTTTGTATAGATACAGAGTTAGGTATTCTTTTATACATGGTGTAACAGAAATCAAGAAAAACTCAAAAAGAGGTCATTGCACTCATCATCATAAAATCAAAATCAAAAAACTGGCCAAGTGTGAGTCGGACTCGCACACGCAGGGTTCCGTACTATAAACCTTTATTATTGTTATATGTTGTTATAGCTACAATAGAATGACACAATCTGTGAAAAGTTCAAGTGTCTACCTATCACGGTTCTTGCGATACAGCCCGCTGACAGACAGACGTTAGGACAGACAGCAGAGGCTTAAAAAACAGCTGTTCATTTGGTCGAGTAATGCAAACAATGTTTCGGAATAATGAGCACTATTATGCAGGTTTAACTTTTAATATATTTCTCCCTGTTAGCTCGTGACTAAATAATAACAGCCACCCAGGTCGACCTTCAAGGTTAAATTAAAAATTAAATAAATTAAATAACGTTTAATTCGACCAACAAAGGATCATAGTACACATTACACAATAAAATGAAAACAAATACAATGAAAATCATAAATATCAACTCAAATTCATAAATAAATAAAGAATAAATTAAAATTAAAATTAAAATTCATAAATTTAAAATAAAAACAGAATGAAATAATAATATAATATAAATACAATAAACTAAAACCCAGACTTGACGTGTAACTGCACACAATGCCATAGTATAACAACGCAAACAACAACAACAACAAGCAACGCTTGCCGAGGTTGGTCTGTGGATGGGTGACCATCTTAACAAACCGAGTTTCCTCCGTGCCCCGGAAAGCACGTTAAGCTGTTGGTCCCGCCTGTCATTTGGAGATCTTTGGCAGTCGTTACGGATAGTCAGAAGCCAGAAAATCTGACACCAGTCTTGCCAAGGAGTACCGTGTTACCCAGTTAATGGGTGGTAAAGATCTGGTAGGCAGCCACTCCACGTAAAATACCAGCACCATATTCAGCTGAATCCGGTTTGACTGGAAGCCGACCCCTATAAGGAAAAGTCTATGCGAAGCAAAAGAAAAGGTAATATTTAGAGCGTTCAATTTAAATATTTTTTATTTTTGTATGAAAACCCGACGAACTAAAATATGACCAATTTAGAATAGTTCATATCGGGATTGCTACCATGTACCTTTTTATTTGCGAGTTTCCGATATTTCGGCACTGTCAAAACTTCAAACTCAACTTCAACTTCTTTTTTTTAGGCTTCTGTTCAATCGTGAGGATGGGTTTAAATTGTCAAATGTCTGGAATCCAGTGATTCGAATGTGTAAAAACCGGAGATTTCAACAAAGTGTTACTTCGCGGTCAGATACGGTTAGAGTTGTGTGTCGAGAACAGTTGCGGGAAAAAAAGAGAGTTTGTGGACTGTGGTACCGGAGATGGTCGTAATAAAAGACTACGAAAGAGGGTAGACCGATATGTCTGCCAATAACATCCCACCCGCAAGATCTTCAGTTACTCCGTGATCATGGCGCTTGCAATAGTGCCGAAATATCGGAAACTCGTAAATAAAAAGGTACATGGTAGCAATCCCGATATGAACTATTCTAATGTTAGTGACCATGAAAGTTTAAAACAATATGACCAATTTTTAAAAGTCATAGAATAAAAGTTGTTGATTATGGTGTTATAGTAACACAGTCCTGAGAGGTTGTTGGTGTTTTACAAAATAATAACCATGTATAGGCAAGCAACTTCTACCAAGTATCATGTCCAAGCCTAACGACATGTTTATTAACTAGGCTAAGTAAGTTTTAACTGCAAATAGATTGAAAGAAAGTATATTGAAGAATTATTTACATTAAAAACCGATTGATCTACCTTCTAGAATAAACCAAATGCCTTTTCCATTAGCTGCCTACATTACATTCGAGTTCGAGTTTTTTTATGATATTACTATAGAAATGGTTAAACTGTGATTAGATCCATTTCAGTTTAAAAGAAAGTTTAGTTATAGAACGAATAGCTAAAACGATATCGGTATCAAGCGCGAAGTCAACAAGAAAAACTTAATCCAAAATTAAAACAAAACATTTATAAAAAGTGCAAAGAAAAACAAATCATTCCGACCTTGCAAAGCAAAACGTGTTCGGTTTGAGTCAAAAAACATTAACGCAAAATAATTATGGTCTCATAAAAACAAACAATCTGTTGGCAAATAAATAACAAGCAAATAGTGGTTTATTTCTTGAAATTATTTTGTCTCGCCATCATGACCTAAGTATATCCCTCTGCTGCGCTTTATCAATATTATTTGGACTACAGCTAAGGAGTAGAATTCACTGCCGAAGTCTATGTTTTCTGATAGCTACAACCTGGAAGTCTTTAAGAGTCCTATTACGAATCGTAAATGCTCGTTTGCAATAGATCAAGTTACGTTGGTCTGCGTTGGGGGTACATCTATAGTCCGCGAAACTATTTGAGACTTACTAGTCTGAATAGGATTATAGTTTATTTGGGCGCTCGCGCGAGACTGAGAAGCGCGCGCGCTGAATTGACGCAGAATTTATAGTACTTTAATTTTATTTATTGTAATTTTGTTGTATTATATTGACAAACGAAAACTAATGAAACGTATTCATTGTAGATTGAAATTTTATATCATATAAAATTGTTTTTATTTGGAATATAATGGACGCTGAATGAAGACAATTCTGGCTTAAATTAGGCTTTCTTTACGTTTTTTTCCGTGAAAACTCAAGGAATTTCAAGAAATTCTAGAACTCCAATAAACAAGTAAAACATTCAACTTACCTTTTAGCAATTTTAGCTTTTAAAAGAATTGATTGTAACAATGTGAATTTGACCGTCAAAGTTCCATCGCCGACATTTTTTCTTGCAAACTGAGTTCGTAAAATATTTATAGTAAATTACACGAAAAGAAAAATGAAAATGTGTAACTCTAACTTACAAGAAAGAGACTGGCACTATCGTTATTCAGGATCAAATAATTAAAATATCTTACTGCTGCTGAAAATTACAGCGTCAAAAATCATGAATTTCCTTAAAAAATGTAATAGGACTCTTAAGAGTGTGTACCTATTCCGTCCACTAGCGCCGCCAATCGTTTTTTTATTAATTGTGGTAAATTTAAGACACGTAGATAAAAAACCGCTCTGTAGTGCACTAAAGAAATGTATCTATTATTTTTTGACAGCTATTTTTAATACATAACTCATGGCTAAATAGCCAAAACGGCAATTATTGCTAAAAGTGGCCCCTTTTAGCAAAAAATATCGACTTTGGCAACTATTTATGTTCTAAAGTACAAAACATAACTCTCAAAACATAATAAATACATTTCTTCAGTGCACTACAGAGCGGTTTTTTATTTACGTGTCTTAAATTTACCACAAATAGTAAAAAACGATTGGCGGCGCTAGTGGACGGAATACACGCTCTTAAGTCAAGTGAATAGGTTACTTCTAGGCAAACGTGCTCCATCTTAGACCGCAACATCGCTAAACATATATCTAAGATAGTGGTCAAACGTTTGCCTATCAGTAGTAAAAAAAAAACCTCACTATTATTGATAGGCCTGTAATTGTCCACCATCCATGATTTGTCAATAATGGAGCATGCTTCCTTAGAAATAACTATTCACGCTTGACTAAAGCAGAAATAGAGACTTTGGCAGGGACCTTCATCAGCGATGAAGTTATAAAGCTTCAAAGATTACAATTAGAAAGAGAAGTCCGATATGGACTTTGACGTCAAAATCCATGACGCTAAAAAACGTACAGCTGCCAAAGAAAACAGCGTTTTCGTGAAAGGGACAGATATATTTGTTTAAAATAATTGTAACCAATTTAGATTCTATTTTCACTGTTAATGTTATAGTTTTGTATATTTTTTGATAAACTGTATAGATAATTAATATGTTTTTCATGCATAATTATTCCCTATTCACAGAAAGAGTGTTTCTAAAAATATTGAATCAATCAGGCTTCTAACAATCTAAAATGTTTAGCTTCGGACTAGGTACCGAGGAGGAAAACATCCATCATTTTGCTCAATAATTATTAAAAGCTAGTAAATTATGTTTATTGCTAGATAATTATGATCTCACCAACATAATCTATACTTATAATAAATCTGTAGAGAGGTCAATTCTGTACATGAAATATATTTCCAAAATAACTATTAGGGGGTGATTAGGCATCGATACTGATGCCAAAAATGCAATCAGTACAATTTTTGTCTGTCTGTCTGTCTGTCTGTCTGTCTGTCTGTATAACCGTTATAGAAACAAAAACTACTCGACGGATTTTAATGAAACTTGGTACAATTATTATTCATACTCCTGAGCAGGTTATAGTATACTTTTCATCACGCTACAATCAATAGGAGCAGAGCAGTGAAGGGAAATGTTGGGAAAACGGGAGAAGTTACTCCATTTTTTAAGCTTCCGTCGCGTGTGCAACCTTAATGGTGAAAGCTACACAGAAATCATGTATGACGGAAATGTTTTCCTTAAAATTATATAAAAAATATCCAACGACAGCATATGTCTATCTTTTATGATAGACGAACAATAACACGTGTAACTCCCGATAGCTTAGCAGTTCGAAGCTTTCTGATTGTATTTGTCTACTCTTACGTTTATAAAACTCTCAGTTATCCCTAATTAACATTAATAAAAGTTAACATTATTAACTATTCCATAAAAAAAGAATCATAGAAATCGGTATAGAAACACCAATGTTATACATGAAAAACGCTAATAATAAGCCATCGCGCGTGAATACTGAATCATGCTATAAGGATTATTTTTGTGGTCGCGAATGCACAGGCAGGCGGCTAGCTTGGCGCCTAGAGGCTAGCGAGTAGCTTCGGAAAACGGCTTACGACAGTTTGCAATATCCTTTAATAATTATAATGTCGAGGGGAAGATGGTTATAATTTCGCTTTACATCAAACGAGTAATATTATAAATGTGAAAGTTTGGTTGTTTATTACTCAATCACGCCAGAACGGTTTAACGGATCTTAATGAAATTTAGAACAAAGATAGTTTATAGTCTGGAATAGCACATAAGCTACCCGGGAATATGTTCCCTAGGGATCACGCGGGCGAAGCCGCTGGCAGAAGCTAGTAGGAAATAATTGAGACTATTCATAATTAATTATTGTTTATTGTTTCCCTTATAATGTGAAAACAGCTGTACAAAATTTTATATCCAACTAGCTGACCTGGCGAACGTAGTCTGGCCAAAAAAAAAAAAAGTATCCTATTCTCCTAGTGTTATTCTCAGACCTACTGAGTAGGTTTACACAAAAAAAAAAACATGAGAATCGGTCAAGCTTTTTCGGAGGAGTTCAATAGCAAACACCGTGACACGAGATTTTTATATATTAGAAGATTATAACAAACTGCGAGTAGCAACCTAACAAACCAAATAGTGAATTGATTTCAAATTAATCAGTAAATGCATATTTTAGGTATTTTTTTTTTCATCTACAGTCAGGATCTTAATGAGGGATGTGGAAGGTACAAAAATAAAATTATAATATTTATCTCAAATGATGCGGTGGTTCCAAAAACTTTAAATAAATTATTGCTTTTATGTTTTAATTGGTTGTGTGTAGTCTTTCTGCAATGTTTATTATTGATTTTTTTTTTTATTTTTTTTTTTTTATTCAAAACGGGGAAACTCTTGACCCAAATCTCACCTGATGGAAAGTGATGATTAGGCCGAAGATGGAAGCGAGTTTCACCCGGAATCCTCTTACACAGAGGAACTGGCTATCATACCTCTCACTGCCGGAACACAACAATGCTGTTAACATTGTTGTTATGGCGACAGACTTAGACATGATGGTGGTAGCTTGCCAGGCGGACTTATTATTTAATACTTAACAAGTCCTACCACCAACCAAACCGAACAAAAAATTTGCCCCCGCTGGGAATCGAACCCGGGACCTCTGGGTCTGAATCAGGTGCTATAACCACTAGACCACGGAGGCGGTTAGTGTCACCTGTTTAGCACCACCCGGGGACCACGTGTAGGGATTCGTTGAAGGGTATTCTCCTACGGACGCGGGTGACTCGGCCCCCAAAATAAATCATGCTTTAAAGTTACTAATACTTATTTAAAAAAAGATTCCATTGTTTGGTATAGTAGCAGGCACGAGTCATTGGCATATATAGGGTTTTTCCCCAGGTGGGACCTGGGCCGCAACCTGAGAAGTGACGACCAATAAGAGCAACGATTTTTATTTTTGCAGGTTTTATTTATACAGGGTTATTTGTAAAACACCGACAACCTACAAGATTATGTCACCAATAGGCACATAATGAACAAGTTTTGTTGACGAAGTCTATGCGAAGAAAAAGAAAGAGCTTTTTTGCTTCGTATAGACTTCGTAACATTTAGGGCTAATTTTTCCAACGCCAGATAACTTTTATTCGTGGAATAAATTTAACGTTTGACAGTTTTTGTATGGAAGAATTGTCAAAAATTCAAAATTATTCCTCCGATACATTTATCTGGCGTTGGAAAAATCAGCCCTTAGAGCGTTCCATTTAAATATTTGTATTTTTGTATGAAAACCTGATGAACTAAAATATGATGAATTTTTATAAGTCATAGAACAAAAATTATTGATTATGATGTTAGTCAAATAGTCCTGAGAAGTAGTCGATGTTTTACAAATAACCCTGTTAAAGAAAACTCAATTAAAACACTTTAACAAATTCAATGTGTATCACTAACAGATATACATACGAGTACTTAGCAATTTTATCAAAATCGCAAAACGTGCTTCAACGAGAGAATCATGTTAAATACCACCTTTTACGTACATTACGATCAATTAAAAGAATTTCCAGATATGACCCACAAACAAGAAAGATTTTTTATAACTATGATATAACAATTAATTAATTAACGATAAAGTTATGTGTCCTGATGCAATGATACGCTGCTCGATTTTACGATGCGCTCTGAAAATGCACCCATTAGAATACGCATCCATCGGATTACGCATGCCATTGCTTTTAACACGCAGTGCTATAATGTTGACATTATTGGTGAATGATTTGTTTAGATAGAGACTAGACGATTATGCGTTTGTTTGTAAATTGACGGAATAATATGATGGAATTGAGTTTGTAAGCTCATGAATGTTGTTAACTGTTGAGGACAGTTAGAGTTGTAAGTAAATAGGTACGTATGAGTTTAGTTAGCTAAAACATAATCCTTAATAATATTATAAATGCGAAAGTAACTCTTTCTATCTGTCTGTCTTCTGTCTCTACTTCATGTCTAAACCATTGAACCGATTCGGATGAATTTTTTTACAAAAATAGTTAGAGACCCGAGAAAGGACAGGATATTTTAGAAATCCCACAATAGCGGGAACTATGAGGGTAAATAGGTTATATATACATGTTTCGGGATTAGGTCCCGAGGGATTTCTAATGATAATTGCGACTTAAAAGTTTTTAGATACCCACTGAATCACCTAGATAATTAATTAGGTAAAAGGTGAAGTAACTACTCTGACTTCACCATATGGTGGCTGAAAGCATGCTGAAAGTGATACTACCAAGCTACGTTGGTGGATTAATTTGGTTTAATTAATTAAATTTAATAAACAAAAAAAAACAAGAATATAGGTACCTGAACTGAAAAATAAACAAATTTTTTTTACCATAAGCGGCCGCTCATGGTGTTTTTTTCTTAAACACAAAAAAACAAACCTATTACGCTTCTTGCCAAGGACAGCATTCTCAGGTAGATTTAATTTGGTCTTTGAAAAATATTCAATTTCGCATCAACCAAACCATGGATTAATCGCATGTAACACAAAGGAATCTCTACCAATGTGCATCAAATCAATCCACCAACGTTTGTCACCAATATTGGTCACGCAATATCTATTAAAATTGCATCGTGTTGTGCTGGCCAGTGTTGGTCGGAGTCGTGGTACAGTGATCTAATAGGAGTTCTAGGTGAAGGTCGGTCCGTGTAGGTCAATGCACTTAAAGTTGCGTGCTATAAGGTTTCATTTTCTCTGTCACTCTCTCTTTGAGAGAGAGAGTGGTGTACAAGGTTAAGGTTAAAGAAATGGCTTGCAAATATTGTTCATACGTGAAGCTTGGTCGTAATATATTCAAGACGTTAGAACAGCTGTGATCCATGAACCCTAGAAGTAAAGAGTTAAACAAATAAAACAATAATACTTGTACTTATCAAGTCATAAACTTAGTTTATTTAATAATGAAACAACACTCCAATTACGTCACCTAGGTGCCATGAAGTACCTTGCAATGTATGAAGTAAAAAATACGACCAAAAGTATTTTTTCCTGTTTAAGAAATACTTGTAAGTATTTTCGAAATCAAATAATTTTAAACAGCTTTTTTTACGTAGCAATTTACATTAGGTAACTAAGTTTCTTTTTTACTTTAATTTACCTACTAAATAACCCCCCTTCCCCGCCCCTCTTTATTTATCAATTAATCAAAACAGCACAGGATTAATCATATTAAATAGCAACTAAAAAACAAAGGTTTAAACCTGTGTTAAATTGAGTCTATCAATATATATAAAAATAAAAAACGCTCGATGTTGGCTCTTAAAATGAAAACATTATTTTAATCAGTCACACTACATACCAACGTAAAAGTACCTAACAATAGGGCAATGGCAAAGACATGCTAATCGATAAACACAATGAACCTATTTTAATAAGCAAATCAAGTTCAAGCAATCAACTCGGTTTATCGTAATCTGAAAACTGTTTGAATTGCAGCAGACCATGAGCTAAGATTCAATTTAATTTTCCATTTTCATTACATGTGTTCTAATTAACTATTCTAACACCTATTGATATGGTTCAGGAAATAAACTTTTAAAGACTTTCGTTCTTTCATAATTCAAAGTTATATTGCTACCACCCCTTTTATCATTACACTTTCTGACCCGCGCAACTTCGTCTGCGTCACATTTTCCATTACTGCTCCGCTCCTTTTGGTCTTAGCGTGATGATATATAGCCTATAGCCTTCCTCGATAAATGGGCAATCTAACACTGAATTTTTCAAATTGGACCAGTAGTTCCTGAGATTAGCGCGTTCAACCAAACAAACAAACAAACTCTTCTGCTTGTATAATATTAGTATAGATATTGTAAAACAAAGTCCTCCGCCACGTCTGTCTGTTCGCGATAAACTCAAAAACTACTGCACCGATTTTCGTGCTGTTTTCAACAATGGGTAGAGTAGCTCTCGAGGAGATTTTAGTATGGACTCGTAATTTGTGGCGAAACCACGGGCATCAGCTAGTTACAAATAATTTATTTGATTTAAGTTAACCATAAAAGAAATAAATATTTCCATTTCTGACTATAAATGAGCAAAATCGACCTTTATTCTTTAAACAAAAGTCAGAAGCGCCATGAAGTCATATAATATTTGCTTTTCAATTATTAATATTGAGTGCCACTTTTTTACGACTGTTGCAACATCGATGAACAACTGAACAAGTCTTACGTGTATTGGTGCTGTGGCTTTCAACTTGTTTTAAATCCGTTAATATTTTTTTAGCTGTTACTATTTACTTACCTGTAACTATATCGTACTATTTTATTATTTATTTATTTCGGATATAAAAACAGTACAGGTTTCTAGAAATAGTAGTTATATTATAGGCAGAATAAAATAACGGACGGATAAAACAAATTGCAGAAAGGTATAAAGGCACTGCTAATTCATCATTTCAGCCAATTGCCGTCCACTGCTCAACGTAAGCCTCCCCGAAAGAGCGCCAACCATCCATAAAAATACTATCTATACATATAATATAAAAATAAAACCGAATTGAGAACCTCCTCCTTTTTGGGAAGTCGGTTCAAAATGAATAGCTGAATGTGTGAAACAAGTAAAACATTCAACTTACCTTTTAGCAATTTTAGCTTTTAAAAGAATTGATTGTAACAATGTGAATTTGACCGTCAAAGTTCCATCGCCGACATTTTTTCTTGCAAACTGAGTTCGTAAAATATTTATAGTAAATTACACGAAAAGAAAAATGAAAATGTGTAACTCTAACTTACAAGAAAGAGACTGGCACTATCGTTATTCAGGATCAAATAATTAAAATATCTTACTGCTGCTGAAAATTACAGCGTCAAAAATCATGAATTTCCTTAAAAAATGTAATAGGACTCTTAAGAGTGTGTACCTATTCCGTCCACTAGCGCCGCCAATCGTTTTTTTATTAATTGTGGTAAATTTAAGACACGTAGATAAAAAACCGCTCTGTAGTGCACTAAAGAAATGTATCTATTATTTTTTGACAGCTATTTTTAATACATAACTCATGGCTAAATAGCCAAAACGGCAATTATTGCTAAAAGTGGCCCCTTTTAGCAAAAAATATCGACTTTGGCAACTATTTATGTTCTAAAGTACAAAACATAACTCTCAAAACATAATAAATACATTTCTTCAGTGCACTACAGAGCGGTTTTTTATTTACGTGTCTTAAATTTACCACAAATAGTAAAAAACGATTGGCGGCGCTAGTGGACGGAATACACGCTCTTAAGTCAAGTGAATAGGTTACTTCTAGGCAAACGTGCTCCATCTTAGACCGCAACATCGCTAAACATATATCTAAGATAGTGGTCAAACGTTTGCCTATCAGTAGTAAAAAAAAAACCTCACTATTATTGATAGGCCTGTAATTGTCCACCATCCATGATTTGTCAATAATGGAGCATGCTTCCTTAGAAATAACTATTCACGCTTGACTAAAGCAGAAATAGAGACTTTGGCAGGGACCTTCATCAGCGATGAAGTTATAAAGCTTCAAAGATTACAATTAGAAAGAGAAGTCCGATATGGACTTTGACGTCAAAATCCATGACGCTAAAAAACGTACAGCTGCCAAAGAAAACAGCGTTTTCGTGAAAGGGACAGATATATTTGTTTAAAATAATTGTAACCAATTTAGATTCTATTTTCACTGTTAATGTTATAGTTTTGTATATTTTTTGATAAACTGTATAGATAATTAATATGTTTTTCATGCATAATTATTCCCTATTCACAGAAAGAGTGTTTCTAAAAATATTGAATCAATCAGGCTTCTAACAATCTAAAATGTTTAGCTTCGGACTAGGTACCGAGGAGGAAAACATCCATCATTTTGCTCAATAATTATTAAAAGCTAGTAAATTATGTTTATTGCTAGATAATTATGATCTCACCAACATAATCTATACTTATAATAAATCTGTAGAGAGGTCAATTCTGTACATGAAATATATTTCCAAAATAACTATTAGGGGGTGATTAGGCATCGATACTGATGCCAAAAATGCAATCAGTACAATTTTTGTCTGTCTGTCTGTCTGTCTGTCTGTCTGTCTGTATAACCGTTATAGAAACAAAAACTACTCGACGGATTTTAATGAAACTTGGTACAATTATTATTCATACTCCTGAGCAGGTTATAGTATACTTTTCATCACGCTACAATCAATAGGAGCAGAGCAGTGAAGGGAAATGTTGGGAAAACGGGAGAAGTTACTCCATTTTTTAAGCTTCCGTCGCGTGTGCAACCTTAATGGTGAAAGCTACACAGAAATCATGTATGACGGAAATGTTTTCCTTAAAATTATATAAAAAATATCCAACGACAGCATATGTCTATCTTTTATGATAGACGAACAATAACACGTGTAACTCCCGATAGCTTAGCAGTTCGAAGCTTTCTGATTGTATTTGTCTACTCTTACGTTTATAAAACTCTCAGTTATCCCTAATTAACATTAATAAAAGTTAACATTATTAACTATTCCATAAAAAAAGAATCATAGAAATCGGTATAGAAACACCAATGTTATACATGAAAAACGCTAATAATAAGCCATCGCGCGTGAATACTGAATCATGCTATAAGGATTATTTTTGTGGTCGCGAATGCACAGGCAGGCGGCTAGCTTGGCGCCTAGAGGCTAGCGAGTAGCTTCGGAAAACGGCTTACGACAGTTTGCAATATCCTTTAATAATTATAATGTCGAGGGGAAGATGGTTATAATTTCGCTTTACATCAAACGAGTAATATTATAAATGTGAAAGTTTGGTTGTTTATTACTCAATCACGCCAGAACGGTTTAACGGATCTTAATGAAATTTAGAACAAAGATAGTTTATAGTCTGGAATAGCACATAAGCTACCCGGGAATATGTTCCCTAGGGATCACGCGGGCGAAGCCGCTGGCAGAAGCTAGTAGGAAATAATTGAGACTATTCATAATTAATTATTGTTTATTGTTTCCCTTATAATGTGAAAACAGCTGTACAAAATTTTATATCCAACTAGCTGACCTGGCGAACGTAGTCTGGCCAAAAAAAAAAAAAGTATCCTATTCTCCTAGTGTTATTCTCAGACCTACTGAGTAGGTTTACACAAAAAAAAAAACATGAGAATCGGTCAAGCTTTTTCGGAGGAGTTCAATAGCAAACACCGTGACACGAGATTTTTATATATTAGAAGATTATAACAAACTGCGAGTAGCAACCTAACAAACCAAATAGTGAATTGATTTCAAATTAATCAGTAAATGCATATTTTAGGTATTTTTTTTTTCATCTACAGTCAGGATCTTAATGAGGGATGTGGAAGGTACAAAAATAAAATTATAATATTTATCTCAAATGATGCGGTGGTTCCAAAAACTTTAAATAAATTATTGCTTTTATGTTTTAATTGGTTGTGTGTAGTCTTTCTGCAATGTTTATTATTGATTTTTTTTTTTATTTTTTTTTTTTTATTCAAAACGGGGAAACTCTTGACCCAAATCTCACCTGATGGAAAGTGATGATTAGGCCGAAGATGGAAGCGAGTTTCACCCGGAATCCTCTTACACAGAGGAACTGGCTATCATACCTCTCACTGCCGGAACACAACAATGCTGTTAACATTGTTGTTATGGCGACAGACTTAGACATGATGGTGGTAGCTTGCCAGGCGGACTTATTATTTAATACTTAACAAGTCCTACCACCAACCAAACCGAACAAAAAATTTGCCCCCGCTGGGAATCGAACCCGGGACCTCTGGGTCTGAATCAGGTGCTATAACCACTAGACCACGGAGGCGGTTAGTGTCACCTGTTTAGCACCACCCGGGGACCACGTGTAGGGATTCGTTGAAGGGTATTCTCCTACGGACGCGGGTGACTCGGCCCCCAAAATAAATCATGCTTTAAAGTTACTAATACTTATTTAAAAAAAGATTCCATTGTTTGGTATAGTAGCAGGCACGAGTCATTGGCATATATAGGGTTTTTCCCCAGGTGGGACCTGGGCCGCAACCTGAGAAGTGACGACCAATAAGAGCAACGATTTTTATTTTTGCAGGTTTTATTTATACAGGGTTATTTGTAAAACACCGACAACCTACAAGATTATGTCACCAATAGGCACATAATGAACAAGTTTTGTTGACGAAGTCTATGCGAAGAAAAAGAAAGAGCTTTTTTGCTTCGTATAGACTTCGTAACATTTAGGGCTAATTTTTCCAACGCCAGATAACTTTTATTCGTGGAATAAATTTAACGTTTGACAGTTTTTGTATGGAAGAATTGTCAAAAATTCAAAATTATTCCTCCGATACATTTATCTGGCGTTGGAAAAATCAGCCCTTAGAGCGTTCCATTTAAATATTTGTATTTTTGTATGAAAACCTGATGAACTAAAATATGATGAATTTTTATAAGTCATAGAACAAAAATTATTGATTATGATATTAGTCAAATAGTCCTGAGAAGTAGTCGATGTTTTACAAATAACCCTGTTAAAGAAAACTCAATTAAAACACTTTAACAAATTCAATGTGTATCACTAACAGATATACATACGAGTACTTAGCAATTTTATCAAAATCGCAAAACGTGCTTCAACGAGAGAATCATGTTAAATACCACCTTTTACGTACATTACGATCAATTAAAAGAATTTCCAGATATGACCCACAAACAAGAAAGATTTTTTATAACTATGATATAACAATTAATTAATTAACGATAAAGTTATGTGTCCTGATGCAATGATACGCTGCTCGATTTTACGATGCGCTCTGAAAATGCACCCATTAGAATACGCATCCATCGGATTACGCATGCCATTGCTTTTAACACGCAGTGCTATAATGTTGACATTATTGGTGAATGATTTGTTTAGATAGAGACTAGACGATTATGCGTTTGTTTGTAAATTGACGGAATAATATGATGGAATTGAGTTTGTAAGCTCATGAATGTTGTTAACTGTTGAGGACAGTTAGAGTTGTAAGTAAATAGGTACGTATGAGTTTAGTTAGCTAAAACATAATCCTTAATAATATTATAAATGCGAAAGTAACTCTTTCTATCTGTCTGTCTTCTGTCTCTACTTCATGTCTAAACCATTGAACCGATTCGGATGAATTTTTTTACAAAAATAGTTAGAGACCCGAGAAAGGACAGGATATTTTAGAAATCCCACAATAGCGGGAACTATGAGGGTAAATAGGTTATATATACATGTTTCGGGATTAGGTCCCGAGGGATTTCTAATGATAATTGCGACTTAAAAGTTTTTAGATACCCACTGAATCACCTAGATAATTAATTAGGTAAAAGGTGAAGTAACTACTCTGACTTCACCATATGGTGGCTGAAAGCATGCTGAAAGTGATACTACCAAGCTACGTTGGTGGATTAATTTGGTTTAATTAATTAAATTTAATAAACAAAAAAAAACAAGAATATAGGTACCTGAACTGAAAAATAAACAAATTTTTTTTACCATAAGCGGCCGCTCATGGTGTTTTTTTCTTAAACACAAAAAAACAAACCTATTACGCTTCTTGCCAAGGACAGCATTCTCAGGTAGATTTAATTTGGTCTTTGAAAAATATTCAATTTCGCATCAACCAAACCATGGATTAATCGCATGTAACACAAAGGAATCTCTACCAATGTGCATCAAATCAATCCACCAACGTTTGTCACCAATATTGGTCACGCAATATCTATTAAAATTGCATCGTGTTGTGCTGGCCAGTGTTGGTCGGAGTCGTGGTACAGTGATCTAATAGGAGTTCTAGGTGAAGGTCGGTCCGTGTAGGTCAATGCACTTAAAGTTGCGTGCTATAAGGTTTCATTTTCTCTGTCACTCTCTCTTTGAGAGAGAGAGTGGTGTACAAGGTTAAGGTTAAAGAAATGGCTTGCAAATATTGTTCATACGTGAAGCTTGGTCGTAATATATTCAAGACGTTAGAACAGCTGTGATCCATGAACCCTAGAAGTAAAGAGTTAAACAAATAAAACAATAATACTTGTACTTATCAAGTCATAAACTTAGTTTATTTAATAATGAAACAACACTCCAATTACGTCACCTAGGTGCCATGAAGTACCTTGCAATGTATGAAGTAAAAAATACGACCAAAAGTATTTTTTCCTGTTTAAGAAATACTTGTAAGTATTTTCGAAATCAAATAATTTTAAACAGCTTTTTTTACGTAGCAATTTACATTAGGTAACTAAGTTTCTTTTTTACTTTAATTTACCTACTAAATAACCCCCCTTCCCCGCCCCTCTTTATTTATCAATTAATCAAAACAGCACAGGATTAATCATATTAAATAGCAACTAAAAAACAAAGGTTTAAACCTGTGTTAAATTGAGTCTATCAATATATATAAAAATAAAAAACGCTCGATGTTGGCTCTTAAAATGAAAACATTATTTTAATCAGTCACACTACATACCAACGTAAAAGTACCTAACAATAGGGCAATGGCAAAGACATGCTAATCGATAAACACAATGAACCTATTTTAATAAGCAAATCAAGTTCAAGCAATCAACTCGGTTTATCGTAATCTGAAAACTGTTTGAATTGCAGCAGACCATGAGCTAAGATTCAATTTAATTTTCCATTTTCATTACATGTGTTCTAATTAACTATTCTAACACCTATTGATATGGTTCAGGAAATAAACTTTTAAAGACTTTCGTTCTTTCATAATTCAAAGTTATATTGCTACCACCCCTTTTATCATTACACTTTCTGACCCGCGCAACTTCGTCTGCGTCACATTTTCCATTACTGCTCCGCTCCTTTTGGTCTTAGCGTGATGATATATAGCCTATAGCCTTCCTCGATAAATGGGCAATCTAACACTGAATTTTTCAAATTGGACCAGTAGTTCCTGAGATTAGCGCGTTCAACCAAACAAACAAACAAACTCTTCTGCTTGTATAATATTAGTATAGATATTGTAAAACAAAGTCCTCCGCCACGTCTGTCTGTTCGCGATAAACTCAAAAACTACTGCACCGATTTTCGTGCTGTTTTCAACAATGGGTAGAGTAGCTCTCGAGGAGATTTTAGTATGGACTCGTAATTTGTGGCGAAACCACGGGCATCAGCTAGTTACAAATAATTTATTTGATTTAAGTTAACCATAAAAGAAATAAATATTTCCATTTCTGACTATAAATGAGCAAAATCGACCTTTATTCTTTAAACAAAAGTCAGAAGCGCCATGAAGTCATATAATATTTGCTTTTCAATTATTAATATTGAGTGCCACTTTTTTACGACTGTTGCAACATCGATGAACAACTGAACAAGTCTTACGTGTATTGGTGCTGTGGCTTTCAACTTGTTTTAAATCCGTTAATATTTTTTTAGCTGTTACTATTTACTTACCTGTAACTATATCGTACTATTTTATTATTTATTTATTTCGGATATAAAAACAGTACAGGTTTCTAGAAATAGTAGTTATATTATAGGCAGAATAAAATAACGGACGGATAAAACAAATTGCAGAAAGGTATAAAGGCACTGCTAATTCATCATTTCAGCCAATTGCCGTCCACTGCTCAACGTAAGCCTCCCCGAAAGAGCGCCAACCATCCATAAAAATACTATCTATACATATAATATAAAAATAAAACCGAATTGAGAACCTCCTCCTTTTTGGGAAGTCGGTTCAAAATGAATAGCTGAATGTGTTTGGCAAATTCTTTTTTTGTTGTGTATGGTAGTATCAAGAGAAGGTTTTTATGTAAAAAAAAATAATAAAGTTGCCAGTTGACGGGAGCGAAGACAGCTACAGCTAGTTGATTATACAGATAATGTATACCATAATCAGCCTATATAACGTTCTCCCTTCTGAGACCCAGGCTTCCACTCTATGTGCGGAGATGGGCCTAAATCTACCACGTAGGCCCAATAAGGCGGGTTGTTGAATGTCACATGTTTCTTTTTCTGAATTTTAAAAGTGGACTTGTAATTGGCTGACATGGCTCCTATTTACTGATCTTGATGTGTTTGTTTTAGCTGTAAGTCTTCCATAATGCTTAAATAAATAAATACGTTTGACCACTATCTCACCTGATGTTAAGCGAATGACTTTTATAAAAACTCTTGACTTAAGACTCCCAGGCTGTAGCTATCAGGAAACTCAGACACAGGCAGGGAATTCCACTCCTTAGCTGTACGCACAATGAATGTATTCCCAAAACGTTTTGTGCGTATAGGTGGGATGTCCACCATGTACTGGTGGCGCGTCACCGTACGTCTATTGGTCCGATGATGGAACGATCTTGGCGGAATTGAAGTATGCAATTCCGTCGCACACTCCCCAAAAAGCAACCGATAGAAAACCCGAAGGCCAGCAACTCGGCGTCGATGCTCAAGACTTTGAAGCTTCGATTGGACGAGCCTATCATGTCTTTGTCTTCGAATGTTTGGTCCTAGAACGTGCCGGTTTCCTCAAGATGTCTTCCTTCGCTGTTTTGTGAGCAGAGGCGATGATACTACATACATTTATTATGTTATGTAGTTTACGTCAGTAGCTCTATGTAAACGAATGGTTTTCAGCTGCATCCTGTTATGCTGGAAACCGACCCCGATATAGTTGGGAGAATGCTAGACAGATTCATCGATTTATTTTTCCTTTGTTTGACGGACCATTCCTTTGTGTCAAAAACTTCAAAATTCAGCAATAATTAGATTATATTAGCGTTATAAAACACTTATTAAAATAACTGTATCCTGATATCTGAATCCAAGAAGATTGCTAAATATTTTTTTTTTAGGTAGGTATTAATTTATGTCAGTAGCATCATTTTAAAACTAATAAATGCTTTGAATTACAATAATTTCGTCATTCACGTAATCGAAATTATAAGCAATAATTAGCTTATATTAGCGTTATAAAAACACTTGTTAAAATAACTACAAAGTAATAATAATTCCTAAACTGGCGATGTAAAAAACCTGCAACTCAACTTATTTGAAGCAGGTTGTGTTTTATCGTTCAAGGTCGCTCAGAGCATGTGACATCAGCAAAACAAACAGAGCCTTAGATAAACACAGACGATATCAAAGGCTTCTGATAAATTAGGTAGGTTTATGAAAAATACACCTGTACTGTCGGAGTGACGCATTGTCGGAGTTTCGCATCATCGTAGTTACGCATTGTCGGAGTTTCGCATCATCGTAGTAACGCATTGTCTGAGTTTCACATCATCGTAGTAACGCATTATCGGAGTTTCGCATCATCGTAGTTACGCATTGTCGGAGTTTCGCATCATCGTAGTTAGGTACGCATTGTCGGAGTTTCGCATTATCGTAGTTAAATATCATCATATCTGCCACTAGAACTAGTTCTATGAGTCTCGCATCCATCGGCTAGCCGCGACCCTCACCAGTTCATCGGTCCACCTTGTGGGAGGCTTTCCAACGTTGCGTTTTCTGGTACGTGGTCGCCATCCAGAAGTTTTCGGCCCCATCGACCATCTGTTCTGCGAGCAATGTGCATACCCACTGCCACTTCGGTTTGGCGATCCTTTGGTTGTGTCGGGAACCTTGGTTCTCTTGCGGATATCAACATTCCTGATTCGATTAGGTACGCAAGGAAACATACGCTGTCAAACGCATTTTTAAATGAATGCAATGTTGAATTTAGGCATTGTCAAATTCATACGTTTACGATGATTGCATTTTTTCTAATCAACGCAGTGTCGAATTAACTAAAAATAAATGATTTTAACAAAATAATATTACAATTAATAATAATAATTGGTTATTTTATTTGTAACCTCAGGAACTACTGGTCCGATTTGAAAAATTCTTTCAGTATTAGATAGTCCATGTATCGAGAAAGGATATAGGCTACATATCATCACGCTAAGACTAAAAGGAGCCGAGCATTAATGGAAAATGTGACGCAGACAAGGTTGCGTGGGTCAGATAGTTTTAAATATTTTGAAAATAGAGTAGTGTCGTCTCTAACGCTTGGTTTACAGATAAGAATAATTTTTAGTTTTTCAGACAGAATACTTACCTAATTTTCTACGTAACCAAATAGGTTAAACTTACTGATACATCAAAGAAATACTACAACAATACAATCAGAGTTAACTGAGTAACAGATAAGATAACAATATGAGGCGCTTAATGTGAGATAATTACACGCAAAATGAATTTAGATGATGCTCGTATTATTACTCTTTTATGCAAATGACAATAAACATAAACTTAATAAAAGTCTCTCGACGAAAAACAGCATATATTTTTGCCAGAAAAAAAACAATTAGCAGAATATTTGAATAACGAGCTATAGTCTCTTTGCTGTTCTTTTTACAAATAAATTTAAAATAAGAAGAGACTGACCTTTTTTTTCGGTCGCAGTTGAAAAACATGTGCCATTAATTTAATAAATGGGTTCCGTGATAAGTTTAAGAAGTGCTTCAAAATAGTTAGCCTTGTACTTTGAGCACACAAGACCGGTATCCTTTCGTCAAAGTTTAAAATTATTTAATTGCATAATAAGTAAGGGGCCAACAATTTGCGTCTGTTTAAAATGTTGATTTTAAATTTTGATTACACTGCGCACTTTTGCATAAATTTGCAGTGTTTCTGAAGTCACTTTGCCGCAAGAGGATTCGATAACATGGTAAAATTAACTCCTCTGCGTAATATTACTGTTATAGCTCAAAACTTTATCTAAAAAAAATCCAAGATGACTGCTAAATTGAATTTTCTTAGGTATTCATTTACGTCAATAGCACCATTTTAAAACTATCACCTGCTTAGAATTCCACTAATTTCGTCATGCACGCTATCGAAATTATAAAAAAATACACACAAATTCATTCAAGTTCGTCATCGGTAGGAACGTTACGTCACAGATAATATATTACGTTACGTCGATTGACCATAGACTAGACAGGCTGGCGACCACGCACCTGTCAAAATCATATGCAAACTTACCAAATGGAAAGTATGGGTGTGTCCGTGTGTCCGTTTGGTGACTAAACCAAGCAGGAAGTGTTTCTTGTATTAAAATATGTAACAATGTGGAGCGCTGTGTGACTTGTGTCACATCTCGTAATAATACGCTTGTAGGCCAGTGAGAGGTGGATGCTATGCTGAAGATATGCTTTACTCCGAAGATTTATTTTCTAAATAATAAAATAATAAATATTTGGAATTTATAAGATTAGAAAGCTGATGTAAAGGGCGTTCGTTTTTCATGAGTGAATCTAAGCTTGCAGTCTTATAAAGGGGTAAAGTCAGTAAGTATTTGTTAAAAAAAATATGGCAAATAAAAGGAATAGTTGAGATATTCCTAGAAGATACTCACAATTTCATTGTATAATAAACACTGAACAAGTTTTTCTGCTGCTCTGCCGCCGCCGCCATGAGTACAACTTTGCATCTGTAGTTTAGATAATATGTCACCGGAAAATGGCAGACTGTAAAATTGTAGTAAATCTTGATTAGATTAAAAAAAAATACAATTTCACGCGATGTTTTACAAACTTTCCGGTGACAGATACATCGATATTACTCAAGCTATAGTACAGCCAGGCTGTCATTCCACCTAAACTGAGTGGATTACCTCGAGACCTCACTTCATGTTGATTTGAGTTTTAACGGCGAGATGTTCACAGAATCGCACTGCAGTTTACCTCGTGATTCCTAAAACTAGCGTCCCTATAGCTTCACAATCGCTTAGCTCTCCTTACCTCACATTGACAAGCAAGTGTAATGTTTGGGAAAGCGCATACGCTAGATTTTCGCTCGTATATAATTGTTGTGTGCAGTTCCCACGTCTCGTATAATCTAGGATTGCTAGATACGAGTTTCTATCTCACATTGTTATCTGTGAGTCTGTTTTTATTTATTGTGGAGATGTTTTCTGCTCTCATTATTTAGAGATGTGTTGATGATTGATTGTGATGTAATGGTTAATTTAGTAGTTACATTTTACAGTTTTATGGAGGTTGTTCGGTCCAGTGTGTAATAAGTCTTCGTTTTGGTCACACGCCATTGATTATAGAATATCATAGACCATAGCTTTCTGTATTACTCACGCGAAGTAAGTTTAACAAATTAGGTACCTAATGGAATAATGATTGAGCATTTGAATAGTACTCTGGATCCTACTTTTTTAAGGTTGTTAAATCATCAAATGACTCCTCCCGCCCTGGATGAAAAAGAAAAGAGTATCAGACTCTTACTGATTAAAACCCATCCGTGTTCCTCCTATAAATGCCCTTTGCGTTCCAGGGCCGCGGTGACTCAAATATTTATTTTATTCTGTTTTTTAGTACATCATCTGTGAAAATTTTAATTGTCTAGTTATCGCAGTTCTTGAGATACAGCCTGGTGACAGACAGACGGACAGACAGACAGCGAAGTCTTAGTAATAGGGTCCCGTTTTACCCTTTGGGTACGGAACCCTAAAAAGTACCTAGTCATAGGTCTGTAATTGTTTCTTAAAATGTCCATCGTATTAAACGGTTTTTCAAGTGTTAAAGAATGTGTATTGTCACTCAGACGTCGTTGATTCACTCATACACTTTGTGGTAATCAGCGGATTTCGCGTTCAAACTGTTAAGTTTTTTTTATCTCATTGAGTAGACAACTAACTGGTATAACACAGTTATCTCGTTGTTTCTAGAAGTTTTTGGGTTGCTTTATTATTTAGGTAGTTAAATAATTGGGCGTTTTCCCTAAATATTTGAATTTGTTCCCATATTAGTTTTTCTATATTCTTTATCGTACGTAGACCTAACAGTGTTAGTAAAGTCTGTGTAGAAAGGCGAACTTAACTCAAAGTTGTGTTTTCTCCCAATAAATCTTTAAGACATAGAGAGCGATCAAAATCCAGGGTAGGATCCAGATTGCTGAATTTGTTCGAAAGAGTCACCGCGGTCCTAGAACGCAAAGGGCATTAGGAGTCTGAAAACGGAAGGGTTTTAGTCAGTAAGAGTCTGACACTCCCTTCTGCTTCGCTCAAAGCGGGAGAAGACATTCAATGATTTTCCATCCATAAAAAAAACATGGTGTTCTACATATGTGTCGACGGGACCGAACACCGAAATTTCAAAACACTACATTGTATGTATCGTTCTAAAAGCCAGAAGGCTAATTCTAGTATTTTTTTAACAAATGTTCACATTCGCATCCCGGTCGCAATCTGTCAAAAAACCTCAATTAATTGTAGAATTGGTACTCAAATTAGATAAGGTGTTCAAGAAGTATACACTACGTACTGTAAATCCTTCTGCAATGAAACAATTACATTGATCCAAATTATGAATTCTGTGGTCACTTCATAATGCAGTGCAATTATAACACACATAATTGTATCGGGTTATCCAATGCGATGTCCGATACGGTCAGGCTAATAAGTTTATTATGAGTGACTAATCACTGAAATAATTACACAAAGGAATATTTTGGTATTGACAAGCGCCATTGGGCGAAGCGGAAGGGAGCACCGAACTCTTAGGGTGGATGTCATCTATGAAATTGCTCGTGATCAAGCTGCGTTCAAGAGTTGCCAGTGCCAATATTACATAGAAAATAATGCCACTGATCGTTCAGTTTCAGATTGATGAAACCCGTCCTTACTGACTAAAACCCATCCGTGTTCCTTCTAATGCCCTTGGCGTTCCAGGGCCGCGGTGACTCTTTCGAACAAATTCCGCAACCCTTGCAGATTGAATATAGAGGGTACATTTTTCAAGTGGTACTGGATGACACAATGCCAAACTATGAAGAAAACCGAAATAATCTTAAAGTAGTCTCGGGCACGATTTTGTTGAAAACTAAAACTGCAACATTGGATTTCAAGATAATAAGAAAAAAGATTCCGACGAATTGAGAACCGCCTCCATTTTGAATTCGTTTAAAAATCAGTTAATATTCACTTACGAAATCAAAACCTATGAATATCTTTTTCCAGTATATCTGTCCGCACGTTATTTACGAGTATATCTTACATTCTTAATCCAGATTTTAATGCTGAATTTCAATCAAATCCATTCAGCCGTTGGGGTGAATTTGATCGTATAGTATGTTCGACGACGTGCTGAATATGAGGGGTCTCGGATGAAGGCCAATCCTGTCCCACCTCGTCTTAAGAAACTCACAAAGTCGAGCAATGAGCAATTGTTAAAAGTTTACGCCAGATAAACGTGGAATAAAGTACATTGACCTTTCCCTAATATCTCTTCATAGATACTAGAACAATAAATTAAGAACTGTTTTTCATTACTAGAGAACGTAGAGGATCACGATAGAAGTCGATTCAGGACAGCTTTATGTCATTATTTCTGATTTTGATCTCAAGAAAGTCAATAAATGTATGTGGGTCAATGTACTTTATTCCACGTTTATCTGACGTAAGGTATAGTTTAGTTTTGTTGTCAGTTGTTTGTTACGAGAGTCAAGAGCAAGCCCATCACAAATAAAAAAAACCCTACCATTTTAAAATAAACCTTGAATTAAAATAATAAGTCCTCGATTATCATCAAGTGTACAATCTACATCAAGTTTTAAGCGACCACAAAAATATTTAGCAAGACCACACTTTAGTGACGTGATTGTGTAACACGCCTTAAGGTGTGGTCTGTCTACGAATTTTGAAGATTTTTTTCTTCATCTCAAATCACGCGAAGGCAACTCACACGCATCGTATAATAGATATTTACGTTGTAGCTACAAGCTGTTGCCCGCGACTTTACCCGTGTTTGTTAAAAAAATTTCATGCGTTTAAACTTTCGCGGAAACCTTAATTTTTTTTATTAAATTTGCTTTAGCACTCCTTATTACATCAGCTGTCTCCATCGCAGATGATTCAGCCATTTCGGAGTTGGAACAATAATACAGACAAACAATTTTGAAGTGTTTTGGTAAAAGTTATCGTATCACTATCACTACATATTATAAAACAAAGTCCTTCGCCGCGTCTGTCTGTCTGTCTGTTCGCGATAAACTCAAAAACTACTGAACCGATTTTCATTCCGTTTTCACCAATGGATTGAGTGGTTCTTGAGGAAGGTTTTAGTATATAATTCGTCAAGCGGGCGAAGCCGCGCGCGGGCATCATCTAGTACTTATTTAGCATTTAGTGAAAAGTTGTTCTTTTAATACTACAAACAGACACTTCAATTTTATTTATTTGTATGTAAAGTACAGACGCTAGCACATCAAGGTACCCGAAAATGTAAAATTTTGCCAGTCAAAATTAAACTTAATCACTTTACTCTTAAGTTGAAAATCTAATACAGAAATTTTACAGTTTTTGTAGCAGGATGTGAGACTGTACATAAATATGTAATATGTAAGCCATCATGTATGTGCTCATGAGATCATCGCGAAGGCTTCGTGTCCGAGACCATTAATCGCAGACTGTGGATCAAAAATTCTCATGTTAATCATTAATTGAAAACTGACTTACCTACTTGATTTGGTATTTTTTTTATCATTTTTAGACGCGATTGTGAGTCGTAATAAAAGCGGTTAATGGTACATTATCAAATATTGATTTAAAGGACAAACTATACACACTTAAAATAGAAAATAAGGCTCCTAACTAAATTAGGGCGTCAAAAATTTTTTATCCATCGCTATCAACTTACTGGAAGTGAGCCCAAAACACTGGCGGCATTGCCACGTTGTATGACAATTCTTATCCTCTGTCCGAGGTGAAAGCCAGCCAAGAAGTGGAACTCTCTGCCTGCGTCTGTGTTTCCGAACGCTTACAACCCTAATCTCTTCAAATTTAGAGTAAACAGGCTCCTTCTGGGTAAGCTCGCTCCATCGTAGACTTTGTCTCTGTCATCTCTGACCAAGACTAACGTCAAGAGCAAACCCATCTAAATAAAAAAAAATGTTTATTTCAATTACATAAAGAATTAACATAGGTACGTGATCACCTTTTAAGCAAGAAGATGCTCGTGCTAGGTGACTCCGCTCTTCCACTTAACATTATACAGAAACAGAAATAAAATAAAAGAAAAGAAAAGAAAATACAAAAAGGAGCGCACTTGTGTTTCACTTCAGCTTTTATTTATTAGTATAGATTAGATGAGAACTATGATCTCAAGTATCGCCAGCTTGTTTGATCAGAATGCGTCGTGCGTGAATGAAACCGGATACACTCATTTTCAATGCAAAATGACGGAACATCGGAAGTTAAATACAACCTCACAGAATGTAAAATGACGGAACTTCGGAAGTTAAATACAGCCTCACAGAATGTAAAATGACGGAACTTCGGAAGTTAAATACAACCTCACAGAATGTAAAATGACGGAACTTCGGAAGTTAAATACAACCTCACAGAATGTAAAATGACGGAACTTCGGCAGTTAAATACAACCTCACAGAATGTAAAATGACGGAAATTCGGAAGTTAAATACAGCCTCACAGAATGTAAAATGACCGAACTTCGGAAGTTAAATACAACCTCACAGAATGTAAAATGACGGAACTTCGGAAGTTAAATACAACCTCACAGAATGCAAAATGACGGAACTTCGGCAGTTAAATACAACCTCACAGAATGTAAAATGACGGAACATCGGAAGTTAAATACAACCTCACAGAAAGTAAAATGACGGAACTTCGGAAGTTAAATACAACCTCACAGAATGTAAAATGACGGAACTTCGGAAGTTAAATACAACCTCACAGAATGCAAAATGACGGAACTTCGGCAGTTAAATACAACCTCACAGAATGTAAAATGACGGAACATCGGAAGTTAAATACAACCTCACAGAAAGTAAAATGACGGAACTTCGGAAGTTAAATACAACCTCACAGAATGTAAAATGACGGAACTTCGGAAGTTAAATACAACCTCACAGAATGTAAAATGACGGAACTTCGGAAGTTAAATACAACCTCACAGAAAGTAAAATGACGGAACTTCGGAAGTTAAATACAACCTCACAGAATGTAAAATGACGGAACTTCGGAAGTTAAATACAACCTCACAGAATGCAAAATGACGCAACTTCAAAAGTTGCTCGTACGTACAATTTCACAGATAACTTAATCGTTGGGAAGTTTTGGCGGCAAGATGCTTTAACAAAGCTTGCCTGATATCATTGTTACGGCACGGTTGGCGCAGTGGTTGAGTGATTGATTACTGCGCTGCGTATCGTGATTTCGATTCCCGCACGGAATAAATATTTGAATGGCCTAAAAATAGGTAGTTGTTCCGGGTCTGGCTGTTTATGTATATGAATTTATTAGTTTTTAAACGCATCTACGATACAGTAGCAATTCCTACTGTGAGTCAGTTTTAGTAAAAATTGTTCTCCTGATCATATAAACCCGGCCATGCAATCACTTACCAAAACTATCCATGAAGCAATCTGCCTAGCCTCTTCATAACCATATTAGGGTCGGCTTCCAGTCAAACTGGATATCCCAGGTGTGGTGGGGAAAGTAAAAAAAAATTCACCGCGGTTCTGGAACGCAAAGGGCATCAGAGGAACACGGATGGGTTTTAGTCAGTAAGAGTCTGACACTCCCCGAAGAGCGGGAAGAGTCATTTCATGATTTCTTAGCCAGTAAAACACAGGCTGAGTGCGAGTCGGACTTTCACGCTAAGAGTTCCGTACCAAAACCTATAAAACACTTTTTTGTATGGGAGTCACCTTTAATTTTTATTTTTGAAAGAAAAAGAAAGAAAGAAAGAAAAATAGTTTATTTACGCCAAGCATGACGCATAGGAATTAAACAATTACTAAAATAAAAATTACAAAAAAAAACTGGGACAATATGCGTCACCTTAACGTAAAACGGTCATCGCTCAGAGCATTATGCTGGGACTCGTGTGCGAAACAGAGCCCCAGCGCTGGTTAGCGACAATAGAAATACACACTGTGAAAATTTTCAGCTGTCTACCAATTATGGTTCTTGAGATAGAGCCCTTTAACAGACAGACGGACGATCGGACACCGCAGGTTTAGTACCTACTAAGCCTGCCTGCCTATATGGTTCCGTTGGCTACCCTTTGATTACGGAACCCTAAAAGCTTCTCGACCTCCAAAATCCAGTCACTGGCTAACACGATTCACCTCGGCCAAGATAACCAATAATTTACCAAAATTGAATTAGAAGACACCTGACCCAGTGAACACCAATTACCAACCTTACGTCAGAGCTGACGCGAAAACGATTGCAACTCGGAGTCACGCGATATGCTGATGCCGATACAGTTGTAACTCGTATATGTGGCACTTAACTGGGCATCCATCGTTATGGATGATTAGACGCGTATTATGGCATTACCATACTTGCTTACGTGCTCACGAAGAGGAATATTATGTGAATGAGTCATTGTACGAGTATGAAGTGTGGTGAGAGATTTTCTATGGATTAGTATGAGAAATCGCCCGCGTGATCCCTAGGGAACATAGGTATTCCCGGGATAAAAAGTAGCCTATGTGCTGTTCCCTACTATAATCTATCTCTGTTCCATAATTCTTCCAGATCCATTCAGCCGTTCTGACGTGATTGAGAGTAACAAACATCCAAACTTTCGCAAATATTAGTAAGATGTAGACACTTCGTTACATCTAATTTTGGAACGATAATGTAGTAGTAAATTACTAAAAATAAATGTGTTCCTTACATAATAATACATAAGCAGTTACTGAAATAAAGCCCAGGCATTTATTTCATTATTTTTATTACCTACAAACATTTTTTTAACATTAAGCAAGTCCACTCAACTACTCAGTAACGCGAGGGTTACTTTAAATTTCAAAATGGCGGCGATATTAAGTATGGAGTAATTTTATGTAAGGTGGGGTCAAAGGTGACCCCACACCGTTCAATTACTGATCCGTGACGCAATGCCCCATCATCATAAGAAGCACAAAGTTGTTGAGAAATCAATCACAACGTCAGCGGGGTAACTGTAGAGTAGGTAATGCCAATGACAGGTGATGTGGTTGCGAACCACAGACAATAAGTGTTGTGGTCAAGAATGGCAAACGTATTTATTTATTCTGCATTTCGTCAAATGATGACAAATGATTAGTCAGATAGTGCTTGTTGTCATGGAGTTTGTATAATGTTACTAGCTGACCCGCGCAACTTCGTCTACGTCACATTTTCCATTAATACTTCGCTCCTTTTTGTCTTAGCGTAATATATAGCCAATAGCCTTCCTCGATTTGAAAGAATTTTTCAAATCGGACCAAGTTCCTGAGATTAGCGCGTTCAAGCAAACAAACAAACTCTTCGGCTTTATAATATTAATAGTATATAATTATATATTAAGTATAGATTGGAAAACAACGCTAATAATTTAAACAAATATAATTGCTTTGAATTAAGTTATTTACATTGTTATACAAAAGGAACGAGCTGCCAGGCAGTTTGAGCAATGCAGGCAAAACGAAGGAAGTAACATAGGAAATCGACTGCCAACATTCAATACCTTTTTCCGAAAGCATTTACCACAAATTGATTTAACTTGTGGTAAATTTAATAGCAAGACAAATTGCATCAAATTAATGGGTCTTCAACCACATATTCCACGGCTTTTAACTACATGTTTCTAAGTGACATTACGACATAATTACAGTACTTCTAGATAAACATATAACACACAGCCTGTACCAGCGCGTTTATATCGGAAATTATCTGAAGGGAATATATTCCCTGGATAAAAAGTAGCCTATGTGCTATTCCAGACTACAATCTATGGCTGTGCCAAATGTTATCTAGATCCGTTTAACCGTTGCGGAGTGATTGAGTAACAAACATACATATTTAATGGTAGTAATATTAAAGTGTTTTTCTAAGTCCACTATGATGAATTACAACATAGCTGTGTATGTAGGTTGCACTGTATGTGGGGCATGTTTCGAGTAAAAACATTGGGAAAACCTTAGTGAAATATTTACACGGAAATGGCATCCTAGTTTTAAACGTATGCAGTATCTTGATGGTTTTGTGTTTGCGACGCTTGCGCATGAGCAGTTACGGGAAATTAGCGTTTTTTTCCTGTGCTTTGATATGTTTTGCCTTGAATTGATAGTACCCTATCAATTCAAGGCAAAACATATCAAAGCAGTCTCAATGGTCCAGAGGTCGCAAGCGCTACTACAGAGCATTAGGAGGAGATTTGATTGCCAGATCTGATTCATTGTTACAGCAGCCTGGAGACTGTATATTTGACAGGTTGAAAGCGATATACTTCTCTATTACATGGATCTTAACAAAAACGTACTGGAAAACTACCAGCTATCCGATTCTGTAAACATGTTGAAGTGAAAAGGCGTGGGTGAAGTGGTCACGAAGTGAGCTGTCAAACCATACAAACAAGATAAAATGACAGCTCACTTGTAGTTCACTCCACCTGAGTGATCATGTTGAGATGTCAACGGAATAGACCGGTAGTATACTTAGAAATACACCTCGTCATGATACTGAGCTGAAAATAATATTGCCGGATAGCTGTACGTCCTACCCGTACTAACCGCGTTTGATTTATTTATTTTATTTTATTTTATTTCATTCATTTTTATTTTATTATTTTTAGGAAAACTTACAGCTAATACATAACAATATAAGGTAACGATATGTAAATCACGTAAGTTGTGTGAGAATAATAAAAACAAATTCGCGAAAACAGCTAGCATGCGAATACTCACATTCGATGCAACAACAAAAAAAAAAACTCAGGACGGTGATCAAACACCAAAGTGATGAGTCAAACTTTCTTTAACTTTTTTAACGCTGCTGTTAGATAAATCCAGCTAAATAAAACTTGTTTTGTATTAAACCAAATACCCTTTTTTTTTTTTTTTTTTTAGGGATGGGAAATCATCCAATGACTCCTCCCGCTCTGGGTGAAGCGGGAGGGAGTGTCAGACTTCTACTGACTAAAACCCATCCATGTTCCTTCATTGCCCTTTGTGTTCCGGAGCCACGGTGTCTCTTGCGAATAATCCCGCGACTCCGGCAGGCGTCGGCCCTTTCGGGCCCCTCTGTGTTGCTGACTCTCTTTGAGGCGCGCGTGGAACACTAACGCGCCGTCGACACGGCCTGTCATCACTAGACGGACGGACGGCGAGCCACCCATAGCTCGCCGTCCACAGGCCCGCGCCTACGGTGGCCGGAGGTCACCAGGTGGCCCCCGACGCCCGCGGCGTCCACCACGGCGGCTGGGACGAGAGGGTCTCCTCTCCCGCTCCGCCACCTCCTTCGCTAGCATGACTGCTTTTCAGAAGGAGGCAACGGCGTCCCATTCCGTCTCGCCCCGGACCATGGCTTGGACCAGGGCCGGACGCGAGAGGTCGCCGCCAATCGCCGTTTCGAGGACACGGCGGTGCGCCGCCCAAGCGGGGCACACCTGCACAGTGTGCTCTACCGTGTCCTCCGGTCGATCCTCGCAGTGGTGACACCCGAAACCAAATACCCTTAGACATACAATGTACAATGTAGGTACTTAATGTACCGTAAAAATGTAAAGTGCAAGCTGAAACAACACTACATCGACTTGATTGCACCTAAGGTAACCTTAGGTTTTTTTACTAACAGCGCGTTGATCAAATTCCAGACCATGGCATGCTAAGAAAGACCCCAGTCCCCACTGGGGTCTAATGGTGTGCTTTGTTAAAATCGTAAAGACAACATTTTGTGTTTTATAAATAAAAAATAAATAATAACAAAATCACGCCCTGAATTATCGAACTAAATCGCACGCAAAGCTATGCAGGCACACGCTTCAGAGTCAAAGAACTCAACAAAACAGGATTAGCACAAATTCATTAGCCATTTAAGTCCAGCTATTTAGTTCTACGTTCTCTAAAGGTAAGGCCACACTCCGTAGAAAGTGAAAAGGTACGGCCCAGCTGGATGTGGCTGAGCGGAAATGGTTTTCCTTTTTAGCGCATTGACGGGCACCCGCGACCGATGTGGGGTGTGGTACAAGAGATGGGTTCGGGCGATTGTTTTTTATTTTATTTAGCGTTGTTTTTTTTATCGTAATGCTTGGCTGCCTAGCCCATTTTGGTAGCTAGTAGGTATACTCATTTTCCTCGTTTTGACCCAATTTCGGCAAAAAAGAGTAATATCTATCTTCTTAACTGAGTTCCCAAAAAGGAGGAGGTTCTCAATTCGGTTGTATTTTTTTATGTTTTGTATGAACCGATTTGTAAAATTTTTGTTTTATCTGAAAGGATATAATTGCAGATTGGTCCCATTCAAATTATATCAAAATCGGTTACGAACGTTGGATTTTAAATCGAAATAGCTGGAATTTGTCTCCTTGGATGATTCTTTGATAATCGAAATTGCGTATTTAGCTTTTCTGCGATTTTGCAGTGTTGTTGTTAGGTGTGGGGTACCACTAAAAACTGAAAAATAAAAAACTTTTTACAAAAAAAATTAAAACCGACTTCCGGTTCTTCTTCTTGACCGAAAGTTATTTTTTACTTTGTAGTGTTTTTTTTTATTTTGAAGTCGGTTGTATTTTTTTGTGGTAGGTCTTCTTTGTCATCGTCTCTTAAGTTATTACTAAACTAGAACCGCCACCAATTCTTACCCCACTATATTACATTAACTACCACTTGTTAACTTTCTGTGCCTAAAATAAATTAATGAAATAACGCTATAATTTATTTCCGAATAGAAGTAGATTCTAGGTATCTTCCTATTACATCGCTTTAATCGCATTACCAATCGTACGATGCGTATACTTTATCAAAGAAATCTCTTAATTAACAATAATGTTAGTTATTACCATGCAATCACGGCTACTATGTGCAGTTTCATAATAAGATACATTCCATTATTATGTTTATCAGTGATTATAATTCACGTAGAGATTGTAAGACTGATACAGACATCGTATCTTGTTCCTGCGTAACGTATGATTAATCTTAGTAATTGCATGGCCGATTATGCGCCTGCGTTGAAGCAGTTTGACTGCTTCATTTAGATTCAATGAAGACCTTTAGAAACCTGAGAGAAAAATATTTTGATATTAGAATTATGAATTTTTATTCGTGTTTTTAATATAAGATGAGCTTTAAAAACGAGATAGGTAACAGACATTTACAAAAACTGATGGATAGGATTTATGTATGTTTTTACGGTTCTTTGAATTTTCCATTAGCAGTTTCTTATTAAAGTACCTAATGTTTTGCTAACAGTTCTAAAAAAGTACCTAAATGGCATGTAGACAGACTTTACTACTTTTCAAATGGATACCTAACCTACGTTGGATAATTATCTCAAATTCAAAAAAGTGCATCAATTATTAGTTTTTGTATATACTCTCCCAAAGAAAAACTACCCTTAATTTGAAGCAAAAATTTCACAAGACAATTTAAAATGTTGTCACTCCATTTGATAAATTAAATTTTGAAAACTCGCTATTCGCTAACTTCTTATAACTTTGACCACAACTAACACAGCAGTACCCAGCCAAGCCCGTTCAACATACAAGGGAATATGAAGGTACCATTACGTATGAGCTACGAGTGTAAGTACAGTCGCCAGAACATCAGGCTACCGGAAACAGTCATATTTTCCCAATCAACGTTGAACCATATTCCTTCAGGGATAAAATAGGCTTGTGTACTGAAAAAATCTGATTAATCCGTCAGTTAGATTATCAAAAAATATTTGACCGGTATTTTTTCTTTTGTTACGTAAACCAAAATTGACGAAGTTGCGACGCTTTTAAAATTCTCAATACGTCACGCCGTGGCATAATTTTTAGCAGGTTGTGCCGTCGCGACCCCCACTCCCGAGTTTTGATGCGTTTTATCTTTGTCAAAATTCATTGATTCACAAAAACAAAAAATACGTGTCCATTATTTTTCAATACTCTAACTGACGGACAACAAAACTAAACCAAATCTAAACAGATTTGCAATTTGTGGATGATGGAAACTAGCCTGTTGAAAATCTATTTGACAGATAGTTTTAGCTTGATGTGTTGGCGTCTGTACCTACGCCAGATGAAAGTTCCCCGACATGGACATAGGAAGAGGAACCGATGAGTCGAGAGTGAGCACGACCTGTTTTGTTTATGTTTTTGTTTGATTGTTTGTCTGTAGTTGTGTGCTGTCTTCCGGAATGACGTGTGCGAGGTTGTGAACTGCAGTGCAATTCTGTTAACATGTCGAAGTGAACGACAAGTGAGCTGTCAAACCATACAAACAAGATGGCGTGACAGCTCACTTGTCGTTCACTCCACCTAAGTGATCACGATGAGATGTCGACAGAATCGACCGGCTGTTGGTGTTGGATGTGCGGCATTTGGTAGACTGATTACAGTAAGAAGAATAATGGAATGGAGCTCTTGCTATTCAATTCATCTTCGTGTAGCTAGTATGATATCGATAGACAATAGGTTTGAGTGGTCCGCAGGGTTGCGGAATTTTTCGAAAGAATCACCGAGTCACTGTCACTAGTCCAACTGATACTTCGCCTGCCGTATATCACCAACCAAGTTCTAAATCAGAGGCTAGCTCAGCCATCACCATATCCTAATGCTAATTGCGATGAGGCGTGCGTTTATCAACCTACCTTGTAGGGCTGCAGATATATCTACGCCATCTGCTGCTCTGTCCCCTTTGAACTAAAACCCTGTACTATTATTTGATTGGTAGAATAGGGGTCAAGGCAGAGACTTCTTATCATTGATTGGCCTTGAACAATTCTTCCATTACTGAGTGAGTAAGTAACTGAGGAGCTCGTGGCTAAATAATAACAGCCGCACAGGTCGATCTTCAAGGTTAAGCAACGCTTGCCGAGGTTGGTCCGTGGATGGGTGAACATCGTAACATACCGAGTTTCCTCCGTGCCTCGGAAAGCTCGTTAAGCTGTTGGCCTTGGCTGTCATTTGGAGATCTTTGGCAGTCGTTACAGATAGTCATAATTTTAAGAAAAGAATATCTTTCACCAGTCTTGCCAACGAGTACCGTGTTACCCAGTTAATGGGTTGTTGAGGTCTGGTAGGCAGCCGCTCCACGTAAAATACTGGTATTCAGCTGAATCCGGTTTGACTGGAAGCCGACCCCAATAAAGTTGGGAAAAGGCTAGGCAGATGTCTGAGTGAGTGACTGACAGACAACGCACATCCGAAGCTACAGGTCGTAGGAAGCTGAGGTTCCTTCCAAGTGGAATGCAGGGAAGCACTAAGAGATTTCGCTAAGTTCTATGAATTCTTTCATAATGCGCACAGCAAAGAAAGAAAAGAAAGAAAGAAAGACAATTTATTTACTCCGCCAGAAGCGACACACAATTACAACTTAAATTACCAAATAAAAAAAAAACACAATAAACTAAAAACTAAACAAAACCTTTCATCTATGTCAGGCCGGGCATCAACCTACCTCGACTCTCTGGTCACACCACAGACACACCAGAACATAGCTCAACAGTTGTCTATGGCGCGACCGTGACATCCGGCACTGACTGACATTGATGGACAACTTGACAACATAAACAAAAGAAACAAAATTTGTACAAACAACATGAACAATATAAATGAATGAAAATTAAAGTTAAGCGTCGCATCCAAGCAAGAATCGGCCTTTGCTCAGCATATGCTGCGACTCTGGACAAGTCCACCAGTCAGCAGCGCTGGTTTTCAGCAAATACCGTTTGTGTGACGTTCAGACGTCCCCCCGAACCCGTGGAACTCTCTGCCTGCGTCTGTTTCCGACCGCTTACAAACCTAATATTTTCAAAATAAGAGTGAACCGGCTCCGTCTGTGTAAGCTCGCTTCATCGTAGACTTTGTCTCCGTCATCTCTGACCTAGACTAGAGTCAAGAGCAAACCCATCTCAAATATGCACGTACGAAATATGCACGTACGAAATATGCACGTACGAAATCTCGGACAAAAACTAGTGAATGATAGACTTCTACTCTTACAGGATGCGTCTAAGTCACACAGTTAATGTGCAACTCGATATTCTCGGAAATACTGGTATTCTGGCCTCTAACCAAACAAACCAAATGTTTAATAGGTAGAACAATTCGTAACCTTAAAAAATCAAACCGAACCGGAATAAAGAATTTCCTTACAACACAAGGCCTGTACATACATACCTACGTGACAGTTTACCATAACGTGAACCGTTACGTTTGCGTTATCAGTCACCTATTGCCTTACTGCGCCGGCCTTCGCGCAATGTCACAGATAACTACTAGACGTACTCGTAGGTATGTGGAACATGTATCATTTACATACGTACCTACATACCTTTTTATATCTCTGAGTTTGTTTCGGTGTTTCTTCTCAGGGTCAGCTAGGAAGCACCGACCTATTCTATTTGAAGGGGAATGCTCCAACCAGACGCGAAATTCACAATTTCTTGCGTTTTTTGACACGCGTGTTCACCTTAAATACCAAAAAGATTGACGAATAAAAGTGTAATTTTAAACCTATTTAAAAAAAAACATTTATTTTATAGGTACTAGCTTCTCAAAGCAAGTTTGCTTCCGTGATCTATCCCAAAGTAACCGTGCACTTGTATCAGGAAAGAACTTACCAGTGAAGGAATTTTCGTAAACTAGTTAGTACCTTCTTCTTCAGGTAACATATTACAAACAAACTAACAGTTTTACCGCTTCAAAATAGAACTTCGAACTGGAATCCTTTTCCAGCGTATCTTGGATTAAAGATTTTCCTAAAAGAAGAATTAACACACTATACCTCTAGTGAAGATCGTTAAAAAAGCAAACCCATATTCGCCGAGGTTGCATATTCTCAAAAAATAAAAAAACAATTATTCAAACTAAGCTGAAATTTAGCACTTTTTGAACGTCAAAATTTACATGAAGACAGCCCCTCAAATCGCCACGCTCGTCACCACTTCCAAGTGTTTTAGCTGTGAAGAAGAAGTGGTGGAACAAACTCCCCAGCAACACAACTGTCCTTTAAGTTTGAAGAACTTGAAGTTATATGATGGTATTATGCAACATTTTATGATAGACTTGACAAATTGCATACTTAAACCTTTCTCGAGGACCACTCTATCTCTGTTTTTACCAATAAAAATAGCTTAAAAATCAGTGCAGAAGTTTTTGAGTTTATCGCGAACAGACAGAGAGACGCGGCGGATACATAGTAATTAAATTAAAATTCTGAATACCAAATGTCATTAATACTTTTAGCTCTTTAGCAGCTGCAGAATCGAATTACTCGCCTTACCTATGTGGTTTAAGAGTCCTATTACATTTTTTACGGAAATTCATGATTTTTGACGCTGTAGTTTTAAGCAGCAGTAAGATATTTTAATTATTTGATCCTGAATAACGATAGTGCCAGTCTCTTTCTGGTAAGTTAGAGTTACACATTTTCATTTTTCTTTTCGTGTAATTTACTAAAAATATTTTACGAACGCAGTTTGCAAGAAAACATGTCGGCGATGGAACTTTGACGGTCAAATTCACATTGTTACTATCAATTCTTTTAAAAGCTAAAATTACTAATAGGTAAGTTGAATGTTTCACTTGTTTATTGGAGTTCTAGAATGTATTTAAAGTCCTTGAGTTTTCACGGAAAAAAACGTAAAGAAAGCTTAATTTAAGCCAGAAATGTCTTGATTCAGCGTCCATTATATTCCAAATAAAAACAATTTTATCAAATAAATTAATATAATATAAAATTTCAATCTACAATGAATACGTTTCATTAGTTTTCGTTGGTCAATATAATAAAACAAAATTACAATAAATAAAATTAAAGTACTATATACTCTGCGTCTATTCAGCGCGCGCGCTCCTCAGTCTCGCGCGAGCGCTCAAATAAACTATAATCCTATTCAGACTAGTAAGTATCAAATTATTTCGCGGACTATAGATGTACTCCTAACGCAGACCAATGTAACTTCGTCTATTGCAAACGAGCATGTACGATTCGTAATAGGACTCTTAACACTTTTATTGATATTATTATTTGTAATGGAATTTTATTTAGTACATAGTTATAAAGATACCTAAATACTACAGTTAAGGTCGATTATTACCTAACAAATTATTATTTTTAATTTAATGGGCGCATTTTAATAATACCTACACCACAAAAGTTACGATAAAAAACCGGCCAAGTGCGTATCGTGCCACACAAAGTATAGGATTCCGTAGTTACCCATAATCATGAAAATGACACCATGTCAAGAAAATGTACATGAACATCACTGACGCTAACGGATTTGATTTTCCACATTTTATTGTACAATATTCTATTATAGGCGTGAAAAATTAACCTGTCAATTTTGCTATTGGAGCTATTAGAGTAAGATCCCAGGGCCACCAGACGTCAGTTATTTCCTGTTGAAGGAAATGTGGACGATTGAGTAGTGTTAGTATGTACTAAGAACGCATGTCTACCTGCTATGGTTGTGGAGGTCTGGTAGGCAGCAGCTCTACGTAAAATACTGGTATTCAACTAAATCCGGTTTGACTGGAAGCCGACCCCAATATAGTACCAAACGTCTTTTATAATGCGAATAGCAAAGGAGAGGAACTCTCTGCCTGTGTCTGTATTTCCGAACGCTCAATCCTAATCTCTTCAAAATTAGAGTGATCAGACTCCTTCTGGGTAAGCTCGCTCCATCGTAGACTTTGTCTCTGTCATCTCTGACCAAGACTGGAGTCACAAACCCATCTCAAATAAAAAAAGGCTAGGCAGGTAGGTTTTTTACTACGGAACCCTAAAAATATCAACATCGTGTCTTTTGTACTCTGACGCTTTTTCAATGTCTGGATCCGTATTGATTATGTAAATATGTAAACAAGATTAGGTGGTCACATTAGGTGAAGGTCGTTTTAAATGGTCACCTGTTTTGTTGTATATTAGTTTATTTCCAATTTATTCAGTTATGTCTGGTTGAGTGGGTTCGTCTTACAGTAATATTTAAGTTATTAAATACTATATTTTACATTAACTGCTTTAAAAAACCTATGATCTCACAATACACAAATAAAATATTTAATTCGATTGAAATATTTTATTGTGTATTGTGAGATCATAGTTTTTTTTTTACATTTATTGCGTAAGTAGTTGTACTTATATTAAAATATGCTTTTCTCCGCGATTTTATCCGGGCATATTGTTTTTACAACGTTCCCGTAGAAATTTTGGAAAACCTTCTCTTAGTGCTTCACTGCGACTTCGCAATGAGTAAAAAGAAAAGAAGAAATAAAAAAGTTATGGTTATGGGCATGCATATTTTTGGTAGAGCTTCACAACCGCCACTAATTTTAAATCGTGCTGTACCTACTTTGTAAGCGTATTTGTACTTTAATAGAATTCATTGAAACGTGTCCTGTTTATTTAAAACTAGTAACAAGGTCGGATGTTATTCCTCATACATCTAAATTATCTCATTTAGGTACAAAGTCGTAAATTCGGTAACTGTTAATATTGGTAGAATAGGTGAGGTAGTATTTTAATATAGGTAGAGGTACGTGTATATTACTATATTGTTTTTATGTTGGTATTTTTAGGCCACCAGGACTTTGGGTGGCGTGTCATGCCACCCAAATACACACAGCCATATTGTCAAAAGATTTGAGAAAATCTTAGATTTTCCTGTATGTAAATAAATGTGACATGTCTTATCATAACAGTACCTTACTAGAGAATAAACTTTTTCAAAAATTAAAAAAAACAGCTCAATTTGTATACCTTATTAGGTACTGAATTGGAATTTACGAAATATTTTAACGCGTATTATAAATAAAAAAATAAAATAAAAAAATAATATCGTGTAAAGCATCAACATTGTTTGAGCGGTCACTACGCTCGGACTTCACCCACGCGTGTGTGTATCTGCATAAACGGTGCACACAAACATAGAATCGCATCGAATTTACCTAAACAGTAGCGAGTGAATTTTATTCAAGGCCTCTTAAAAAGAAAGCAACATCATCATCATAATTATCAGCCGAAAGACGTCAATGCTGGACATAGGCCTCCCCCAAGTGTCGCCACAAACCGGTCCTGTGCGTCTCGCATCCATCGGCTACCCGTGACCCTCAGCAGGTCATCGGTCCATCTTGTGGGAAGCCTTCTAACGAGGGCACGCGGTCGCCACTCCAGAACTTTTTGACCCCATCGACCATCTGCGAGCGTTCTGACAGCAATGTGCCCTGCCCACAGCCACTTTAGTTTGGCGATCCTTCGGGCTATGTCGGTAACTGTGGTTCTCTTTCGGATACTCTTACTGCCACTTCAGTTTGGTGATCCTTCGGGCTAAATGATTGAAACATTGGCTCCTATAAAAAAAAATACAAAAATATTTATTATCTTCTAAGACATTCAAGCTTACATAAATTGAGGCAGCCCCTGTAAGTTACAGAGGTACTTGTGACTGAGCTTTCTTGCAACTTCCCTTATTTACTATCTAAACAATGCTGAATAAAACAACGAATAAATTCAAAATCAGTATCAAGTAGATCCGCATTCCTCAACAAAAGCGAGAGGAAAATCCAGTTTTTATTCACGATACTTAATAGTCACGTAATTTCCACATACCTTGTCCTTTACCCTTTACTAAGCTAACCCGCCCAGTTACCAGAGTAGATTTTGAATAAGTAAGCCGCGTTTTGCTTCTACAGATTTATTTGGCCGCTAAACCACGGCAGACGGATTTTCATACAACTTTTGCAGGCCGCTGCTCGCATTTATTTGGCCAGTGCAGCAATTTAGATTTATTTTGAAGAAGGTTGTCAAAATAATGCTCAAATTTCCAAGCAATTTTGAGAAAAAATAATATTATCCTGTCGCCTTTTCGAGGTTTTCTACTATCGACTTATAGTAGAGTATGTGGAAACTTTAGTAGCGCCGACAATGACGTTATTTAAGTCTTCAAAAGTGCAGGTTATGGGCACCTGTAGACCTGAAATGACCCAAATGCTGAAGTGCCTACTTCAGCATTTGGGTCATTTTCTGAACAGAACATCACACTCAAATTAGAAATCAGACCTGGCAGAAGGAATACGGATGGGTTTTAGTCAATGAGTCTGACTCTCCTGCTCCGCCCAGAGCGGAAGGAATCATTAAAATTTGATGATTTTCCATAAAAAAAAGTAAACTACTTATCAACGTACAAGTGCAACTTGACACTGTTGATACAGAAGCTCTTTAATGAACGCTCTCTAGTGTAGTTATCGTATTAACTGTACCGTGACCACTGCGATATCAATTTACTTCGATTATTTGTCAATCCGATGTTTTGAGGGCTCCTATATCAGGTGACCGTTATGTGCTGTGATTGCAGTCGGATTTTGAAGTCGATTTGGATTTTGGCTTACCTACTTTTAGGCTAATGCAGTTCTCAATACGGAATTTGGGTCACCCCCAATCATAGGCCGCAACCTAATGTTATGGATGGGTGAGCCGTATTACATAGAGTTACTTATTTATGTTCACAAAAAAACTGAATAGCAAAAAGGACAAATACACATAGAAGAGTTCAAAAGTTCTGCTTGATTATTGCTTTTATTTTTTTACTATTGATAGGCCCTGATGTGAAGCGATGATGCGATCTAAGGTGGAGCACGCTTGCCTAGAAGTAACCTATTCACTCTTGACTTAAAGACTCCCAGGTTGTAGCTATCAGGAAACACAGACTCCGGCAGGGAATTCTACTCCTTAGCTGTACGCACAATGAATGTATTCCCAAAACGTTTTGTGCGTGGTGGGGTTTGGTGGTATTCAAGCTTGGAAACTTGTTTTTGTGAAATTCTTGTTTTCAGTTATATACGAATAAATTGAAAGCCGACCCTGACACATTGCGAAAAGACTAGGCATATAATCTTTAAAATACCAAGAAAACCGCTGTGATCATCATTGACAAACAGTTTAAAAGACAGATTGGCAGTCGTTCCACGTAAAATCAGCGGGTCAATAAAGTTACTAATTTTTAAACAACTTTCGCATTCGCAAGTCAATCGAGGCTCCCTGCGCCACCCCCACCCCCGAAGCCCCATGGTTATGGAGATATCCATGGTTAAAGTTTTGAGGTTAGAATAGCATTTGAGTTAGAAAAAGAGGTAAAATTGAGTATCGTTTAGCAGGAGGAGGGATGGGGAGGTATCCCCTGTGCCCTAGCACCACTCCCATGTAAAGGCGACAAACCGTTCTTGAGGAAAACCTATTATAGTAACCTATCTTCAAAAAAATTAGGAACTTCCACAGCAGCGGGCTATAATGGAAATTCGAGCCATGATGTTCATTGACAATCAGTGATTCTGTGATTCTATTTCTGTAGGTACATCAATGATTTTCCAAACAATGTTTTGCTTATTACCTAAACACTACAGCAACCATTTTGTCATTGTCCAAAACAGTAAAAAAGAAAGACAAACGAAAATAAGGAACGATGCGTCATTTGTTTCCATTCTCCATTGAATTGCATCGGAAATGCTTGTCATCGAATATTTTGATTGTTTACCAACATTCGAATATCACAGCTTTAAACAATTGATCAGCGCTTTTGTCGATGTTCAAAACAATCGACATACGAAAATGTAACAATATCTACACACAAGTGCGCAATAAACCGAGAAATTCGGAGAAATTATAAAAACGATAGGTATTTTAAATAGTTTTGTAGCAATAATTATAATTGTATTTAAAAAAATATCATTATTTTTTCTACGAACAACAAACAAGGTAAGTCGCAATGCTCAAATTATTGTCTTTGCGCAATCAGCTTTTAATTTTGACGACTGTATATGAACTATTATCACATTATTTGTAATGTTTTAGTCATTATTTTAAATATCAAGGATAATTATTCAACTCATTAAACATTTATTACTGTGTTCGTATTTCATAACAAAATAAATTTTAATTGAAATGGTTTTTATTGGAAAGTGTAGGTACCTTCTTTCTTCAGCGGCAACAATTTCGTTCCATCAAGATAAATTGACAAGAATTTTTAAAAGTACTTTTTTTTATAAAGTGTTCTCTCATTTCGTTAAGCCAATTGAGTGTGTGTTAGTAATAATGGCAAAATTGATTAGAAAGTGTTACAATTTAATGATAAAACATCAACTTTATTTCGACCGATTCAGGTCGAACATTGATATTATACGAGAGTGAACAAAAAAGTAATTGGTTTAATTTTTGCGCAAGTTTTTCCTGAAAATCTGAAACTTTCCATTAGTTTTTTGAACAGCAACTAAATTCCATATTATATAACAGTGACAATGCCACTTTGAAATAAATAAGTACCTAGAACAACTACAGAAGATGATTTGAAGCCAACGCATAAGTATGTATTATAAAAAGCATAAAACATATTATCTACCTACTGTATAACATGAGTTATAGAATAAATCAAGATCATTATTTTATAATTTTATCAAATACGCAAACTCACAAAAACCCATCCCTCACAGGAAATCAAAATGTCATAACATAACAAGCAAAAACCAGTGAATCCTCTAGTGATGTGCCAACGGGCTAAGTGCTAACAAAAAACGAGTGCTAGTGATGCGACATAAACCATGTGGGAGTACCTTGCAGTGCTGCTACTCGGCTTTTGGCTCGGTGTTGCCATATTCTTGTATATTTCTTGCTACTGGCTCGAGGAGATCTTAGGTAAGTCTATGACCCTAGCATTTATTTTTTTATATTTATGAGTTGCTCCTCGGAGGTCAACCTAGGAGGTTGTTGGCTGCTTAACTGTTAACTGGGCTAGCCTGTGGTGGCCTTAACATTAGTACATTACTGCACCAGCCAGCGAAAGAGGCATTGATGGACGAACGTGTAAATGTGGGCCGAGGCACACATTCGTAAGTCCATCAGTGCCTATTGTGGCCAGACTTGTATAGTACTTTTCTCAAATAACGCGCGGATATTGAAATACAATTAGGTACTTTTCAAATTCAGAGACGAAAAACCAACAACAATAATTTATCCCGCGTTAAAGTGTTTATTTTTTATTTCAATAAACTGCTTTCTATTTGCAAGCCATTTTGAAATTGAAATAAAATTTTTGACAAGTTTCTTGGTTGCCATGTTTCGGAATAAAAGATCGTTCGATTTTTAAATAACACGACAGACTATGAGTTTACTATCTCGTTTATTTGACTGCTAAAACACGACAGATATGGATTTTCATACAACTTTTGCCAGCCGCTACTCGGCTAGTACAACAGTTTCGATTTATCTTGAAGGAGGTTGTCAAAGTAATGCTCAAATTTCCAAGCATGTTTGAGTAAAAATATTAAAGCCTCCAGGTCAAGGCTTATTATGTCCCTATCATAAAATGATTTAGCTGATATTGGAATAGCGTCTCAACTGGCTGGCAATAACACTGGCTGGTACAAACGGAAGACCCGTTTGTACTAGCCAGTGTTGTTGCATTAACTCCGGGATAGTTGCTGACACGGGCCGATAGAAATATTTGATATTTTAGGGTCATACGTTAAAACGGAATCATTATAGTATCATTTAGTTGTCTGTCTGTCCGTCTATCCGTATGTCACAGCCAGTTTTCTCCGGATTTACGGGCCCGATTTTGTTGAAATTTGGTATACATATGGACATCTGTGACCCAAGGACGGACGCGTTACGTAAATAAATAAATTTTGAGTGACCTCGTCAAACTAGAAAATTTACAATGTATTTCAACTATATCGTGTGACATATCAAATAAAAGAGCGTAATAATAATATTTTTTTATATATAAATATTTTTGAAGTTAGTATTCAAGAAATTAGGCCAAAAATGACTGTCCCCCCAGTTCTCTCCGAACCCTAAAATTATGAAAATCCAGACAATAGTTATATACGTAAAATTACACGAAAACCTATAAGAAGTTTGAAGTGTTAAGACTTAAGACGATATTTTTCGACAATTATTGTCCATCGAAATTTGTCTCTCTATAACGAGACAGAAAAGAAAAACATCGATGTTATTATTATATCATTTACGTTTTACCTCACAGGTCTTATCTTGGCATCTATTTGCGGTAAGAAATAGTACATTGCTGCAGCGGCCAGCAAAAGAGGCATTGATGGACGAACGTGTAAAAGTAACATACGTAAGTCCATCAATGCCTAGTTCCAGTCTATCTTTCTTTGCTTATAAATCTGTGGGAACTAGTAGAACTCTGCAACATTCCAATTTTCTGAATTTAAGATAAATAATTTAATCTCCGATGTCCCTACATTTCTGCCACCATTACAAAAAGCCGTATCGTCGGCCGGCATAAAACGAAGTAATCGTTACCGACCTTCATTTGTTTTCTTAGGGCCAGTTTCACCGGTTACGGATAAAGTGTCGGTTACTTATCTGATGGATAACTAACCGACACTTATAATACTATAATACTTTATAATACTCAAATACTTAATAAATCTGCCAGATATCGCTATCCGACACCTGTAAAACCAAAAGTTTTAGTTCATCTGCCAGATAAGTTCCTAATAGGCTAACCGACACTTTATCCGTAACCGGTGAAACTGGCCCTTAATGTCGGAAATCGGTTATATACTTTTGCGTGGACACGTTATTTTTTATTTTACTGGCAGATTTGTATTATAATATGCCCATGACACCACGGTTTGCTAAAGTCTCACAGTTTTCTCTTCAAATAGTTGTCAAAAACTTATCTCGCTAGAACTTCTTTTAGTAATTTCGAATTAGTAATGTTTCTTTTACCTCACTCAAACTTTACCACTCCACCATATGATGCAACTGTCCTCCATAACGAAATCAACTTTGATTTATTACTCAACTACCAGCTTGATTTTAACTTAATTATATCAACGTATGCTCGAGTCTTGTCACCTCGAAATGTACAAAAATGGTCACAATGGGTTGGTGGTTGGCGTAAAGGACAACCAGCAACATATTGACAATAACCACTATAATTATTAGCTTATTATTATCAAGTGCAATGCACGTTCTTGAAATAAATGTTGCCACATAAATTAATTAAACTCGTTTACGGAAATATTTATGATTTATTTTTAACAATGGGCCAAATATCTTTAAAAATAGAGTAGAATATTTAGTCTGTTGGCAGACCTCTAAATATCCATTGCTGGACACATTGAATGGCATTGTTTATAAAATCGCACCCAACAGGCTCCCTCGGAACCTCACCAAGTCTTCAATTCACCTCATATAGACCACTATCTGACCGGCGAAATTTCGTCCATGTCACATTTTTATATCGTTACTAGCTGCCCCCCACGGCTTCACTCCCGTCAACTGGCAACTTTCTTTTTTTTTTTAACGTAAAGACCTTTTCCTGATAATAACAAACACAACAAAAAAAGAATGAGCCAAATCGGTTCAGCTGTTCTCGAGATTTGCGATTTATTTGTTGTGGTTTTTTTTAGCAACACATTCAGCGATTCATTTTTATATTACCTATTGATATTAGCCTAGAGCCTTCCTTGATAAATGAGCTATCCAACACTCCAATCATTTTTCTATTCGGACCAGAGGGGCTACTCTCTAAGCCCTAAGTCCAAAGTGTCGGGCTTAGTTGCGGGCGTATTCTACTCCGTATCAACTAACCACTAAGAATTAATGACAACACGATTTGAATTTCTTAGTTCGGGTTCGGACCTAATCATAAGTCCGTAAGTGATACGGGGTAGAATACGCCCGCGACTAAGCCCGATACTACGGAATTCGGGCTTAGAGAGTAGCCCCCCAGTACTTCCTGAGATAAACGCGTTCAATCAAACAAAAAACCTCTTTAGCTCCTCTTACTACGGTATGACTTTAGATTTTCCGGATTTTTTTTCCAATCGCATAATTATGAAGGAAACATAACAACCCGAGATACTGGTCATTAAAATAAAAAAACAAACATACAAAAACAAAAAAAGGTTATAATATCATCGATCTTCACAAACAAAAATTGTAATATAATAATGTATCCAAGTAATTTAAATCTTCCACAAATATATTTAAGCAGGTAAAGTTCATAAACCGGTTGCTTTTATCCTTAAACTGTGAGATGGCGACATTTTAAGTGACCCTTACCACAGATAATAAAACCTTTAGTAATGGCAACAGCTGCCAGACATACTATTATGTCCTACTGAACAGGGCCACTGTTAATTCGATGAGACTATTATCAGAAACACAAAACGTAAGGCCTATAGTCACTATACTGATCACAAAAGTTAAATTTAAAAAAAAACTAAACTCTTCTTTATAAAATCAATTTATATAAAGGCCACTGTCGCATTGCTGTCGTATGACAACGTGTCGCACGACAAACCTTAAAGTAGGTAATCCCTATTCCTAGAAAAAAAATCAGCGACACATAAAATTATACGAGTCAAAGGATTACCAATTTGTTACCTAATCTCAGCGTTGAATTTTCATTTCCGTTAGATACGCGTTAGTAACTCAGATTTCAGTCTCAACCAGATTCCTCACAGAATCGTAGTTGTTGCTAACTGGCCAAATGAAAGAAAATCTAATTTAATCTAAGTCATAACTCGTTGAAGAATGTTTCTTTTGTAATTAAGTAATTCCTGATGTCTGACGAAGATTCATAGACGAATACACTAGTGAGTACCTACCTAGTCACGTTTGTGCGTGAGAAGTCACAATCATTCAGAGACAAAACAATAGATTGGAGTAAATGTGGAAGTCGAACAAGTGAACAGGGCGCACGAATCATGATTACAGTTTTCTTGTGGGTTTCGAGACGGCATCGTCATCTGCCCAGCCAATTTTGCTTCCAGTCTTACCTAATAAAGTTACCTATATCATCAGCCTAGCCTTTTCCCAACTATATTGGGGTCGGCTTCTATTCAAACCGGATTTAGCTGAATACCAGCATTTTACGCGGAGCGTTTGACTAACAGACCTTCACAACCCATTAACTGGGTAACACGGTACTTCATGGCAAGACTGGAGTCAGATTAACTGGCTTCTGAATATCCGTAACGACTGCCAAAGATCTACAAATGACAGCCGGAACCAACTGCTTAACGTGCTTTCCGAAGCACGGAGGAAACTCGGTATGTTAAGATGGTCACCCATCCACAGACAAACGTTGCATAACCTTGAATATCAACCCGTGCGGGTTTTATTATCCAGCCACGAGCTCCTCAACCTATAAGTTATGCTCCTAAAGGTACCTATTTATCATGGGGTGAATTTTTAAGTCCGTTGATGACCAAATCCGAAAATATTAGCAATTGTACACTGAAAAGAGTCTCAAGTCTGATTTTGATGAAAACTAAAACTACATCATTGGATTTGTAAAATCGGTATAGTTCCTAGCCACCGGTATAAAACAGGCTCCTTCTGGGTAAGCTCGCTCCATCGTAGACTTTGTCTCTGTCATCTCTGACCAAGACAGAGTCAAGAGCAAACCTATCTCGAATAAACAAAAAAAAGAATGGATTTTTGTAAAATCGGTATAGTTCCTAGCCAGTGATCGAACTGATGAAAACGCTAATATTAAGAATCATATTGTGGGAAGCTTTAAAACATGGCAAACTAAAGGCTACTTCTCGGTAAGCTCGCTCCATCGTAGACTTTGTCTCTGTCATCTCTGAACAAGACTAGAGTCAAAGCAAACCCATCTCAAATAAAAAAGACTGAGCTTAGATACATTACTACACAGCAGTTACAAGTGATGATAATATCCCCAGAGACGCTACTGACAAGTGTTTAGGCAATTCATGAATATTGGATGGTTACAAGTAGTAAACCACATGTAACTGAAGTGATCGTTTAAAGCAAGTGGAAATAGAAATAGAAATAGAAATCATTTATTTGCCAATAATGTAGGCAACAGATATGGTGTTAATATTTATGGAGAGTCCCAATACATTTTGCCTTACGGCATGCAAAATTATTTAAATAATCTAATACATGGCCTAAGTTGCTACGTTAACATTTCTGTACAATTGAGACAAAATTACAAGGAATTACATAATATTCAGATTATATTAAGATTAAAGCATGAAATAATAATCATCATACAATGGTAGAAAAAAAAAATTAAAAAAAATATTTTCAAAGTATTCAAATTATTAGTTATTATTTATTATTATACATTATTATTGATATAAAATAACAGAACAAAAAATAACTAAAATACTAACACATACTATTAAAAATTATTCGGAATAACGGAACGGAATTATTCGGGTGGATGTTCTACTCCAATGCCAATTGAGACGTTAAACGACCATTTGTAAATTCGAGAAGTTAACAAGAACCTGCAGGTAAGTACAGATCTTCTTTAAAGCGAAATATTATTATCACCTGTATGATCATCCCAGAGTAGCAAAACGATATAAAATTATAATCGAAAATGTCATTCGAGTCTTCCCAGCTTGGCAGGTGCTGTTTGCTTGGTGTTGAAAATGTATAACAATATGGAATCGTTAATGTTAAGTAGCAATTAACACAGAAACTTCAACAAAGTAGTCGGATAATAAAAATGTAATTAAACAACTAGGGCAGGATCAGTGGAACACAGTTAAGTGATTTTACGACGTGTGGTAGGTATTATTCCATGATCTAGGAAAAAAAACAACGGGTTGCACTCCGGGAGTGCCGGCAGAAGTGAAAACTTGAACGTTAACGTTGTGCATTTTTTAATCATCAGTCTTACGAATTTTCGATCAGGTCACGTGTCCTGACGCGAGTTTGTCTTACGAATTTTCGATCAGGTCACGTGTCCTGACGCGAGTTTAACATTTTATACCCATCCCAAGAAAAATGGTCAACGCTGCTAAAGAAGTTTTCACTTCAAAAACATTTAATATCAATTAGGGTTTCTAAGATAATTTACGCCACCATTTGGCGCCAAATAGGAGAGAGATCTTCTTCATAAGTGACTTTGACGTAGAAATGACGTTGATGTAAATTTAGCAAATTTCAGAAAACATAAGCGTTTTGACCTCACGCCTCAGTGCTGGAACCTGGTGCTCCTGTAAACCATAATTGGGAAATACTACAATGTCTACTTTACTCAGTAACCAAGAAAAAAAATATTCTGGGTAAATTGAGAATTAGATGGGGGTCTACTACATACCGGCCAAACTGTAAGCCAAATTTTGGGTAGGCCACAAAAAAGACGACGGGACGAATTGGATAGGTTCCGTCGAAAGTGGATAAAATACGTGCGAACTCATAAGAATTGAAAGAAATAAAGAGACCCCCCCCCCCCCCTTAAAAGCAATGTCTAGATAAAAATGTATACCAAAGTAGTAAATCGTTTTACACTCTTGCTTATAACACGTTTGCAATTTGGCGAATACCACATTTAAAGAGACCCCTTACAAACCCCTCCCCCCCTTAAAAGCAATGTCTAGATAAAAAAATTATACCAAAGTAGTAAATCGTTATACACCCTTGCTAATAACACGTCTACTTGGCCAATAACACATTATCTAAAATTAAAATTTCAAATAATCATTAGATTTCAGCACATAAAAATCTTTGCTAACACGTTCGACCATAAACAGCGTGATTAATGTACATTATTACTGTCCATTACATATAATTATATTGTTACATGTTTTACCATTTCTGCCACCTCTCGGCTCCACATTATCTCGAGATCTGCCTGACCCCAACAATAATTACGTTGTTTTATCATTAAATCCGCCATTTTGTTGCCATTGTCTGCCATTTTTATTTCAAGCTCATGTCAAGGTCGGCTGGTAACCTCTTCTTAAAAGAAGACTTTGCACTTTGGTGATAAACACGTGTTCTGTGACTGTCAGATTGATGAACAATATCTGTTCTATCAATCAATCAAACTACTACCAATTATAGTGTTGCTCACAGGTTTCTTGTAAAAGGAGATATTGCTAAATACAGGCGTTGGTCTGTTTAGATGACCATTTGAGAGTAGATATTTATCACAAAATAAAATAAGGTTAACACATAAGGCTCAACAAATGAGGGCAATTGATTTTAAGACTAAGTCTAAAACCCTATATTATTTACTAGCTGACCCGCGCAATTTCGTCTGCGTCACATTTTCCATTACTGCTCCGCTCCTGTTTGTCTTAGCGTGATGATTTATAGCCTATAACCTTCCTCGATAAATGGGCTATCTAACACTGAAATATTTTTTTCAAATCGTACCATGATTTCCTGAGATTAGCGCGTTCAACCAAACAAACAAACAAGCAAACTCTTCTGCTTTATAATATTAGTATAGATAAAGTATGGAGAGAAAATGAATTCAATAAAGACTAAGCAACGCACTTGTAACTAGAGTCTTTGCCAGGCTTGAGCATTTGAAGGAACACGGATGGGTTTTATGAAGAGTCTGACACTCCCTCCGCTAAGCCCGGAGCGGTGCAAGTTATTTGACAATTTCTCATCAACAAAAAAGTATCAGTCTTGGTATTGTTGATATCCACATACGGCGTTGACGATTTCCCATCAAGTGGGACGTCCGCTTGTTTGCAAATCTATTTGAACATCGAAGTACCTAATAACCTCCTTCCTTACCCACAATATAAAATCTACTTCTTATCAAGCCCATGTACAAATAAAATACTAATGCTAAAATTGTTTAGCCAAAGTAAAGCTAAAACCAACTTCTTCTTTGAATACTTTTATCCTATTTACACTTGGTAGCACGCGCCTTAAATGGCGTGTTCGATTCTCGCTAAGATAACCACCTTACATGAAAGCCTATGTAGTTAATTTAATCTTTACTTACATCGTATTTGAGCGACGGATAACGATCAGGGGGCGGCGCTTACATGCGGCTTGACACCTTCCAGTCATTAGCTGCTGCAGAGTCGTTGTGGTAAGAGTTCCTTACTATACAATGCGGGGATTGTTTAAGCCGGAACTAAGGCAGAACACTAAAACACAGACGTGCTAAAGTAAGACGAGAAATGGCTGTACTAGTTTCTGGCAGTATCTACGCCCCACGTAAAAGTCAGGTCGTAAGGAAACACGCTTTTGGTATAAAAGTACCTATCCAATGTTAATCCGTAAGACTACAGTCCAAGTAAATCGAGGAAAATAAACAGCACTGGCAATCCGTCATATGAGGCAAGTAGGTAGGTAGACAAATACCAGTATTAGGTATTGCGAGTAAATCAAACACTCGTTACAATTTGCTCGGTAATGTTTGGTGAGTGACTTAACCACCTCGGCTGCTCGAGTGCGAATTGACGCATTTAGCGGATGTTGCACCTGAGAGGCTGTGAGACAGGGCCGGCTTGGGGTGGTCGTGGGTGCAATGTGCTTTTGAAAGATTCATACGTTATTTTTTGTGGTTCCGAAAGGAAAGGGTGTCCATGGATCGTATTACGTAGAAAGGTGAATTTTTCACATAGTTTGTATTTCTACAAACGCTTTAAAAAATAATAATAAAGGGACACAGACGTGATTTTTTTGGTTTATGGTACGGCATCCTTCGAGTTTGAGTCCGTATTGCACTTTGCCAGTTTTTTTTTTGTTAACCTACAAATGTTTCCTATTGCTGGACAAAGACCTTACTTGCCCAGCAGTTAAAAATGTGGTTTACAGCTCAAGTCAGAGATTATTAGATAGAGAAAAGGGAGCTTATCTTCCAACTTGCACGATCTCTGAGCAAAATGGGCTTATTTACCAATACTACAATACATTAACTCTTTTAACACAATATTTTAAATTCCCAAACAGGTATTTATAGGCTACAGTTTTTGACTCTATTGTCAAACAATCCAAGAATTTACCAAACATCACCATTTTTACAATACACACCTAAATTCCATTCAAATTATTTGCGTCATTGTGCGGATAATTATGAATAACTTCGTTCGGCCGCATTGAACCTGAGTAAACAACGATAAAATTAGTAATAATACTTACTTATGACATGTGGAATATTTTAGTGGCCCGCTTGTTATTAAGATTTGGCTATTGTATTTATTTACCTACATTGTGAATCATGGTGGAGTCCGCACCTGTGCGAACTGTGTGACTTGTTGGTAATCACAACTATTACGAAAATTAATCAAATGTACCTAGTAGGTAAGCTATCGGTAGGGAAAACTAAATAAATCGCGCCTTGAGATAGTGTATGTCGGGTACATTAATTGGGCCGCCTTTGTAAGAGATTATAAAGAAGAACTCACTCATTTATTCCTAGCAGCCTTAGGAGACACCCTTGTGGAATAAATTTTACGATAACTGAGGTGAAAATATTTAATTGTTTGTTTTCTTATGAAAACTCTTAAATAGGAAGTTTCATCAAGTCACTAAGACTTGATACACTGTTTAATTGTTTTATAAAATGAAACACTAAAATAACAAGTTAAGTTCCGGCAAATTAAGCGATTGATCCAACGGATACGGAACTCAGCAACGTGTTAAAACTTAGTACCGAATTGTTTTTCCTTAAGGTGGAAGCGCTAGGGTAGCCCGCAAAATTCAAATATTTTGATGTTTTCTGCAATTTGCCGGTCAGTGTGAAGCTGTATGTTAAATAAAATACAATTCGCGGCCGTAACGCATATTTATCTAAAGAATTATACCCATTTTAATTATCAATATAACCCTCTAAGTTCATACAACTCGATTGAATGACTTTTTCACGAAATCACATTCAATCGAGTTATATGAACTTAGAGGGTTATATTGATGATTCAAATCGTTATAATCCTTTAGATAAATGCTCTTTACAATCGCGAATCGTATTCGGTTCAACATACAGCTTCACAATGACCTGCAAATTGCAAAAAACATAAAAATATTTGAATTTCGCGGGCTACCCTGGAGCATCCACCTTAATGCAAAGCTTAATACATATTTCAATCAAGAAGGAAGCTGTTTAAGTTTGCAAGTAGCGGAAAAAAAACCTATTTCTATTGTTTTTGCACTCCGCGAATTCAGACTGGAATGATCTCAGTTCTCATGTATTGTAGGTACAGGATGTTTCAGTGGTGCGTAGTCATATTTAAGGCTGACCGATACACAGAAGAAACAAATGCAAAAATAAAAAGTATGTACTTAAACTCGACATATCACGGGCTTTTTTCTTCTTACCGTAGCATACTTTAAAAAGCAAAAAAAAAAAACACTTTTTAAACAGTTGGCATCATAATTTTGATCGGACAAAAATAAATGCACGCATTCTTAAAACACCCGTGTGAAAAAAAAACCTAGACTCTAAATGCGGAGATTACACCATCCTTATAAGCTGTTGAGACATTAGCGATGTAAATTATAATAATTAAAATTAATTATTTCGTGAGTAATTATTTGTATGTGATGAGTTCCGCGTTAATTGACTTTTTTATCCTGATGGCAAAGAAACTGTAAAAAGTGGGCGATTCGTATTTTTGTATTATTTTTTTTCACAACCTATTAAATGCTTCGCGATGATAACTTCTTTTAAGTTGGAAAAACACTTTAACAAAAACTAAATGTGAACTACTGTTATAAGATTTTATATTTACTTACTTAATTATAATTTTAATGAATGTGTTTTTTTATTATTTATTTATAGGTTATGATTACAAACAAAATGTTAATTGTTCCTGAATAAATTGAATTGAATTGAATAATAAGTAGATTTGTAACATAAAATTATGCGAATAAAAATTAAATACATTTTTTTCAAAAGATATAGGCAAGCATAATTTCAATAGAAAAGCAAATAACAACGACAGTTCAACAAACTTTAAACTTTCGGTCAACATTTGTAAAAACATTACTTTGAAAAATTACCAAACTTTTTGTGCCTTAATTTTGTGTTTTTCCATCTCAATACTAATGGGTACTGACATCACACTAAAAGCCTGTTCGATACGATAATGTATTTAAACATCAATTAGTATTGAACTCATTGAAAAAAACAAACTAATTTATCAACAATGATTTATTTTGAAAATAAAATATTATTTCTGTTTGACTTTCGTTCTTAGTAAAAAAAAAATTGCTTTTAGGGTAACATAATCCGAATAGCAACCAACGTCCGTCTGTCGAAAAGCGAGCTGTATCTCATAAACCGTAATAGATAGACACTTAAAATTCTAACCAAGTGTCTTTTTATTGCAGCCACTACTAGAAATAATAAAAATAAAATAAAAAATGAAGCCATCAATTTTTTTTTGTTTTGTTGAGGTACCGGTCAAACTCGTGCCAACAATTAGTAAAAAAAAAATAACGTGGGTTGTGGTATGGAAGCCTTCCTTAGCAAGACAGACTCACACTTGGCCCGGTTTTTTGCAAGTTTGTACCTACCTGTCTTTACTGACAAACTTCCAAAGAACTTAATATTACGTTTAGGTGAATTGCTCCAACCAGCCATAAAGGCCTAATTGTTCATAAAGGCCTAGGAACAAAAAAAAAAACAGAAAAAGTCATTCCTAGAGCTTTATGAACTTAGAGCGTTGTATTGATGATTTAGATGATTATAATTCTGTAACTACATACCGTCTTACAGCCGCGAATAATATTTTAATTAATCAACATACAACCTAGCACTGGCCTGCAAATTGCAAAAACGAAACAAATTCTGAATTTCGCGGGCTTGTTGGAGCATTCACCTTAATGCACGTCGGCATGCCTGGAAGTAAGTACCTACATATGACTGTTAATTCATAATTGTAGGTACTCATCTATGTCTATTTCTATCTATAATATAAAAATGAATCGCTGAATGTGTTGCTAAGCGTAAATCTCGAGAACAGTTGAACCGATGTCGCTAATTCTTTTTTTGTTGTGTTTGTTATTATCAGGAGAAGGTTCTTATGAAAGAAAAAAATAAGAAAGTTGCAGTTGACGGGAGCGAAGCCGCGGGGGATAGCTAGTATATCTATACATATAAAAATGAATCCCTATTTTCCTTGGTCATCGCATCATGCGTGAACGGCTGGGCCGATTTCGCTAACTCTTTTTTTGTTGTGATTGTTATCATCAGGAGAAGGTTTTTATGTAAAAAATAAGAAAGTTGCCAGTTAACGGGAGCGAAGCCGCGGGGGATAGCTAGTATATCTATACATATAAAAATGAATCCCTATTTTCCTTGGTCATCGCATCATGCGTGAACGGCTGGGCCGATTTCGCTAACTCTTTTTTTGTTGTGATTGTTATCATCAGGAGAAGGTTTTTATGTAAAAAATAAGAAAGTTGCCAGTTAACGGGAGCGAAGCCGCGGGGGATAGCTAGTATATCTATACATATAAAAATGAATCCCTATTTTCCTTGGTCATCGCATCATGCGTGAACGGCTGGGCCGATTTCGCTAACTCTTTTTTTGTTGTGATTCTTACTGTAAGAAGGTTCTTAAGAAAGAAAAAAATAAGAAAGTTGCAGTTGACGGGAGCGAAGCCGCGGGGATAGCTAGTCTATTATATAAAAATAATTCGGGTTTTCCTTCCTGACGCTATAACTCCAGAACGCACTAACCGATTTCCACGGTTTTGCATTCGTTGGAAAGGTCTCGGGCTCCGTGAGGTTTGTAGCAAACGAAATTCAGGGAAAATGTGACGCAGACGAAGTTGCGTGGGTCAGCTAGTCTATAGTAAAAAATAACTTAATTCACCTTGAAAATCGGCACCAACCTGTATTGATTTGAAATGAAGCTTGTTTTTATTACTTAATCAAGTAGCGAGTTTAGGTAATTTACTTCGACATATTTACGAGCAGCACAATAATTACATATATTATGCTATCTCTATAATTATGCTACCTACACCTGAATTAACATAATTTTTATCATTTAAATAAAAATAAACATTGCACCAAATGATATCAGTAGATTGATATTAGTTATCTCTGTACAAAATGTCATTTTACTATCGAATCCGGGTCAAGTCATTTTGATAATGAACCTACATTTAGTTACCTATTGTAAAATTAACCTACTGATAATTTAAAAATCCGCCAAGTGCGAGTCGGACTCGCGCACGAAGGGTTCCGTACCATTATCTATAAAAACGGCAAATAATCATGTCTGTTGTATGGGAGCCCACCTTAAGGCGGGATTGCAGTACTTTTTAAGATTTTTGAACGTCTGAAAATCTAATTAATTATGAGTTTTTTAATAAATAAAAATCATTATATAAAAATTGAACATACCCTCAAGTAAATCGTAAAGATAGAAACGCGATTTAGAATGATTGGCTCGATACTTTTTTTTATCAAACATGACACTAAATTACAATTTTAAACGTGTACTGCTAAGAGATTTTATCACGAATATATATAGAAGTTATATCAATAGATAGAGCTTTTTATTTTGAAGTAAATGTTGAAACCATATTGTATTATTTCTTTATCAGTTTTCGCCAAGAAGAAAAAACAATCAAAATTTAGGCATTATTTCGCTCGCCGGACAGTCGCTGTTGTTTGTCAAAACACACAGTACTGCAACCTCGCCTTAAACATTTGTTTTTTATTTTAATTTATTTTTAAAATTAATATTTAATTAAATATTCTGTGAATATTTGAACCGTCTACCTGTTGGCGTTATCAATATCGAGCAAAAAAAAACACGTTTGTCGTATGGGAGCCCCCCTAAAAAATATTTTATTGTTTTTTAGTATTTGTTGTTATAGCGGCAACAGAAATACTAACTATATATAACTACGGCGGTTCATGAGATACAGCCTAGTGACAAACGGACGGACAGCGGAGTCTTAGTAATAGGGTCCCGTTTTACCCTTGGGTACGGAACCCTAAAAATGAAGAGATAAAATGATATAGATTTTAATAACGTTGGCGCCGAATCCAAAGGGCAATGTTGGTGCTTTAGACTACCTACAAGTACTATCTTTTTTTTCTCTTTAAAATCCATCCAAAGGTTATCTTGAAAAGATCGCTTGTAACGATAAGGCCGCCCATTGTATCACCCTATGTAATAATCTCTTCATCTATATTTTTTGTGACTTAGGTATACGGTGTGCATAATTAAGAGTATTCTATTCTATTCTTTAAAACTCTGAAATAAAAAACCTGTAACATTCGAAAATTAAATTTTTGCCACGCTTTATTTATTCACACATTTATCTTTTCGACTAATTTATTCACACGTTTGTATTTTGAGTCTTTCACAGTAACGCGCCTGGTCCCCCAGGTACCTACGACCCTATCTTAATTTGACGCACAAAACCTACACAATCCAAATACCACATCCATATAGGTATGTCAGGCATCTTGACTTCATCAATGTGACTTAAAAAATAACTACTTAAAGGCAATCCAACTGTAATAATTAATTTGTCTGTCTAGGTTAACTGATAGGGAATGCCTAAAAAGGCATTCAGTCCGCTTCTGTACATGAAGTAATAAATCCTACCCTCCTCGCCCTCCTCCCCTCCTCCCCCCCCTCCTCCCTCTCTTTCTCCTCTGCCTGCGTCTGTGTTTCCGAACGCTTACAACCATAATCTCTCCAAAGTTAGAGTAATCAAGCTCTTTCTGGGTAAGCTCGCTCCATCGTAGACTTTGACTCTGTCATTTCTGACCAAGACTAGACTCAAGAGCAAAACCATTCCAAAAAAAAAGAACCTGCGTTACTGAGTCACTGACAGATAACGCACAGCCGTAACTTCTGGATGTAGAAAGCTGTAGCATGTGCATAGCTTCCTTAGAGAGTGTAGTTGAGTAAGCCTGCTAAGAGAGCATTTCAAGAAATTCCAACAAAACGGGAACAACAGGGTATATAGGTACCCTTGCGGAGTCGTACGGAAAGCTAGTGCAGGCATAAAAATCACAACCCCCCATGCACTTGTGTTAATCCCCATATCACGTTTGAGTGTCAAGCACGCGATACCACACATATAATCCTTCCTTATTTAAAAGAATTTGGGTTGGGGGCCGAGTCACCAGCGGCCGTAGGAGAATATCCTTCAGCGACTCCCTACATGTGGTCCCCGGGTGGTGCTAAACAGGTGACACTAACCGCCTCCGTGGTCTAGTGGTTATACCACCTGATTCAGACCCAGAGGTCCCGGGTTCGATTCCCAGCGGGGGCAAATTTTTTGCTCGATTTGGTTGGTGGTAGGACTTGTTCTAAGTCCACCTGGCAAGCTACCACCATCATGTCCTAAGTCTGTCGCCATAACAGCAATGTTAACAGCATTGTTGTGTTCCGGCAGTTAGAGGTATGATAGCCAGTTCCTCTGTGTAAGAGGATTCCGGGTGAAACTCGCTTCCATCTTCGGCCTAATCATCACTTTCCATCAGGTGAGATTTGGGCCAAGAGTTTCCCCGTTATGCATAAAAAAAGAAAACAAAGTTTCAATATCCATTTCATCTCTCCACAGACCTCCCCGCGCCCCGCAGCCAGTCCTCGTCCCCCGCGCCGTCGGGCCACAGCGCGAGCGGCGCGCACGTACAACTCAAGCGCCTGGTGGCCAGGGTTGTAGAGGAGGCGGCTTCGCTTCCAGCCCTCGCCAGATATGCTGCCGAGCCGCACACGCCCTCCATCGAGTCGTCGACCTACGAGGATTTACTGGCCACGGCGATTTTGAATAAGGTTGGTGCATGTTATATGCTAAGAAGCTTAACCATTTACAGGACGGCTCTTACAGTGTGGCCAGTAAGCGGTCAGTCACTTCAAGGTCATATATTATATCTTATAGATTGACAAAAATTCTGGGCCGACTTCATTCAGATTCCCATCAATACGAAAGAAGATGTAGATTTTTTAGATTTTTCACAAAGTTGCGTTCGGTCCTCGAGGTCACAAACTTGGATTATTCATTGGGCCAACATCACAAACAAGTCTGCACAAAATCAGAACTACCGTATGTGATGCAAACTACCCCGTACTTCCAGGCATCAACTTTGCAACAAGTTATCTTACACCCAGGCGCCATTTCTATTCCAAGCACCAAGAATGAAAATCTCCAAAACACAACACCAACGTATTTCACCTAGTGGAAAAAGCTTTTAAAAAGATTCCAATTGATAGGGCAGGGAGTTATCCATCCAAAGATAAACCTTATAACACCGACAACGTTGATCAATCTTGAGGTCTTTTACTCATTCTGAGGGTTTCTCATTTCCATAGATGTCTAGTTCTGATCATTTCTATGCGTTGATAAGCAGCTGTTATACAGGTCTGTGTTTTTAAATCCTTGAGCAAATAATCTTAACAAAGATAAACAAGTCCCAAGATGGCCTTCTTTATAATTTGGATATCGAGCACGTCTATCATTTAGATATTCTCTTTTAGATCACACTACATATTTCAGCCATGAATAACAAAGGGCTATGCTCGGAGTTACCTTGCGTGATCAAATAAGAAATCCGAAAAGGAACCAATGTTACCGATATAGCCCGAAGAATCGCCAAACTTAAGTGGCAGTGGGCAGCGCACATTGCTTGTAAATACAAACAATCGCAGAAACAGATCTGAACGGGCTACCACGTACCGGAAGATGCAACATTGGAAAGTCTTCCACAACTTAGACCGATTGGTTAGAAGATCCCGTGATACCATTGGGACTGGTCGATGGCGACACTTGAAGGAGGTCTGTGTGCGACAGTGGACATCTTTCGGTTGAAATTATGATGATGATAATCAGGCTAAAATATTTCCACTGTCTATGACTGGAAGTAGGCTTAAGGGACTACTCACACATATTCAGCTCCATTCGCATTTTGCTGAACGTTTTTGGCCACACTTATACAGTTTTGCTTCTATCAGCCGCGTACAGCGTCATAAGAATGAGAAGGCGGCAGCGACAGAACAGAACCAAGGGCTTAGTGTGAGTTTTTCAACGTTTTCGACAACGTTAGCGTAAATGCCAATTTGTATTGAAACTGAAACTCAGTACGTCAGAAAACTCACACTAAACCCTCAGAACTCAATCTATAGCACTCGCATGATGATAACACATTAGTCCTCATTTTATACTTTTTTGCCGCGAAAGCTGAATAGACGCGGAAAGCTGAACGGATGCGTACGCGTATACAAAATTGTTGGTTTTCTATGGGCATAAGCTGAATAGAGCAGAATAAGGGCGAGTAGTCCCTAATCGGTAATCCACCACGTGGACCCAGTTGATAGCGTTTAGAGTAGTAAACTCTCCTATAATTAAAAAATACAGTTCCTAAGAAAAAAAATTAGAAAAAAGTAATAGATTTTGATAGAGAACGGAATTCCTTTCTTTCCAACCTACGCAGTATGTTAATATTCGTAATAAGTGTTCCAGTGATATCAATAGCGCACAAATCCTGAGAAATCCAATTCAGTAGCGTGACTGCATGTAGACATAGCCTTATGCTCGCGAATCCTTACAAACGCTCCATTAGTTCTGCGCTAATTTAGGGTTGCCACACACATCTTATAAGTTAGTATGACAAAACAAGAAGAGCTCCTTTCTTCTTTTCGCGTCGATACTTAACTGTTTAGAATTTTTGGGCCCAGTAAGGTGACTACGAACATTGCAGCGTCGATGGCATTATGGAAATTCCTCAAAATACGGGTGTGTTGCCACTTGGGGCACTTCAATATGTAGCTCATGTTCTGAATTGCCTTCAGGCCTTGGATGTGTATCCAAGTTGTGATCATGTTATATGGATACTAGACGAAGCTTGGACTCGGTCCTGATTAGATTTTACTATCATAATAACCGGACTGAAAAATGAATCATGCATGATTATCTTAGTGTTATCAGCCACCATAGACGTACCTATACATTTCTGAACATGGGGCTCCCCAAAACGCCTGTCCATTCGGAAATGACCATTGTTTGTGCTCGGATGCTTTCTTTTAAGATTATCCCTGATTCATTTACACTCTTATCGAAACCCATTACTAGAAAGTTGCCGTATTCGATAAAACAATCATTTTCTTTGCAACGAAACGGTAGATTTGACTAACTTTCTGTGCTATTGTCAGATAGCTGATATGGATAATCCCACTAAGCGTACCTAAGTATTGGGATTACAAACATTTTAGCACAAAAAATTATATTACAAAAGATAATAAAGAAAATTCTAATCTAATGCAGTAAGCTCTCACAATATCATACAACTTATCTAATTGGCAAACGAAACATTTAATCATATTTATGGATAAAAATATACTCATAATTGATTAGGGAAATTTCTCGAGCGTCAAACATTTTCTCACATGTTTAATTATACACACAATAGAAAGATTGGCACGAATATTGGCATAAGATGCCATAGAAATTGACGTTGGGAAATCTTTTGTTTGATAAAAAAGATAAACAATTTATTTTTTAAGTTTTACAACTAAAAATTAACGAAAAAGTTAGTTTGAAGTTCATAATTAAGTGTAAACGAAACCGTTCATATGACGTTTTTAATTAAGTGTAAACAAAACCATTTGTTTGTTTACATCTAGTTAAATGTCATATTAGGTGAGTTTACATGTCGCTAAATGCCTCAAAAAATTGAGGCAGGTGGTTTGTGTAACAGCTGCTCAATGAAACACCTGATTAGTGTGATGTTGTTGACTTCCCATAAAAAAAGATATTTTCTCCTACTTTCCTTACTACTACTGCACAATTTTTCGCGGTACTTGGCTGGAAGTTGGGACAAATGTAACACCTGAGAGGCTTTGAATTTATGTTAAACGGAACTACCTCGAAGGCACCGCCATCAATTCTACCATGCTTATTAAAAACAAAAAAAGAAAGAAAGAAAATACGTTTATTTCGCCAGAAATGACGCACAAACACAAAATAAAATCAAATTACAAACTAAAAAATAAAAACCTATTCTATTCTAGTCGATTGACACTATGTCAGTACCAGGCATAACAAGGATCTCGCTTTATGAATACATTTCATCACATGCCCGACTGGGCTCGATACCTTATCAGACTTATCTGCCGATAGCCGTCCATATCTCACCGTGGCCAGTACAAAGATAGTTCGCCACCAATCCAATGTTTTCCAAAGAAATGGTAAGTCATCATCAATAAATAATGAGATTAATGAGTTTAATACTTGCACACTTAGTGCTAATCACTTGTCCGAAATGGTTGTGCTCAAAAGTGTCGTGAAGTGAAATGTAAATTTATAAAAATGTCGTACGAAGTGACTTTGGTAGGATTCGTTGTGTTTCTATACATTCTAGCTGCCATCAGTGTGGTGAGTTACGTAAATACGCGATTGCGCTTGTATTTTGGTTCAAAAGTGATTTTTTCGATGGGTGATCATAATAAAAATTGCGATTATGTGATTGATAGAAATCCGGAAAGATTTAAGTGGTGTCTTAAGTGGTGGTTTCTACTATCTCTAATGATTGTTATGTAAACAAATCGTGAGTTTCGGGGAAATTTTTATCCATGTAAATATATACTTTTTCTGAAACAATTATTTTGTGGAATTCGTAATATTTCTACAACGGTGCAAACCGGCAACCCTACGCCATTCTATTGACCCCTCTCGCTTCTCTACAGCGCAGTACGAACCAGCACCTGTGTGAACCAGACCTTTTTTAGAAAACGCTCTCATCTCTCTGCAATCTCGTATCACGGCGAAATAGAGTTCAATTTCGTGTAACACCTCGTGAAAATGTACAATTTCTTCAGTTCCATTGTGAGCTACTTTCCCGAAGCGAACAGCGAGGTTTGAGGTTTTTTTATCCGATTGTCAGTTGTTATGAATTCATGCGTCTAGCTTGTATTGTTGCTCTACTGCCTCAGATACGGCTGAGCGAGCGATGTTCAAATTTTCCAAGCTAGATTATCGCTATGTATCATCTAGGTGATTAAATGCTAGACGTTTCCTGTGTAAATCTTGAAAGTGAGGAGAAATGCCGGGCGCACGGTGTGAATTTCGGTTTCTCTTGCATACCGCCGTCGAAAGCCTAAATGTAACTCTTCTTTGTCACGTTTTGGCGGTTTTTAACTCATCTGAAATATAAGACTCTGTACCTAGTCGTCTTTACAGACAAGGGTGTTAGTGGTGTCTTACGGAAAAACATGATGTCTCCAACACCAAGCTGATGACAAATATCCTTGTGGCTTATATAATCAACTCCATTTTCCAAATATGTTGGGGTGGGCTTTCAATATAACCGGATCATCATCATCTGCCTAGCCTTTTCCCAACAGTATTGGGGTCGGCTTCCAATCAAACCAGGATTTAGCTGAATACCAGTATTCAAAACGACCGGACCGGACCGGTTTTAATATAAACGGATGCAGCACTATTATTTTGAATGGTAATCCAATCCAGTCACGGGGTAGCACGACACCCCTTGGCAAGAATGGTGTTTGTTTGTCTGGTTTCAATTGACAAGATGTTCAAATGACAAAGGCAACGGTTAAACGTGCTAACGTGCTTACTTATCATTTTACCTCTGTCTTCCTAATCACTTTCCAGTACATCTATTAATTTTCACCATCTCTTTCTCCAGGTGATAGAGCGTTACCAGAACGAGAATGGTTCGGGTGGTCGCAGCAGCGGGATCCACTCAGCGAGCGCGAGTCCCACACCCTCGGAGAGGTCCTCACCACGCTCGCTGCACACACCACCCCGCTCGCTTCACTCCAGACACACTAGGAACATTACTCCTCCTGTAAGTAACCATTATACTACGTAGTTTTGCTCAAAGGTTGGGACCAAGTTCTCAGAATGAACCGAGGACGGTAAAAAGACGGGTGATTCCGCTACCCTAGCGGAATCGCCCGTCCACAGAAACAAATATAGTGAGGATACCTGGGGAGTCCAGTGTCCAGTACTGAACGTCTCTGGGCTAAACAGTAACCTAGTTCAATTATAAGATTTCCAAGTAAACTAATGCAAGACCCTAAAGACCATTAAAGCTGGCACTGTCCATACTCGAAGGATCTAACAGATACTATGAAAGGCTAAACTAACGCAGTGCATCAGCTTTCTCTGTATCGTCTAATCGGTTTTTCATAGGACTGACATGTTTTCACAATTCGAATACTACAAATATATTCTTATTTTTCAGCGCCATGAAGAAGACGACGTGTCTGACTGGGAGGAGGGGGATGCAACAGACGAAGCCCTCGAGGTGCCGCGACGCGTGCCCTTCCCAGAGTTCGGAGGAGACATAGTGCATAATACAGGTACATAATGAAAACCATTATCATATTTCATAAAAGACACGACTGCATGAACGTACCCAAGGGCTATGCAACAGAGGAACATTCTAGAAGTTTAACCATGGTCGCGCTACCAGCAAAATGTGGACAGGCTCGTTTTGTTCGAAAACGCATTCAGCGTTGTCATAGTGTCGCATTAAAAAACCACCTCACTACTTTTTCTATTTAAAAAAAAAACTTGAAAGGTTGAAGGTTTTCACATTTCAAATGCAAATTCTGCAGCTTAAGTAGACTGGCAAGAAATAAATAAATCAACAGCTTAGTTATCAAACATAATCAGCTGATAGAAAAGCAGCGGGCCGATGTTAACAACCTCATTTTAGATAACCTTCATTATCAGCTTACACGCTGTTATGCAAAAATTAATTTCGAAGGACATGTACCTAAAGTTTTTCCGCCTACGTTCCAGATAATGAGGATCGAGAGTTCGACGAAGTTTCCAGTAGCGACTTGCAGGCTGTCGATGGCACTTGGGAAGAGAACTGGCTCTTCCAGAAAAAGAAAATCAAGACAATACAGTCTGTGCCAGTTCCTATGCTAGTTCCCAACTCCAACACTGAGTACCGAGCGCTCATCGGCGACAGAGACGCTGACGATACCACAGACCTATCAGACAATGCAAGCGACTCAGAAGAACAAGCTGAATACAAGAGTAACATGAAGAAAGTTCTAGACTCCAAACACGTCATTGGCGGCGTCTCTAAAGTAGAAGAAAATGACTTTGAACCAGATAGCCTCACCATTATTGACGGAGTTGACGAATTTGACAAACTCGTCGAGAAAATAGATGATGACGAAACAGTAGACGCAATCATTAACGAAATTAATGACAACAACGTTACTATTGTTGAAACTATCAATGTGAACGCGACTGACCAAGTTGATGGTGGCAAGTTGCTGGTCGGTATTGAGAGTGGACCTCTAACAAAAGCTGAATTCGCGGTGAAAGAGGAAATACACAGGACATTATTGAACGGAAACACAGAAGAATTCATGGATGAGTTGTGTGCTAAAACAAATGGCGACATATTATACAATGGACATGCAAATGAATTGCATAGTGTTGATAGCTTCACAAGTAACAAAGGTCAGTAAAACATTACATAATTTTCTTCAGTATCAAATGATTAACTATTCTTAGAATTAATGATAACAATAGGAAGTAAGTAATATGCGATTCGTACAAAATTTAATCGGATTGCTAAATATGGATTATTGGCAAGCATTAACTCAACTTTGATTATAATCGATTACACTAAATATACTCAATATGCATAACGTTAAATGTATAATAAAATAAAACAGTTAATTTATGGAATGGCAATATTTCAGAATCGACGAACACTTTGAGTCATCACGAGCGTATGGGTGAATATGAGGAGACGGTAACATTGCCAGTGCAGAGGTACGCGGATAGTCTGCGCAGGAAACACTTTGATGATCGCCCTCATGAGTAAGTGCTTCATCATAAACTGCATTTAATATTTTTTTTTTTTTACAAAACGGGAAAACTCTTGGCCCAAATCTCACCTGATGGAAAGTGATGATTAGGCCGAAGATGGAAGCGAGTTTCACCCGGAATCCTCTTACACAGAGGAACTGGCTATCATACCTCTAACTGCCGGAACACAAAAATGCTGCTAACGCAAATTAAAAATAATTCGCAAAACACTACAATTAACTAAGCTAACGATTCTGGAGGAAGACGTAGAGTCAGTTAAGGCATGAGCCACGTTCACTGTAAATATGTGTTTAACAAAGTAGAAAGTATAGCACATTTTTGGATAACAATGTGCAATTTTGTCATAGAATTATTGCAGACGATAGATTGCTATCGCTGCTACAAAATTGTGTATATTGCTGTTATTAAAGTTTTGGGGGCCGAGTCACCCACGTCCGTAGGCGAATACCCTTCAGCGAATCCCTACACGTGGTCCCCGGGTGGTGCTAAACAGGTGACACTAACCGCCTCCGTGGTCTAGTGGTTATACCACCTAATTCAGACCCAGAGGTCCCGGGTTCGATTCCCAGCGGGGGCAAATTTTTTGCTCGGTTTGGTTGGTGGTAGGACTTCTTCTAAGTCCGCCTGGCAAGCTACCACCATCATGTCTAAGTCAGTCGCCATAACAACAATGTTAACAGCATTGTTGTGTTCCGGCAGCTAGAGGTATGATAGCCAGTTCCTCTGTGTAAGAGGATTCCGGGTGAAACTCGCTTCCATCTTCGGCCTAATCATCACTTTCCATAAGGTGAGATTTGGGCAAAGAGTTTCCCCGTTTTGCATAAAAAAAATAAAAAATTTAAAATAATGCAATAGTAATGTTTCCCTACCTATTTTCAGGATCCCAACTCGTGATACTGATCAAGGAGATGAACTAATACCAGGTAAGTGGTTGTCACAGCAAGTAGGTAGGTATTATATTATTAGGATATTATTATTATTATAGTACCAGTCTTATCGCAATTATTTCTATGAGAAAAGCGAATACGAAACTTACTGTACCTAATGAGATTGCATGAGCATCAAAATCGAATGATGAAAGATTTTCCAATCTTACACATATTAAAATTAAATACGTAGACGGTTTAGGTTCATGCTTTAATTTTTTACATTGCAGGTTCAATAGCCTACAGAGAGCGTAAGAAATGGTTGAACTACGTAGAGATGCCAAACAACCCATACTCTCCCGAGGCCATACAGAAAAGGCTATCAGCCAAGAGTGCATCATCTCTTTTCGACATGTTCACAGCCAAGAAAGAATCAGATGATGATAAAATTGAAATAAACGAGCATGATGAAGGAGAAAGCGAAACAAATGATCTTCCAGTTAAGGATATTCAACACAATAAATTAAGTTTAACTATGAGTAATGATAGTATTAATAGTATTGATAGAACAACTACGAGTCCGTCGCCTAGAATATTGAAAGATGTGATGGCTGAGGAAATACCACAGTATAAACGGTGAGATACAAATCTGAACTTTAACAACTACAGAATACAAAACATATTTAACAACTTATAACCGCATCATATGTTTTTTCAGTTACGGACGTGATTATTACATAAGAGAGGCGAAGGCGTCAAGTGGCGGTCGTAAAAAGATGAGCATGGACGAGGCGAGCTCGGTGTCGTCCGTGTCGATGACGATGAACAAATCCACCAGTTTAGACAATTTCGACGCAGAGTTCGCGTCGCCTGTAAGTGCCAGCAGTTCGTTGAGCGACCTGGAGGCCTCCGCCCTCCATCACAACATCGTCCGCAACGTCCTCAGCCCTAGGAACGCCAGCCCCAACTTCGCCATAAACCCCATTTTCGAAAATCCCGATAGACAAAATGATAACGCTGACGAAAATCATGCGACAGACGAACGTTATGTCGGTCAAAACGCCAACGTAAGACAACAATGTAGAACTGTGTGCGACGGTGACGGTTATGTGGAAAACGAGGATATAGTTAGACTTAAAATACCGAAAATACCCGAGATTACCGAAGACCTTTTCGAGACGTACACCCATGTTAGGCGGAGCAACACGCTGCGCAGCGAGGACTTGTGCGTCCGCGCTAAGCGACGGCCGAACCTCAATTTTACGTTCGGTGGCAGTCTCAGGTTAAGCAAAGGCTTTCGTACCGATATCTGGTGATAGCAACTTCTAGTACAGACGTCTCTCGTAGTCTAATACACCCTCCGCTCTCAATGGCACTCCCACTGACCATCATCCCTCAACTTGTGAATCTCTTACTGTGTACGATACATACATAGTTTCCGGACGAACCCTTAGAATACGATAGTATAGGATACTGACATCACGGTCACTTTCCATAAAATATGGTGACAGAACTCTTTCTCATTACTAAATCGAGATCTAAAATATCTTCGTTTGACACACAGTAATGGCCTGTTGTGTTTAAAGTTGGCATGTTTTTGTTGGATTTAAAGAGGCTGACTAACAGCACTGTGCACTATTAATACAAAAGTTACCTACTTAGTACTGCACTTATAGATATTTGTTCTTCTTATTAAAATTTTCAGTACTACAGTAATCCTCAAAGACGTTAGTGGTGAGTGTGAGATTTTGGCAAACGAAATATTGACTAACCGCATCCGAACGCTTGCCACTTCAACTAACGTATCTATAAATATTAATTCTACTTCCTCGACTACTAACTCAATCGCAAACTTTTCCACATGTTCATTTCATCTTTTTCAATTTTTACTACATCTTCAATTTAATTTCCAACACCCAAAACTTATTTGAAATCAGTTTCATTGCACGTTTAAACGCTTACAAGGGCACCTTTGGTGTATAAACATATTAATAACTAATTAACCCCAATAACTATTTAATAACTAACATTAACATCTATCGCACCAGTAGCAACTATTAGTTATTTCATAGTAATTGTACAAAACCAAGCAATGGGGTATTTTAGCTGTAAATATTCTGAAGTCATAAACAAACGTAAATTCGAAAACGCAACTAATTACATAATGATAATGTTATCAAAATTTTCAGGGATTACTTATAAACCAATTCAACACGATAGCGACGAATCAACACTACACAAAATTCGCAAACAAAGAGGACATGGCATCGCTAACAACAACTATAAATAATAAAGACGAAATTATGATTGAGTATGAGGATGAGGACGCTAGAGAGCAAACGCTATTCGTCGCTCAGCCTGTATACGTCGATGACGACACAGATAAACAGTTCGAAGAAATCCTAGAAACAGCATACAATAACGTACCAACAGAACCACCTCCGCCAATACCAATAGTAGAAGATTATGACGAAAGACCTATAGATGAACCACTCAAATCACCCCTCAGCGTGGACACATCTTACATAAGCACTAGCAGTTTAGAAGACTCCATCAAAATCTACAACGTGCAAACAGGAGAGATTATTAAATGTAAGCCTGATAACATATCACCAAGTTACGAGACTGACACGAACGACAACATCGATATTGTTGATAAGAGCATCTCGGAACCAGATAGTGTTAGTTACACCGATGATGTGAACGAAGACACTACTGTACAAGAAGCTCATAACGTTTCTAAATTGGAGTTGATTGAATCTGATGATATTCTGCAGAACCTGCCCAAAGTGAAGGAGCTGGCGAAGATATTTGTCAGTATGGAGAATATAGAAGAAACGATTAAGGTACGTGGAATGATAAAATGTGTTTTTTATGAGAATGAGTCATTATTTGCCGAACTAGGCGAGGTGGTGATAACATTGGGTTAGTTTTCCGATTACGAGTATTTAATTACAAGTTTAGTGGAAATGGTTTAGTGATAAATATATCACGCCTACATTCAAGTTAAGGCAAAGGTGTAGTTTCAAAAAACCCACATTTAGTATGTTATGTTTATGTAATAGTCAAAGCTATTCTCATAAATCTTTCACAATTACCTACTCAATTACGGCAGCTGTTTAATAGCAAATGTTTATCTCCAGCTGCTGATAATTTCGGGAAAGTGTATTTACATAGTATTTTTCTTCTTTATTAAAATCTTATTTATAAGACGAACAGAATTGGCTTTCGTATTCAATGTGTCTTACAAATATGAAAAGACTAGGCCTGAACTGCATTCTTTATGAAAAAGGCTGTATCGACACGAAATAAAGATACAGATTTCCTACCTTAAGTTATTTTCTTAATGTCGGAAATCGATTATTTCGTTTAGTGAAGATACGTCCATTTTTTTTTTGTACAAAACGGGGAAACTCTTGGCCAAAATCTCACCTAATGGAAAGTGATGATTAGGCCGAAGATGGAAGCGAGTTTCACCCGGAATCCTCTTACACAGAGGAGAGAGAACTGGCTATCACACCTCTAACTGCCGGAACACAACAATGCTGTTAACATTATTGTTATGGCGACAGACTTAGACATGATGGTGGTAGCTTGCCAGGCGGACTTAGAACAAGTCCCACCACCAACCAAACCGAGCAAAAAATTTGCCCCCTGCTGGGAATCGAACCTGGGACCTCTGGGCTTTTTCTAATGACAGCAGTAAATAAAAAACAAAACCCAACTAGAGCAACAAATTTCAAGCCATTCTTATTTCTATTCCAGCCAGTGCAACCCTACGTAGGTCGGCGGAAGAGCAAAGAGAACATCCTCTCAGAACCAAAGTCAGAGAAGAACAAACACATCTACATGCACAGCCTCACAGCCAGGAGCATCTCCAAAGAGTTCCGAGAAGAGCTCAAACTCTCCATGTCCACGCCGCTAACAGTCCCGGGAGGATCCAAGGAAATCCCCGAGGGTATTGAGGAGGTCTCCAAAGAATCTAGCAGGCCAGGTAGCCCACTACCAGAACCTGGCACCATCAAAACGAAACTAGCGTTCTTCGAAAGTCTCAAGTCCAAATTCAGTCATAAGTGAAATGTTAAGTTGAAAAGCGATGCCATAGACAATGTAGGATTTTTGTTCTGAACTAATGTATTTTAATTAAGAAGTGAAATTAATTATAAATGATGTTCAAATCGATCCAGATTCACTCTGCTGTCGCTTTTCAGTGTAACAAAACTTCACTCAGAATAAAACCTAGTGGCTCACCAGCCGAAATTACGCGACGAAAATTCAGCGTTGTTAACTACGAAAATAACGCGACGTAATGTCAGCCGATGAAAAACACTGAAAGCGTACTTAAAAACGCCAAGTTTTCGTTGCGTATTTTCGGTAAATGTGTCATTTTAGAGTAACTTAGTCATCATAGTCTCTTAGAATCCGTATTTTCAGGTAGCAAGAGAGATATTAGCATGATTTTCAGTTCATTGTGCGCTGTCTATTGCAGTACTTTAACTACAACTTGTTTGGGTCGTACTAAACAAGTGATGTAGTTAAAACACTAACCGAGGGCAGGATTATATATTCCTTTTAGTTTAAAATTAAACACTAGTGCATAATAACTAATAACGGTCACATTATTTAAATAATTTAAATGGTAGATTACGGTGTAAATATTAAGTGCCATTTTGTAATCAATATTTCCCATTTATTTAAGTAAATCGATGTTTTGTTGAAGATGGAATGTGCTCATGTTTTGGGATATTATTTATCTCGGCTTTAAGTCTTGTGAATAGCAGCTGTGGGCATTATTTTATATTAATAACTTATTATTTAAATTTATTTATTTGAATGTTCTGGCCTATAATTTGTTAACTGGAGAGTATCTTTAGTAATGTTTATTGAGCATTTGAATTTTAATGCAGTTTTCACTATCATTGAGAAAAACATTTACGAAAATTTTAATTTTTAATGTATACTGTACATATTTATATAATTAAAATTCGATGATTTACCAAGTATAAGAATAACCTAAAACATGAGCCCATTTTTTTGAAAAACTAAATTCAACTGTGCCTCTTATGTTTTTAAGTAGACGACTTAAAGTATATTCACATTTCTTCAACAAGATCACATGAAAAATTAAGCTAATGCCAAAGTTGTAAATAAATAATATAACTGGGTATAATTATGTATAATGTATAGAGGTTGTGTATTATTGTATAATGTATAAATATAGTCATATCGTAGGATGTGCGATAAGTAAAATTAGGGGACCACTGTACTATTGTGATAGCCGGTATGTGGAACTTATTCAAACGCCGAGATATTTAATACGATTGGATATTGGATAAGGGTGGCATAGAATTATAAATTGAATGTAATTTACTTGGTTTTTTATTTGCTTTTATTAAATATAGGAACACAATTAATAATAATACGAATGTATAATTATACAGACACAACATTGGCAATAGGTACTTTAGTTAAAATAATAATTGAAATATAATTAACAACCATAAAAAGCTTACCTTATTAAGGTTGTTAATTAATTTTTCAGTTCAATTTCTGCATCCAACAACGTTTATTTGTTTTCGAGGGAATTGTGTATGCATTTTTTTTTACTAAAATTTACTAGTATTTGCAAATATCGAAATAACTAAACAGTTACAAAACCACAAAGTTTGTAATTTTTTGACAAATTGCAGTGAAAAGTAAATTGTTACTATCCATGAAATGCCACTGTAATATAAACTTAGTAAGATAGGACCATTATTTTCAACATGTGACTGATATAATTACTTTAAACACAAATTAATATTCAGGGCGAGTTTATTGATCCGAAGTTAATTCAACGAATGGTCGAAAATTTCGCTAAAATAAATGCGTTTTCGATCAATTGTTATGTTATTTTATAGTAGAAATTATTTGTTTGATCACTGTTCAAGCTAACAATTGATCGATACCCGCATCCTACGGTTGAGTAATTACAAATCAACGTAGGTACTGACCCAAACAAAATCAAGCAAATCTTCAAAAAGTTAAACTTAATAATAAATCCCCAGGGTCTTATGAAAAGGGATACTCTCCATTTTATCCGCATACTTCCTCCTGTAGCACCACAGATAATAGTCTATGAGACTAGAATTGGGTACCTCTGCCTTCTGCCGAACCAGCTTCTCTTCTAATCTCTCCTTGAGGAGCTCTACGGCGTGAATGGAACAGCCGCGGATCTCCACTTCTTCTTCTGAACCACTTGGGAGGAGCACATCTGGAATGGTAGGGAGATATTTTTTGAGTAACTATCAAACTGGGTGAAACTATCAAAATGGGTGATGCGGCGCGAATCGGCGAGATGGTTTTATTTTATTTATTTATTTATTATTAGAGGCGTTCATAACGAATTGCTCGGAAAAGGCACCGGGACGCATATAAGCGGAGTCCCCAAACTGAGTTCTGAACATGGCTTCTGATTAGTCATCAAACTGCCATATTAGACTTTGTCGACAAAATCGACCAATTGAGTTTGAAACAACCAATCAGCGCGCTCGATATTTTACTACGGGTGCAAGAGCGAGTGAATCGAGCCCCGACTCGGACAGGTTAGGTTAGAAGAGGATGGCGGGGTCTGAGAGACCCCACACCCAGAAATAGGAGCCCCGTCAAGCCGCTCTGTTGACGGGGTCCAAAATTCCACCTTCAGTGCAACCCTGTTTTTTGTGAAAATCCACGAGTTCTACAACCAATCAGAGGTTGTTTCAAACTAAAATACTACTATAATATGTATCGAAGCAACACATCGAAAAGAGCGGAAAGCTTTGGGGATACCTTACCCCAGCAGTGAGACGATATAGGTTCATCAAGAAAAAGAGGAACATGTCGCACAGTTACCTACAATAAAAGAAACGCAAATAATTAGAAAAAAGTCTAAGGCACGGGAACCAATGGGGCCTTGCCTACAGGCAGGCCCCATTGGTTCCATTCCCATTGGTATCAGTATTGTTTCACTCCTGGGCAGTGGTGGTGGTGGTATACTGGCACCTTTTTAGGGTTCCGTAGCCAAATGGCAAAAAACGGAACCCTTATAGATTCGTCATGTCTGTCCACTTTTTTCCGAAACTATAAGAACTATGCTGTTGAAACTTGGTAAGTAGATGTATTCTGTGAACCGCATTAAGATTTTCAAACAAAAATTGAAAAAAAAAACAATAAATTTTGAGGATTCCTCATGGGGATCGCTTAGAACTCAAACTCAAATTTTTTTTTCATCGAACCCATATTTGTATGGTATCTATGGATAGGTCTTCATCATTCTAATATAATGTTCTCTCTCGCGAGAGACACTACCAAAGTGGTCAAATGTGTGCCCCCCCCCCCTAACTTCTAAAATAAGAGAAGAATAAAACTAAAAAAATATATGATGTACATTATCATGTAAACTTCCACCGAAAATTGGTTTGAACGAGATCTAGTAAGCAGTTCTTTTGCTTATACTTAATACAGGTTTGTACGGAACCCTCGGTGCGCGAGTCCGACTCGCACCTTGCCGATTTTTTATATTTTTTTGGAAACTCAAACGAATCGGATAAATTAATTGTATGCTGAACCAGATGGGGCAAATTGCTCGACTGAAAACAATTAAGTATGTAGCAAGCTTTTGCCCGCAAGTTCGTTCGCTTATACTTATTCCGTTTTTTCAGTCCCCGTAGGGTAGCTACATGCCAAATTTAAACTTTCTACGACTAGTATACCTACCTAAGTTTCGACTGTACCTACGTTGTCAGTGAGTCAGTGACGGAAGAGTTTTATATAAATTGAGTATGGTAACGAAATCTGGTGTCATAACTTTGAATGAATGCCAACAGTAAATAAGATTTAGGTACTAGGAAAAACCTTATCAGAGCAATAAAAGATAGTAAAAAAGTGGGTTAGTCATCAATTTACATATGACAACAGAGAACTTATCTTTTTTCGAGAGATGGAAAACACAGATGATAAAGATATGGGAGAGAAATTATGATTAGATTTCATAAGAATATTACGGTATCAGGTCAATTATAAGTGGCTATTAAATCATTTGAAGATGCACCACGAAATATTTTCACACTTCACACTTAACAGTACCTACCTAGGTAGGTAACTTGATTATCCTAATCATTATTTTAAACAACCACAACTGGATATAGGCCATTCCTAAGCATCGTCACTCTGACTGGTCCTGTGCTTCTCACATCCAGTAAATCTTATACAGGGAACATGCACGGTGTTGACTATTCCATCTAGTATTGCATATCCGAAACTAACGTTAAGACAGACTTGACAGTGATGCTTCTGTGCTGCCACATTCTCTAGAGCATTGGTTCCCAACCTGTGGTCCGCAAACCACTGGTGGTCTTCAAGAGCTTAAATATGGTCCGCGGATTTTAAATATCAAACTTAACAATTGAAAAGTAGCATCTAAGCAAAGTGATGTTTAGTTTCTATCAGGAATATTGTATTTTCATTGTTTATGCTTGTTACTTTTCAGTTTAAAGAATAAGTTTAAGTTAATAAGTTCTTTTATAGATTTAAACATTTAATTTTTTTTCAGGATTTGTGGTCCCTACTAACAATTAAGAAACAAAAATGGTCCTCGATCAAAATAAGGTTGGGAACCACTGCTCTAGAGGCATTAATATAGTGCTGCCCATAATTCGTTGATGAAACAATAATTTAAAATTAATTAATGTTCTAGAGGTCTTACGATCTGACGAACCTAGGACTGTTCAAGCATTGCTGCGTCGTGTACGCGTGTCACGCCTTGGTATGAGCTTATCCTGAACTAAATAAACAATGTGAATTTAATCTAGTGACAAAAAATGAGACAAGAAACTAACCTTTCTTCAACTTATCCATTAGCTCATCAGTATAACTCAATGCACCAAAATAAACAAGCACCTGCGGAACTCTGTAATCCGCAAACATAGTCATTCTATCTATATCTGTAAACTCTCCCCAGCCCGTTCCACCAAAGAAGTTCCACATATCTGCCACCAGGATCTGAGCTCTTTTGTACAGGGCCACTTTTTGCTCTTTAAACGTTGCTTCATCACGAAAACATGGGAAGTTATCAACAATTATCTCAAGCAGCTTTACAGCGGATTTATCTGCTTCTTTCAAACATGTCACGAAGGTACCGTTATACTTTTCTAGGAGTATTGTACCAACTTCATGTAGTACTGATATGCGTTCCTCGAATAGCGGTATTGATACTTCATTGTCGCCCTTCATTACTGTGCTGAGTTGGTCTTCTGTTATTTTGGAGTAGTATTCAGGATTTGTGATGTCAATTCCATTCTGAAATGAAGAGGAAGTCAGTTTTTAATACAAAGTGTTAAGTTTGATTCGAGCTGATTGTTTTTAATAGTTGTCTAATGTAACATTTTGTAATGAGGGTACAAATAAATAAGTCAGTTTGCTTTCTGATCTCGACTTGTGTGTATCTTTTACAAAGTAGGTATAGTATTATATTTTATCAAAGAAAACGTTAAGTTTGGTGAAATTAAATTATGCAATTCCGTCACATAGGTACTCCCCAAAATGTAACCGATAGAAAACCGACAGGCCAGCAACTCGGCGTCAATGCTCAAGACTTTGGAGCTTCGATTCGACGAGCTTATCATTGTATCCTCTTGGCTCGTTTTTCAATTGACTCAAGGGCATCAAGCTGGTCTCTGGCAGATCCGTCCCAAAGATGAGAGCAGTACTCCATACACAATCGTACTTGCACTTTATACAGTTTAAGAAGCTGTTCCGGCGTGAAGTACCTTTGCCAGGATCAACTTTTTAGAGCCACTTGAGCCTTGGCCTCTATGAAAGGGCCAAAATTGAGGGTAGATGTTAATGTAACACCAAGAAGCTCAAGTCTGTCGGTTATCGGCAGGGTTACAACATGGAGAGAAGGAGCAGCGTGGAATTGGCTCCTTTTAGCAGAAAAGAGACACACTTAGGTCTTCGCAGCATTGAACTTGACCAGAATTCTAATTCTGATTTATTATCCACCAGTTGCTATTATTTATTTTTTTTGGTCTATTTGTTTTATGAAGCATCAGTGTGCTCTGGGACACTGCCATTTTCCAAGATAATAACCAAATCAAATTTTCAATCAGACTTTTAAAGTAATAAAAGTGAAATACTATAGCTATAAGCCTCCTTTGTAAGATTTAATTTTATCTTGTGCAAGTTTTTTTTTATTAGCCTATTGCATGCCACTGCTGGACAAAGGCCTCCCTCTAACCTTCCAGACATCTTTTTCTGTGCCACCTGGAACCAGTTTTTACTAATTAAGGAGGGTTTGACCGCATGGTTGGCGCAGTGGTTGAGCGATCGGCTGCTGTGCCGCGTGTCATGGGTTCGATTTCCGCACTGAACAAATATTTGTATGGCCTACAGATAGTTGTTCCGGGTCTGGCCGTTTGTGTATGTTTGTAAAATGCACCCACGATACAGGAGAAATTCCTTCTGTTTATTATTTAAAAGAAAAAAAAAGAAAAGGAAACTTTCTTAGGAAGGACTTCGTATTAACTAACTGCCGTTTTTTATAGTAGGTATTTTTTTTTGGGTAGAGCGTACCTTTTCTATAGTAAATTTGAAATTACCAAAACGCCAAAACCAAAAAATCGCCGAAACTTTCTTTCGGGATTGGTGGGATAGTGGGAGTATTAAGGGTGGGGAAGATTACGTGGCGACTCTTTATAAGCTTTCAATCCAAATTAAGGTCAGGGGCATCTTCAAGGTCAAGGTCAAACTCGTAAAGGCCAAGGTCAAACACTTCAAGGTCAAAATATGAAAATCGTAGAATATTGCCCTCTATTAAACTCCAAGGTCAAGAATATACTCAAGGTCATACTCGAACCTCTCAAAAATGTAAATTTCAAAGGGAACTGTGATAGTGTTCTACAAGAGTAGGTACTCTACCTAAAAAAATAATCAAGCTCCAAAACCACAGTTTGTAATACGAAGTTGAGCCCTTTCTTACTTTAATAGCTCTAGCAAGAGCAGCTTCCAGTGCGTAATACCCAGAATGCCCATCTACGGTCCACTTCTCTGCTTCAGAGTATGACCAGAAGCAGAAGTTCAGGGCGTCAGCCACAAATACCCAGTCAGCTGCCTTCTCATGGTCTTTGTTAGGGTGGATGATATCTGCACCAGTGTCCGGAATCTCAAGCTTGTCTGTTATTGATAGTAACATCTGGAAATATTTTTTTTTTTTTTATTCTGTATCTTATGGTAAACCAAAGATAATACAATGCATTACTGGAGTTTTTTGATGTTATTTTCTGATTATAAACATCTTAAATTAAAACTATTACATATATTATCAGTAGTACGTGAGGACCATGTGTTTCTTTTATGATAAATTATGGAAATGTAGCACGGTATTGTAACACTTTGAGAATTGTTATCTTACCTCTTCACACAGTTTTGCAAGTCCCTCTTCATGAATTTTAACATGTTGTGCATTTTTAGCAATAAATTCACCTGACTCCGCTGGCGGTAGTACTCCTTCACGTACCATTTTGGCTAAGTAATGGTAATGTTAATACTTTCATAAACTGAGACGGTTGAGTTGAGTCAATTTATTTCTTTTAATTTTTTAAAATAAACAGAATACCTACAAATCACCAAAACAAAACGAACGTCGAACAGCCGATTTGTTTGACACTAATGACTGACACTATGTTTGACATAGGCTTTAAGGTCATGGCATATTATACCGGCACCGCAACTGCACAGCTGCAGCACGGCGTTGCCTCGTATTTAGGCTACGGCTACCCGGCTAAACGTCGTCCGCTCGCAGTCCGCGCACCGGCAGCGAGGTGCAAGCTTGCTGTCACCGCAAACACAATTTTAAGCCTGCAATACACGTTGGCCGAGCGTTGTCGAGTGATGGCCAATACAAACATGTAGACGGTATATTTGCCTTGTCTTGCTATCGCTCGGTGTCACTTGCCTAGGTTTGTTGAGTATGACAAGCGCCAATGTGTATAGACCTCATTTAATTTTGACGTAGCTTGTCACAACTTGCAGTCGCTCGCGATCACTTGCCTCACTTCGGAGCGGTGTCGGTTTTTCTGCACAAATCAAAAGCGCTCGCACGCGCTTGGCCAATGGTGTTCACATGTTTGTCCGCGCGCTAGTATGTGGTTGACGTCCATCGTAGTCATACGTACAAAATGTCGCTTATGATCGTCGTCCATATTGTTGAAATGCACAATTAAAACTGACAGCGCCAAACATGTGGGCGTCTCCTCAAAACTCGTCTACATTGGCCATTTGCATTGGCTTCCTTCAAACTTGCCGAACGTCTAGACGGTAGCGCTTGCCTTGTGCCCATTTGTCTAGGCTCGCGTTGTTCTAAGCTTGGCCAACATGTATTGCAGGCTTTACATGGCATTTGTCATTGAACACGCCTAGGACTGGCGAATCGGAATTGGCGCGCAGTAAACACGCGGACGGCGCGCTGTAAGCACGCAGGCTGCGAGTCAAGTTGTATTGAAGCGGTTAACACGCTAACTGCCTGCCGTTGGCTTTTTGACATTGACATTACAAAATGTATTTTACGACACACGAAATAAGGACTAATTTTAATGACTTGATAATTGCTTGGCTGGAGCGGTGCCGTTGCGATGCTGGTATAGTGTGCCATAACCTTTAGGCTTACTTTGGACCAGTGTTGCCAGAAGGTTACATTTCTTACATTTTTCGTAACTTTTGACACCCTCGCGTAACATGGAAGTAATTTTCGTAACTTTTGAGAACAACTAGATTTGTAACACTAGATTTTTATTGCAAACAGTTTACGAACGCATTTCAAATTTAACGCACCTAAAACTGTGCATCTAAAAAGTATTTCACTCCATATTACACTCAGAGATGGTTCTGAATGGAAAGTGCCATGAGCCCACGACAAAATGAATCGTAAAGTACTTGCTTTAAAACTTGATTTTGCTTGAGCGTGTGCGCGCACTTTTCGTACTTCGCAAGTTCCCGCTTTATGCGGTTTCATAGCTACCAGAAATGATTGATTGTGATTTGTTTTGTTTCCTTGCGTTTTGTTGTATTATGTGCGTGAGTGAAGTTCTGATGAATACATTTATTTCCAACTAAAATTTTATATTATTGGCAAACTGCATGTCAAAGTTTGCAACTTTTAATAATAAAAATAAAAATACTACATCTGTATTTTATTGAAGATCCTAGCAAGTAAAATATCTACACAGAAACAAATAAACGATTTTTGATTACTGTGATTTAAACCTCAACGAGTATTACATTACAATATTAACATAAAACTGATGCCAGGTTCAGGTTGGCGAATTCGATGATTTTTTTGTCTCAAATTCGTGATTGAAGAAAAAAAGAATAGAACAAAAAATAATGAAGGGCCCGTAAGAAAAAGATCACCAGTATTTAATACACAATAAAGAGAGATGACAAAGTTTTATCATAAGGTTAAATACACCATTACACATCATAGATTCCATTATATTCCGCCATTTTCCCCGCCGACCCCAAAAACACGTACCTAATTTAAAAAAAAAAAACATTTTACAAAAAAATACAACCGACTTCCAAAAAAAAACACTACAAGGTAAAAAATAACTTTAATTTCGGAAGTCGGTGTTTTTGTTAGTTTCTTCGTAATTTGACAACGACTTCCGAAATTAAAGTAATTTTTACTTTGTAGTGTTTTTTTTTGGAAGTCGGTTGTATTTTTTTGTAAAATGTTTTTTTTTTAAATTAGGTACGTTTTTATTTTTCACTTTTTAGTGGTACCCCACACCTAACAACACCACTGCAAAATCGCAAAAGTTCGTAACCGATTTTGATAAAATTTATATGGGACCAATCTTATCTGCAAGTATATCCTCTAAGATAAAACAAGAATGTTTCAAATCAGTTCATAATTGTCGGAGTTATGAGGTAACAAACATAAAAAAAAATACAACCGAATTGAGAACGTCCTCCTTTTTAGGAAGTCGGTTAAAAAAATTCAATAATGTAACTTTTGGAGCAAAAATGTAACATTTTAGGAAACGAAACGTAACTTACGACTCAAGGGCCCTGGCAACACTGTTTGGACCGTTCAGTAACATACCGCCCTCTTATCAAAATGTTATCGTGTTGTCACGGCTTGGATTATCATTTTTTGGTTATCATTTATCGCTTATATGGCTGAACATAACACCATGTGAAATTCCGCCATTATAGAAATTATAATATTGATATCATGCTCTGTTCAGACTATGTAAAATTAAAGTTGTCAGCGCTAAGCGACGGACGGTTCTAACTTTTTGAACGTTTACCGTCTCATTACACTCAAATTCAAAAGTAATACTTTAGTGGTTTATTAAAATGGAGACTGAAACGGGGAGTTTAGTTAACAATGTCGAATAAAATATTATTGAATTACTGGTTTTAATTATATAAATTAGCAGAAATGATTTTTTTTTGTCAATTTAACCCCATGTCACTTCGTCTTTGAAAACAATGAATTGCGTGTATAGAAACGGGAAATTATAACCTCATTCATTTTATTATTATTTATTTTATATTTGAATGTTTTTCACAAAACAAACTCCTATAACGATAATTTCCTTATTTTTAGTAACAAATTATAATAAAAACGGTTTTAAAAATGCCTCTTGAAGTGCAAGGGACATTTGTATCGCAGAAAATTAGCAAAATAAGATGGATAGCAGAGGATTACGTGGAAACTAAGTGCTTTTTCACCGGCAGTTGGGACGACGATGTGAATTCCGTTAAAGTCTGGACTTTTGAAAGTCCTCACGAAGAAGATGAGGTGGAGTACCCTCGCCAGTTGTCTGAGTATCCTGTGGACGGTGACGTCACGGAGATACAGTTTACAGAAAAGAATAAAATAGCTGTTTCATTGTCTAATGGAGATGTAAAGGTTCTTGAAGTTAGTGTTTATGAAAAAGAATCGCCACTGAGAGAAGTATTCCACTGGAAGAAGCTACACAACTATGGGTAAGTTTACCTTGTTTGCTTTTTATTTTTTATTCAGCTCATAAAACTATGAAAAGAAAATTTATTAGTTTGTAAACAGACATCTAACTTTAACTAATTTTTATTTATTTAGTGCCGATTTTTCACTAGTTAGATAAATTTTATCAGAGAAATAAAAATTCCAGTTTGACTGCTTTGGCATAGAAAATATGCCAAACAGCCATATTTATTCTTTAGTTAAAAATTATCTAACAAATGAAAAATCAGCCCTTTAAGCTGCTTTCACACTACGCTATAATATAATAGCATAATGTATATAGCTTATAGCACAACAATATAGCGCACCATACATTGTTCACACTGTACTGTACTATAATTATATTATTGACTTATTGACAATGTATGGTGTGCAATATTGTTGTGCTATGAGCTATGTACTCTATGCTATATATTATAGAGTAGTCTGAAAGTAGCTTTAGTGGTTAAGTAAACACTTGTCGCTCATGTATTGTAGGAGTATTCAAGTAGGTACTGCATACATATATTTAGCAAGGAAGTAGCATTTCCTATCTAAATTTAAAATGGTTATAACTGGTCCTTTCCAGACAGGAGCAGTGTTCCTGCACATCATTGGACACATTGGAAGGTGACATTGCCACCATTGGAGAGGACGGCAATGTGAACATCCTCAGTGGAAGACGAGGAGAGGTGATGCACAGTATTAAAGGAGCAGACAGCTGTTCCCTACATTCCATTTGTTTCATTAAACATAATGAGGTGAGATTTCATTTCAAATTAATATTATTTATGAAATTGAGTAGAACTATTGAGTAGCTATTCCACAAATTCGCACTAAGCGTTTCCAAACGTCTTTTATAACGCGCACAGCAAAGGAGTGGAACTCTCTGCCTGCGTCTGTGTAGTGTGTGTGTGCGTCTTAATACATAAATAAATAAAATACCCTTCTACTATCGGACATCCAGACGCACTGCAACTTACCATCCCTACCTTGTTGCTATTCCACGAATTCGCACTAAGCGTTTCCAAACGTCTTTTATAATGCGCACAGGAAAGGAGTGGAACTCTCTGCCTGCGTCTGTTTCCGAACGCTTACAATCCTGATCTCTTCAAAGTTGAGAGTAATCAGGCTCCTTCTGGGTAAGCTCGCTCCATCATAGACTTTGTCTCTGTCATCTCTGACCAAGACTAAAGTCAAGAGCAAACCCATCTGAAATAAAAAAAAGAACTTTGAATTCTCTGTGTGTTCATTTTGATTCATCCAATGAACTGATTCTTTCCAGTCTTCCTTGCCTATTATTACGAACTAGATTTCGTCTGCGATTTTGTACACCCGTATCCCTTTTTTCAAATCATCTCCACTACTGGGCTGTGTGTTGTCTGTCAGTCACTCAGTATCAGGAAGAGTTTCATATAAACTGAGTTTGTTAAACCCTGCCATGTCCTTTCATAAATAAATCCAGATCTAGGACCTATCTCTTGTATATTCTATAGCCCTTCCCTAACATTGAATTATTTTAAATGTACTACACTACTGAGTCTGAGTGCTCAAATAAAACCCTAAATAGGAATAGAAAGACCTTCAAAATGTAACATAACCATGTTATTCATGATTACCTTCTTATCACTTCCAGGTTATTACCGGAAATATCAGAGGCCACATGAAGATATGGGATCTAAGATCTACAACCAACAAACCAGCCGCATCATTCCTACTAGCAGGTGATGAGCTTGCCGCTACCTGCATCATCCATCACCCAACACAACCACACATCATCCTTGCTGGCAGTGAATCAGGCTCACTCGCTGTCTGGGACTTACGTATGAATCAATTTCCTACGTCCTTAGTCAACGCACACTCTGCAGGAGTATCTGAGATGCAATTCCATCCCGAAAACCCTCATAAGCTACTAACGAGTTCCATATCTGGGGAACTATGGGATTGGAACATGGAGGCTATGACAAAAAGTTCTAAACAAGACAATCAAGTGACCTGGATGCCATTAGAGGATAAAAAAGCTATGATGGTAAACTCCTTGATACCAACCTTACATAAACCGATAAACAGTCTCCATTGTGACAAGGGCAGGATCCTTTGTGGGGCTGATAACGAAGCTGTGTATTTGATCAAGAATTTTAAATATTAAGTTTAGTTTGAATTGAGATTGGCTGTTTATTGTTTCCTTTTTAGGAAATAATGTGATACTAAAGGATTCTGTTCCCCAACAAATAAAACGCGCAAATTCAGTTATTTAATTCTTTTGGAGCTATTTAAAGTGGGTGAAGTAAAAAAATTAAAGTGAGTGCTTTCCAGTTTGTAACAGTGGTATCTTTTTTTTTTAAACTCGAGTTGAATGTTGAGTTTCATTTTGGCTCTGAGGAAAGTTTTTTTTAAGTGCAGTTTTACTTAAACTTTCGATACGGCGCTTGCTTGAGAACTGGAATCAAATGCGAAAAAATACTTGATTTCAATCATCATTGTAGGTTTACGAAGCTGAAAGGTACAAATTCTTAAAAGCACCAAGTCTTTGAAGATAGGTAAAATAAAGTGTTTCTGTTCTAATTTAAGCTACAAAATAAAACGTTTCTTAAGTAATATGCATTTTATTAAATTCTGAAAAGTAGATACACTTATAAAATAATATTACATAATAATAATACACCAAGTCAGTCTTTGCATGCTTAGTATCGGTAAAATATATTACAAAAACCGAAGTATATTAGTATTTACATGTTTTATATTTAATTGTGCAACTTAATATCAATGCAAGGCACCATTTCTACAACCGTTAGATTATTTAATTGCCAAAAAGGTAACATCCCAACATTATTAACACTTTATTTACTCTGGCAACCCCTGTCAGTACCTATTTTGATTTTCGAAGATGCCCAAGTTTATAAAATATTCCCGTAAATGTCTTTAAAATCCAAATCCCTAGATGGCACCAAGCTATTTCAAGCTTTTTTTACGACTCCAAACAAATTGCTTGTTTTCTAATAATTTACAAACTTTTAGAATTGTCTTAATCATTATTGATCCAGAATTTATTGAGAATAATCACAATTTTTTCTTTTCCTAAATTTTATTGTCTTTGTTTAGAAACGAGCTCAGATTCAAATAAAATTTTGAAAGGTACAACCCGAATTTTCTCGGTCAACCATCAACCACTTTTCAACCATAATTCTAATAACATATGAGCGAAAAGTGATCCACCGGAAAGTGTACATCAGCTTGGATCAGCCTCTAAACTGGAATAACATTTTGATAATATCACTATAAATTAAGAAAAAAATGGTTGGATATTTGGCATCTTATTCACATTATCATACAAAACAACATAATGGAGTATAATTATTTTAGGTAAGCATATAATAATTATCACTCGTCTAAAATATTGTTCAAGAATAAAATATAATAAACACAGCACAATATGACTGAAAATAATATTGGATATATTTGAATCGTTCCTATTCGATATAATACTTATTATGAGCACCATTTAATGGACGACCTACTATCCATTAAATCGGAAGCAACGCACTTGAATCCAATCGACCTTGGAGTTTCAAGGTCACACATTTAACTTAAATGTCCATTCTTTACTACTAGAACTGGCGGTCAAATCAACTTTGACCTTGGCAGTTTCAATGTCAAGGTCAAAATTAATGTTCACGTTCTGTGAAAGCCAGTCGGAGCCGTGGCCGACAGTTAGTCCCTAGTATGGTGGCGCGCGAGTCAGGTGTGCTGCGTGCGGCGGTGCGGCGGCGGCTTCCTCTGCGCGGCCGCCAGCAGCGAGCTCGGCAGCAGCCACAGCTGCTCGCTCCAGCGCATGAGCGCCTCCGTCACGTGGCAGCTGTTGGCGGCCGTGGCCAGCTGAGTTTCGAGACTGTCTGACTGCTTGATCAGGAGACTGGAAACAGAAACATTTTGTTAGGATTGTTTGCTTATAGTAAACTTAAGTAGTTGGAAGCCCTAACATGGCTATAGTCTTGAAAATAAAAATGGGGTCAGTAATGAACCTTGCGGTACTCCCGTTTCTGCTAAGTTTAAACTACACATCAAATATATGTATGTATTTGGCAAACATAAGTACTTAGGACTGCTTTTTTTAGTAGAAAAAATAAACATAATTACTCAATTTTGAACCAGCAAAAATTATGATCTATGTAATCAAATGCCTAAGAAAAGTCAACGACGGGTGCGATTCGGTTAAGTCTACTTTCTTTTATTATTTATTACCTGGGCGGGAAGAGCGTAGGCGCGATGATCATGGCCACATTGTGTTCGGTCATCTTGTTGGTGTCTTGCCTGGCGACGATCTCTCGCACCAGCCGCATAAGTTCACGTAATGTAGCCCGCTGTTCTGCTGGTAGCAATAATACGAGCAGATTCAGTGCCCGACCTTGTGTGGTGCCGCTCAAAGCTGGAATAAATGAAAAAAATGATAAGCTATGGAATTTTGCGATGATATAGATGCAGATACAGAAAACTTTTATCATAGAATTGTCTCTTACATATCATCAGAGCCTTTTGATAATATTTTAGTGTAAAAGCCGTCTTATCTCAGTAATCTCATTTTCATTGCCGATCTTAATCCTTTATTATTGTTTGTCCCTTCCAACCATTATTAGCCATAGAGCGTTTGTGGTTCTTGTCTTAATGTCCTCGCAAAACACAAGTTACGCTCTAAGTATTTTTTCCGTTGTCTTTCAAAGATGAAACTCACCATAAGTATGATAGAAGAGCCTCATGAGCTCCTGCGTGAGCGGCGGCTGCGGCAGCGCGCGCAGCAGGCGCTTGAACACGGCGGCCAGGTCGTGGCTGCTGGCGCGCGCCAGCGCTGCCTCCACGCCGCCGCGGTCCGAGTACCACTGCCGCTCGATCATCTGGCACAGGGCTTCGATCTAGAAGCAGAACAAGTAATGGTTAACAAGCTTGTCTGGTATTTCTTGAGGGTTATGTCTCTTCAGGGATTTGGTTTTTTTTTGAAAAAAGCCGTTAAATCAATTATCTCGTCAGTGACCGTTGTTTCGTCAGTCTTGGTCGATAGGAATTGCATCAGTCTAGATTAATCAAGTTATCCCTTCGTATGTGAAAAATGATCCGTGTGTTTTGAAAGATTCAATCAAAACACCCACAAGACAGAGATATTTTTGTTTTTTGTTTTTATTGTCAGTCTCTGAAGTTCTTCAAGATTGAGCATTACTTGTATTGTCGTATTACCTTCTGCTTATTCCCGGGCACTCTGAGCAGCCCCTCGTCAGCGGTACGCTGAGCCAGAGCGGAGGCCAGAGCTCGCACTATGCTGGGCGCGCAGCTCCATGTTTCCTCCCACAGTATCATGTCTTTGCGCACCAGCGTCTCCAGAGACACGCCGAATACTGAGCCTTCTAGAAGGAGAAACATTTTGACATGAGTATGGGGAAAGAATTTTTTTGCAGTCCATCAAATGAACCAAGTCTGTAAATACAGAAAAAAAATACAACATTTTAGTTACAGAAGATCTGATTCTCAGAATCAGAATCATGATTGATGATCAGAATCAGATCTTTAGCTCAATACAGGTCTTCCAATTCTGCTTCAAAAACTTGAAACAGTTATCAAACACAGTGGGCAAATTTTTTTTTGGTCTCTACAATGTCTATTACATCTAACTTCTAAATATATCAACCGTTACATATTCTTACCTTCTTTCCTCTTCTTCTTGGGCGACTTCCTCTTCTGGAAAGGCAGTGAGTAGCGGTCGAAGAGAGCGGTGAGCTCGAGCCACAGCAGAGGTGGGAGGCGCTTCAGCTGCGGCTCGCCAATGCTCTCGATGTCTACTGTGCTGTCCTCTTCAGGCCAGTCCTGGAGAGGAGACATTTGTTAGTTGGGAAGTAGGTATTGTATCGAGTTGTGGAAGCTTGGGTCTGGGATGGACCCTATCACCGGCCTCTTTTGGTCTCCGAGATACGTGCTTTCAGTATCTGGTACTTGTTCCAGGACATTAATATAATTTGAAAGACTGATGCTTCCGAGAAGTGTTCTCTAAGCATGCTTAATGACAGACGTATTTTGTAAAGCTTAGCTGGATGTTTGGCTTCCCATAGATTTCCCAATACTTGTAGCTTAAAGGTGTACCGTATCCTGCTTGTTTTGCCAGGTTTTATTACTTGTTAGCGTGCTCCTGGAATACTGCTCCAGTTTCAAATACATTATATTCTACGGTTCTTATCATGACATACCTCCTCTTGGTCGAGCATCTGTCTGTCGAGATTGAACTTGTGTTCGAAGCTGAGCGGTTGCTGAGACGCTGCGGCGCTCTTAGCACGTGACACGGCCGCATGTTTGTTGTTGCTGTAAATTATAAATACATCATTAGGTACTGAAAGCTTTGAAGTCTTGACCTTCATCAACATTGTTGGTGGTTGAAATCCTGACCTGCCTCAACATTTTATGTTTGTGAATCATACGAATGAATTTCTCAAAGCAGAGTGTGGGTGTTTAATGGTCAAATTTAAAACATTGATTGAGACGTATAATTTTAACTAACATAGCAAGCTGATTAATAGGCTTGTTTACTGAAAAAATCTAATAGGTGCGTCAGTTAGATTATCAAAAAATATTTGACCTGTATTTTTTATTTTGTTACGGGAACCAAAATTGACGATGTTACGACGCTTTTAAAATTCTCAATATGACACGCCATGGTACCTATAATTTTTAGCGGCTAGTGACGTCACGAGCCCTTTTTTTTTTTTTTAGGGATGGGAAATCATCCAATGACTCCTCCCGCTCTGGGTGTAGCGGGAGGGAGTGTCAGACTTCTACTGACTAAAACCCATCCATGTTCCTTCATTGCCCTTTGTGTTCCGGAACCACGGTGTCTCTTGCGAATAATCCCGCGACTCCGGCAGGCGTCGGCCCTTTCGGGCCCCTCTGTGTTGCTGACTCTCTTTGAGGCGCGCGTGGAACACTAACGCGCCGTCGACACGGCCTGTCGTCACTAGACGGACCACGTCACGAGCCTTCACTCCCGGGTTTTGATGCGTTTTATCTTTGTCAATATTCATTGATTTACAAAAACAAAAAATACGTGACCATTATTTTTCAATACTCTAACTGACGGACTAAATAGTTTTGCAATTTGTGGATGATGGAAACTAGCCTATTATTATTAATTCTTCAGATTCCATCTATGTTGCCTTATATGGGTGGCCTTATAGGAATAGTTGAAACTTAAAACTTACATGAATGGGTCGTTGTCTTTGAGTATGGATCCATTGATTCGTTCTTTTCCTATCCTCGGTCCCTGGACTGTGCCGTATCTTTGGTAACCTAGGAGCTCGATACCCTCTGAAAATTAAAAAAGTTAACATTAGTAAAGATAATGCAAAACGAGGTGTAAGTAGAAGAAGATGTTACAGGAATGGCTTCCGGTTTGACTCCAAAATAAAAAAAATGACAAAACAGATACTGGTTTTCAGCTGCATCGGGTAAGACTGCTTTTTTTCAACAAAATTGAGAAAAAGCGAAGGTAATAAAACTAAAAATTACATTCATATGGAGAGCCACAAACTTCTTTTTGGCCTCAGCAGTACCATTTCTGCTCAGGTAATTTTTTGGCTAGTTAAAATTTCTTCGAATAGGTACTAACCGGTATTGCTCGCAATGTCAGCCCAATGCAAGTCGTTAGGCTTGAAGAGTTCGTGCATGGGCAGCGGCGGGGAGTGCGGCGTGCTCGGCGGCGTCAAGCGCGCGCGCCTCCCGGCCGTCGGCGCTGACGGCGTGCGCGACAGCGGTGCGTGCGCACCTACCACGGGGTAGCTGTCGCTGTTACAGGGAAAAGAACAGTCAGATGAGATGGCACAGGAAATTAAGGTAGTCGGTTGCAGAGAATACTAATACCTACAAAATTATTAGAGATGATACAGGTGCTCGCTATGAATAGAAGAGCTCTTCCTTGGAATCAGATGGGGATGATCCGAAAGTTCATGATAAATTGCTGCTACTTATGACGTATGTATTGACAGCAATTATAATCAATCTCTTTGCCAAATTAGTGGATATTGGCGTGTAGTGGTCAAATCCAACATTTGGATCGGTTTTATAAACCTAAAGAATCCTGCTTATCAGTACCTGTTTTTAGTCCCAATGCTGGACAATGGATTCACTTTTCACTTTCCTTAACATTTGATCTCATTCGTCTTTAAGTTGCTCAGAAGCAGCATTTAGAAGAACTTAGACCTTGAAGCCAAAATGATTATCTATTTGGTAAGACCCCGATTGGATGCATGATTCAAGCCAGAAAATCTGACACCAGGTTTGCCAAGGAGTACGTAACAGTGTTACCCAGTTAATGGGTTGTGGAGGTCTGGTAGGCAGCCGCTCCACGTAAAATACTGATATTGAGCTGAATCCGGTTTGACTGGAAGCCGACCCCAATGTAGTTGGGAAAAGGCTAGGCCGATATATAGTGGTAAGTACTCACACGAAATCCGGCGGTGTAGCAGCATCGGCCCACTCAGTCGGCGGGCTGCCGGACCCGCCGCTCGGCAGAGAATCCAATGAGTCGGGAGTCGCACTGCGCGACCGCGGTTCACTACCACTTGAGTTCTGAGGGCAAGAGATGAACAGGTTACATCTGAGGCACGAGCTAGAAGAGCATTCCATTGTCAACAAAAAGTTATAGACGAAAAAAGTATCGATGAGTTTGCTAAGGAAAAACTTGACGCGGAACGTGGTTTAGATGTGGCTAAATAATATTTTGTTCTAAACAGAAATCGTATCGTATTGTAGGGCTTTGTTACTTAGAACTTTCCATAGAGTGTGTCATTCACGTATATGAAATTACTATAAAAAAAGAGTGAAAGAAAACTACCTTTCTGTACCGTCATAGTTGCAAGTATGTGTTTTTTATTTTTATTTATCTTAAAATATTATTTATTATATATAAGCGTCATATTTGTTATAGTAATATTTATGTATTGTAGGTAGTATATTTAAAGTTTATTGTTTTATTTTTAACTTTCACACACGTGTCTACATCTCTTTTATTTGGCTCTCCTTTCGCAGGTATACTGGAAGTGATTTCTTTAGAAATAAGCATCACCTTTGTACCTATACCTATTTTTCTGTCTCCTTTTTTTATCTATTTGTGTGCGTGTACATAAATTGTAAAATAAATAAATAATAACGATGTCCCTAAGACGGACCTACCCACTACGCTTGTAAGCGATCGATCACCGCCTCTGGCATAAAAATAACACAGTGACAAATAGACATTCGACTCCGGGGCACATTTCCGTGTCTAATCCTGTTTGGATGATTAATATCTGTTCAAATCCAAACAGGAGCTCGTAGTTGTAACAAAGGAGGAGAAAGATTCAAAGAGAAGACGTGTTAATGAAAGCTGTATATCTACTTAATTCCTTCTTTGTGTAGATACTTATGCTTGAGCTGCGGATTATCTACCTACTTCCTTCAGAAAGGAGCTATTAATAACTACCTATAAAAACGTTCTCGAAAAAAAGCGATGCATCTTTCTGTTGTTCATGTTATGTTCGATTATGTGGTAATCAGTCCTTCCTTCAGTACCACCCCTGATTGACAGTAAGCACCCATGATGAGCAAAATTCTGCTGTCCCTTAATCATAATAAAATTATCAGCGATGATTTAATCGCTGAATGACGGAAATTCTTTGCCAATAATGTCAACAGCGGGTCTAAGAAGGCCACTTTAGCAGAATCAGAAAGCACATCACGCTACCAGTCACTGTCAAATTTTCCCAATCAACCTAGCGATAAAGATGAAAATGAAATTGGCTTCTATACCAAACGGGTAAGGAACACATTTGGTGTTTTTTTGGAATTTCATTTATGACCCTGCTGTAAAGTTAGCAAATATGGATACTCTGGATGCATCTCTGCAATCAGGATAGGGTTGCTCACTTCTAATTTTATCTTGTTAGTCAAGACGAATGTACCTAATTGTTATGAGTATTATTTGGCAAGCTTATAATGGGGTCTACCCACTGGACCTAACCTAACGCTCAGCAACAATGAGTCAAAGCTGCTACTGCCACTGTTTCACAATCAGCGTAAACAAACGCTACATCAGTGATTATAGTATTGCTTTTGTTTACAATTCGTAGCGGACGTTATTGATGTTAATGTGTACGGAGTATTAAATTGATTAAGTGTATCAAGTCCAACAATCAATAAGAATTCATTAAAGTTATCTACCTACACTTAAGTTCATTCACGCCGATTGAGATTGTGGGTAACTCAACTGCTCTAACACCATAAACAAGTTTTTGACAGTTATTAACCAATCTACGTATGAATTTTACTTATTTACATTAGGTCCCTAGGTGTTTTTTTTAATATTCTTTTAGTAACATGCGGTTCATCAAACTAAAGAATTTATATTTAATTTTTGAAAAAAGTCGTTTATACACTATAATAGAAGGTAGAAAAGTACTATTTTCTGTGGAAGCAGACCCTTTTTATGCGTTCACAAAACAGCAAAGAGGCTACACACACACTTGTCTTTGAAAAACTCTCTTCTACTTTATGATCACACTAGCTGACCCGCGCAACTTCGTCTGCGTCACATTTTCCATGAATGCTCCGCTCCTATTTGTCTTAGCGTGATGATATACATATAGCCTATAACCTTCCTCGATAAATGGGCTATCTAACACTGAAAGAATTTTTCAAATCGGAGTAGTTCCTGAGATTAGCGCGTTCAACCAAAAAAACAAACAAACAAACTCTTCTGCTTTATAATATTAGTATAGATATATATTCACATCCCGTCCTAAAGAAACCCAATAACTTCCTACAATCGATTGCCGGCAAGCACACGAGCAATTTCATAGTTTTTACCTCTGTTAAGCACAGTTTTGTCCCGCGTCTCTCAGATGCGCATGCGCCTGCCACGAAGAGATGAACTGTGCGAACCACACATTGTTCAACAATTATGCTGTTACCGGTTGTAAGATACAATTGCTATTGATTGCCGAGTTATTAGATGACAGTTTTTGTGGGAGAATTTTCACTGACGGTAGTTATAAAGAAAATTGATTTCCCAGTAATTGTGGGTGTGGTAAGGTTGCATGCAAGGAAACTTACGGCATACCTACAGGCTGGCAAGAAATAGTTCTGTCTGGTTTTGAATTAGTCTAAAATAGTGTAGATTATTAGTTTGTGTCAGATTTGCTGTAGCTGGGTTTAGCTCTAAATCAGTACGAACACAATAAACAAAATTAAGACCGGTTGTTGTTATATCATTGGAATGGAACCTCTTCGATCCGGTCCCTGGAGCTCCACAGCTCCCATAATATCTCATTTCTATCATCATTACAGCTGAATGGAGACCACTTCTGGAAACAGGCCACCGTCGCCACACCGACCAGTCCTGGTCTTTCGTCCAGTGAATTCTCAGGAACCTCACGCTTCCATATTACCAGTAGGTAGGTTATGTGGTTGTGGAAGTCATCTGCCAAGCCGTTTCCCCAAATATATTGGGGTCGGCTTCCAGTCAAACCGGATAAAAAAAAAAAAAACTTTTTATTTCGTCAGCCGAATGCCAATATTTTACATAAAGCGCCTGCCTTCCAGAACTCCACACACTGACTGGGTAGTTAAAAAAAAAAACGGTTTTCTGAGTTTGAGTTTTCTGACGTATTCGATTGCGTTAACGTAAACGCTCAAATGGATGTCCATTCGCCAAAGGAGAAATTTGCGCGCTTTGACCACACTTTTCTCCCTTCTCAATTCTTCCACTCCTCCTTCTTATCTTTTGTCTCACTTCCAATATTTATGTTCTTCACACGCTAGGAATCTGCGTTCTTCTAACAATCTCCTCCTACTATGTCCTTCCCATACTTCTGGCTTTGCACATACTTCCTTTCATATTCAGTCTATTCTTCTTTGGAACTCGCTACCTCTTGATATCAGGACGACCACCAGTCGGTTTGCATTTAAGCGGAAATTGCAGAGCTATTTTCTAAATAAATAGCGCAGAGTTATTTTAACACCTCTTTCTCTTGTTTTTGTATAATAATATACAATATATGTATGTATATAGTATAGGTATATATTATAGTAAATATGTATGTAAGTGTATTATAAGTTTATAACTTATTTATGTACTGCGTACCCATTCTATTTATCATTATGACATCTTATATTATTATTATTTTTTATCATTGTTCCTCTCAAAGAGAGCACCTGCCATCTAATCTCTTCACCACCCTTGGTTGACTGGTAGAGAATGCCTAAGGCATTAAGTCCGCCTTTGTACTTTTTTTTGTGCGAAAAGTTTAAATAAATAAATAAATAATAAATAAACGTTTGCTTAAGTCAAAGTGTTTAGAAAAAAAGAGGCTATCTGTTATTCTCAGCAGGCGGCGCTTATTCAGTTTCAATACAAATTGGCATTTACGCTAACGCGATCGAGAACGTTAAGGTGGCACTAGTCGATACTTTTTCCATAGAAACTTCGGGAGGGTATTACTCCGCTGTTTGACAGAGTACATCCAAAGTTAAACATAATATCGTTTTGTCATATTATTAGTTTTGTCTGTATGGAAACAGAATGGTAAAATAAAACGCCATTAAAAAGTTATGAGCCACCAAAGTTTCGTTTTTCTTGCCAATTTTAACGCATCTTTGGGCGTAAATAAGTAATAAACACAATGTAAAATCTTTAAAACTAAGTCGGTACCGACAAAGCTCAATTATCGAAGAATTCGATAACTTTTATTTTTAATCGATTTATGCAGTAGTTTTTTCATAAAACTCGATTTACGAAAGGCCTTCTCATATTTTTTTACGCGCGCGTTTTACTATGAATTATCGTGCCTCTCACTGAATAATGTTCCCCCCGGTGCGGTGCGGGGGGACAATGCTCACGCACACGTGCGTATTCAAGTTACGACTGTGTCTGCTGCGGTGTGCTGTGGCCTGTGGCCTATGTCGTTCGAATACGTTACATAAGTAGGTAGACTATACTTGCGCTCTAATTTATATTGACTCATTGGCTTGATTTTTGGATTTCAACATTATATTTTATATCTGTTTGACTTCGAACTGAAGTTTGGACTCCGTATTTGCGTTTGAAATTGTTATTGTTGCTTTGAGTGGACGCTGCATAAGTACGTGACATTGTTTTGAATCATTGAAAAAGTTTTAAAAACCACATACCTATTATAAACAATGGGTAGAAAAGTCATAATTTGGCGTCGTGACCGAGTCTTCAACACCGCGTTGCTGCCCGCGCCCGCTGCCGGCTGCAGTGTAAAATCATCGCGGCGGGATGCTATCGCGCAATGAATTTTCAACTCTCGATGTTGAAACCAATGATACCATTGTACACTTGTTTTTATAAACGTTTTTCCTGTACTTGTTATGAGGTGTACAATAAAGTATATAATAAATAAATAAATATAATTATAAGTTGAAACGGTGTCTTTTTTTGACGCGTTGTGATTAACTCTGCTGAGTGCTGGGTTCTCAACGCTCGGCTGAACGGAATATTTTTACGTCCGTGCGTACGGTGGCTAAGCGTTCTTACAATCGAGCGACCGACATGACGCCGCCGTGCCACCGCCGCGCCGCCGCATCACGCGTCTACGACAGGGACAACTGCACGCGTCGTTGGTGGTCGTTGAAGCGCCGTCGACAGCCAACGACAAAGGTTGCCCTTGCCGGCCGCCAGCGGTAACGTGTCGCTCGTTTAGTTGAGTACCTAGGTAGCAGGTAGCGAAATCCAAAGTTCAAGCCAGGGTCAATGTAATGTTTGTTACTGGGTTCATTCTATTTGCTTTCAAAATAGTTTCTTGCAATTGACAAACCTAATTTTGTGTTCGTAGGTACTTTTGCGGCGGACAAGACTTTTTTATGGATGGGAAACCAAATAACTGCTCCCGCTTTGGGCGAAGCAGAAGGGATTGTCAGACTCTTCTTGACTAAAACACATCCGTGTTCCTCCTAATGCCCTCTGCGTACCGTACTTACCAGGGCCGCGGTAACTCTTTCGAACAAATTCTGCAACATCATAGTTTACATAGCTCTCTGCCTAATAGGTACCTACTGTTATATTAACGTAGGTAGGTACTTACCTACAAGCAAAGATGCCATGAAACAAACCGTTGGCGTCGTAGACACTAAAATTTTAACGTTAGGTAGGTAGGTATTTAGGAGCTAAGTAAACAATCTTTATGTGTCACTTGTCAGTTTGTCACAATATACTGTGCACTTGTCTGATAATTTAAAGCAATCTAATAATGAATGAAAATCTAAACACGTCTGTGTCAACCAATAGGGGTAACTAAAATAGAAAACCGACCAAGTGCAAGTCGGACTCACGCACCGAGGGTTCCGTACAAATATTATAATATAAGCAAAAGTTGTGGATTACGATTTATGACGTACCTATTAAAAAAAACTCCTTACTAGATCTCGTTCGAACCAATTTTCGCTGGTAGTTTACATGGTAATGTACATCATATATTTTTTAGTGTTATCATTCTCTTATTTTAGAAGTTACAGGGGACACACACACATTTTACCACTTTTGGAAGTGGTAAAATGTGTGTGTTTGGAAGTGTCTCTCGCACAAACTATTCAGTTTAGAAAAAAATGATATTAGAAACCTCGATATCATTTTAGAACCCCTATCCATACTATACCGGCCTACAGGTTTAGGTAGGTAGTAAATTCACAGAATACATCTACTTACTAAGTTTAGAGTTTTCGACAGCATAGTTCTTATAGCTTCGGAATAAAGTGGCTGTGACATACGGACGGACAGACAGACATACAGACATGACAAATCTGTAAGGGATCCGTTTTTTGCCATTTGGCTACGGAACCCTAAAAATTAAGAAGACAGGTAGGTAAGTAAGTAATTTTGATAACAATTTATAGGATGGTACTTAGGTAGAACTAATTTCATTATTAGGTACTAGCGACCCGCCCCGGCTTCGCACGGGTGCAATGCTGATACTAAATACACTACAGAAAAACCGTGAGAAAAACTGTTACCTACCTCGCGTCTGAGCCGCGCGGGTACCTTACATAGATCTAACTAAACTCCCCTCCCGCACGCGCACCCCCGCCTTGGTGACCGCCGCAACGGGCCGTGCAGCAGAAATCGTAATATTTTCATTTCGCCATAACTTCAAAACCAAACGTCGGATTTTAATCATTCACAGACCAAATATGATCTACATAAACTGTACTTAATGATGAAATACTTTATTTTGATAAGGATTAATAGCATGAGTAAAATAAACGCGTTTAAATGTAGTCCAAAAAAAATCTAAATTTTTAAATAAAAAAATGGTTGTTGCGCCTCACTCGACATAGATAGGTATAGTGTGTCGCGGACTTTTTTGTAGATATTTATAAGATCTACAATTAATTAAAACAATTTATGGTTGTATCTTTTATAGTTTAGGCAGCGTACGCAAAATAAGTAACTTTTGTGGTTGATTTTTACATCTTGTGTCCGAAAAACCCAAATATCTTACGGAACCCTATTTTTTTGCAAAATAAAATATAGCTTATGTTACTTGTGGATAATGTAGCTTTCGAATGGTGAAAGAATTTTTAAAATCGGTCAAGTAGTTTTTGAGCCTATTCATTACAATCAAACAAACAAACAAAGTTTTCCTCTTTATAATATTAGTGTAGATGTATCTAGTACTACGGACGTAAACTGCGATGACTATTCAAGTAAGCATCTGTCGGTGGCGGCGTGGCGGCTGCATTACCACCAAGGAAAAACTAAACATAATAACAATAGAATAATCAATCCATATTAGGTACATATAGGGCCGTAGAGGTATAAAACGATAACACAGCGCCTACTATTTTTAGTACCTAGGAGTTTTTAGGTAGGTAGTTGCTGATTTCTCGGCGAGCGTCGAGCGACTATGCGCAGCGGCGCGCGGTGGCGGTATGTGTGCATCGTGTAACTTCGATTTAGTTCGGAACGATGTTTGTGTGCGTGCGAACTAGACGTGCCTGAAGGCTAGCGTCTAACTGCTCATCACTGGTACTATCTCTGTCGGGCATGATGCGAGGTGAGACAGCGTGCTTTTTGGCCATGCCTACCACTGAGTTCGAGCCCGCGACTAGTGTCACCTTAAGACGCTAAGCCCTCTGTTTGATGGCGATATAAGAGGATCCATTTCATATTTCATACGCTCAGTAAAGTCAAAATGTAGAACAACGGCCGTAATAACCAACATAGCATAAAAGTGCAGTTACTATGTAATAGCCATAAACTCGTAACGTTACGATTTTCTCTTCCATATAAGGTTTAGAAATCTCTAAACCTTGCATGATGTGACAAGTATGAGCACCGTTAGTTTAGTAGTAACGTAAATAAGCACATTTTAAGTTACCAGATTATTATAGTAGCTGACCCGCACAACTTCGTCTGCGTCATTTTCTATTAATGCCCCGCTCCTATTTGTCTTAGCGTGATGATATATAGCCTATAGCCTTTCTCGATAAATGGGCTATCTAACACTGAAATAATTTTACAAATCGGACCAGTCCTTCCTGATATTAGCGCGTTTGAGCAAACAAACTCTTCAGCTTTATAATATTAGTATTAGTATGACAAATTATTTTAAATTGTGCCATTCTTTAATAACACAACTTTAAAAAGAGGTCCAAGTGCCAGTCGGACTCTCACACGAAGGGTTCCGTACTAAAAACGAAAAAAAACAGCCAAGTGTGAGTTGTAATCTCACCCGAAGCGTTCCGTAGGTACCTACCGTAAACCGAAAAAAAAACACATTTCTTGAATGGGAGCCCTCTTTAATATTTATTATTTTTTTATTATTTGTTGTAATAGCGGTGGGTAATAGATCACAGTATGAAAATTTCAACTATATTACGGTGTTTCAAATACAGCCAATCGCAATTTATGGAGTTTCTTGTCCATTCTTCTCCATCAGAATCTATATTTCCGAATGGACAGTAGAGTCACTTTTTAATATGTAATTTTAAATTTAACGATGACGTTTAAAAGTGCCGTTTAATGGCCTAATTGAAATAAACATTTTCACTTTTGAGTTTTGAGCCCGTTGGCAGACAGACAGACGGACGGACGGACAGCGGAGACTTGGCAATAGGGTTGCGTTGGATATCCATTGAGTATACGCAACTCTAAAAAAAATCTATGTGAGTGACTATAAATTAAAGTTTTAAGTGACAAAAATAATTAATTTACCTTATAGTACTTATTACTAAGTGAGCGACTGACTGCGAGTGACGAGAAATCAACAGAACAGCAACATACAAACATTCATTTGTGTTACTTAAAATAAAAAATGCTAACCTAACCTAACCAGGTCTGCGGAAATTAACTCTAACGAATAAAGTAAATCAACCTAACCTATCTATCTTTATTTTGAAGTTGCCCCTCAAGTTGCCCTCTGTGTACTTATTTGTTTTTATTGGTTTGCTCTTGACTTTAGTCTATTATTTCTAGTATTTCTAGTCGCTCACTTAGGAATTTAGTCGCACGGCTAGAATTTTAATATCTGAAATGGATTAATCACAACTCACATTTTTTAAGCTCGTTCTGGTTTTTATTATTAATCAATATTCGTCGTTACTTTAGTAATTTGTTCGCTTACTCCAATTCATACCGCTCAAGTTATTAAAATTGTTTCCCATCATCAGTCGTTAGGTTTTTTTTTTTGGATCGTTTTATTATTCCCCAAATAAACATTCCCATGCTTAAAGTAGCCATTGTCCCTTTTTAAATCAAAGAGTTTAGTTAAAAAGAGAAACTCATCCATTACGTATCGTATGTCCACATATTACACAATCGTCGCGTCAGTGAAAGCTCCTAAATTAATGACTGGCTACTTTTTAGAAGAATTTCAATGTAATTTCTACTTATTAATGATTACTGCATCGTTACGTCATCGACTATTTATGTAATACTTTGAAGTTCACTGACATTTTACCTAAATTGGTTATTCTGTTTCATGCTGACATCTTTTCTTTTGAATTCTTCTATCTAATATGATAATATTGAAATCGGATACTATCGCTTTAATCTTATTAGTGTTAAATGCTGATTTGGTCGTTAGGACGAATCAATATTGAACATAAATAAAAAAGAATGTCTTAGCATTAAAATATCTGCAATGATGTCTCTTTTAGACAGGCTCCTGCTGGGTAAGCTCGCTCCATCGTAGACTTTGTCTCTGTCATTTCTGACCAAGAGCAATCCCATCTCAAATTCCAAAAAAAAGACTGACTTTTTTAATTTTATTAAAAAACTGACAATTTTTAGGGTTCCGTGCCCAAAGGGTAACCAACGGAACCCTATTACTAAGCCTCCACTGTCCGTCCGTCTGTCTGTCAGCGGGCTGTATCTCAAGAACCGTAATAGGTAGACAGTTGAAATTTTCACAGATTGTGTATTTCTATTGCCGCTATATTAACAAACTACTTAGCTGATCCGTGCAACGTCGTCTGCGTAACATTTTTCATTACTGCTCCTCTCCTATTGGTCTTAGTGTGATGATAATATATAGCCTTCCTCGATAAATGGGCTATCTAACACTGAAAGAATTTTTCAAATCGGACCAGTAGTTCCTGAGATTATCGCGTTCAACCAAACAAACAAACAAACTCTTCTGCTTTATAATATTATATAGTATAATATAGTATAGATTTTAAAAATTATTAAGGTTTATGGTACGGAATCCTTCGTGAGCGAGTCCGACTCGCGCTTGACCAGTTTTTTTATTACCCTAGTTAGACCAATATTTTTACCATGAATTCATTTTTTACCTCACTAAAACACCCCGGTGATCACCATCAGAACGTAGACCCCGTTACATCTTAAAAGAGCACTCGAGAACCCCTTCTGTGCAAAGCCTGTTAGGCCACATTCATGGAGAACATTTATAGGTACCTACTAGCTGTTCACAAACGTAACAGACAGATGTGTTGGTGGGGAGTTTGTTAGCCACTTCTTCTCCACAGATAAAACACTAGGAAGTGGCGACGGGCGGGCGTTTTGGGGGACTGTCTTTTGTAAAACTTGACGTTAAAAAAGTGCTGGCTCTCATAATAATTTGAATAAATTACTATTGAATTTTTGAATTTGGAACAGCATTGCCCACCAAGGGCACTCTACGCCGTCGTCGCAACGTCTAGTGACACCACAGCCTTGGGCAACCAACCTTAATTAAACCCAACCAGTGATTAGATATCAATCAAGCCGTCACAACGGATACACAAGTAGCGGATATTGCGGAAGCGACAACTATCGACAGTCCCTTAGCGTTGGACATGGGCATGTGTGTCAGCAGTGCGCCTCAAACCGGTCAGTAGGGATGGCAGGTGAGAAAATAGATAATTATCGTTCGATATTTTTAACCAGTGTCGATATTAATCGAGTGAAAATTATCGATATATCGTCAGTTTTCCACACACACATAGGCGATTATCACACGGCGCGGATTTCGTAGCGGTGCCCCGCGCGGTAAGGCGGTTTACGTGTGTTTAGCATCAACGGATTTATTAGAGTCCAATGCGACATGAGATCCGCTTCACCGCCTACCGCAGCGGTTCGCGATGCCGTGTGTTATAATGGCCATAGACACGCAAACATTCAAAATTCGTTCAAAAGAAAAAAATACAAACTACAATGAAGAAGAAAGTATTTTTAATTACTTGTGCTTGAGTTTAAACAGTTAAATGCTTTTGTGGTCAACCGACACAGCACACAAGCAGCAAGCAGCACTTAAGCTAGCCAAGCTGGTAACGTTATTTTCGAAATCACATATACGGGAAAAAATACATTGAATTTCATACGAATTTGAAAATAAATAAAGTACGACACTTATGTAAAGTACGATATATCGATAATTTTGTGAAAAAATATCGATATTTCTTGCTCAAACCTACTGGTCAGAATGAAGTCGAACCGAGCACCGCCCGTTACGGAGGCAAGCGATAAATATTGATAAGGCAATCTCTGCAAGAAACCTACAGCTATATTAGGAAGTAGCAAGAGATTGGCTGAAGCAAGTTTATTTAGATATTAGATAGTAATGTGAAAACTGTGGTAGATATTTCTTGGAAACGGAAGTGATAGCTCAGGTTTCAAAGCCGTAAATGGTTTCTAATAACTTAACTTAATGTCGTTTCTCAGTAAACCGTTCCCTTTAAGTTTTATTTCACACCAAATACAGCTTTAAGCCACTTATTTACTGAGAAGCATTTGAAAGATGAATTTGAGTCTACCAAAAAGTGACAAAAATACAGTCACACCCGATCGAAGCACCAAGTATTTTTAAAGTTAATACAAACCTGGCTGAAAAGGCGAAGAGATATTTCAATGGAAAAAAAAACCTACAGGAGACAAAAACGATAAGTTCAATAATAATGATGATTCAATGTATGCGAAGAGTTTATAACCAAGAACGAACACAACAAATGCCAATATAATTGATGTCCCCAAGGTGAATGACATAATCCATACTATACTTAATCTAAACATGAATGTACTTGGAACTAACTGTTGCAACAGACGACAAGCATGTTGGAATAACAATATAATATTATAGGCGACGGGAATGAGAATCAGTTTAACGTGAAACTATTCATATGCAATACAACTGATAATATCGAAGGGCTTATTGTTACTGGGACTTTCCAAATGGTAGGTAAGAAATATCCATAAGAATACTAAAGTATTTATCAATAGTAAAGATGAAACTATTGTAGCAAAGCATTCAGCTTTTGTAGTAGCTGTAGAAGATTTTATAGGTGAGGCAGTAAAAGTTCCCGATTTCTAATCTAAGCAAGAAGTGCAGAATTGTATGGAAAGCTACTTTGTAAAGCAGTCTTATCTACTGGTTTTCTTTTAGAAACTTATCTTATCAGCGCTTGTCTATAAGAAAGTAAAGACAGCCAAAGAAAAAGCCAGCACAAAAGACCTTAAACTAAAGAACATAAAGAAGTAATATACCAAACAAATCAAACAAAGAGACTCCATAACAACTTAAAACACCAAAGCATCTGTAAGACCTTGGCATCCAAACCGGAAAACAGATGAGAATAAATTAAGCAAGAACAACTACACGATTCGACCGATATTAGGTGCGTGCTTAAGCCATGATCCGTGAAGCATTATGCTCAGTAAACACACAATCTTTACAGGCCATTAGAACATTATGCTGCTAGTTTTACCTTGGACATAAAAACACTAGAAAACAATAAACGATTGGTGTTTCCTGCACGCTCAAGTTGATTGAGTCGAGCCAAATTCGGTGGTCAAAGATTTATGCGTAATTGGCAGTAATAAGCGTGGAGGATTAGGATTTTTTTAGAGTTGAAGTATAATTGTGAGATTGAAAAACTTTCCGAGTCATTTTGACAGGAAATGGTGGTAGTGACTCGCGAAAAAAATATGCAAATGACAAAGGTAATTTTTGCAATAGTTCAATGGACTAGAGTAAATAATAAGAATGAATATCAACAACTTATCTGGGTGGGTATATATCTATTCATAGAACTGGACAATAAAACTATGCCACAATTTATCAATCTAAACAATTTGCATAAACATAAATAATATCAATATTCAAAGTAGGTATCTAGTTGACGAACAGTCTACAATCAGACTTATTTGCCCCACTTTCTGCATTGTTGGTAAACAATGAGTAAAAGTAGATCAAATCGATTCATCATTATCGATGATAGCAAACTGACCTAGGTATAGATAAAATTTAATTAATCACAAATCAATATCGCCAGATTGCGTACAAAAAAAATATTATTCTAGAAATAAAAGTTAAAGCTTTTAAGAGTGTGTATTCCGTCCACTAGCGCCGCCAATCGTTTTTTATTAATTGTGGTAAATTTAAGACACGTAGATAAAAAACCGCTCTGTAGTGCACTAAAGAAATGTATCTATTATTTTTTGACAGCTATTTTTAATACATAACTTATGGTTAAATAGCTAAAACGGCAATTAATGCTAAAAGTGGCCACTTTTAGCAAAAATATCGACTTTGGCAACTATTTATGTTCTAAAGTACAAAACATAACTCTCAAAACATAATAAATACATTTCTTCAGTGCACTACAGAGCGGTTTTTTATCTATGTGTCTTAAATTTACCACAAATAATAAAAAACGATTGGCGGCGCTAGTGGACGGAATACACGCTCTTAATGTTCAAATCACGAATAACACTTTAATTGGTAACTTAAAAGGAGTTACAACAGAGTAGGCAAATATATATTTATCATAGATAGATAAATTAAATTAAATTAAATTAAATCGTTTGCCCTAAATCTAAACTGTCTATTAGTAACGTGATTTCGGAACAGTAACGCATTAGATATCGATAAAGATATTTGCTTAGACAACTATCCAAACGTCGTGGGGAGCGATTGAGTTTATAAAACAACTATTAGAAGTAATAGCGTTACTCGAGAAGAAACTTACACACCTCAAGCTAAAAACAACCTTAACGCCAAAACAAATAATAATCATAGACTGGAAGTAGTTTATAGCAATCGAGAGCCAAACAAACTTAAGAAAATTTCAGAAGAAGAAAACTTAGATAAACAATAGAAGTAAACAGACAAATCCAATCGTCTAATCTTATCGATAAGCTACCTAAAAACACTTATTTTTATCTTTAGGGGATTTCAATCCTCTATCACATGATATTGGTATTCTCTTGTTTTAAGTTCAGTGTGTCTAACTACTCTTGTATTTATCTTGCACATGATGAAACTAACTTTTCTGAGACTAACGATGAAAAACTTCAAAACAAAAACAAGTGCAAATCTGCTCTAAATCTGCATAAACATGTTATTGGACTGTTTAAAAAAAACAACGCAGAAACAAATAAACAAATACATAGACATTGTTTTGTTTCATCCTTTCTCGGTCAACTTTGTTGTTTTCAATAAGAAATCTCACCCTTTTAGCCTTTTCTGACCGTACCAAACTTTCCAAAATGACGTCACCCGGGTCACTCACACTGAACTAATCACAAATATTTACCAGAGCCTCGATATAGGAGCGCACTAGCGCCAGCCCCTTGCAGTTCACAACTTTCTCGCACACCTTAACCCGCATCGTGTCACAGATCATGTTCACTGCGCATGTGCTGATTCGTTGAGCGCACAGCACCACACACCAACTCCACTACAGTAGAATCCACGCATTGCAGTTTGGAAACCAACGGACGCAACGCAACGCGTCCGCCACACCGCACTTAACACTGCTATCGCTTGTGTAATTAACGTTACCGTATAACTAGATATTAATTTTGCGTAATTGTTTTATAAAGACAGTTTGCTGTCGCCTGCTTGTCGAAATTTTGCAGCGTGTTTGGATTTTCACACGTTCTTGCGTATGCTTTCACTGTCAGCCGGAGGAAATTGGGAGACGAGAAATCACCGTAATAATCAACATTGCGAATTATATTTATAACTTGCCATGGCTAATTTATAAACAAGAAACTTACCGCCACATCACAACTTGGGTTCAAGGGAAATAATTTTGAATCCACGTACAAACTTCTCATTATTACTAAAAGCACTGCATCGAAAACACGCTAACAGCTCCCAATTAATTTAATCGAAGTAAACATCATTTACAACAATACTTATGTTAAAACTAACAATTATCTTTTAAAGCAAATGGTTCACAAACACGAGTGAACCCGCGTCAACAACGGCATGTTTCGAACTAAACAGGTACCTAACTATCCCCGAAAACCTTAATTGCATGCTTATCTAACGAGCCATTGATAATGGTTGTGGCCTGTCCCTAATATGCAGTGTTCAATGTAGTTTAAAACACATTTCAATGCGCACGTCACCGAAGTAATTGTTTCTTATTAACAGTAGCATGATCGAGAGCGCGTGATTCGATGGAGCGAATATCATTCTAGATTCCGAAATTCACTTTTTTGCGTGCGAAGTTTCACAAAGCATTTTTGGGATGGCGAGTGAGATTGATAATTGCGTTGTTATTAAATTTCGCTAGCCTAGTGGTGCAATCATTTGTTTTATCACCTAAAGCATTAAGACAACCGGATAGATTTTTATGAGGCCTAAGGCATTGTAATTTGAAAGGTTCCGGTGATTAATTTTGCGAAAGCCGTGACTTGCGATTTACTTAATCCGACCAATTCGTCAAATGAAGATAAATATCTTATTTGTCAATAGAATTGTATGTCACGTGAACTCCTTCATGCATGTGGAAAATACGTTACACGATAAGCAGAGAGATAAACATTTCAAATAAGACAATAGATTCGAATAAGCCACCGACAAATTTGACTAACAAAACAATTTGAACACAAGCTAAAAAGCAGATAAAGCCCACTGACCAAATGTTTAACAACACGGTAGTACAGTCACAACCAGAAACAGCAGACGTTCATGAAAAGATGACAGCAGACAATGACAACGCTTTTACTTTACCGATTAACCCACTGCGCGGGAAACTAAATGTAATGACAGCCAATCGTTCGCGGCTAACCACAAGCGATCGGTAATCAGGTGGATATAGACTTAGAAAGTACCAGAAGAATTATAAGAACATTTCATATTGACAGTTTTCTTACATTCATACGTTCAAATGCGAGTTTTCTCGAGATATTTTCATTGAGCGCAGTGGAGTGGAATGGTCATTAGAAATGGCTGTGATCGTTGATGATCTGGGATTTCTGGTAGAAGCTGAATTGGAATGCAAGATGATAACAAAACTAGTAAAGATTAAAATTATTGATAATGTTAGAAATCCACATGTTCTTTAGTATAGATCGAATGAAATAGCATTGTGAAAAAACCATTGAAAATATACAATACTAGATACTGCTAATATTACAATTGATTGTATAACCGAATTTAAATGAAAGCAAATCCGCTATTTCGAAAAAAAAAATGCAGTAAACACTCCAAAATCTAATAAATAGCGTGATGAGTCTATTTACTCAGCAATTCCGTTCTGTATACTTACTAATCGATTCAAATTCTTTGTGGTAGTTGATAATGTTTTTGATCAGTGATTCATTGACATTCAAAGAATTTCTTTAGTTTTTCGATTTAACCAACAATACTTGAATAGGTGATTCATAAAATGCTCTATCTTTTGTTAGTTATTTGTGATGCAGTTTCGGATTGCTCATCAATAAATAGTTTTTGGAAACGTTTAAATTAGGTGGAGATATATTTTAACGAAAATAACATTTGCGTCTAGTGTGATTTTATTGTACTGTCAGACATTAATTTTCATTCTATATTTTTTTATTTGCTTATGACTGCTTTGTTAAGATGGTCTCTTCTGTATTGAATTTCAATGTTAATGATTTATTCTGAATATGTAGCCTAATATTTAGTGGCTACTAAGGTAAAATATATCGACCCGATGCAATCTTCTATTACACATCGGCAGTCGCATGTGTCATCCTATTCAAATAAACTGTATATTATGCGTTGGATTCAATCAATGCGTTTTAATTTATGAAAACCAATACTTGATCTTGAATTCATTCTAAATTAAGTAAGCAAGTCCTGCCATCTATCAATCTATGCTCAAACTATCAATGCACGCGCAAGGCATTCGTTGCTGTATAGTGAACTACAAATTGATGATCATCATTAATCACTGAGGTACTAGAGACGTCATCTATCTTTCGAATTCTGACAGCACAATACTAACAGAGTTGTGATTCTCAATCAAAGTTCTACAGACTTGGTGATAAATGTGACTTAAAATGAGAAAGTAAATCCAAATGAATCAAGAAAGAAATGATGATGAATACTGGGTTATTAGTGAAGGCAAAATCAGCACAAAAGAATTTGAAACTTTCATACTTTTATTAGGTGTTAGGCTAGGTGGAGCGACAATTCGTCCGAGGTAACAGAAGTAAACACATACGAAGGAAGACATAGCACCAGCAACCCTGAACGCAAATGTTCACTACAAGAGAAGTTTTAGTCGGTAAAAGTCTGACAAAATCCTCCTCCACCCCAGGGTAATCTCTTCCCTGGGGATGCCGAAGCACCCCCCGAAAACAAAGCCCCAACCCCGACTGTTGGAGTTGCTAGTTGGAGCGACTATGGTAACTAATTGAGGATGAGACTGGGCAAGAACCCAACTCAGTAGCGGCCGCTTGAGGAGACTTATGTCCAACAGTGAAGTGCCTTGGGCTGATGAAGGTAATAATAGCGATGATTACAATGATGTTATTGTATTGAATACATCAAACTTACAAGAAATGAATATGGAACACACATTTTCAGCAGTAACTTTCGAGCTTGAAGAGCTCTCTACGCGCAGAGCTTTCGAAATAAAGTAAAGCTGTTACAGGAGCAGTCAAAGAGAGGTAACAAATAAGGACACCCCGAACTCAGAACAAAAATGTTGAGACTGCCAGTAGTTTTCACGAAAAACTGATGCAATTCATGACTGCATATTGTTTTAAGAATTTGTCATCACCCTAATGACGAACAGAAGTATTTAAAATTTTGAAAACAGTTTACCGATGACTCTGATTCAAAAAAACAGACTCACACTAAACGTACCTACGTACTGAGATTATTTTCTACGATTTGAAACCGCAGAATGCAACAATAACCGCTGCAGTGGCTCAATCTGCGATCTCAGCCGCTGAAGCGCGCCACATAGGACCTGGACACCTGTTTAAGGCTGTTAGTGTCCCAGTATAATCGGATCCTAGCTTCCTAGTGTATTTGTTGAATGCTAAAATATAGTACCTACCAATTTAATTTAGCCAATTACTATCACTATGATATAATTTATCCAGCCACATCTAATAGATGAAACATATTCAAAAGAAATGAAACTTTAAAATACCTATCATGGAGATAAGTTTTCTACATGATCGGTATTTTAAAATCAATTGGTATCCAATAATAAAGTCACTCACCTCCAAATCCCTAAATACATCCCTGATGTCCGGCTTCCTCGCTCTGGAAGCGGCTCGCTTCCTCCTCACGGTCCTGTTCAGTCTCCTGACGCGCCTGCGCACTGCGGCGGCCTGTTCGCGGGGCAGAGGCCTCACGGCTTCACCCAGCTGGGCCTCGGTTACCTCCAGACCCACTTGGAACGGAGCCGCCAAGGATCCGAGGCCTGCTGCTTGAAGCCATTCGGTTTCCAATTCGCCTTCTGTTTGGACAAAGAGATGAAGAGCGTTATTAGGGGTTGAAAAATTATAGACATGCTTTCGTAATTTTTTTTTATTGATAGGGTCGCGTTTAACAACAATCGCTTGCGTATATGGTTCTTTTTTAATCGAAGTGTACTTTGATTTAAAAAAAATCTGCCAGTAAGTACTTAGCTATTTGGCTAATCTTGCTACTATTTTGAGAACACTTAATAATGAATTTAAAGAAAATATAATGTACAGAATGTAATGCTAAAACGTTTGGTTTTCATTTTGGAATAATACATTAAAGAATTTTCAAAGCTTTGAATTAAATATTTAGTTAACAATGAGTCTTCAAGATTTTGTTGGCCTCAAATTTTACAATTATAGGAATCTAATTTTCACAAAATTTTTTGTTCGTTTCTTACAAAATGGCCTAAAAAATCTCTTAAAGACGTAGGTAGATACTTATTGCTTAGTCAGACACGAATTGCGATCGCCGCATAAGTTTTTGTTCAAAGCATTATCTTCCGCAAGTTTTTTTTTGCACTTAGATCATGAAGCATTAATTCGATACCAATGTTAATTTACGTAATTCTGGAACAGATTGAAATGAAAATAATGTCGGTAAATGTAATAAAACCGCATAACAAGATTAGTTTTATTTTGGCTCTAGTAAGTAATTTTATGGGTTTACTATGTGCATATATTCTTTGTGTTAATCAAATTATCGTCTCAGCCTGAACAAAGCTTCTGTTCCACTGCTTTCGATGACTATACACGATTTTATCAAAGAAGATCCATAATTCAAGGTTGCTAGTTTAAAAACACAAGGTCAAAGAACTTATTTGCACGCTCATAGCAGGTTCCTACTTGTAATTTAATGGTAACACCATGACCATAGATTATAGACTCCGAACCAAATAAAGGAGGAAGCGATGAATCTTTTGTTTATGCACGATTTGAAAAAAGAAGAGTAGGTAGTAAACTGTGTTTTTTATTTGCAAATCAGGAAATATCGGATCACGGTTCACAGGTGTTACCTAAACAATACTGTAAAGAAGCCGTCGAACTTGTAAATTGCAATAATATAGTAATTCACGACCGCGATGACACAAAATTACCAGACAATTGTGCAGCCGTTTTTTACGTCATGAACTCATGGTTCCAGGACATTCTAACGTTTTCTTAAATTTTATTTGCTTTATCGTCTAAATTGTTGGACCGATTTAAATGAATTTTGGTACACAGATAGACGTTACTTTGGGGACGGTTCAGTATTTAAAATTTTAATCTCGATCATAAACGAGTGATTTCCGAAGCATATTGTCATTGTTAAAGTCACTATAATAATACATAACTATCAAGTTAACCGATGCTCAAGACAGGATGCTTACACTTGCGTTCCGTTCCTAAATATAGTCCGTCCGTCCGTGTCCGTCTGAGTCAGCGCTTAGCGCCACTGCTAACAGAGTGCTGAGAGCTTTTTGTATCATTTTGTTTCGGGTGACTTATTGTGAGTCTTAAGGAGAATGTTTCAGTTTTCAAGTTAAACTAGAGTGAAGTAAAAGTTTTTGAAAATGTTAAAATCCTTTACGAAATTATCTTAGTAGCGTGCGCATAGATTATATCTGAATACTTTATTAGAAAAACGACGCTTCAAATAACTTGACTTAAACTTTACTCACTTTTTATATTAAGAGAAAGAATTTTAAGATAAATTAAAATTAAAATCCTATCAGCGCAAAATAACTGCTTTTCACTAACGTTCAAGTGCCAAAACAACAAGTCAAACTTTAATTTGAATATTCAAACATCGAAGCATTCACCATAAAGAGTAAAAGCAGATCTCACAAAGGGTATGGGCGATGAACTGCAGAACTTGTTTGAATTACTAAGTCGTTCTGAAGGATTTATCGAATGTTGCCTTTGCCCCAAAATAGGTAGCAATGTGTTAAGTGTTTACGTGAATTAAGTAGGGATGTAGAATTGCGGAGTTTGTTAGTCATCAGGGGTCAGTGAATCTTGCCGGAGTTGCGGGACTATTCGAAAGGGATACCGCGCTTCCGGAACACAAAGGGCAATGAAGGAACATGGATGGGTTTTAGTCATTTAAAGTCTGACACTCCCTCCCGCTCGGCCCAGAGCGGGAGACGTCATTTGATGATATCCAATCCCTAAAAAAAAAATAGGGGGTCAGTGAACGCACTCACTGCACTTACAAGACTTGAGAAATAAACCTAGGTACCTAGGTACCTAAAACAAAATGAGATGGTATGGAAAAGGCGTTGTGTGAAATGTCCAAGGATATTATATATATATATTATATATTATATTATATTAGATGAGCTGAATACCTTCAATAAAGACTCAATCTCTCTCTCAACTTCATTGGGGTTGGATTCCGGTCTAAATAGATGCAGCTGAGCAGACCAGAGGTATTTTTTTTTGGAGCGGGTGACAAGCCAACAATTGGGTAAAAAGCACCCCTTGGCATGTCTAGTGGTTCAAGCCCGCCACACATTCCCAACCACTGCAACTCCTGAAAGCCAGAATCAACAGTGGCGACCACCAGATAAACGCCGAGCTAATGAAGCCCGACGAGTTCCGGAGAAACGATTTAACTGTCTTGGATCCCGCAACGAAATTAATCAGAAGAGTACAGCGGAGGAGAAGGAAAAAATAAATATAATTTCCACTTCCCTCCATGTCCAGTGGTTATATATTCACTCTTGCAATAAAGGCTACTCTCAGGCTCTGCCTTAGACAGGGAAAGAACAGTAGGGAGGCATCTGCTTTGCCCCCTCCCCTCCCGCCCTCTGTAGAGAAGCCCTAGATACGCTAGTGATCTGTGCTCATGACTCGTGCCAGCAACTAAATCTAGGTAACAATACCAACCTAAAACAAAGGCTAAGGTACATTATAGTGTAAATTGTGTGTGCATCACAATTTACACTATAATGTACCTTACCTTAGAGGCGAAACGTCCGTCAGATACATTTGAGCCTTAACCAAAACACTACATTCCAACTGACACCTACCGGAGACATTCGAACCTCCATTCAATGGTCCATCACATTACTTTCAAGTACAATCGAAACAAAAACCTGAAGGCCAATTCTACATATTTTTAAACAACTTTCGCATTCGCATGTCAATCGCGAACTGTCAGAAAAGCCTTAATTTTCATAAATTTTTGACAGATTGCGATTGAGATGCGAATGCGCTGCGAATGTGAAAATTAGTAGAATTGGTACCTACTCTTAACTTTATATTTTATATTGCAAGCCACTAAAACCTAAACATGTCGAGGTAGCCCGTCAAAAAAAAAATACTTTTAGTTAAAAAACAGCAGTCTTTTGTTTTGGAATGGATTTGACAACAAAACAAAATCAAATCCATTCGAAAACAAAAGACTGCTGTTTTTTAAATAACACTTTTTTTTAGTTATATTTGAGGTATCAATGACCTGAAACTTTGTAACCGTAGCGGTATAAGGTTCAAGGTTTTCCATACAAATGTTTTGGTAAATACAGAGTGGTTTATTTCAGCTTTCAGCCAACTCTAAGGATGTTTTTTGTTTTGTTATTCTCTTAATTTGAATATTTTTGGCTTAGTACGGGTTAAATGTTTGTTTGTTTTATAATTGCGGTTTATTTCATTTTAATTAAATAAAAAATGAAAATCTAAAATCAGTTTAGATGCAAAACGGATTCTTTTCCCAATACATTGAGTTTATTAAACAAAAAATGCGTCTAAGTTCTTCCTCTACCCAAACAAAGAACCATTTTATATATTAGATATTCGTTAAACATTTAAAATTTAATTACAAACAGATCTGACCGGAACACACACAGTGTGTTTTGAGAATAAATGTTTAATTATAAACATTTTCATTTAATCACTAGTCCGGCAGACCACACACACATAAAATAGAGTTTTAGATCTAAATAAGCTATTTCTAGTTGAAATTTAATTAAGGGCATTATTCTGAACACTGCCATGCAATAAACTTTGCTCAGTGGTACAATTCTCGTATTTTAAAGAACGTTCACATCGCAGTAGCAATCTGTCAAGAAGCACCTTCTAATTTCCTTACCTTGATCTTGATCATTTTTCTTGGGATGGGTATAAAATGTTAAACTATGTACTCCTATTCCTTTGTATTTTTCCTTCTATTTGTTTTTGACACAAATTGTCGCTAAGATGATCGTTGCGACTTGAATTTGAACGTTAAAAGCTTACAAAGGTAATATTTACTCTAATTTTAAAAGTTAAAAAACTCACCTATCACATATTTGGCTTGGAACCGACATAACGCACCCATAACACACATGGATCACAACGCGAATGATAAAACTAAAACTAAGCACAATTTCACCGGAATGCCAACAATTAAACAAATTGCTCCTCATTAACTGAATCGGGGACAACACTGTATCAACTGCAGTTCACGTACATTCTACCACACAATAACAGTTGCCAAAACGAAGATAGCGCATAATTTTTACGTGTAGACTTGTGTGGGTGGGTGTACTGACGTCACAGGTGAATCGTTTTGCGTAGAACAAGTATTGATAGTCAGTCAGTCTGGATGGACCGGTGAATGATTGAATGAGTCACTTTATGCCGCATTATGATTTCATGAATGAATGTCATGAAAGTAATCAATGGTTTGCGTAATATTGTTTTTTTGTTACGTAGGTTTGCGACGAGTCATAACTTATCTTTTGGTTCAAGTGTTTTTTCTTGAAGGGATAAGATGTAAACGTGATGGAGTTTCCAATTCCGTGTTGAGACGTTAAATTATATAAAATATTACGAAATTATTGATCATTATTGAAGATATGCCATCTTGCACAGCAATGAAGCAGCAGCAATAAAGCAGCAGCAATAAAATAGGTCTTTTAAAACTAATTGAGATGAACATTGAGATCTTTGAAGATTGCTATTGACTTTTTTTTTTTGCAAATCATCATTACTGAGCGTTTTATGTGTCGATACGGGCTGGAAAAATACTGCAACTTTACAGATCATTTTAGAAATAAAACATTAAATGGATCGAGATACAATAAAATAAATTAAGTTCTCTAGCTACTTTAAAAATATAATGAATGTGATGATTCACATAATTGGATAACTTTGAATGCTAATCTCTTTTAAATTATATTATGACTTGAACCAATTGGTAAAGATAATACAAAACGTTTAAAAGATAGTAAACATGTTATCTATTTTCTGTTTCCCTGCATTGAAAAAGGCAAAAGATAGGTGGAAATAGTATTCAACAAGTGTATGAGAAATGCATACGTTTTGTATCTATATATGTTGTAATCGCACGCATTCCGTACCTACCAACTGTCCAAAAACCAACAATATCGATATTTTTTTTATTTCACTGGCATTTCCAGAGGATAATATATTTCTATTAAATTTAAATATTATAATTTTTAAACTTTAAATCTGAAAGATTCATCATATACGATCAAAATTAAAAATCATAATCAGAATTTTTTTTTCTATCTTCCCCATTCAACGCAAGTTCAGTGTTTACCAACAAGAATCTCACAATCGCGCGCGCAATTTGACACATGTCATAACTGTCAAAACTGACGTGACGTCAAAAAAATTGCACACGTTGCACGGGTGACGTCGACGTCGGCGTCGGTCGTCGCGGCGCGTCTAACTGCGTCTGCGCCGTCGATCCCGGATTATTATGGTCATGTATTTATAGATCGGATCGAAACGGGATAGAGTTCAATTAGTTCAGTGAATGGACCGAGACTGTGAACTTTAAGGAGTTATTTGGAGTGAAGATTTTGTTATTCCTTGGCGTCGAGAGAAAGTGATATTCTAAGTATAAATCAACTAAACCATTATTCTAATTATTTTTAAATGAATTATGAATGTTTATTTGTTAAGTATTTTGTTTTGTTCCCTAGTTTAATTCTTGTTATTTTCTAATTAATTATTATCTATTTTTAATTACTTATATTATTTTATTTTAATGTAGTATTACGTATATGGATTATTCCGAAATAAGTGAATTAAAAATAATCAGCGATAGCGATACATACCTAGTCGAAATGTCAAAACAATTGGTATTTACCACATGACATTTCGGTAGCGCGTGTCAATGCTATTTTGAACTTAGAATATCGATTGCCTATAGGTGTTTTGACAACGTTTTAGAATACACATTGAACATTTGAAAAAGGAATGAATGTGTGTGTTACTTTAATTTTCATCGTCTTTCCCGGAAGTGAACAAAGCAAAGTTTCCGTGATGATTCAGAGCTTTCCTTCCTCACTAACAGTATAGAAGTAACAATATAGAAGCTGTTTTAAACAACAGTTACTACCTAACATGATTAGACGCCGCCATTCCTATCTATTTGTTGATCGATTATATCATAATATAATCAGTATTCTCAGTGATGAACTTGTGGCGCGTAATGAACAATTCATTTATCAATTGATTGAGTGATCAATTAGGTATCAATGAATGGCAGTTCTTCAAAGAACATTTATCTTTTTCCGACATTAGATTCTAAAGTGTTTGTTGATATTGTTCGTTATGTAAGAGTAATGTATAAGTAAGGTCTAATTTGAAATCAAAAGTTGTTTTTGCACACAGTCCGATATTATAAAGTCTAGGAAACTTTTTTATTTAAGGACCAGGTTATATTTCTAGAGGTCTTTAAGAAACAAGAATAATGAGCTTAATTATCCCATTCTCCGCCTTCTTTGAATAGGTAGTTATATCCTAACTTGACATTTGAATGAGAAAGTTTGTTTGTTACTTTGTAAACGCTTTTACGCCTAAATCCCTGGACCGATTGGCACAGAATTAGAAACGATCTTGGAGACGGTTTTTTTGCGAAATGGAAAGTTGGACGCGAGCAAAGTCGCGGGCAGAAGCTAGATGACAAACATAATCAAATTTTTACAGGACCAAATGGCATGACCGAATGCCACTCAAACTGAAAAATAATCACAGAAATTGGATCAGAAACCTCGTTGTAATCGAGGTACCTAATCTATACTAATATTATAAAGCAGAAGAGTTTGTTTGTTTGGTTGGTTGAACGCGCTAATCTCAGGAACTACTGGTCCGATTTGAAAAATTCTTTCAGTGTTAGATAGCCAATTTATCGAGGAGGCTATATATCATCACGCTAAGACAAATAGGAGCGGAGCATTAAAAGAAAATGTGACGCAGACGAAGTTGCGCGGGTCAGCTAGTCATATATAAAAAATCCGAACCGAATTGAGAATCTCCTCCTTTTTTGTTTGGAAATCGGTTAATTACATCCAGATGCTTATGAGTCGAAAACTTATTCTGGACAATCGCGCAATCAACTTTACTAACTTGACTTTGTAGGTACCTACAGACGCCAGCACCTCCAGGTACCCGAAAATATCCAATTTTCCTAATCAAAATTGAAGTAAATCGCCAAAGCTATAAAGTTGAAAATCTAATACAGAAATTTTATAGATTGCTGTAGCATGATGTGCTGGCGAATGTACTTACATAGTTAAAAGTTTTGTTTCGAAGACGAACCACTATTTATCCCGAATGCACTTCTCCCGACCTCCAGATAGTCACGGACGGGCACTAAACTATTTGTGTCAACGCACTAGCAGCGTCTAGACAGGTTATATTTACTCGCAGATTCACTCGCACGTCACACGCTACATTAAAACTGACGTTATGACACCTCGGTAAGTATACTGAGATGTCTTAACGTCAAATTTCATATTTGGAATAGGTTTATGGGAGAACATGAATGTTTTTTTTTAGCGTATAAGTCGAAAGAAAAGTCAGTTTTTTATTAAAAATTGTAAGGAAAACTAACGCCATATTTTTTGCCTGATCAACCTTGGATATTCAAAAGTGCATGTAAATGTTTTAATTCAAATTAATGTTTGTATTAGAGTTTAAAAAATCTGAATCTTTGCAATGGCTCCTACATGTTACAAGACTTGCCTAGTGAGCATCGGTAGTATGGCTTTTAAATATTGAAGCTATAATAAAAAACTCCCACTCACCAGCTCTACCAGAGTCAAAGAAAGCTCTACGCTGATATCTTAACAACACCACCATCGTCTTAAAAAAATCCAAAATAAATCAAACTCAATTTATTCACGACACTGCACTACGATGCACTCGTCACTAAAGCAAGAACTAAACTAAACATAAAATCAAAATTCGAATTAAGAAGTCTTGGTGACCATAGATAAGAAGGGCCCAATCACTAATGAGGTTAAAGTATTTAGAGATTGTATGCACGCTAACAATGGAGATTATCAAGCATTAGTATTTCACAAAAAAAATAACTGTAACAGTTAGGGGATTATTGTTTTTTGAACAATTAAGGGAATTTTGCAGCCTGTGATTAGTTAATAGCGTTATTTTTGACACTTCCTAATTTAAATAATAATACACGATTTCCACTGCGCCGTCTACATCGGCGAACAATTTGCAATGTCAAAGGAAATTGAAGCGTCTGTGAATTGGACAACTGTTATGTTTGCATGGCAGCGATGATCGCTCGTAGTGAGTGAATTTGTATTCAATACAAATATGACATCTAATAACTTCACAATAGTTTCAATTTCCCTCAGCACTTGGTTAAATCATACATAATATCCAGCTACCATTTCTACTACCCTTTGAAGATTTAGATTACATCATACAATTATTTTATCAGTAGGTAAGAACGTGGCTGTTTAAATATTTATTTAACTCGTTGCTGCTTGAAGAGCAATTAATATCTAAGCAACTCGTTTAAATAAAGCTGATGAATTCAATGTTCATACAAATATTTATCATTGGTTAGTTTTAAGTAGTTTACTCTGGTTGAAAAAAAAAAATAGAAAAATCCTTTCTAATCCAAAGAAAATATTCAATATAATATCAATATAAGTAGCTAAACTCACGTTTACTTCTTGAGATAAAAAGGATACCCTAGCTAGACCAATCTTTAAGATGTGAAACTACTAAATAGATAAAATTAAAAAATAGACGATCTAAAAAAGAACTCTAAACTCCTATTTTTTTTTTTCAGAATCTTCAATATCCTTATTAAAATATTGAAATTGAAACATTACGTCACCCTCCGCGCTAACTGTCATAACTAGCAATGGACATATTTTCCAGGGCAACAGTTTTTCGGTCGGACGCTACAGTCATGTTACCATAGTTGCGTTAGTTATGGCGTTATTATAATGTGTTTACAACTTTTTTATATAGATTTTGGCTTACCCTATAAGTTAGTAGCTGCTCTACAATTGTAAGGTATCTAGGTCTTTATTTATATTTATTTAAAGTAGATACGTCACTCTGTGAGAACTTTGTATTACAACTTGTGTCTGTTACGACGTGATTATTTCCTATAAAAATATAAATAAAACTATATCAATGTCATTATTATTTCTTAAAAGTAATAAAAAAAATCGCTTGCAAGCTTAAAAAGTTACAAGTTAAGTAAAGAAAGTTACAAAAAAATATTATTTAACTTTTATGGCCATTTAACTGTGCACTTTATGTATTAAACTATAATTATCGAATGAGATGAGTTGAGACTTAACCTTCTTTCAATTAAAATATATTTTTAAATAGTTAAAGCTTATTTATACCTGAACTGAAAATACTCGTAATTCTTATGCTTAATACTTGGTAAACATTCAGTTTGTATCTAACAACTAGGTCTTCGTTACTTTAATATCACAATCACAGTCTTTTCAAAAATAAAGTCTGTAATAATTGAACTTGCTTTATCTTGGATAAAAGCGATAGGATCTAATAAAATCTACAGTAGTCAAAAGGTACATAAAATTGGAAGTTAGTGAGGAAGTGACGTCTAAAATGCCACATGCTCAGTTTAATGACTGAGTCGCCCTGTTGTTAATGACAACAAGTCATTATATTTTTCCATCGAAATTTTGGTGGGTGTTGGATTAAGAAGTCCTATTTCTTCTCTCAAGAAAACAGAGACCTGTCTCTTAAGGGAAAAAGAAGCGTCGAATCCCTTTTCCGTGGCTAGACTTAAAAAAAAATATGGGTTCAGTTTTCTTGACAGAAAATTCCATCACTTCTGTCCAGTTCAAGCACCGGCCCTCATCGTCTTTTCGGAAAGAAAGCATTCTATGGTCGGCTGAAAGTTTCTTGAAATCGAGAAAGTTAGTGTAGGTATATTATGAGGTTAGTGTGTGTGTTGTGTGGTTGTTAGTGTGGGTATATTATGTGGTTAGTGTAGGTGTATTATTATTTATTATTATTCTTATTTTATCTTTTGTATTGTTGTTTCACATTATTGTGTCTAATTAATAATATTTATGATGTTGTACACTGACTGCCCTAAATCTAACTTCTTTCGCTAAATCCATCCAAAGGTTGTCTGTAAGAGATTGCCCTGTGCGATAAGACCGCCCATTGTACACTTGTTTTGATCAAAGTTTTTCCTGTATTTGTTATGAGGTGTACAATAAAGTATATAATAATAATATATTATGAGAACATTCACTAAGTTCAGTTTATTTTTACCGGGCAATCTAAAAATTGGAGGTAGCTGGCTCGGCACAAAAACGTCTCCACTTTTTTTAGAGCATAGCTGGTGGTGCTATGTACTGAGTCTCCTTCACTTTGCCCATGACATGGCACTGAGAAACGTAAAGTGATTTCCTGAATATATAAATGACATACAGTAAATATTTCATTTGCCACAATGGAATTTTTGTTCTGTACACTGCATCCATCAGCAAATAGGTAATCAATATAATGCCTTTTGCGTGCACTCTTCCTGAGAAAGTCAGACAATGAAGTCGAAATTTCTGACGACCCTCTTTTACTTTCTTCCTCATGCCATGTATAACACGAACAGTCTCCAGAAGTCATATTATCATAAATTGTGAAATTCTAAAATTTCACAATTTATGATAATATGACTTCTATGCGTACCTACGTACGCTGGAAGACGTATTTTATAAAAAACAGCAGTCTCATTGCTAATAGGCAAGCTTCTGACACGTGAAGGTCAAATATAGCACATTGTATTGTGGTTGGATTCTGCTGTGATGCTATATACATCTATTTCTTTCTGATCTGAACAAAGTCTTCTCCTATTGGTGTATCCTAGATTTTTCGCAAATCTTTAATTTTTCTTCCTCAGAACCTTTTAAATAATTATGTCATGCACAAACTACACTGATTGTTTTTTGGGCGGTAGAATGATATTTTTTTTGGTTTTAAAAACCCTTCTGTATGACGCTAACTCGTCACTCACTGCCCGCCCGCCCGCACCCCACCCCAGTGCCATCGCAGTGTGACTTATGTTATGGCAATAAGCTTCATTTTCGTAAAAAAAAGCTATGATCCTTTGATCTATACGACGTAAATGAAAAAAAGAAGTGTAAATATTATAGGTTAAAATTCTAGCTAAGTGCCCTATGTACATACATCAGTAATTTTGAATAGTGACGCAAAAAATTTAAATCTCACTAACTGTAATATGTTCATACGACACGTAGAGAGAATATTTTTGCCCTTCTTTTGCACTTACGCCAAACAAAATACTTGAATAACTTTTGAACGGTAAATGATACGGATACGACGGTTAGAGAGAACTTTTTGGAAATAAAGTTATGAACACGTAGGTAATGTCAATGCAGATACGACAGTTTGTTAGATACGACAGTTAGCGGGGAGGGTGACGATTATTTCCAAGAAACATTACACATCAGTGCATAAGTATAGAGAGGTACGCATATTTGTCATACCCTTATTAAATTACGATACGTTAATCTAAGTAATCCAATAATAATATGATAATGACTCACTTAATAGGAGCAGATACGCGTTGTACAACTGCATGATGGGTGCCCATTAATTTCATTAATAAAACTGATAAAAAATCAACCACTTTTTCCACGACTGTTAGTCACAAATTATTCTTTCGAACTGCTGTAATATCTGTATTTTTCTGCGCAGAAAAGCCGATAAAGGATGAAAGATAAGTACTACATAGGTGTCGGATTTAAATATAGATATAATCTATGTAGTAACACGTCTCGATTCTATATCTATGGCATATGGAATATTATTATCTTTTGCGCATTTACGTAGGCCCTTGAAGCGGTTATTGACTATTTCAATGTTGAAAATATTCCTTTTGTCTATAAATAGACATTTCTTAGATATATTTTCACATTGAAGCTATGGGTTTTTCCTTTTCCTTTGCCACAAAGCAGAAGAATTAATGAATGCAGAATAGGCTGAAATAATTTCAATTGGTAGTTTTTTATGTTTAATTAAATGAAGAGAATAATTTGATAAAAGTTCGATCATTTATGTGAATTATTATTTTTAATAAAAGAAGACTTTTACTGTTTTCGAATGAGAAATTTATAATAACAAGTAGTAGATAGAAATCTATTTATAAATAAATAAAACCCACACGTAGGTTTGTTTGTATAAGATTTCAAAATCGATTTATATTTATCACAATACAAGACAGGACAATTTCCAATCAACAAGATAAAGCCATCATGGCTGACTGACATTTATAAGTTTATAATCTATGCGTAAAATACTAATGATGTAGGAAGCTAAAAATCGTTCGCAGATGCCTTCGAGACACATGCCTGTTTAGCTAAGAGGATTTATTACTATTTAAATAACGAGGAAGCAAATTCCACAGCACCTGTGAGGAATAATAAATAAAATACCTATGTACTTGTTTGTAGACGGTACATATTATGTCATTCAGACATGTGGAGAATGTCGGTAAAGAGGAACAGTTATAAAAGAGTAGGCAGAATATATTGTTGTCATGTCCATTGAAAGAGATTTTAAAATAAAATTGAGCTTGTAATTGGTTAGTGTAGTTGTAGCATAAAATAAAATTCTAAGTTAATTTTGAAGCAAAAAGTTCGAGAGTCGAGTGTAGGCGACTTTAAGTAATGTAATTATTTTTAAACACGTAGCTCTAAAAGTTCGGTACACTATCGATCAAAATAAGTATACCACGATCACAATAGAGAACACTGCCTTTCAAAATAACAAAAAACGGCACATTAAAATAAGGATGTACCGTTACAAATGCGGCCAAATAAATTCGCCCACACTACGATCGGGGATAGTATGTTAAGTACATGAGCCTTAGAATAATAACGCATAGAAACCTAGTACGAGTGCAAAAAGTGAGGCAACTAAAACTTAGCCTAATCCGTCAAACTTAGCCGTCAGGCCGTCAGTACTCAAGGTCACGTTCCGTCGAACACAGCTCGCGAATAAATAATTGAAAATGACAGTTTGTTGCGTGAAAGGATGTTATAGCACATCAGGAAAGCAAAAAAAATGTGATAAAAAAACATTTCACAAATAAGTACTCACATTCTATGCACTATTTTTACGTAAATCTATAAATAAAACAAAATTCTAATAACCTAACTTGTCATAACACAGTGTTGCTATTTGTGAGGAAAAAATACCCACATTGCTTTCATTCATGTTTTTCATTTTTGTAATTTTAAAATACAATACTTACTGTTAATTCATATCAAACCCGATGTTTTAACTTTGTTTATAATTATAACCCATCAAGCATTCTAAACGCATTGAACAATATCTCATTCTTTATGCGATTTATTTCCTTTTATTTTGAAATAAATTGAATTATACCTTCCGAAAAAATATGTCATATTACATGAAAAATCATGTTTACCTTTTCCAGTTCCCAACGACATAAAATACTTGCCTTGATAGCAAAATAGTAGTGCGTCTTCCCATATTTTGTGGGTAACGGTTTAGTAATGGTATCACTGAAAGCTATATCTGTGTGCGTTAGAGGAACGTAGACACATTCGGCTCACGCACACAAAGAAAATGAAGTGGACACACGATTTTGCTCGGGTTTTGTTCTAGACGCGGCTTCTATGCGTTATTATTCTAAGACATGAGCACTACCTGACGAGAATCAATTACGATTACGGATCGCGGACTCGATTTCGCTTACCGATTCAAATGATCCACTTTTTATTGAGATGACATTCGGATTAAGGACACTACACTACCTACAACATTTCTCTAGTACCTACCTTTTTTCTAATGAGAAGACTTTGTTAATTGGAGTAAAAACTTAAATGCTACTATAATACGCGCGAATCTGGGTAATTAAAAAAAATATAGGGCTGAGATCACACATCTACATAGTAGGTATGCAAGATGGCGTCTTGTCCGACTTTTCAAACGGTGGTAGTTTTGATTAGCATCGCTCTTGATTTCTTGTTAAGGCCTACTTACTGTCTTTAAGCTGATCATTCTTGAGACAGCACTTAGTATTCAACGCATACAGTGATATTCTTGAATAGTCGGCGCATATTATTATAAAAAGTATGATGCACGTCGACATTTAGTTGCGTGCCGCGGCGCGGGCGCATGCGAGCATACCAACGCGTCGGTTGCTAGGCAACGGATGTGACAGTCTGGAATATGATTTTTACTACTTTCTTGAAGGTAGAAAACTGTTGTTTGATTTTCTTTATTTGAAAAGTTAACAGTTTTTCACTGTCAAATTCCTTTTCGGTAGTAGTGCATAACCGTGTCCGACAAATAATTAACTATATCTCCGAAATAATCAGTAATTAAACAGTAAACTGCTATCAAGCCGGTATCGTAGAATCAATCCCACTTTATAAAATCACATCGAGGACGCTATCACCCGCATTAGCTAAAGATAATGACAATTACTTAGAATAATAACGCACAATTACTAGAAATAAAACGAAGCCTTATTTAACGCTACCGCTTATAAATACTATAAAACTCTCGCTGATAAAGTAAACCTGTAATTAATCCATTAATCGACACGTCGCGCGACTTTATATCTCGTTTTTTTTATAATAGGTACGAGAGATATGCATAACTTTATGCCACCGAATGAGTCTATTCTTAAGTAGGTATTATTTTCTGCTTGAAAATCCTTTTTTTTTTGTCTATAAATTCTGCAATTCCTTATCGGATGTAATAAAACTATGAATATATGAGCGCGATTAACATGCCTGCTATGCCTGTTATTTATTAAATTTATTATTTTCCAAACAACCAGTTTTTTACTTTATTTACAAACGCATCTGCTGGAGAATCCAAGTGCCATTTTCAGTGCTAATAGTAACAACTGCACTTTATAAATCTTATTACTCGAAATGGAAAATAAATCGTAAGTGCTAAGTGAAAATGTCTAGTTACTTTCTAGCGTGACTAACTGAGCATTCCTGAGACGCTGCGACATTAGAATTAACAAGAATGAGCATCTCAATTTCTAAATCCAACAGGATTCAGCTAAACTCAAATACCACTTTGTATTAAAAAGAAAGCAAATCAATAATCTTCAAACCCTTATCCCAATGTATGTGTCAAAAAATCCCGGAAGTGGTGACGGGTGGGCGTTTTTAGGGGACTATATTTACCTCTATAAAACTTTGACGTTCAAAAAGTGCTAGTTCTCAGCCTAATTTGTATGTTTTTTGTTTCTTTTTTTTAACTGATTTTGAAAATATTTATTTCAGACCATGCACATAGTAGTAAAAACAGGTCCATATTATGTTAGCAGGTAGATACTAATAGCTATGTTAGTAAAATTTAAAATATCTATTACCTATTTTGGACATGAAAAGTGCCTCAGGATGTGGCTGTCCACTCTGTCCGACACCACACTTAGAAGCGTATTGGTTCCGTTTACTGGGACCACATCGAGGCTGTTCTTTTGCGAAGCACCGCCTGGAAGCCCTGTGTTCAACAAACACTGCATCTCCTCGCCTTATTTAGTTGGAGCAGCTTCTTCCATTTCATTTCTTTTTTATAATCATATGTCTAGCCATATCATTTTCCACAAACAATTCATCCATCATTTCTTTACCCAAGGGATGCAAGGCACCTGCCGGAGTCGCGGGATTATTCGCAAGAGACACCGTGACTCCGGAACACAATGGGCAATGAAGGAACATGGATGGGTTTTAGTTAGTAGAAGTCTGACACTCCCTCCCGCTACACCCAGTGCAGGAGGAGTCATTGGATGATATCCCATCCCTTTAAAAAAAAAAACGGATGCAAGGCAATAATTCATTCTTCCCACAGCAGTCACAGTTCGTGTCCCGTGAGGATCTCAACTACAGCTTACCCACCAATTAAGTCCACAAATATGTAAACAACGCCAGGTAGCGATAGTTAGCTCCTACTCTGTAGCTATTGCTTCCCACGCCCATGTGAATACTTACGAAGCGTGACGACTCTTACCTTTACTTCCTGAAGGAGACGACAGCAACAAAAACTATTTGCTAACTGTCGTGGGTATATGTTTTTATAATAGATTGCAGTCGGGTTCGAATGAAATTTGAAATGCTGTGACATTTGGAGCGAATTTTATTAGGTTCAGTAAGGAGGGTGTAGTGTATTTTCTTTCGGAAGAGTATTATTTGATTACTTGGTCTAATGTATCGGTATTTTGAGTCGATTAGAGCTTCTGTTTCGAATTTGAATCAAAAGCAATTAAAATAAAGATAATTCAGGTATAAGTATCGTTCAATCTTATGCTTTTACTGCTGCAGTCTCTAGAAATCTTGCGTTCCATAATAATCGAGTATCAACTAATTCTCCCCTTTGCAATTTCTCCTTATGCTCCAGATTTCTAACGATTTCTTCAAGATAAATGATGCGAGCCATACCGTGTAACAAAAAACGGTAAAATCTACCAACTTCATCAGGCTTCAAAACTGTCGAGCCGTCATTCTAACATCTGTTTATACGGCAAATCTTTAACAGATAACACTTTCGAACTGATTTTTTGCTGCCAAATGCTCATCTCGCGAGTTTCCCAAGCAAAACAACCAAAGAAAGTAATGCGTTGTTTTCATTATCGTGTATCGGAACAATGGCGGCGGAGACAATGCGCATGCAGCCCCCGCTCCCATGTGAAAGTGCTTGTCTGTTTGTATGTCACCTCGTCCGTTTCCAAGACCACTGAGAAACTGCCTGCTATCTATAAACAGCACACTATTAATCATCCATGTTTTGACGGAAGATTTAACCAATTTATTATGCACTTATCAATATTGATCCGAGCAAAGATTTGCTTCTGCGCAAATATTTTGCAGCATTGCTGATTGAATCTTGACGGATGGAGTTGTTACATCGATTAATAATTTCTTAGAAACTGTAATGCAATCAAGTTGGCATTACACTGCAGAAATAACTGCTTATTATAGAATTACTAATAAGTAGACGAACAGGGTTACCAACCTTAAAAAGTGTCCCCGTAGTTTTGTCCTCAAGTGTACCTATGCGTAGTTGACGATACCCAGTTTTTAAAAATCTGTAATTTGTGGTATCCTGTGAAGTGAAGGGCAGTGGTTATACGCCTCTTTACATCTGGATAGCTAGTAATAATCCATGTTAAATAGTTTGATCGCTATTAAATTCACTAACATGCCCGACGATATTGTTGATATTTCTAATAGGGAATATGCATGAAATTTTTTTATTTGCAAAATGAAATACTTTTTAGCTCTAAAAAACAATCATAAAATTGTTTTTTAAATATCTTCATCACTGATGAAGTTATAAAGGTTCAACGATTACAATTAGAAAGAGAAGTCTGATATGTTTGACGTCAGATTACATGACGCCTATACAGATGCCATACATTACAGCGTTTTTGCGAGAGGGACAGATATATTTGTTAAAATAATGATAACTCGTTTGTTTTTCGAGTGATTTTGATTCTATTTTCACTGTTAGAATTACAATTTTAAATATTATTAGATAAACTGAGTAGATAATAAATATTTTTTTATGCATATTCCCTATTAGGACTTGTAGTAATTTATTTTGTGTTGCTGCAAGATCGCTATTCTTTTGTTTATTGGTAGGATTGATTGAGTAAGGGTGAAGCCAGATGGGCGTCATTTTGTGAGTTGTGATTCGCGTAAAATGAGTCGGGGAAATTCGGTTTCATAATAAAGTCCAACTCATTTTGCGTTGCCGTGTGGCACAAACAGGACTTTAGTACGAAATCGAATGCAGCGTAAATTCCGCCAACTCATTTTACGCGATTAATAACTCAAAAAATAACGCTCGTCTTACTTCACCCTAAGATTTTTCTCGTTACTGATATTAAGTTTTTAAAGCTGTAATAGCATTGACCATAATATGCTATATGCATTATATTTGAATAGAAGTTACAATTGGTACTAAAGTCATTTAACATCGGGTTATGTGTATTTTAATTTATTGTTTATTTATTTTTTTACTAGCTGACCCGCGCAACTTCGTCTGCGTCACATTTTCCATTTATGCTCAGCTCCTATAAGTCTTAGCGTGATGATATATATATAGCCTAAAGCCTTCCTCGATAAATGGGCTATCTAACACTGAAATAATTTATCAAATCGGACCAGTAGTTCCTGAGATTAGCGCGTTCAACCAAACAAACAAACAAACAAACTCTTCTGCTTTATAATATTAGTATAGATTATTATACATCTCATAACAAATAAGTACAGGAAAAACGTTTATAAAAACAAGTGTCTGTGTGGTCCTATCGCACAGGGCAATCTCTTACAGACAAACTTAGGATGGATTGAACAAAAGAAGTTAGATTTAGGGCGATCTGTTATTACTAGACTAATTAGACATAATTATATAATATATAACAAAATAATATATTTATGTAAATTTTCGTCATATAATGAAAATATTATGTCTTTCTATTAATAGAATAATTTGTAAACAATGAAATTTCTACTTTGTTCAACTTCTTTTCTTTTCAATTATCTAATTCAGCATAACCGTGAGCGACAATCGACCAAGAACCAATTACTTATGCATATTAATTAAATTGTACAAAAACTGCCGTCAAACACTAACAACGTATCGGTCGATGACGTTATCCCGAAAAAACTTCACTATTGCTAATTAAAATCGTTCCACAAAAAAACCTAATTACAAACTTATCTAATACAGTTCAACAAAAGAAAAATAAGACGAAATTGTTTGGAGCAAAAAGTTCTAGAGCTACAAATAAAAGATGGTCTGACTAAAATTCCCTCCTACGCTGATATGATATGCATGAAGGCTGACCATGTAGGTGGCGTTCATTTGCAGTCAAATTTGGACAATTACTATAATTTGCATGAACTAGGTCAGTTTGAAGCACCCAGGACATGAGTAATAGCAATTGTCAAAATAATGAGCAATGAAAAACACGAATTAGGAAAGTAGGTTGAATACTACATTATCTGATTATAACAAATGGATTTCAGTTGAAATATGAATTGAATCAAAGAAAGAAGATTGATATTGATGGCACAGTTGAACTTCACCCAACCTTTTGAATCAAACACAATAAGAATGAGAAACGTGGACCACACACAGCACAGTCCTAATAAAACAAACTGACCAGGAAATTCAAAGAATAGCAATATAAAGGCAAAACCCAATAAAATGGACACACTTAATTATAGACAGGTAGACAAAACAATACACAGAATGACCATAAGAAACAAGAAGTAATGAATTGCGACGGTCTTGAACTAAAAACAATTGCTTTATACTTAAAATTGGCATTGGTATGTTCCGGCGTCCGTGTCTTTACGTCTTTCATACATTAGCAACGGATTCCGAATTTCGAGAATGTGGTAACTGTCAACAGTAACTACTTATCTATTTGATTGTGTGTCTGTTGTGTTCTTTCCTCTTTATTCATCATTATCAACGCCATTGTTATGTACCTATTCATTATTAGTTGGGGTTGCATGTGAGTTTAATTGACAATAGCAGCGACTGCGGCATTGACCTGGGATCGAGAGGTCGTGACTTCGTAAGTGGAGACATCGACTTTAGCTATTGAAACATTGATATGTTCAGAACTATCAAGAGAGGCTTCATCATTAAGTTGAGAAATAATGTTTCACTCCCTCAATGTCTGACAGTCTTTCACTTGAATATCTTTTTTGTCTGTTTTGCTATGGCCTTGTTTTTAAATTTAGATTTTCCTTTGTCACGTGTCCCAAATTAGAATAAAGCCCAGATAAATTCAAGACCTTATGCAATTTTATCTAGAACTAAGCACTGCGATATAAAACGATAAATATTCAGAGCAGAGCGATAAAACGGTGATGATCTAATTTCTGTGAATGACATTATAGGAAATTGGGACAATGACACGGGCAGATTGCATCTGGTCCGTACCGATCGTACTATTGATAATGTTGAGGGCGGCCTCAGAATTGGTCTTTAGTGATGTCATGTTTTAATGTGTGACAATGAGTGGTGTAACGCTTTGCGGTATCGCAGATGAGCAAGGTTGAATTTTGTAGGAAATAATATAGAATACGACTTTAGTTGGCGCTGTTGCTAATGATCAAACTAACTAATGCGTTTTGTAGTTTCGAAATAACTGACGTTTTAGCTTTAACATTCGCTGAAAAAATAAGTGTTATTACTGCACTTATTAATATTTAAATAAATGTGGATGGATGGTGAGAGAAAGGAAGGTCAAAGAAAAGTTGGATGGATTGTGTGAGGAGCAGAGGAGGATACGAAAGAAAAGGGAGTTAGTGAAAGTTTGACGGCTGATGGCAGAGTGGAAGGGTAAAGTGGTGAAAAAAAAATCGTGTTGCGCCGACCCCCAGTAACGTGGGATAAGGGCAGGAAGATGATGATGACTGCACTTACTTATACTGATTTTGACTTACAAACGAAACCAATAAAATAAATGATTGATTCTTTAGTAATCAAGCCTGTCAATCAAACAGGTTGTCATGCTGGTATGCAAAGTTTTAATCACAATTGAAATCAAACCAATGATCAACCTCGAACGTTCGTTCATCCTTCATGGCTCAGACCAGATTCGTATCTACGCGAGCTCATTTAACTTGCAGATGACGGGCCGTCAAACAATACGAACAACATTCGATAAAAAATCGAATATCAGTGACGATGAACTTGTCTCGAGATTCAAGATAGTAATGTGATTTTGATGACTGGCGATTGCTATGCAGAATTGTGTAGCCGAAACAAGATACTTATGATAATCAGTTGGAACAGGATCTGAGGTCAGCAGCTTGGTATTGGCTAAAATGGTGACAAACCTTTGTGTGTAGGCTTTGCGAAACCACAGAGAAACTAAAGAATTGTTGAATGTTTCTTTACGAGTCTAATGCATATTTAAAATACTCTGACTGACTTCAAACGGCAATTGAAATCAGTACAAGATCTCGTAGAATACAAATCTCAATATTGGTGTTGGCCAAAGTTTGTACAAATACAAAGTTCATGTCGGTGGCTAAACATTTTAGAAGTGTAGGTATCATGAAGCATTGCGTCACCATCGCATACAAATTCGCGCCATGTCGCCACGCCCGTAGTTGCCTCTGGACAAATTTTATTTGCTTAGATTGCGAAGGAATTTAACTTCCAAAGCGTTAAACTCGACAAACTAATATAAACCTGTCTTTTATTATGATTTTCTATCTTTGTTTTACACAGGTGGTGGCAAACAGTGATTTATTTGTTTTATAAAATACAGCTGTAATATTAAAATGTTTTCGAGTGCTTAAATAATAATTTTTATGACCATGAAAATGGCCTGTGATTTTGAAATTTTATTAAGAGGTTCTCCACTGGTTACAAACAGTCGAGGCTTGTAAATAGTTTGTTTTGTGAAGTACCTTAGTATTACTCTCGTCTTTAATAGCTGTAAGCCACTTTTCATTTAATTACTACACTTAAGATTGTTGAATGAATATGCGGTAAGCCGGTTTCGAAATGTACTGTTTGTTGTTATTGGGGAATACCTTTTGTTGACAATTTTAAGTGTTACTAATGATATCAGGAACAAAATAGTGATTATGACTCATTTAGAAAAAAAATAATTTTGGGAATCCCTATTAATTAAAAAGGATTGCAAAACTATTGGTATTTCGATATAACAACTAAAGGCGCAAAAACCTGCTGTCTAACCACGAGTTAACCATAAACAATGTTACCAATCAAAATAATTAAATTTAGATTGGAATTGGATCCCATAAGCAATCAGCGGAAAGGAGTTATCAACAATCGACATCATATTGTAAAGACTAGCACCGTTACTACCAACCACAACCGTTGCTCGCAAAAAATATACCAAGATACAGCAAAAACTAGTTCCTATTGCCAACCGAACAACAAAAAAATAAAGGGAATAACTATTGATGGAAGAATATTAAATTAAGAATTCATTTTTTATTTTTATGTGTGGCAATCACTGTATTGTCAATAAAAAAAATAAAAACGATATTTATTGAAGGTGAACGACCTGCAAAATTGTGTTTTCAAGGAAACTATAGGAAGTGTTGTGTTTGGAATGCGTCCGGAAAATAATAATAAAATGTAAGTAACAAGAAAATTATCAGGTATATAAATGCATGTGCAATTGTGCATGCATTTGAAGTTGTAGTCCATCGCTACTATATTATTTATTATAATAAGCAAAGGAACCAATAAATAATACAAAATGAACTGGTTTTGTTAACGTTGGAACAAACACAGGTTTTCAAACTTAACGACCATTTTGACTACAGTAGCGCCACACTTGTTGGCACTTTCAAAAGTTTTTTTTTTAATGAATGAGTTCCTTTGACGAAGTGGGAGTAAAAATAAAACTCCGACGTAAATAAAAAGATAAAAATAACGCCAGTGTGACGTAAATAAACTCTAGAGAACGCTCTATGCTTACGATTTCAAATGTGGAAGCATAGTGTTCTTTTCTTGTTTTTATGTCATAGAATGTTGATTTCTTACCTAATAACTTTTTATTGTGACAATGTTATACTTAATAAAGATCGTTTACATTAAGACCTAGGTAATAATAATAAATACATATACTTGAGCTAAGTTTAAAATCATTCGCCTTGAATCCGAAAATAGTTACCTATTTATTTATCACAGATTTTTTATTGTATCAAGGTTGTTAGATACCAAACGGTAGTGCTATGTTTAGGAACGACACAAATTTGACAGCGAAAAATATTCAAAATAAGAAGGTATTGTAATGTCAGCGACAATCAGTGTCAAAAACTAAAGATTTTATGAGAATTTATGGAAGTTTTTGACAGTTTGCAATTGTCAAAAACCTTCAGAAAAAACAAACGGTTTATTCTTCTACAAACACTTATTTGCACATCGTCCTACGCTGTTAGGTACTGCCTAATTAAGAATATTGGGTCATAACCATAGCCTATAGCGATCTTACACATATAGGTACTTAATTAAAATTAAGGTCACTATACATTTCAAGATCAAGTTAAACTATTTTCATAAGTAATTGAATTTCATAAGTGGTCCAAGACCAATTAGATATTTCGATTGTATGAAAAAATCCAAGTCATTAGGTTGTATGTTGCAACAAGGCCGTGGCGCGTGGGTTGTAAATTAGATCAAGTTTATCAAAGGTTTTATTATAGCAGTAGGTAATGTGCTGTAGGTACTAAACTATTTGAGAAGAGAATTCTAATTCATCATTTGTACGAATAAAGTCTAATATTATTTATATGCTTCTATTTAATGTACAGATGACTCTATTAGAGAGTCTATAATAGATCTATACCAACATTCAAGCAGTTCCGTCGAATTCCTCAAGACGATCAACTTCCACACTTCATAATCAAACCACAATAGTGAATGTACATTTCCAATAAAACATATGTATACATAAACATAGTTATAAAGCAAACAGTAATTTATATATTACATAACATCGCGTACCTACCAACTTAATAAGGCTTTTTTACTACACTTTTACCATAATTCGTGAAGTAATCATGTAAACACGTGTATACTGTATATACTCATAATTATGGTAACATAAATTAATTTAATGAGACGTTCTCTATGTAACAGAAGTAAGGAACAACTTTACGTAATCTGTGACGATATGACTTTGACGTGTGAAATGTAGGCGGGAATTGATAATTTGTCACGTTCCGTTTTGTTAGAATTGAACAAGTTTTGTTCAGGTGCATTTTGAAGGCTGATGCAGTTGGAAATTTCTTTTTTTGTAGATTTTAGTAAAAACCTTACTTTCATAGTCATAATGTTTAAGAAAAACCAGCGGGTTCTAGAAGCTTGATTTCTGGTTTTTGGAAAAGGATTCTTTTGTCTGATTAATTTCGTAGTGATTGAAGCGTTTCTCTGGGAGTTGTCGAGCTTCATGTCAGCGCTTTTGTCGTGGTCACTATTATTGGTTCTGGCTCCCAGGACTTGCAGTGTTTGGACATAGTGTGGACTAACGAAAAATGTCCAAGGAGCTAAATAAGAGTCGAAAATTTGTGTTGATGTTCATAATTTTTGATTATGGGAAATACCATTAGGCATATGATTTGTAAAACTTCAAAAAGAGCATAAAATAAATTTGTCAAACAGTTTCTCATTATTTGCGAAATAACTACAATATTGATATTACATATTAAAAAGCCTACTTCGTAACAAAATAAAAGGGTTACAATTATTATAACTTACGCAATTTCATTCATAAAAGTTTTCTATTAATGTCTCTATACAAAATAATATCTTTCACAATTTACTGCAATATAGACTCTATTCAAAGGTACCACTGAACTTATTTCTATGCAAAATATTTTAAGTGTAACGATATATAGGTATTTATTACATGAATCGAATCATATGAGGTTCAACCTGTAATTTTCCTTTCACTGTTGGCAACTGATTTTACTATTCTATTCAACTTTCTATTTAATACTCTACGTGCTCCTCTATTACGTAGTTACACTAATAAAAACATTATAATGAAAGCTTTAATAAGAACACTAACGACTATTACATCAATAAAACTTGTTTGTTTGCGATTTTCCTTTTAATTTTGCGCACAATTTTGTGTGAAGAAAACTTGTCTTTAAAATGTCATCACGATTCCAAAAACTATGACTCATTAATTTTTTAATTATCATATACCTATAATGTTTTCACATGTGTTTCAACTTTGTAGTGTGGGACAGAAAACATTGATCAAACAGTAGACATTTAAATGTAACACGAGATCTCAAAAAGCAAAAAAAAAAAAAAAAAAAAAAAAAGCAAAGCATACTTTGCATGGCCCCAAAAATATTTAATAAATTACCAAATGGAATTAAGGACCTAAATTTTATTCAATTTAAAAAAAAGTTAAGACATTTATTATTGGAAAAATGCTATTATACTGTTGACGAATTCATTAATGATAAATTGTAAGTTATTTGACATTGTTTTATTTTTTTATGGTTATTATTATTGAATTTTGACATTGTATTAATTGTATTTTAATTCCATAAATACGACATTGATATTTATTTAATTTTGAAATAATTATCATCTTAATTCCATCCAATTGACATTGATTTTTTTTTTTTTTTTTTTTTTTTTTAGTTTTGACATTGTATTATTATCATTACTCAATTTTTTATTTTTTTTTTGAATTCTTTGTTTTGTATTGCTCGTTTTTATTTACTGTCTTAAGTTATGTTGTGTTCTTTTGTAATTATTTAAATTAAAGATGTGTAGTATTGTTTTATAAAAATCACTAATGACGTAAATGAGTGTACACCTTTAAGGTAGATTTTTTGAGGAACGAATGGTTTATTTTTAAGATCTCATGTAGTATGTACCAAAAATCACACCAATAAATGAATCTTTGAATCTTTGAATCTTTGAATCTCATTTACATACCTACATACTTAATTAACTTATTCTGACGTATTCCATTAATAACCTAGGCAATAATTTTCTATTCATTAGGAGTAGAAGAATATCAGTATTACAGTAGCTATTATATTTTATGAATAAATTAATCCTAAACCATGAGGATATTATTGATAGAATATAAATAGCTCCAGTTCATATCCCAATAAAAAAAACACTCAATGAATATCAAAACGGAATCAAAACAACATCTAATAAATTGCAGTACGATTCTGTAAACATTTCAAAGTGAACACTTACGACAAGTGAGCTGTCAAACCATACAAACAAGATGACGTGATAGCTTACTTGTCGTTCACTCCACCTGAGTGATGATGAACATGAAGATGTCAACAGCCGGTTGATTCTGTTGACATCTCACCGTGATCACTTAGGTGAGTGAACGACAATTGAGCTGCCATGCCATCTTGTTTGTATGGTTTGACAGCACACTTGTCGTTCACTTCGCCTAAGTGTTCACTTCGACATGTTTACAGAATCGCATTGCAGAATCGACCGGCAGTAAGTAACTCGACTCAGAATTATAGCGAACATCACCAACTGACAATTGACAGCAATAGCGTCGAACAACATGTAACAATCATTAATTAGCGACTAGTGAGGCGTCCAACAAATTCACTTAGGTACTTGTCTTCTTCGTTTCGAGTCGATGGTGAACCGTAAAAAATTTTAGCCCAGCAGGTACTACAGGCACGTATTCTACTCCGTATCACCTATCCACTAAGAAAAAATGACAATACGATTTGACAGTAACTGTCAAAGAATGAATGAGAACACGATTTGACAGTAACTGTCAAAGAATGAATGACAACACGATTTAGCAGTTACTGTCAAATAGTGTTGTCATTCATTCTTTGTTTGGGTTCGGAGTAGAATACGTCCGCAACTAAGCCCGAAACGACAAACTTCAGGCTTAGAGAGTAGCCCCCAAGAACGCAAAAGGCATAAGGAGGAACACGGATGGGTTTTAGTCAGTTAGAGTCTGACACTCCCTTCTGCCCCGCCCAAAGCGGGAGAAGCTTTCAGCTTTCTACGTCCAGTAGTTTCGGTTGTGCTTTGTCTGTCAGTCAATCTAAGTCACTCGATCAGTCAGAAACGGAACAATTTTATATATGTCACCGGAGAATGGCAGACTCCGTAAGATTGTAATGAACCTTGATCAGATTTTATTTTCTCGATATTGTATTGAAAAAACCGTCTTATATATGACTAACTGCACGTCCCGACTTCTTACGGGTATACTCTTTATTTTAAAGCCTATGTTCATAGGGACAGTCCATTCTACACATTCGTGAAAGAATTTTTTAAATCGGTCCAGTAGTTTCGGAGCCTATTCAATTTAAACACACAAACAATGAAATCTTTCATCTTTATAATATTAGTGTAGATAGTTCCCATCCAAAATCAATAGTTGTCAATCTATCCGTGTCCTATTTAGAAAAAGAAGTTTACAATTAAACGCGATATTTTACAAACTTACCTACAGTTTTCCATTTTTGGGCGACATATATAAGGATAATAACAAAGTGGCCACGCTGAGCCGCATTTGTGGAGTAGGTACTAGTGCAAAAGAGATTGACGTGTAAAAGAGTTATTTACAACCTACTTACAAATAAATATCATTAAACTCAGTTACACAAGATGTGTGCGTATTTTTTGTCATGGCACGAACTTGTCAATATGTACTAAATAGTTCCATGCTAAATGCCATGCAGGTGATAGGGTCTATAGCTTTAAAATATCAGCTATAAGATATCAGGTGGCTAACTTTAACAATCCAACCATGTAGCAGGTGTAGGCAATAAATAGCACAGAATATAATAGTACTGACAGAAATAGTAGACACTAAGTGTCATCATCTGCCTAGCCTTTTCCCAACTACATATATTGGGGTCGGCTTCCAGTCAAACCGGATTCAGCTGAATACCAGTATTTTACGTGGAGCGGCTGCCTACCAGACCTCCACTACCCATTAACTGGGTCACACGGTACTCCTTGGCAAGACTGGTGTCAGAGATTTTCTGGCTTCTGACACCAGTCTCACAATAGTAGTCTCACTAGGTGTAAATACAAGTAAACGTCTTTTATAAGATGAAGCACGCTTGCCTAGAAGTAACCTATTCACTCTTGAATTAATGACTCCCAGGTTGTAGCTATCAGGAAACACAGACTCCGGCAGGGAATTCTACTCCTTAGCTGTTCGCACAATGAATGTATTCCCAAAATATTTTGTGCGTATAGGTGGCATGTCCACCATGTAGGTACCGGTGGCGCGTTATAATTTGCATATCAGCAGACTCATACTGCCGGCTATACGGGAAGTTCTAATTTCGATGGTTTTCAAAGGTAGCACTTATGAATTATTAAAACTTAATTCATTGTTCCTGTATAAGGTTGAATGGCGGAAAGATCCTCGACCTTTACCAAGGCAGAACTTGTCACGTTTACCGAGGAAATTACACTTTATTGTTTGTAATAACTGAGTTTAAATCGGAATTTAATTGATTAGAAATACCTGTGATCAGGGTTTTTGCTGTTACTTCCGTTTACCAAGGCTTTTAGAATTCTAGATATAGAAAATTGATTTAAAAAAGTATAGATAAATACTGACTTTTATAAAAAAATACCTGTTCAGGTTTCTACGATAGGTAAATGGCACAGCCCCATTCTCTATTGGGTAACTTAGCAGTTTGCGTTTGTTCACCGTATCAGCAGCGTAGCCAAGAAGTAGCTTTTAGAGCGTTAAGGGCGTAGCCGTGGCATAGCAGATACTACGTGGTGTAGCAGAGACTATACGGCGTAGCAGAGGTTACACGGCGTAGCAGCCTACGTCGCGTAGTAGGTATTACACGGCGTAGCAGAGATTACGCGACGTCTACAAGTTCGTACTTAACCATTATATAGTTTCGAAACATTAGGGAAAATGTAATAATATCGGGAAAATAGACTACACACACACAGATACAGTTAAACGCAAACATAAACTATAGGTACACTAACAAGCATTAGACAAAATCTACGCAAATCCATAGACACATTACCATTCGCAACGCGCTATAAACTACCGCAGAACAGTAAAACTTAATAGACAATTGTATAAATTGAAGCGACAGTAACTTTAACGTTCCGAATCACATTATGGGGCATGAAATACAAGGTGGCTGGACCACTGTATATTCAAATTATACTCGTAAAATAACTACTGAGATCAAGGCTTTTATAGAAATAAATAGTGTGTGAAGGTAAGGAAGGGAACAGAGCTGCCAATGTATCATCACCACGTCGTTCACTCTCTTTTGTTTTCATATATTTTGTTACAAAGTTCATCCTCAGTATTTAGCACAAACAGACCGTCTGCGCGAGCGAGAGAATCGTGGCGAGTTGACGTTTTGTCACTCATCGAATCGCCGCTATAATATCGCCGCGTGGAGACACGTTCATAGAGTTGAACTTTTCTTTTAATTAAATTTTGATTGACAAGGTAAATACATACATTATTATCTATGTATAAAATTAATCCCTATTTCCATTTGTCATCGCATCACGCGTGAACGGCTGGACCCATTTCGCTCAATCTTTTTTATTTTGTTTGTTATTGTCAGGAGATGGTTCTTATGCAAGAAAAAAGTAAAAAAAGTTGCAGTTTACGAAAGCGAAGCCGCGGGGGACAACTAGTAATAAGTAAATATTAACGAAAAATAAGATACATTTAAACTCCTTCAATCTATCGGCTTAGTCTTTTGCCAACTATGATGAGGTCGGCTTCCAGTCTAACCAGATGCAGTTGAAAACCCACCCATATTTGACATGGCACAATTGTTTAATCTGACCAAATCCATCTGATTTTCCCTATACTTTAAATTGTATAAAAGTGGAATAAAACCTTAACTAAACTAAATAATTTCGTCACAGGTTTACAGCAGAAATCAATAAGAAAAAGTGCGTTTTCATCATCAACATCATCCACAGACCGACCTCGCCTACTGCTGAGCTCTATTCTTGTGCAGATCCCTACGACCCCAAGCCAGCCTTATCCAGATTCTAGCCACAATGGCAACAAGGAAAAAGTACCTACTTCCAAAGAAACCCTCGGCAAATTACTGTCTAATCTCACCTTGTGCAAATATCTCTTTAATCCTGTCGCTAAAGAATGCCTGATACTTAGATAGTAATTGTAAACATACAGTCCTTGATACTGTTTCTAATTAGACCAGATAATACAGCGAATGAGATTACACAATATCGGCTAATGAGATTACACAATATCGGCTATACAAGAATTATATCGTGAGAAATCTACGGTACTAAATAAATAATTATGAATCCCTCAACGGACTTAATCCGTATTGGTTACGTTATGCTGTTTTGGTTCTTAGTCGAATACTTCAGATTAGATACAATCCGGTTGTAAACTAATCGAATTTAATTTGTATTAAATTTAGTAGGAGGAACTTGATCGCTATAACAGCAACTAAAGCAACAGTTCTAATTTGACATTTGTATCCCCCTTTACCGCATCTTAGTAGGTACTACACTACATCTGTACATCACCACGTCAAAGATATGAATAACGTCGATCAGAAACAGGTAAAACCTCTTTAGGGTTCCCTCGACTAACGGTCAAAAATCGATTCCAGTGCAAGCCCACATCATTGAGAAGACCACACAAATTAACACAGTACAAACACTAATGATATTCAAACAAATCGCGGTCTCGACCTTGTGAGACAAACTCGTCGGGCAGCGTATCATCGGATCGGCGCAAACGCAGTCCCGTTAGCAACAATCTCATTCGGTATAACGGGTGCCCTCGCCCGAATGGCTGCCACCACTGGACCTGCGCACTTGCACGCTAGAGTAAACACTCCGATGTTGACTGCAATTGAAGAAGGTTGTCACGGATGTATGGCTTGTATGGCTATCGGATGAACCATGAATGAACCGCAATTCTGAATGTGATTGAAAACAGCTTTGTTATAATTGTAAAGCATTCGCTATGAATGGCTATGATGATTACACGTTCGATCCGGAAAATTGGATTACAACTAACAATAAGCCTGGCTGTTATTATGTAAACAGAACGATTAAATCTTGTTAGACCCACCCAAGAAATAGAGATGTTCGATTTATCAAACGTATGAATAAAATTGATTCGGCACACCATTAGTAAGCAAAGAATACAACTATCCTTTTTTACAAGTCAACCAAGCCTTTCTAGCCACATGCACGATCATAATTCATACGTCGCGATTTGCAAATGTACACAGTCACTTGAGATCCTCCGTTATCAGGTTGCCAGGTACCAATAGTTCAAGTGTTCTTACTTGAGTACCCTCTTGTCAATGAGGCGCCCACGCTTCCAAAACTTGAACCAGTGAATAAAGAGAGCATAGAAAGGCAACCAGAAGCAATAAAGAACAAAAAAAGACATGAAATGGTTGGCTTTACTATTAAAAACCAGCTTATCGATAGCACTGGAACTTCTGGAAGAATACAAGCAGTTGTGGATGACGAAGAAACGTCAAATGCATAACGTTCAATTAATCCAATTATACCTTCTGCCTTTATCTATTCAGTGTTCATAACTGTAAGCCTAGAAGCCTGTAATATCAACATAGGCCGCGGTACTAATATCATCCTTTATGTATGCTATGCAGCTATCCTATACTAGTTTTCCTGCCTAGTTTGTCGTACTGACCTATTTGCCATCGATTTTTTCTTCGTGCTTATTGATCAGCTGACTTCTAATGATTTAACTTTTACTTACACCACCATCCTTGGTCACGTAAAAATAACATTAAAGAATAACAAGGAAATAATTCGGTAGCAAAAGTAACGCTACATTTTCGCCGCTGGAATTTCACGGTATGCCAACAATTTTACAAAGTACAGGAAAAAGGGCGATCAGACAGTTAAGTGCAAAAAACGAGCGAAACCAATTTTCTCAGCAGGTTTCTTGGAAGCTACAGAGATTTTTTGTATTTTATAAAGTAAATACTCTCATAGACTTGTGTTAAAATCTTTAGAGCTGCCTGTCAAAGGCTTTTGTAGCGCCTAGTGCTCGTCTTAATGTATCGTTAGATTTGGCAGGTTTCTCTCAGTGATCCTAAGTGCAATGGCCGCTTGATACGACATTATCTGCCGCGTAATTCTTTGTGGGGCTCGTAATAGTTGATTCAGCTTTATCTTTTGATGCACTTGTATTCATTACATCAATTTAGACACTCAGAAGGATTACATCATTGTTAATTTTATAAGATTAATTCTTTGTTAAGAAATAATTTAATGTTTCTCTAAGTAAAGAATAACGGCTAATAGAAAATGAGATTACGATGTTACTTAAAATGGATCTAGTTTTCATGCATAATAATCATAAAAGTAAAAGTGAGTTTTGAGAGTAAAAGGCAATTTTGCGAGTTGAACCATCAAATTGTTTATGAGATCTTGACGGGTCGGCTATCAAGCGCGTATGTAGATTAATAACCTTCAAACTGATTTGCAATTCCAGAGGTGCGGCTGCGGCTTCAGAACTTAAACTTGAGAAAGGAAGGTTACGTGGAGCTTTAGCAAGTTGAGAAATTGCGATGGCAGCATTGGTTTCGAAGTGTCCGGTTTTCTCAACAAAACCTGTTGTTAATATGGAATGCGGGCCCAACGCTGACGTACGAAAGTTCCGATACAAAACACGGCGTGTGTAATGTCGATTGCTTTCTTACAACCAATTAATCGATTCTATCTGAGTGCGCCGCGATTGTAGATTTCACAACAGATTTATTGGATAATCTCGATTTATGGCGAGCGTGCGGAGCAACGGAAGATATTTACGAGTATATAAATAACTATATTGTCTGAGTTGAATATGATGATGAGAGTGTCGGAGGTGTGAATGATGGCGAGGAGCCTATAATTATTGTCAACGGTTAGACGTGTAACTGTTAGCGTTATAATAAGTCCGTTAGCTGTGCGTCCGCGTGCGATACATATTTGAAATTGCTGAACATATCGAGCAGTATGTTTGCAGTAGAAAACATTGTTTGTTCAATACCAGGAGTGCTAGTTAGCTCAGTAATTTTGTACGGTATAAATACAAAGACTAAAAATCTAAATATAGATGCTCGAACCGCTAGAACAAACAATTTGATGAAGCAAAAGCTCACAGACAGTCAACAGTAAGTTAAGCAAGTAGCTGTTTCTATGAATACTAATTGATATGAAGCAATGAATGAAACGAAATCGTTTCTCCAATTCAATTCCATTGAAGCAAATACAAACATAACTACAAACGCGGTGGTCACAATCGGTCCCTTGAGCATTGGCTTTTGATTGCCATTACCTCACTGAAGTTTTGGCGCTCACGACTTTATTGGTTCATTGGCCCCAAGATTGCTCGGACTGGGCTTTAAGAAACCTATTCCAACATATACTTATAAAATAAACATTAGTTTTGAAATTAAAGCTTCAGAAAGTATCTTTGGCAATAAAGATTTGTGCTCAAACGCAGAAGATGAAATCTTTCAACAGACTTATTCAGGAAATTAAGAAAAGATATAAAACTCAAGCAAACGGTATTCCATTTCATCAATGAATGTATCTTCTCTCAATATTTCATTCAACGCGTGTGTTTATTACTCTGCTTGTTACGATTTGACCCTATTCCGTTGAGTGCCTTCGTCATAGTGTTATAAACATTTATAGATATGACGGTTATTATAGTCATGTCGTGTAGGCCTTATCATAGAATAGACCAGCCAATTACGGAGCAACTCGTTAATACCAAATACCAAATGTTTTATACAAAAGAAGACTGACAGACTATTAAGTTTAGAGGAAGATCAAAGAAAACGTAATTGGATAGAGGATGAAATAAAACAAAGAAGATGTAAGAGTTGAAGGAACAGTAGGAGAAAATACAGGGGACCAAGACAGCCAAACTAACAAGGAAGACCTGAAAAATAATAAACATGCAGTGCCGTAGAGAGCCAGACGACCACTACGAAGAAGAACAATAATAGAGCCTCATTAATTATCAGATGTGATCAAACAACAAACTACCTACTAATGAGGAAAGAAAGAAAGAAAATCATCTGCCTGCCTTTTCCCAACTATATTGGGGTCGGCTTCCAGTCAAATCGGATTTAGCCAAGTACCAGTGTTTTTCAGAAAGAATGAAAGAAAATAAAAGAAAGAAACCTAGTCTGTTTGGTAGACACAGAATCTCCCTAAACACAATAGAACAAGAAGCTGACTAACTTACAACTGCACAGGAATCAGTTAAACCTAAAATTGAAGTGCTGTATCTTCCTCACTCAAAAATATTATATTATAAAGTTTACGGTTGTGCGTAGCGGTTGCATGTGAAAATGGAGAAACGGGCTCAGAAAAAGTGAACAAAATGGATTCGTTACGGTGTAAACGGTTATTGACACCGGTGTTTGGGATGAAATATTCAATGTTATGCCCTTTAGATCTAGTAACCTAGTGATAAACGAGCTTTTGTTTTTATTTAATTTTACTCAATATTCTTTCTTGTTATTTTTGTGCTATTCTGTAAAATCTCGTCGGAATACTAGTAAAAGGAAACTGTCAATTCCTAGTATTTTGGTGATATTAATCTTATACTGACATTTATAGCAAAGTAGCTTCGGCCAGCGGCTTTGCCCGCGTGATCCCAAGGGAACATATTGGAAGATTAGAATAAAACATAGGCTATATATATAACCTATGTTTTATTCTAATCTAGACTATAATCTACCTCTGTTCTAAATTTTATGAAGATCCTTTCAGGCGTTCTGACGTCAAAGAGTAACAAACTTCAACCCTCGCAAACTTTCGCATTTGTAATATCAGTTTCTTATATTATACTAGCTGTCCCCCGCCCGCGGCTTCGCTCCCGTCAACTGGCTACCCTACTTACCCATTTTTTTAAACCTTTCCTGTATTCAGGCAAACTAAACAAAAAAAGAATTACCGAAAACGGCCCAGCCGTTCTCGAGTTTTAGCGAGACTAACGAACAGCAAATTCATTCTTATATATAAAGATAGTTAGATAAAATTCTGATTTAGAACATTTGTTTTTCGTAGAGCTTATCATGTCTACCCTCATAATTTATCTTTGAAAAACAAAAATTCAATACCTAAAAGCAGAAGCTTAGAAAGTCTAAAATACAATTCACTTAAAGCCAGCCATATTCATAATTCTATATCATTAAATTGGCACGAAGTTGACAAACGATCTGAGTTAGTTGAAGCCTGTGGCCGCCTTGTTAGGAAACCGGAGCTAGCGCTGACATATTTAGATTATTTGCAGATGCCAACTGACAGATTCGTGATAATATGCACTTAAATTTCTTGAATCAAATTCCTACATCACCTGCTGTTATTTATATTTAATAAATAACAGCAGTGCGATTCTGTAAACTTGACGAAGTGAAGGCTTGGGTGAAGTGATCACGAAGTGAGATATCAATCCATGTAGTCAAGATGGAATGACAGCTCATTTCGTGATCACTTATGCCAAGCCACCTCGACATGTTTTCAGAATCGATCGGCAGGGGATTTAAACTTACACACAACACAAGTTAAGTTTCCAATTAGAGTGATCCGGCTTCTTCTGGGTAAGCTCGCTTCATCGTCGTCTATAATATCTTTGTCATCTCTGACTTAGACTAGAGTCAAGAACAAACCCATTTCAAATAAAAAACATAACTTTATTTAGACGAAATAGTTCCATTGATAAAGGAGGATGTGCAATATTTTCTCCCTATTTAAAAGCTACTAAACGGTTTTGATGTTGCATACCTATTGGTTATTTGATGATAAACATTAAAGTGTTGATTTAACCGAAATAAAGAGTTAAATAGTTCTACACTATAATATGCATGATTTCTGTGCAAAAACCAAAGAAACGTGACAAACTCTGGGACAATTAAAATTACTTCCAACGACAGTGCGTGAATCGTGATGGACAATTACGAATTATAGACGATTCAGTGCAAATTTCAATCGATAGTGTCACGTAAAAGAAAAACTTGAGTAAGAATAAATATCTTTCACATCTTGTTCGGTTCAGTTCGTCCTAGGTTCGGAGGCAAGTTTAGTACTAGTGGTAGATCCTTACCAGCCACCTTATGCACTGGCTCATCATTTAAGTGTAGCCTCATCAGTACCTGCCTGGCCTCTTCCCAACTATATTGTGGTCGGCTTCCAGTCAAGCCGGATTCAGCTGCATACCAGTATAAGTAGTTGCCTCATGTTATTCTTAAAATCCTAATCCTAGGTATCTTGTATTATAAACGCAAAAGTAAGTTTGAATTCTACGCTTTCGCACCTAAAAGCTAGTTTACTTTGTTTATGCCACTAATAACACCTAGGTACCTAAAAATCATGTATTAGAAGAAGCCTTTACCCATCAGTAGTCAGTTGGCTAAGGCAGGTATAATAATTTAGAACAACAAATTATAAACTTAAAACGAAACAATTTCACTTAACAATAACAAACAACAGCCGAGGAGGTAAACACTAAAGGAACTGCGTTGTTCATATTCTGCGAATTTTTTAACAACGCGTCGATATTTTAGTTCAGCCATCAATTCTGCTAGATTCGCATAATGACGCAGTTATGTTAATATAATGTGTTGTTTTGTTTATACATTCTTGGTCACGAAGTTGAGTTTTAAGGTGCGCTTAATATGGCAATAATTTATTATAAGTATTCAATCTTATTTGACACGTCGTAGAAGACAAACATTTTGAAGAAAAAATCTATGACTCCATCTATTTGTAAGAAAAGACAGGAGTCTTCAACTATTGTTGGATGACTGTGAATTTAACCCATCATGCATGATGAGTAGGATCACTAAGCAATTAATCGTTTTTTTATGATAGACTCTACTACGTCACATAGTTATTTATAAATAATAATGATTGAATTTACATACATAAAAAGTATCCTTATCATCAATATTTTTTACACGAAAATCAATGACCACACCTTACAAAAATAGGTGGAAGAGATTTATCGCTACGAAAAATAACTGGATTTAAACAAGTTAGGAAGCATCGATAAAAGGATCCATTGACATGGCAGCTGAACGAGTGACATTTAAACGACCTTGTCAATAATTTCGTATCGTAATTTGTAAGTTAGCCTTACGAATTACCGTTCTGTTTACTTTGGGTTGGTTACCTTATATGAACTGTCGTAAACTACAATTTCATCTTGCAACACTACTGGTTCACTTGATCAAGGAAATAGTGAAAAAGATTTTCACATTAAACCTATTGACTAGTAGGAAATGCCTAAGACACTTAGTCTGCCTGTGTACATTTTATGTGCGTAAAGAATGAAATAAACCTTCTAAAATAATTAAAAAATGATCTAATAGAAAGAAATTAAAACTTTGAAAATGTTGCCTTTTACAACTTACTTTCTAGAACAGTTAATTTTTTTTTGTGGCCGTGTCGGAAGATATGAAAAGACGATCATCCAAAGATTGATAATTTTCAATATAAGTTTTTCTCTCTACAATAAATAATCAAAGAAGCTATTGGCGTTCGGCAATAAAAATGACGGATTATTAAATTGAAATCGTGTAAGAAAGCCGTTTTTATTCTATAAAAGTACACTATCCCAAACAAGTTAAAATGATATCGAAAAATTGAACATACAAAAAATTTTGTTTCAAGAATGGAAACACAATGCCGAATTTCATTTTTTTTCTGTAATTTAAAATAAAAGCGGCTAGTTTTTATTTGAAATAAGAATTGGGACAAAAGAACAGAGTCTATTTTAAACTAGTTGTGATTGCCAACCGAACAATACTTCCATTGTGGCTAATGGGAAAATTAAAATTCCTCATGCACAACTTTGTGGCGAAGGCCGTACATAATGAACTAGAACATGTCAAGGCTTCTGCATACACCAAGATTGGTACTTAAATGGCACTCTTTTTAACTGTAGGTACAACAAAAAGTGGGTTTCCAGGCTTTGATTAATTTAAATTGCGTTGCAGGTGCGTTGATTGACAGTAGGTACCCATTAAGCGGTCATGAACCAGCAAGAACAGCACTAAAAAGTTTGCACGTCAGCTGTACCAAAGTGCATAATCCTTTTATTATTTCTTACAGATAGATTTCACATTAAAACAAACGTGATAGTCACACTCTTGAGAATGCTTTAGCCAAACTTTTTTCTCAATTTTTCAAAAAATTCAATAACAAGCGGTGACATCATCGGCGTCCATCTTGAAATCCCGTGTTTAATTGCAAATATAATTAACGCTCACATGAATGCTATTAAGGCAACGAGCGAAGTAGCTCGACCTTGAGGTCTATTTAATATTGCTGGTTAATTGCGCAAACAACGCCTAGAGCAAATATCCAAATTGAGAGACTGTCAAACCAGTAATGATATCTTAAACTTGTGTTTGACCGCGGCATTCTTTTATTGTGCCTCTGTAGGATTTGCATTAATTTGATTAATGTTTGTGATGTCTTTAAATATTGCGCAATTGATATATTTGATTTATATACTTATTTATGGTACCTATCGATTTTATGGTATGCTCGTAAGATAGATAGTTTAGTTAGTTTTAGTTTTGGGAACACATTCATAGTGCGTACCTACAGCAAAGGAGTGGAATTCCCTGCCGGAGTCTGCGTTTCCTGATAGCTACAACCTGGGAGTATTTAAGTCAAGAGTGAATAGGTTACTTCTAGGCAAGCGTGCTCCATCTTTGACCGCATCATCGCTTACCATCAGGTGGGATAGTGGTCAAACGCGTGCCTATGAAAAGCAAAAAAAAATAAATATTATCTGTATTTTACGTCTCCCTAACGTAATGAATTTCATTGCACGAATGGGTAAAGTATTTCATTCAGATTTTTGCCGTCGAAATAATTTGAAAGACTCAAGAAAAGGCTATTAAAAAAGATTGGAAGTGAATATTGATATTTATACCACGATCAAACGATTACTGTGGAAATAAAACTGTTAGCCAAGCAAACGATACCGCTTATCGGTTAAGTAACCGGCTATAAATATAGGTAAATATAAGTAACCGATTAATGTGCAATGTGGGTAAGCATAGATACACATGTATTGCAAAATGGATGTCAATGTCGCTCGCGCTTGCCTATGAGACGCAGAAGAGATGTTGCATGTATTGCTTAAGTTGTCAGGAAATCTTGTAAGAAGAAGATCTCTGCCAGTTGATTATGATTGAGACATCATGAAATACTTATTTCTCACTTTTATAACGAACTAGCTATCCCTCGCGGCTTCGCTCCCGTCAACTGCATTTTTTTAATGCTTTTAAACCTTCCCTGTATTCTGGCGAAGTAAACAAAAAAAGAATGACCGAAATCGGCCCAGCCGTTCTCGAGTTTTAGCGAGACTAACGAACAGCAATTCATTTATATATATAGATAGATAGATAGATTAAATCTCCTACCTTGTTGAGAATAGGGTTCACCTGAATGTGTGTGTTAGTCATTCCTCTGTGGTACCTTTTTCTCTGGAAAGGGCCTGAGTAGTATCTAATAGTGGCACACGTTGGTAGGCGATTTATGTGAATGTGTCGAAGGACCACGACAGAAGTGCCCATTATCCTTTCATGCTTTTCTACAATTTACTAAAGAAAACTACATAAAAACAGATTTGATTTAAATTATATCACAGTATTTCTTATCAAACTCTCTGTCGTCCGTTACAAATTAAATTCCACGCTCTGGTAGGTAATGAAAGCAAAACTTCAATTTCAAGAGCTTATCTTCTAAACAAATTGTAATAACCGATACTGGTAAGGTAATCGATTACGACAGCTACATGGAGCTTGTGGGCGGTAAACATGACAGTTTTCAAAATGATATGGTTACTAGCTATTTATGCCAGACTGGCAGTTTCATCTAAAGGCCTGCCTGCCTAGCCTTTTCCCAACTATATACGGGTCGGCTTCCAGTCAAACCGGATTCAGCTGAATACCAGTATTTTACGTGGAGCGGCTGCCTACCAGACCTCCGCAACCAATTAACTGGATACTTCTTGGCAAGACTGGTGTCAGATTTTCTGGCTTCTGACTATCCGTAACGACTGCTAAAGATCTCCAAATGACAGCCGGGACCAACAGCTTAACGTGCTTTCCGAGGCACGGAGGAAACTCGGTATGTTAAGATGGTCACCCATCCACAGACCAACCTCGGCAAGCGTTGCATAACCTTGAAGATCGACCTGTGCGGCTGTTATTATTTAGCCACGAGCTCCTCCAGTTTCTTCTAAATGAATTGATAAATTATCGTGTGGTGCTAGCTTATATTAATGTTTATTGTTACCTACTAGATAGCGTACAGTCAGTAAAATTTTTGATCATCATCATCATCAGATCAGCCGAAACACTGCTGGACACAGGAATCCCCCAAGTAAAGTCAAAGCCAAAAATAAATGTTTATTTAAGTTAGGCCATTAAACGGCACTTTTGAACGTCACCGTTACGTTTAAATTGATATATAAAAAAGTGACTCTACTGTCCATTCGGAAAGGTAGATTCTGATGCAGAAGAAGAGACAAGAAACTCCATAGAGAGAAGAGAAGAAACTCCTATATCGCCACAATAACCGGCGCTGTGCGACTCACATCAGGTAATATTCATTCATTTAGAAAGAAGAAAGAAAGAAAAATGTTTATTTGGGACTAGCACAAAACAGACAGAAGCAGAATACATTAAAACTAACGATACGTATAATTATTACTTAAATTAACAATTGTAACATTGGATTGATCTGTGCGAGGCCAAAAAAGGTCCCTATCTCAGCATGTGCTGCGATATTTAATTTAAGGCGCGTCCCCGAGCAAAACGCAGCGCTAGCCGTTTTTTGTGCAGTTTTTTGGAGCTATCTACTCTTTATCCAAAAGAAATATCAACTAATAAAAAATACATTAAATTTCTACATAATCTTGGCTTCAAAATGGTAGATTTTATTTTTTATTACTAAGTATAATGTTTAAGTAATCTCCTCACAACGAAACCACAGAAATGAGAAAAAATTACTGAAAACATGCATCTTCTCGAAAACTAACAATTATTTTGATTTTGTACTTACACTAATTGATAGGCAATTTAATTATGAACATTTTGGTAGAAGCATTTTTTTCAAACGACCAAAATTAGATTTTATAACAATTTTATTCAACATTCTGAGCGTATTCGCTATTGTATCTCTTGCGCTGTAATTGAGGGAAAAATGCTCAAGGTTATTTGGTCAGGGTACGGCCTTAAATATAAATAACACAGCGCTGGTGTTATGATAGGGCCTGTGATACCATGGACGCACTTACGTAACACATCTATATTAATAGATAAAAATAAATAAAATGATTATAAAATAAAAATTGAAAAATGAAACATTATTATAATACAAAATACACACATACAATAAAATAACGCAATATCGACCAACGCTCAAAGGCCCAATGCTCCAATATCATTTGTAAATGTCACAAATGACGGAACGCGCGAGCCCCCGAGCGTCACAGTGGTGGGTCGTTGTCGAATTTTAGACGGACGAAACGCAACCGTTTTCGCGACGACGGAAACATTTAGCGTTCGTTGTACATTTTCCAAGATCTACTTAAGACACTAGTACTAATACTCATCATGAACAAACTAAGAGGAAATCGTAATCAGAAGTTATCTCAAATACAGATAAAATCATCAATTTTCTTTCAATTTAGAATTTGTACGTAACATCAATTTTATGCATCGATGTCCTGTTGCACCAACCGGCCAACCGCAACTAGTCTTCAAAATTAAACCTTTTTTTACTGTGGAAGGTAAAATGCACAGAGTACGGAATCGCAGGCGTGTCTAAATACGTCATTAGACACAATACTTTCTTAGACGTCATTTAGGGCTGTCAAATTCTGTATGTCATTTGGATCGTTGTGCGATTACATGCTGAAATGATTAGTTCGTATGAAAAGTGTCAACTATGCTGCCGCCAAAGCGTCTTCTTTATTGTCGTCATCCCCAGCCTTCCTACTCCTCACTTTTGTGCTGATACAGTAGTCCTCATCTACCCGTATATTCTACTCGCGCTGAAAACAAAGTCCTCTGTCTATCTCACGGGACGACAAAGCGTCGTGTTACTCTATGAAAGACTCAATAGGCTAGATTCCATCATCCACAAATTGCAAAACTATTTAGTCCGTCAGTTAGAGTATTGAAAAATAATGGACACGTATTTTTTGTTTTTGTAAATCAATGAACATTGACAAAGATAAAACGCATCAAAACTCGGGAGTGGGGGCTCGTGACGTCACGACCCGCAAAAAATTATGCCAGAGCGTGACGTATTGAGAATTTTAAAAGCGTCGTAACTTAACGTCAATTTTGGTTCCCGTAACAAAAGAAAAAATACGTGTCAAATATTTTTTGATAACCTAACTGACCGCTCGGATTAGATTTTTTCAGGACACAGACCCATTCAAAATGGCTGCTGTCAAAACAAAAAACCTACCTTCATAAACGTTGTCATCGTCCTCGTGTGCGGCACAGATCTGTCTGCAGAGGTCCTCGTACTCCGCCCAGTAAGCGGCCAGCGCACTGGGGTCCGGCGCACGCGCAGGCAGAGGCAGCGCCATGCGGACCTCTGGAGACTCCTGGGGAAGAGACAGAGGGTTCGTCAGTGTGTTAGTTCAGAAGGCGTTTGAGTGCAATTTCTTAAAGGGCAATTTTGATGGCGTGATTGATACTAATATAAAGCTTGGCTTCGAGCATAATTGACAGCTTTAAAATGTGCTTTCCTCAAAGCACTGCCTAGTATCCTTCTTTTTGCTTTGTTAACTTTTATATCTTTAAGATTTTCAGTATCTCCTGGACACTTCTTTTTGATTCCGAAAATTTTACGGAAGACTGCACAAGACTACCTTAACTTAGGCTTAGCCTGGACGGAACTAAACCGCATCCCTAAAAAAAACTAACCTCAAGCAGTAACATAAAGTTTTAATAAATTATGTTTCTGTCGGAATTATTAATAGGTCCTTGTACTCCTCACAAAGACAAAACGATTCTGTTCTGCCTCATAAAATGTAACAACCTCTTGATTTTTCGGCTCACTGTACATGAATCTACGAATAGTCTATCTTCAATCTACTGTATCTAACAGTTCTAAGTCTTACGTCATCGTTCTCAAAAGATCAACATGTCTTGGAACCAGTCCGCCCAAAATCAACATAATCCCAAGACAAACAATGATTAATTCAGAATTAATGAGAACTATTCTGTTAAGGACAATGATATTCGTCACAAGCCAACTATGTAATATGAGTTGTGAGCAACCTGAGCATTTTGCGAAACAATTGACCAACTCGCTGCAGAATAAGGAGTAGGTAGACAATGACATTACGACACCACATTGTACGCATCTAAATAATATCGTAATTTGTAATCGAGCAAACTGGAATTAAAGCTTAATTATGAATCGAGATGTTGGTGATAAAATGTTGCTGTAGAGGCCAGCTTTGAAGTTTTGAAGACAATTTACGAATATATAACTCCAGGTGAATCAAACATTGTCAAATTATTCAACTTCTCAGCACTAAAATATGATTATAAAAACTTGTAGAGTTACATTTCTTGATGGGGTTAATAATTAATGCTGATGTGTAATTTCATAACAATAATAAGAGACTATCACATTTTCTCTATGAAACATAGAAATTTCAAAAAGCAACAACGGTAGCCAGCGGCGATACTGATGAAAAAAGTTCACCACTGCTACTGGTTACTGCAATCAGTCTTACTTCTGATAACAGGATAACAGTCTCAAGTCTTGTTTCTTTTATACAGGAAAACGTGACTGGCAAGCTGACTCGAAGGCTCGATTATAATAATTATAGCTGTAGGTACTTTAATGGACAATGATCTGACATACTATATTCAGCTTCCTTTTCTTTTTCCTGGACTTACAGACATAATAAGGAAAACTCAACGTATTTTTCAACTTGACAGAGATAAAGCAAAGTGCCGTCGGTCAACAAACTTAATAAATACTGAATTTAAAAATGGCTGCTTCGTTTCTCTAAATGTATTTATTATGATTAAGGATAACCCCAACTTGGAAGTCGGACGTCATGCGGGAAGCCGTTGTCAGTCTGTTCTACAGATTCCCACAAACGATTATGATACCGATGTTCATAAAAGTTATGGTAAATAACAAGTTGTAGATAGAATGGGCTAATACGAAGGCGAAACGAATGATGCAAGCTCGAAATTATGATTTATATTCAATTGAATCTAGTTAGAATGGAATCCGCGTGATACGTACCACAGTTAAGACAAGGCTCAAAGAAAATTATGATTGGGATAATCATAGATATAATAAATTCTGTGGGGATAATACTATAACACAACAGATCAAGAATCTTATAAATATAGTCCCCAACTCAAAAGGTCAGCTACTAAAACTACCACAAGGTGCAAGCCCCCAAAACACAATTAGTCGTTGTACCATTAATGAATGAAACACGCGCAAAGGGCTAGGTTAGTAACCAACACCAAGTAGACAACGACACTCATGAGAACAATTAAAACTTTAAAACGGTTATCAAAATGAGCTCGGTACTGACGAGTGACGTCACTCAATTTGAACAGATATAAAGTGGGATCTACAGTAATCTCACTGCATTGCGATGAAGTTAGTGTGCCAGATGTCAAAGTAAATAATGGTGAAGTTAGAGTAAAGGAATTTCAAGAAAGATAGTGTTTTTTGAATCATTTACGGAAAGGTCAAGATTAGAGTTATTTTAAGTCATAAGAATTTCTAACGTATAAGAAAGGGGAAGACTGTGTTCATGTTGGTCACTGTTGACCAATTACTCATGGGTTGTTGCAGCGGTGATCCACTTTAATTTGCTGTGTTATTTGTTTTATTTTGTATAGTGTCAGTTCTTACTAACATAAGTTTTACTAACCATTAAATCTTGCACACTCGGATATAGAGAAATTTTATTCTAAGTATTCTTTCTTAGCGATTAGTTTATGATGCTTGTTTTCTGGCCACTGAAACTTTGACACTAACTGTGAATTTATTAATAAGTTAGGGCGGATTTCATCAATGAAACTCAACGCGGTCAACATACCGCGTGTATCTGACATCGACGCACAAACGATTTCCATGGGTCCAGGGCATGATTCTGAACACCCTAGACTTAGAATTTTTCGTCGGCTTTTTCCAATTTTTTTCAAGGGTTTTTTTTTACTTTAGTCTGCTCATAATCGTTATTCTGACCTAACCCAATGAGATTTTTAATAAAAAAATGATTAATTAACTACTTTCACTAAAAGGAGCAATATGAATAAAACCACAAATAGATATCAGCTCAGTTGAGCTGATACGTATATGTGGTACTCTTGAAAAAAATGAGAAAAAAACCGACGAAAAATTCCAACACTGGGGTGTCCAGAATCATGCCCTGGACCCATGGAAATCGTTTGTGCGTCGATGTCAGATACACGCCCACGTTTACGAGGTGTCAGTGTCATTATTTTTCGTGGAATATTGACATTGACAGCTGTTGAGCGCAGTTTAGATGTGTTGATCACAATCAGTTTCATTGGTGAAATCCGCTCTTAGTCTTGCGTTCTACATAAGTATCACTCAAAGATGTATCTTTTCTTTGCTATTCGTGTGCAACATAAGACTTCACTAAAAACTCTTTGTTTTTTCATGTTTCAATTCTTCTGTTTTGGTTATCAAGTCTCAATTAAAGAAGATAAAGTTCATCTCAAAAATTTTTTGTAAATTATCTTCTTCTTCTTTAATCAATTTTAACCTCTTATTCCATACATGTATATATGTTTCCAATTCAACACTGGTTTTTGTACTGTTTACTTTCCCAAATAGTTGTCATTTGTCGGAAACTCGGAACTTAACCACATAAATCGTGCCAGCACTTCCGTGTCTGTTCTTATCTTGGTCTAAAACACAAAGGCCCACAGACAACCATGCTGCTCCATTGAATCCTCACGTAAATTCATTATCAGGTGACGTGCGCTATTAGCAAATATACGATAAAGCAAGGTCGAGTCTGTACTCAGAAGGTTTATTTGAATATTTATTGAATGATTAGGCGTCAATAGTCGAATTAGTTTCCATCACACCTATAGGTTTGTAATAAACCAGGGGCCCGAGTCTGCTATTTTTATAAATTTGTCATTCCGACACGATCCCATTGTCATGCCATTGTCATTTTGCTAAAAGTTCGTAATCTGCTAAATTCATAATCGCACGGTCACTGGCACGTCAGTGGCCGGTCACTGGAACGTCAATGGTCTCATAAAAGAATTGCGGTAGGAATGCCGTATTGCCATTATTATAAAACCGAGCTAATTTTGAGCATTTATTCATGCCACATTCTATTTAGATTTAGTTTTACATATTATTTATTAGTGTTATAAGCAATCTGAAGTAGTGAGAAGTTCGTAAATACTAAATCTGTCATTATCAGAAATCAGAAATCATTTATTTATTTGCAAACATGGGTAATATACATTTATGTTTTCTTTAAATATGAGTAATAATGTTGTCCATGTTTAACCATCACATGGGTATGCAAATATTGTAATGTAGTTACTAAATACAAAATAAAATAAATTGTCAGTATTTTTAGTCTTATTTATGAAACAATAATATTAATATGTCAAACTAAATTAAAATGAAAAAAGTCAACAAATTAGGTAACAAACAAATACAATACAATACAATTATGTACGAGATTACCATTCATATGGCTTTCTTTCAATGGCGTGTCAGTGATTGATCATTGGAATGTCATAATGACGCCATTATGATGCCATTATGTTAGTAGATTAACAAACTTGTCAAAATCAACCATTTTGAAATCAGTGATCGACCATTCTGACACTATTGTAATAGCAGACTCGGGCCCCTGTTTACATGTTGGTACATATCTGAAGTCGTGCTGTGATTTCCGTTTGATCCTTCAGTCATTGTTTGTATTGACCAGTAAATCTTCAAACGACGTTCCATAAGTAGTCATATAGGTTTCTGAGTTTTTTTTTTTATAATTTGTATTTGTAAAAAGTCTTGCATAATGCGCACAGCAAATGAGTGGAACTCGCGTCTGTGTTTCTGAACGCTTACAACCCTAATCTTTTCAAAGTTAGAGTAAACAGGCTCCGTCTGGGTAAGCTCGCTACATAGTAGACTTTGTCTCTGATATCTCTGACCTAGATTAGAGTCAAGATCAAATTCATCTCAAATAAAAAAAAAGTGTTTTCATGATATGTTGAAAGAACTAATATTTCAACTACGTATAACATCACCGTCACTTATCCATTGTTTTCAAGTGTTTAAGATGGTTCACATAATTATGTTTCATATGGGTATTTTTATAGAGACAATGCTCTACTTATAATCGCATCGTTCAATTTTGTACATCAGCTACTTAAATATCATCAATATTTAACATCTTCATCAGTTAGTCATTGATGTATAATGATCCTAAACCAGAATAATATGTTATGTCAATTATATTAAACGAAAACCCTAGTAATAAGCACTATTGTATTGAATTTCTCATGTAAGTGACTGTAGTCTTTTATGAGAATAAACTTCTTTAAACACATATTAAAAAAAATAAAATAAATAAAGATAGATTTATATTATATCAATATCGGTACTAAATACTTTCGTTCTCAAATTGATTTTAACCAGAAAACAACAAGCAAGCCACCTGTCTTGAATCAAGCCCAATTATTAATTCAAATTGCATTATTTTTTGCCTCTCAATTACAATGGAACCGTTACGTCATAGAGACTGTAATTTGCTTTAGTTCTCAAGCAATTAACTCGCCCAAACTAGTCGGAGGTCGGTATGATACAGCAGTCCTTATGTAAGCTCAATTGATTCCACTAACAGAGATATCCTAAGAGAACGAGACAAGTAATTGGAACCCCACACAGTAAGTTACTTAATTAAAGGAATTTAACATCGTAAGTAATATTATAATTGCGGTACTGAGTTTGTTTATTTGCTACGCTTTCAAACCTTTATAGCTGAACCGATTTTGACGAATTTTGGACTGGTGAAAGATGTAGGCTACTTTTTTGTGCAAAAATCTATATTAACGAGATAAGGCTGCGGGTAAAAGTTATAAGTTAGGATAGCAAGGTAGTATTAGAGTTTACAATATTAACGTTGGGGTTTCATATAAGTTTTGACAGATACTCTAATATCTAGAAATCAATGCCGGAATCTACGGGCCTGTCCGAAATACGTTGAAAGATTGATGTTAATGAGAGATCCCAGCTACAAACAGGGGCTGTCACAAAATCTTTTAGTCAATGCCTCTTAAATGACCGCCGCAAGGTTGCCTGCTTGTCGGTTTTCTACAGATTGTACTTCGGAGACTGTGCCCAAGAACTCCACGACCTCATCCCACCAGCCCCCTTCTACCATCGGAAACTTGCCATCCCTACCTTGTTGCCAAGCACTTCCAAGCGTCTTTCAAAATGCGCACAGCAAAGGAGTCTCGAACTCTTTGCCTGCGTCTGTGTTTCCGAATGCATACAACCCTAATCTTTTCAAAGTTAGAGTGAACAGGCTACTTCTGGGTAAGCTCGCTCTATCGTAGACTTCGTCTCTGTCATCTCTGACTTAGACTAGAGTCAAGAGCAGACAGACCCATATCAAGTAAAAAATAATAAAAAATGAGATCTTATTCTCTCCACACAACGTGGCCTCTTACGAAAGCTCGCGTGGCTATGAATGTTTCCTACACGGCCCACATACGAAGAGACAAAGACAGAAGCCAGCGGCATCCTGCGCCCGCGTCGTTTCCGGAGCGCCCACCACCGCGATCATTTGTATGTATATTATTGTCACAGGTAGTAATTTAGAACAGGCGACCGTGTTTTGGACAGCGATAAAATTAATTTATTCCTCGTAGGCTTAGAAAAAATGTGAAGTTATTAAGTAACCAATCAAGACAAATAATTATTTACATATTAGGTATTGTAATATGAACTAAAAAAAAACTGTAATTTATTAATAGATGTTTTTTTTTTCCTTGAACGTCCACATACATCAATAAATTATCAAATGACGTAAGATGGTACAGACTAGGATCCAGACGGTTTGACCTATATTTTATATCTATTAGAGTTAAAACCAGCGGCCAAGTGCGAGTCAGACTCGCGCACGAAGGGTTCCGTACTTCCGTAGGTACATCAAGTTATATTGTATGGAATCGTTAACTATTTATTTTATTCTGTTTTTTAGTAGTTGTTGTTATAGCGGCAACAGAAATACATCATCTGTGAAAATTTCAACTGTCTAGCTATCGCGGTTCTTGAGATACAGCCTGGTGACAGACAAACAGACAGAAAGCGAAGTTTTAGTAATAGGGTCCCATTTTTACCCAATGGGTACGGAACCCTAAAAATAAAGTTCTAAAATAAGTTAAATAGGCACGTCACATTGACGACAAACGATATTCTTTGCGTCGATCAAGAATTCAAGATACTGGTACTACCGTTGAAAATACAAGTAATGAAAAGGCAAGAGCTATAAAGGAAATCCTCTCATCCCATTTGCTATGGCACAAAAACCCACAAAATAACATACTTTGGTAATTCCAACAAGTTTTTGCGTAACCAGAGAAATATTAACGACATGATGAACCATGGGATTTTCGAAGAAGACGATTAAGAAACAGAGGAACTCACAATGAAACTAATGAATAGAGCAAAAGTGAATCTTGGAAGTGAATATACAGATGATGAAAATGACACCAAAAGTTCTTGCGCCAACAGCAACGTTGAACAGCATTGAATAGATAATATATATTAAACGAATGTCGCAAGTCCACACACATAAAGCAATGAAGATCATCAGCATACATTGTAAGATCATTTACAACATACAAATAATTTGTTAAATCATTACCAGACGCATCGAGGTCGATATACGCGAGATAAAGCACCGGACGCTTAAATGATCCATTAAAATCACATTTACAGTCGCATAAATTCTATCAAACAGAGACAAAGCCAAGTAAGTATCTCAGGTATGTCGTCCGGTTTCCGGAACATGCAAAAATATACAACGAACGTGGGTCAGATGAATCAGGTGATTGTAAAACGCCAAACACTTTGATTCTCATTAATATGCAAGCTTTAATGGACCTTACAAATCAACAGATGAAACAGGAAATTCTATTAGATTACATCGACATTTGTAAGAAAGTTAATGTCATGAATGAAATAGCAGATGGTCTATTTTTGATAATAAATCATTCAAGGTTTTCTAGAACACTGCCTATTATCGTTGAAACTGACCATAAACTTGATTATCTCACGACACTTGACCATGAATCTCACATACACAAATTATACTGTGTCGAAAAGGGTGATCCATCACGCATCTATATTTTCATATCACACTGACACAGTCATCATGATCGTGTGACCAATTACGGCCCTGTGCGTGTGAGTAGATCATTAAAAGTTGACTTTGAAACACTTGAATAATTCAACGAGTAGGTAACATTCAACTTGATATATTTGAACTTTAATACTGTTAGATACAACTGATTTGGCAGGTAACCTCTAAGTATCAAGGAATGTTAATGTCGCAGATTCTATAAAAGGCCTTCGGTATTAACATAATTTAGCATTATTTGAATGGTATTTCTGCGTATTTATTAAGTTTGTAGTATCACCGGCTTAAGGATAAAGATATCATGTATCATGAATGGGTATGTGTGATGAAAGATTTAAAAATAAAACTAACGTATTCTTGAGACCACTCCGGCAAATGATTGTTGTCACGAGATCCGTCTGATCGCTTAATGTTTTGTGCACCTGATGATGTCATATATGCAGTCAGACTTGTGCGTCAGTAGCGTCGCTTCGATCTTGGATCTTTGTTCTTCGGTCTTTTATTTACCACTTCGCTTATATGACGCTGTTGGTGTTTTTTGAGTAGGTACTACCATATTAAGGCCGTACCCTGAGCAAATAACCTTGAGCATTTTTTCCCTCAATAACAGCGCAAGAGATATACAATAGCGAATACGCTCAGAATGTTGAATAAAATCGTTATAAAATCTAATTTTGGTCGTTTGAAAAAAATACTTCTACCAAAATGTTCATAATTAAATTGCCTATCCATCAGTGTAAGTACAAAATCAAAATAATCGTTAGTTTTCGAGAAGATGCATGTTTTCAGTAATTTTTTCTCAATTCTGTGGTTTCGTTGTGAGGAGATTACTTAAACATTATACTTAATATTAAAAAATAAAATCTACCATTTTGAAGCCAAGATTATGTAGAAATTTAATGTATTTTTTTTTAGTTGATATTTCTTTTGGATAAAGAGTAGATAAAAAAAAAAAAAAAAAAAATTCGTTTATTTTCCACCACAAATATAGGAACAATTTAGACAGTATGTTGACAATTCAAGGGTGGACTGGAGGGTGGTGGTGGCTGGTTGCTGGATTTTTTGGAGATAGCTCCAAAAAACTGCACAAAAAACGGCTAGCGCTGCGTTTTGCTCGGGGACGCGCTTTAATATACTTACTGGGTTATTTGTAAAACACCGACAACCTACAGGAGTCAGGACTATGTCGTTCAGTTTAAACAATTTTTATTTTTGTATGATTGACTGATTAACGAAAAATTATGAATTTTTAAAAGTCATGGAACAAAATTTGTTGATTATGATGTTGTCTAAATAAGTCTAAAATTTGATTGAAAACTTATTTTAACAAAGTAATTTTACTTTGTTTAAATAAGTCTTAAATCAAATTTAAAACCTTTATTGATATGCAACTAAGTTTTCTATGCAAACCGTACTTTTCAAGAGACATTTGACAGATAAAGGTCATTGACGTTCCTATTCTTATTTGAAACGCATTGTACATATCCAACATGTTCTAATTACTGTACTAATAATCTCTGCAATGATTCTTGTTGTCAACTATTTATTTCTCGTAGATTTTCTTCTAATCATCAATTTATCCTTTCCCAAAGAATTGATAACCTATGTACAGCCATTTGTTATAAAACCATCTCACAAAACCTTACGCACTTTCTATTCTGCAACGTTTCTACGAATCTATTCTTCACTACCTAGGTATTTGTTTTTCGCTGTTTGATCATCAATACTAAGAATTAGACGTAACAGCGACGGTAAAGGCAATAGAAACGTTTTGAAACTTAGATCTGTATCTGTGCTTACCTGGAAATATTCATATTTATCTCTTTGTCCATCCATAAATCCATACTAATCTGTACTATCTATTTAATTTTACTATTCACTAAAATCACTAAATTACCATTATTATAAATGCGAAAGTTTGGATGTTTGGCACTTAATCACGTCAGAACGGCAGAATCGATCTTGTTGAAATGTGGCACAGAAGTAGATTACTTATAGTCTGACACTGAAATAGGATACTTTTTCACCCCTCCTGGGTAAAAAAGTATCCTATGTTAGTATTAGTATATGTTCCTTTGGGATACTCTTCGACATTCACTAGGGCGGAACTGCGAGCGGCAGCTAGTATTTTATATGCGAAAGTAACTCGGTCTGTCTGTATTTTAACTCTTCAGGTCTTAACAGCTGAAAGATTTGATGAATCTTGGTGCATGGGTGAACCACACAAGAGCAGGACTTAGGATACTTTCTACCCGGTAGTACAGTCTGTGACCAACATTATCAAACCCACTTGGCTATTGTTCGCTAAAAGTCAAGGGAGTTAGACTCATCTTAACATACCGAGTTTCCTCCGTGCCTCGGAAAGCACGTTAAGCCGTTGGTCCCAGCTGTCATTGATAGATCTTTGGCAGTCGTTGCGGATAGTCAGAAGCCACATAATCTGACTCCAGTCTTTCCATGAAGTACCGTGTTTACCCAGTTAATGGGTTGTGGAGGACTAATAGGCAGCCGCTCCGCATAAAATACTGGTACTAAGCTAAATCTGGATTGACTGGAAGCCGACCCCAAAACAGTTGGGAAAAGGCTAGGCAGATGATGAGACAATGGGGTTAGATAATGTTGGTCACAGACCTTCCTACCCATAAGATACTTTTCATTCCGGTAGTTTGTTACCTTAGGATAAAGAAAGAAAGAAAGAAAGAAAGAAAAATGTTTATTCAGGACTCGCACAGTACACATAAAAGTAAAAATATAAAAAACTAAATAAAAATAAGTTGACACATATAAGCTACATCCTAATATGATAATAATTATCTGTGCGAGGCCAAAAAAGGTCCCTGTCTCAGCGTATGCTGCGATATATAAATAAATAAATATCACAGCGCTGGTATTCTGACAGGGCCTGAAAATGATACCACGGGCACACATACGGAACGCATTACTTAGAAATATATAAATGCGAAATATTAAAATAAGATATAAATAACACTAAGGATAAGTTTAGACCAACAGACAGGCGGAGCTACAAGCAGAAGCTCGTAGAATTTTAAAGTAAGAAGTTTTTAAGTTCGAAGACCTTTCTGATCGACTAATAACGGATGTGCAGGAATTCGATTTTTTATATTCTTGATACTCGACTCGGAATGTGAGTGATGATGGCACCTCTATGTAAGTGACGATGCCGATGAAGAAGCGATGCGTTCTGTTTGAGTGCATTTTTATTAACATGTTTATTTTTAATGGCAAACGAATAAACATTACGTGAGTAAGCAAACTCGTGGTGACGATTTGGTATTATATTTAGGAGACTGTAGTATAGCAACAAAGAAGTTTTATTTTAAGGCGGGTCGTACGCTTTAACCCCTTATTAACTTATTTCAAAAGAATGAGTTGGTCTAACTGGATAGACATAAAAAGGAAAGAAAAAGCTTTTATTGGCAAACCTAAAAAACCAGCCTTCAAACTAGTGTCCATAAATAATTCAAATAAAGTATTGGCAGCAAGAACGATGATTAAAGCAATCAAGGGAAATGAGTACAATTAAAAATTTGACGTTAGATAGTTGGAGGAATATTATTTATTCAGACGATGTAGAGTTTAACATTCAGTAATCAATAGTATTGTCTACATCTACACTAATATTATAAAGAGAAAAATTTGATTGTTTGTTTGTTTGAATTGAATAGGCTCCGTAACTATTGGACCGATTTAAAAAACCTTCATTTCTCATCTCATCACATTAATTCACCAATGTGTAGAATGAACTGTCCGTATGAACATATGCTATATTTTATCCCGTTAAAATAATGGGTATACCCGCACGAAGTCGGGACGTGCAGCTAGTAAATTATATTTACACATGGATTTTGATGAAAATACACAACCATATGGACCAGAGGCTTATGAAACCCACAATGAAGCATGTGTACAATCTTACTTTATCAACTCATACGGCCCTAAGTCACAGCGTGACAGACACAGTTAAACAAGTTCTGCTCTATATGTCAGCACGCACTTACGACCGTTGCATTCAAAATGTCGTCGATTAATCGCAGCAACTACCGACATAATTTTTAACTAGTTGCACAATACTGGCCCGTTGTTTAGTTAGCACTGACAAATGACAATTTTAAAGGATGTGATATTTATCAGTTAGTGTAGGTACCCTGTTCTGGTATATCAGATCTATTGTATTGTCATTGTTATTTTTACAATCTTTACTTTTATTTTTTCTTCAATCCTTTCTGCAACTAATGGTTTAAAATTATATAAAAAAAACCTTCTCTCTCTCCCAAATTCTATTATATTCTCTATGTATCAGAAAAATAGATAATAATAGTCAGTTTTTATTTTTATCATAATGAAGCAAATTTCCATTTTTATCTGAAACCTTGTTCTCTTCTCTTTCTTTAAGCAATTCACTAGTCTTATGCCAGGGTCGATGATCTAGCTCACGAACAAGTCCTTGAAGAAGTGAAAACATAAATTCTTTGTTTACTTGTAAAACTTTATAAAAACTATTCCCTTTAAGACTATTTTATCTTGAAGCATTGGTACCAATCACAATGCAAACTTCTCAGATGTGAAGCAAAAGCTTCTCTAGAATATACCAAGAATTAAAAAGAAAATAGGTAAGTATATGAATCACTGAGTGAATGACACATTACATAACCGACATATATACTGTCATGGCACTTTTTCAAGCACATTGTATAATAGCGGTAACTCAGAAACCAACTAATTAGCGGCAATGAGAGCTGAATGCGATCCTATTAATTATGAATAACCTGAAAACATTCACCTGCTGCCAAATTATATATTTCGACATAGGAAATAATTAATTTTAGTTGGAACATAAATACTCGTGAGATTTATGAATAAATGGCTCAAACGGAAATCATCAAATTTGTGGTCTTTAGCAAATTAAGCCCTAATATTCTGACAGGAGTACCATCAAAATTAAAGTATGATTTGGAGCAGCACTTATATATTTTCCATGAAGCGGTAGAGTAGCAAAATAATTTTGAACATGTAATATTCATTCAAGCTAATTGCTCATAACTGTTGATCGAAACCGATCCGCAAAGCATAACCTTCAAACAACTTATTATGAAATCGGAATAACATTGAATGAACGAAACTATAACACCAAAGCAGACAAGTGCAAAGGCGTAATAGAAACGAATGACGTAAAAATACAAGAGGAAACAACAAATATGACAAAAAATAAAGTCTCTAAAGTAAACCTTACAAGATTGATTAAATTAGTGTACGAGAATCTAGCAAATTAGAGAGATAAGATGGACATCAAGAATTACACTAACTTTATGTAATTAAAATTGGGATTAATCAAAATTAATTACAAGATTATGCTAATGAATTTAGGTAACAGACGGATTCTGTTGCATCACTCTTTCAGATCGAAACTGTCTGATAATTTTATATTAAAAAGCATTCTTAAAACAATTAAAATGATTCATGGTTCGGCGTTTACGAAATCTAGACTGTCTTAAAAAATATTTCGCTGCAAGTATTTTTGAAAGTGTTTGTAATTATGTCTTATGGTTAAGTTGATTTCCAATGTATCTCAAATTTAGTATTACGTCATACACACATGTTAGATTGACATGTTTTGCTTTTAAGGGTAGAAAAAGATTATATAGCTGAAAAGCATAGAAAAGATGAAAAAGAGGAAGGGCCAAATACATTTAGAGCGGATTTCACCAATGAAATTGCCGATCGATTCTGTCGGCCTCTTACTGTGATCACTTAGCTGAAGTGAATGACAAGTGAGCTGTCATGCCGTCTATGGTTTGACAGCTCACTTGTCGTTCGCTCAGCCTAAGTGTTCAATTCGACATGTTTAGAGAATCGCACTACTGATCGCGATCAACTGCGTTCACAAGTTGTCAGTGTCAATATTAAATAATGACACTAGAAAAAAATTACACTGACAGCTCATAAACGTGGTTCATATGCTGATGGCATTCAGTTTCAGGTTGATGAAATCTGCCCGTACTCTACAGACTGCAGAAAATTAATAGCCGATAACTGAACAGATAAAAATCTTAGATCACTGAATATCAGTACCCAAAGCAGAGACTGATAAGCCTAATTTGTTTTCCACTTAAATCCATGTCCATCCCTTCAATGTCACCGTATAATGGTCAAGTTATCTTGTTTCAAGACGTTTGAGATTAGCGTTGTCCTTCCTAGCTCAATGTGTCAGTCAATGCCACTGGCATATCTGAAGATTCTATAAATACCACAGATAATGCCTGGATTAAACACGACAAAAAGACTTCCTATAAAACTGTCTGTAGCTACAGAGATAAAGTTAGAGCTGTGATTCCAGATTTGTTCAATAAAGTTAATGGATATTGTAGCTCGGATCTGGTTTGTTGAAAGCAGCTGAAGTTTTGTTTTAAGCCAATAATTGAAGTTGGTATCGTATGTAAGTTTACTTTTGTATTATCTTTTGAAAGTTTAAAGAATTTCGTAAACTTTTTCGTACAAGGTTTGGTTTCGAAATTGTTAGCATCCTACTCTGACCGTTCAGAGGAAGGCATTCAATGTCACAAATACTCATTAGCACGAGTATCTATACAAATAGTCATAATTGTGAAACTTCATGATGGAAGATTACAATCGGAGTAACCTAAAAATTAATTAAACAAAATCAGTATGTTCAGGGGCAACTTAGCAGGCATAGTCCATATGCTTTTCACTTTTTGAATGGCAACAAATATTTGCCTCATGTCTGCAGACCACACGTACAGCAGAACAACTACTATACAGCTAAATCTAAATATCACATTCGATTAACACAAGTAGGTATTGTTCTTGCAATCATCGATTGAATTAACCTTTTTATTATATGGCAGAACATGACCTTTGCGTATCTCAAGTTGCTCAAATGTTTCACACTTGTGTATAACGTTGCTGTCAATTGTGACAGCCACATAAGTGCGACTCGTTAGATAGCAATAGTAGTGTCGTCATTATTAGATGATAAGCATTATGATGTATGTTGCAGATGTATAATACAAAACTATTAGATATCGGAAATTGGGCGATGAGCCAAGTGGAAGCAAGAAATCTAGCTAGACACGGAAATGGTCAGGATCAGGTAAAGCTTTGACTGAATGTTGACTAAGATGCGACCAAAGCAACTTGCAGTCCAAAAGCGCATTGGTCTATTGATATTCAGGTGCCAGAATGAGAAGCACAGAATACAGAAAAGAGAAGCTTTCCATCTAAGGAGGATTCCGGGTTAAAGTTATGATGACGATGAGGAACCCAACCACGAGAGATAAAGCTATACAAAACAAACAAACAAACAATAAATATTCAAATAACGTTGAACGTATTATTTGTACAGCCATCGAAATCGAATTCAATCATAATGCTCGATGATAGAGAATCGATTGTTGCAATCGATGCTACAATCGTATTGTAGGTAATAGACGAGAGCTATTGCAATCTATTACGGACATTTGAACACGGTTTTAAAATACTATTCTTATAGTTTTTTTAGCTACAGTGATGTTAACTACGAGTATCATCATTATCTTCCTGCCCTTCACTAAGTCGGGTCGGGTCGGCGTTATTCTTTATCTTTTTCCATTCTCTCCTATCAACCGTCACACTATCATTAACTCCCTTGTCTTACATGCCATTACTTACATTACACAATCCATCCATTTAGTGGTCTTACCTGTCAGAACCGAAAATACGAAAGTTTTCAACTCGAATGCGGTCAGGAATCGGGATCGATACCTACAGGCAAGCACAAACGCGGATAAAATCCTTTCTACAGTACCGTGACACATTCCTCGAGTTACTTTCAAAAGGTTTCTTCGCATGCCAACTTCATTACGTTGCATTGTCCTCTTTCCTACATCGTTTTCCAATAAACTCTTGTATGTAATCTTAAAGGTCGTTTTATAAAGACCAAGAATCCGTACGAAATCCGAATGCCCCTAGAATGTTGTCATATTAATTGCTGCTATTTTAAGATCAGTTAGCAATTTTGCAAAATATTGCTTTTTTTATATGCAACTAAGGCTCTGACCAATGTTAGTTTAACTTTATAAATGACTAGCTGACCCGCGCAACGTCGTCTGCGTAACATTTTTCATTACTGCTCCGCTCCTATTGATCTTAGCATGATGATATATAGCCTATAGCCTTCCTCGATAAATGGGCTATCTAACACTGAATGAATTTTTCAAATCGGACCAGTAGTTCCTGAGATTAGCGCGTTCAACCAATTAAACAAACAAGCTCTTCTGCTTTATTATAATTTTTTTGTTTTCTTTCTCGGGTCTCTGGAGACCCGGTCCTTTGGTAGGCGTACGAGGGGCCGAAACCAACTCGCAGAGGCCCCGTTAGAAATTTCAAATGTAATGGGGCACCAACCGGCGATTATCCCTGTATGCACTGTGAAAGTATTCCCAAGGACAATCCCCGGTTGGAGCAAGAATATTGCAGAATATGGAAAAAAAAAATTGATGAAACGCTATGGGTTTGGGCGGTTTAGTGGACTGATAATCGTTTATTATAGAACTATTGGCCCCTGCCTGACCACTAACAATATACACGGCTTTTAAATGGATATGGTGGAAATGACATTAATTTTGTAAGTAGGCTGAATGTAAATAACACTTTTACACGTCAATATTTTTTGGTAATTTCAGACTAGATGAGACCGGTGTTTCCTAGCTGACTGCTCTGAGAAGAAAAACCAAAACAAACTCAGACTATTTTATAGTCCATACAACGTAAAGTCAAATCATATGAGAACCATGTAGGTTAATGTCTGAAGTGGTATTTTGAGGAAAGTACTACTCAGATTTGAGTGGACCTGTCCAGACAGTGCAAGCATTTGCCAGTTATCGTGTAGCTCAAACTTAGAACTTTAAGGAGCTCAACTACCAAGTCATTACCAAATCTAGTGCCGGCGTCACATGAACTTTAATCTCTATTAAATACGGTTTATTTTACAGTTATTGACACTTGATGCCATCAAGGACAAGAAACTACCATTAATCCGCTTGGCAAAGAAAGCTAAGCAGTAATTAACAGGGCACGACCGATAAAGGGCGCAGTTTGAGTCGTCAGTTGCGCTTGCGACACTTCGCAGTCTATTTGTCGGAGAACAATCGGCTGGTGACGCAAGGTGCGCGTGCTCAATCGCCCCGCCTGCTATCACACAGATAAGGGGATTACACCTTGGAGACTTCAGTCCTCAAGTTACGTATGCAGAAGTGGTGTGTTGACAAAATAAAGCCTCCACTGCTTTGCATAGATTTTCTGTCACATTTTTTAATCCAATTTATGGAAAGGTTTTAAGGTGAATGCTCCAAACAGCCCGCGAAATAGGAATGATTATTTCTGTTTTTTTTTTTTTGATCCTACAGCTTTATGAACTTAGAGCGTATTGATGATTTTGATGATTATAATTCTGTAACTACATATGTCTTACAACCGCGAATAATATTTTAATTAACATACAACCTAGTACTGGCCTGCAAATTGGAAAAAACGTAAGAAAATTTGAATTTCGCGGACTGGTTGGAGCATTCACATTAAGAAAAGTCAGTATCGATATTTCACCAGTTATTGCTTTATAGTTCTGGCTGAGAAATTACACAACAAACACATGAAAAAAAAAATTGAAATTTCCAATACGTATTCATGATGGCCAATAAAAGCTTTGCACTTTTAATGAGAAAAGTCGACTCACCTAATTGTGACATACATATTATGTCAGAAAATTGACGACGTGCAACACTTTTTGATGGAATGTGTGCGCAATGCAAACAAAAGAGATCAATTGGCAAGACAAGATTTTGGTGCCTTTCATAGTATTCTAGCTTCGCCAACATCGGATGCAGCTAGAATACTAAACTATTTTAAGTTTAACTAAAGCGTTAATTTTTACTTTAAGTAGAATAAGACAGTAGTATAAGGTACGATGGGATTGTCATCGTCATTTTTATGTACAAAAATCCCTTAAAATCAATAAAAAAAAATGATAATGGCAACATGTCATGTCGAACCCAAACGAATAACGGCAAGATTTTGATGAAGATCAATATTTATTGATTGCCAACTAGGCAAACGCCAAAATCTCTACATCGATAACTGTTACTCCGAAACGTATTAGAATTTGCGTCACTCTAATCACATGGTACGTTACAATGATTGCGTCAATAATATCTGTTACCATATATTGCTATCTAATTTCGCGCGTAATATCTATAATGGCCGGCAAAACTAAGATATTACATTATTTACAAGCAATTTTAGTGGTGGAGCGGATCGGAGCGCGTATCATTTGCGGTGGGTATGCAATATCTAATGCTCGGACCAAATTGCTATGTATCTATATCGAACCTCCTTTGGTGAAACTTAAACACGTACGGCAGGCTACATATTGTAGATAATGTGGTATTGCTGTAACTGAATGGGAGCAAAATATTGGGCTCTCTGTTAGAATCCAATTTGAAAGGCGATACAACTGTTTTAGGACTCGATGATGATAAAAAACGAATATGGTTGGCTTGGCCAAAACAAACACATGTATTAGAAGAAACCAAGAATGATTGTAATGTCAAAGTTTGATCACCTTAAGATGCAATGCTTTACAAAGCAGAGCAGTAGCAGTGATGAAAAACACATATTAAGCAAAATCACTAAAGATCGTGCCACTGCAATTTAAGAGAGATAAATATTATTGCAACCTTTTCAACTTTCGTCAATAACTGAACGTGATCACTGAGAAGGTCAATATCTACTGAATGTTTTGGAACTTATTTATTGCGCAGTATGGTTTAAATAACATCTTACATCGGCAACAAAACATACATAGCTAAATGGGGGAGTAACTCCCGAATTCGCAGCAGCCTCCATATCCGCCTACGCTGGTACGGCCACGTCTTGCGTAAACTAGAAAACTACGTAGGAAACAAGTGTCTGACTATGCCACCTCCGCCGGGCCTTGGAAGAAGCGGAAAAACCCAAAAAGTGCTGGCTTGATGCTGTCCAGGATGATATGCGTGCCAAGGACTCTCAACCAAGGATGCCGAAGACCGTGCGAAGTGGAGAAGAAAAATCCGGAAAGCGGACCTCGGGCTCCGACGCAAACCAGCTGAGGATGCAACCGGGACACGCTCAGATGAGAGAGAGAGAGCTAAAAGGGGGTAACTTAACTGAGATTTTGAGATGATGATTGATACAGAGGTATGGCAGATGATGACATGTTGATCCGAACCAAAATAAATTAGGATAGACTTACAGGGTGATAATGATGATTACTTCAACGATATTCTTATAGTAAATAACATCCTTGTATTCAACACGTGGTGCTTTAAACAATCTGTTTCTAATATAATCAGTAAGATATTCGCATATCATTATTTTCAAATCTATCGTATCAGACCACCTTATGTCCTACTTAGTAATATGCACGGAAATAATGTTTATCAATTAACAGATAAACTAAGATACATAATATACGTATTTGCGTTTTACATTTAAATATTTTACAGGGAGTCTTAGTTTCTGATAATTTATCTTTTCCTGTTGAGCATTACAATTTCGGGAATCAAATTTGAAGAATCCCATAAGGCGTGGTAACGCAAATTTGCAAGAAGACGTGATGACCACATAGAAAGCTTCACAAAAATATTTTTTGGTAGCAAAAACAAACGAATTCAAAATCCACCAGCAGTTTAAAACTGCTATTGCTGGATGATCGACAAGGAATCTGTAAGTTGTATCATTTCAATCTCAACGTGATCGGCGACAGAATCCAACAGAGACCTCCCAACTTTCGACGACTACCAACCAGTTTTAATTAAGTAAACTGATAGTAACTGCAGCAGCTACTTGCTATAAATATGCTTTAATCGTGTTAAATACGTGGTTTATGTTTGAATTAAGAAACGGGAAATGATCGTTGGGTTTTGAAATGGGATGATAATTTTTTTGTTTAATTATTTTCCAGATTTACATCTCACGAAGGATTTAATCATGATAACGTGGCAGGCAGGAACAGCAACTTCTGAAGACATTACTTACGACAACAACTCAGTCTGGCTGAGCTGTTGATTTGTTTTGACAACTCGTGTTATTAAAATTTTACAGTTGCTACTTATAGTAGGAATTCAGGATCTTTGAAGTGTCGGAAGCTTAGATGTTATCGTAAAAAAATACTATGGATGGTAACAAATATTTTGCAGGTTCTTATGAATATATAATAGTCATAAGTATTTAATTTTCTGAAATTAAAGAGGCTAGGAAAGATCAATCAGTAAAGCATGGAATGCATTGACAAAAATGGAATAAAAACTGACCGTAAAATTGCTCTAACAACCTGCAGCGACTACGAATGCCGATGATTAGCTCAGCAGTCGTCACGACAAAAATTTAACAAGACTGCAAACTAAAAATAGAAACCTATACTTTTCCTGTACACCTACAATTTTTACGAGAAAGAGAGAAAAACAATAGCCGTTTAGTGACGCCATTTCTTTTTAATTTATTGCTTATCTGGTGCATACTCGTGATCGTGAGTGTTGAGGCGTAAGAACTCTTGGCTGGAATAAACAAGAATAACTGTACCAACTGCATATTTGATTTTGTATTTAGTGAATTATTATCTTGCACCGCTAGATAGAAACTAGTTAATAGTGAGTGTTTTGGAGCTGCATTACTATTCTGTAAGTAAATATTTCGGTATCGAGCTTCATCTGAGTGACAAAGCTCTAGTGAGCTTTATTACAAACATTATAATTTTACATTGATATAAATTTGTTACTTCACCTCCGATTCCGCTGACGAGCATTGATTGTTTTGGTTTATTTGTTTGGTTTGTATGGTTGGTAACAGATTTTTCGACGTCTGCCTGCCATATGTTGTCATATCAGAAGAGGTCTCATTAGACTGCCTTTTAGTGCCCGATTGTTCTATATTGACTTGACCTAATTTAGTTCTAGTTTGGTTAGATCATACATAATTATATCTTTTTATTTTTATCCTTTCAGTTTAGTCAACTATCTTTTATTTCAGAGAGTTTTAGCCTTCAATAATCGTTTAAATCGGGATGTTTTTTTCTGTAATGCCTAAGTCAGACACTAAAGCGACAGCCAAGAAGACAAACACTTTTAATACAATCCTCGTGACAATGTTTACTACAGTTTTGATTGATCGGGTGACGTAATCATTGAGAACCACATCGTCGGCTAAAAACGTTCCCTTTTTGACAAGATCATCAATAATCGTGTCATTGTCAAGACTTTTGATAATGTTATCTCGTGTATAGCTCGTGGCAACAATACTTTGCTTTGTTATAACAAATAATACTTGATGGTTTTTGTGATTTTATTCATTATTATTCAGTACCTTATTTTTATTTTAATAATTGGATGAAGTTTCTTTCATTGGTTCCTCCACAGATATTTGAGATTTGGATTTTTTTTTGATGATGGGAAATCATTTTATGCATCCTTCTGCTCTGACCGTGTTTCCTCTTTGCGTTAGAAGGCCATGGTGACTCTTTCGAACAAATTTTGCAACCCTGGCAGTCGATTTGAAATTGGCAAGCCTAATCTTTTTTTATTTATCTAACGCTTTAAACACAAATGTACAGAGGCGGACTTAGTGCCACAGGCATTCTCTACCAGTTAACCTTTGGGTGATGTAGAGACAAATAGTGGTAGGAATTAACAATTCCATGACAGTTCAAAAGTTCCCGATGTGATTCAATTGCAGTAAATGCTGAGTTATCCCTATACTTTTCTATATACTTATGATAGAAGTTGTACAATACTAATTTATGGAATTTAGTTATTGTTTCCACAATTATATATCCGTGCTCTACTGAATATTTCTGACATCGGTTGTTAAGTAAATATGTATTTAAATAACATAAAACCACCTGTAAATAACATTTTGAATGATTGAGCGTTAGTTACAGTCTAATTAACAGTAGGTATACATTAACAAAAACACTTGTTTTTCCAAATATACCAAGAATAAAATGGCTGACGTAGTTTGGTATATAAAACTGTATCATAATTTAAAATGTTTTATTTGTCAGCTACTCTGATTCTTAATTTTATTGGTCGTTTTATTTCCAAGTTTTACCTTTTTAGGGAGAAATATGACTATGAAAGTTTTATCCGTCTTTACTTGATCAGACTTCAAATCGCAAATAGCAAAACTCATCTTTTAAAAGAATCCGTTTTCCTTGGTCCTGAAAGAGGAGTTTTAGTGTTATGAGTGCCATAACATGAGAACAACTTGAATGCAATGCAATGTAGCCAGTCTTTTGGGCTCACTTCCAGTCGATAGCGATGGGGACGAATTTTTTGACGCCATGTTTTAGTTAGGAGTTTTTTTTTTCAGTTTTAAGTGTATACAACTTGAACGATTTCATTTCTTGTTTTGTTCGTAATGTCAGGGCGAGGTTTGTACGAAACAAAATTTAAAAAAAAATTACCTACATCTGACGAACCTATAGTACTCTTACAAATCGGTTTTAAATTCTTTGACCACAAGTCGTCTACGATATACATAATTTATATGAAGAACTAAGTCTCAAACTTTACGACTTCTAACATTAATTCAGAGCCATTAAATCTTTTTACGAGTCGACACAATGCCCCTACGTGTTTCCAATTCAAATATAAATTGAACTGATTTACTTGTAGCCTTTCCAACAGTAAGCTGCGTTTTATCGACCTTACTACGGAATACGAACAAAATCGGCATTGAGTTGTTCTACCCCGCTAGCTAAATAGAATTCTTGGAGTTTTGTGAAAATTAATTGCTGCCTCGCTCCCCTGTAATGGAAAAGCACCCTTATGGTGTTATAGTCTGTTTTCATTGTGGCCCGTATAATAGTTTTTTTATGCAGTTGAGAATACAATACAATAAATAGCCATTGTATCGACAGGAAGCAGTACCTGCATCAACAGTTGATAAGAACTATAGTGATTGCGCACATGCTACAACATTGTTATAATGAGATGAAAATAATAAGCTAACATAAATTGAAAAACTGGAGAATTTTAGAATGATTTTAATTGTTGCCAACAAGGTCTTTATCGAAATCTAACACAACATGAGCAATTAGCACGATGCATTTACATCCTCTATAATCAATAAAATAAAATTAATCAATTAAGAGGAGCTTGCAGATCCAATTAACGCAATAGACTCATCAGTAAAATAAACAAACAAATAAGTGCAGTCAAGGATGCGAATCTTATAATTAACAAGTATTTAATAAAAACCGTCATGCGTAAGACAGACGAGAAAGCGAAGAACAAAGCAAACAATTCCGACGAAGAGAATCCATCATGTACCACAGATGTAATTGACGCACTACCAATGAAATATCACTCGTAAGAGAGAAAACCAAACGACGCTAGGAACACGATAATTAATGTGGCGATACGTTCGCCCATTAGTGGACTAGTGACAGTTAGCACGCAACGCTAAAAATAAGCGAAGAAATAGGTGAGTGGAACAAATGTCCAGCCGGAGAGAACAGCAAAAACTACACCAATGAAAAACTCAAGTAGGTAAATGTTCAAGATTAAAACAAATTGGCGTAATTTTATGCAGGAAAGCGTCAGTTTTTTATCTCACAGCTGAAAAAGAAATTATATTTAGAAACGGTTTGGACTTGTAACGAATTAGATTTTAGACATGGCTAGGTTTTTTGATGTAGCACTAATGCCACGAAGATTTCAGAAAACTAATGAAGTAGTGACATTTTTTAAAAGGAAACGGCTTTTGGAACACTGGAAGCTTAGAATAATAACGCATAGAAACCTAGTACGAGTGCAAAAAGTGAGGCAACTAAAACTTAGCCTAATCCGTCAAACTTAGCCACCAGGCCGTCAGTACTCAATGTCACGTTCCGTCGAACACAGCTCGCGAGTAAATAATTGAAAATGACAGTTTGTTGCGTGAAAGGATGTTATAGCACATCAGGAAAACAAAAAAAATGTGATAAAATAACATTTCACAAATAAGTACTCACATTCTATGCACTATTTTTACGTAAATCGATAAATAAAACAAAATTCTAATAACCTAACTTGTCATAACACAGTGTTGCTATTTGTGAGGAAAAAATACCCACATTGCTTTCATTCATGTTTTTCATTTTTGTAATTTTAAAATACAATACTTACTGTTAATTCATATCAAACCCGATGTTTTAACATTGTTTATAATTATAACCCATCAAGCATTCTAAACGCATTGAACAATATCTCATTCTTTATGCGATTTATTTCCTTTTATTTTGAAATAAATTGAATTATAGCTTCCGAAAAAATATGTCATATTACATGAAAAATCATGTTTACCTTTTCCAGTTCCCAACAACATAAAATACTTGCCTTGATAGCAAAACAGTAATGCGTCTTCCCATATTTTGTGGGTAACGGCTTAGTAATGGTATCACTGAAAGCTATATCTGTGTGCGTTAGAGGAACGTAGACACATTCGGCTCACGCACACAAAGAAAATGAAGTGGACACACGATTTTGCTCGGGTTTTGTTCGAGACGCGGCTTCTATGCGTTATTATTCTAAGACTGGAAGTGTAAGAGCCAGTAAACAATGATTTCTAAGAGAAAACAAGGATTGTGACAATCCAGGGATCTATAGGAACTCAGTAAAAGATTAATAAAGATTATAAAACAATTAAAGGTACACCTACAACGCAGTCCATATACATCATCATAGTATCAGTCGAAAGACGTCCACTGTGTACATGGACCTCCCCCAAGCGTCGCCACAACGACCGGTCTAGTGCATCTTGCATCCACCACCTTCCCGCGACCTTCACTAGGTAATCGGTCCACCTTGTGAGAGGCTTTCCAAAGTTGCGTCTTCCAAAACGCGGTCGCCACTCCAGAACATTTCGGCCCATCGACCATCTGCTCTGCGAGCAATGTGCCCTGCACACTGCCACTTTAGATTGGCGATACTTCGGGCTATGTCGGTAACCTTGGTTCTCTAGCGGATATCATCATTCCTGGATCGATCATGCAAGGAAACTCCAAGCATTGCCCTCTCCATTGCACTTTGAGTGGCTTTTTTTTTTGGCCTTCTGATGAGGTCCATTGTGAGCGACCACGTTTCAGTCCATAGACAAGATATAATAAAAGGCAAAGCAAAATAACCAATAAACAGTAAAACTTGATAATAATCGACAATTAAAGACAGTAATCAGGAAGGCGATGGCAGTATAAAATTACTAAAAGTTCAAGTTTACGAGTTAACTTTAATTAGCAGTGTGAAAACTGCATCATGAATAGGTCAAGAGATGCTCTTTACAATGACCGATACAAAAACATTACATACTGCCTGTAAATAAATAACATGTCCTCATAAGTGCTCTTAGTATTAAATAATTATATACTCGATATAAAAACACAAAGAAAAGAATTCCGCTTAATAGTCTTTCAGCACGATGTAGACAGCTGATTCGATAAAATTGGTACTGTGTACAAAATTGAAGACAACTTACAATATGTAGAACCGAACCATTACGAATTGGTTGAAGTTCATGCTTTTAATGCCAAGCTGAGTGTTATGAATGAAGTTTTAAACGAGCCAGACGATACTGAAGATAATGATGAATTAACATTCAAATCTATGAATGATTGTAATTCCGCTTAAGGAAACTTATCTGTAGACACACATGATCTTAAATAGGGTAACAAGATTGCGGAACCTATGCATGAAACTATTATAATGTAAATATTTTACGAGTATATTATTTGTTTGAACCACGTCCACGCAAGTGTACGAGTTATCGTGTGAAACTATACAGCAGATACTAAAGCAATTAGGTGTTACTATCGTCACCGTCATCTGATAACTTTACGATAATATCAGATTATCTGGAGTTGCAAATTAATTGATAAACACAACGTGAACTACATTGTGTTTAATTGTTACCAATTTGTTCACATTAAAATTAAACATTTGTAACCTTATTATGCAAGTTAGATCACAATCACTTTATTCAAATGAACATGTCGATACAGATGATAACGGTGTTGGCAGTTTGTTGTAATTAGCAAATGAATCATGCAAAATGGCACTAACCAACTTCAACATGTGTAATCCGTAGAAAGAGCCGATTAAGCGAAATGGTGGTACATACGAAAGCTTAATAAAGCAGTTCTAATTGAACCATCAAGCGTCCACAGCACACACACTCACTTTTACCAAACTAATTATTGCCGGGGACCATTCGAAACGCGAGACGAGAGTTTGTTTTTATGTTCCGCCACGCGTCGGTCAGGTAGCTGTTTACAACAATCGAAACACTTGTTCACAACACCATTCAATTCGTTATTCGAAAATAATAAAACAATTCGTTTACTTTTATTGTTACCGATTTTTCAAATCACACCTCGAAAAGAATCAAAAAAACTTTTGTACAATGAGAACGAAACGCGACGGGCGATAATGTCGGCGGTTCGCGCGGCACTGGTGAGAAATCGAGAATGGATCGGGTAGGCTCGAGTCGTGCCTCTCGCTCCGGCGTACAGCCTCAGCATAGGCTGCCCAGCTGCCCCCCAGAATGTTTTCTGTAGCGACCTCACGCGCAACCGACCTTTTTTTATTGCTCCAGGTGGATTTCGAATAGTTCTAATCCCACGAGACCAAAATCAACCAAGAAGCAAGTGTCGGTCCGAATGACTACTTCCTCCTACAGACATCATAAACAATGCCAAAATTGATTAGCAAGATATATTAGCAAATACTAGGTTAACAATAACAATAGAAATGTCTCAACTGAAACAAAAGCATATTAAAATGATAACAACTATCGTAGAGTGAGCGAGAACGATTAACATAAAACAAGTGAAGGAGATGGCTATAATAACACTTGAATAGACAATGAATCACGATTATATTGGAAACAGGTAATGTAGACAAATAGTGATCGAGTTTGATGATTTGTCATTAAAATAGTGGCCGAAGTAAAGACTAACTAAAAAGTCAGACAAGGCTGTGTTTGTGGTCCTTGTCGTGAGAAAACAAGTATTGTTCGCGACTCAAGAAAGACAATACGACCTCACTTAGCTAAAGACCTTTTCAATATCTCACGTCTATGTTGAAGCTTGACGTACAAGCATTTACTTAATTTTTGCCTTTTTTTACATCTTTTTTTAAATGTCTTGGCAGGTGCATTTTCTAAATCTGTAATTATTTCTGATATGAATTTTCGGGGAATGGAGTGTCTTCTTCCAAACATTCTATTGTCCTCTTTTTAAACGTGTAACATACAATCCATTTATTGTTTTTATTGTCTTTACCTATTATTATAGTCAGCCACATACGTATTCCATTCATTAATTCTTTGATCATCACATACCATAATTTAAAAAAAACGGTAATGTAATTTTCAAATGAAAAAAAACTTCTCAAATGTTTATAAATCTGTATATTGACTGCATTATCTCGCCCAGCAATCAATTTTACAGTTGAATTCATATGTACTTATCAATTTTATATTATGTCACTGTTCATATGAAGTAGTGATTGTTTTACAGTTTTTGTTTTTTTGGTATCACTTACAAATAACGTAGGTACAGTGCAGCCACTAGGTGTTAAGGCAATTTTTTTTTAACGCAGCGCAGCTGTTAAACTGCATTTTTTAAGCGGGTAACCTAAATAGAGTCCCAAAGTTTGTATTAAAGTGCTCTTCAATTTTGCAGATGGGGAATCCCGTCGGGTACACGGCATATTATCATGAACGAATAAAATTGTTCAAGCATCAATCATAACCATAATCGTTGAAAGGTTGAACATTCAGTTCACATGCACTGAACGGTAAATGTAAAAATAATGTTAAAAGTTAATGATGCAACTCCATTTCAGATTGCCACAAAGTAAAATGTAGCTTTTATCCCAAATAAAATTGTAAGTAAGTACTGAAAATGTATATAAACGTTATCGTCACTTCTTTCGTTCGAAAAAATTAGAACCACACACATTTACCAGTTACTACAGAGATGTTCAAATTGTTAGACTTAACACTCTGTAAAGCTTTTCAATTTAAATTAGACAAAAAAAAACTTCCCCAAAATTCTCTCGACTTTTTAAATTTTTTGTCAAGGCAACTGCATTCGCAAAAAATATGCCAGCTGTTTCATAAGTTAACCAAAACAATTCAAATTTTCCACTGCTGTCAATCCAGCTAAGATATCAGATAGTACTCAACATGACACAGTCAAAGTTATTTCGGTCCCAAACCGGAATATCGCTTTGTTTACTTCATTCTTATATGGAAATATTCCCGAAGATAACATATCAAATCATATGGTCGAGGTCAAATCGGAACTTCTAGAATCTTACAAAATTTCAAAGATGAGCGAAGTTCAGGGCTGGATTCCAATATAATTATTTATACATAATTATTAATTATTTATAGAAAATTAATTTCTTAGTAATGTTAAAAGGCAGTAGGTATCTATGTAATGGTACAGAATAATAGTTGGTACGAGTATAGAAGAATGAGTTACATGCTGTTGGGAAAATTCTTGCAGACAGTTATTTGAATTGCATTTTTTTATTATTTGAGATGGGTTTGCTCTTGACCCTAGTCTATATACAGGTCAAGAGACAAAGTCTACGATGGAGTGAGCTAACCCAGAATTAGCCTGCTCACTCTAACTTCGAAAAGATTAGGAAAATTAGATTATTTTAAGGAAATAACAAATAAAACTAGAAGTGGGGTTGACTCTAGAGAAGACATCCAATGAATTGGTACAAAAGAAGGCACTCAATGAGAATTATTTTTTTACCGAAAATTAAAATCTAAATCTATTAGCAAAGTCATTTCTAAGAGACTGCTATGATGTGAATCGCAAGGGGCAGTGTCTGCTAGGGCTGACAAAAGGCATTTGAAGGAATACGGGTGGGTTTTAGTCAGTAACAGTCTGACAAAACCATTTCTTATTGCCCGAAGACTGGAATCTGGGTAGGTATATTTGGGTATCTGAAACTATAATTCGCAAACTGCTTCCTGGAAGGTAAGATCGTGTTTGTCATCATTTATCTCACTGAACCAATATTTAGTTAAAGTTATCTCAGACCAACGATAACGAACGAGATTGTGCAATTTCGTCGCGATGTTTAAGCCCCGCTTAACTGCTATAATTTCTAGAATAACAATATAATAACATTTGTAGATATTTAGTTTAATACTATATGTTAATGACGATGATAGAGTAACAGCGTATACATGCTGCAGTGTAATAACCAAAGACGATTCAGTTCAGATTCCTGCTGTTTGAATGCACCGGTGTATGACCTCATCGGTTTCCTTCCTCCTTTAAAATGGCTGACATAACAGGCCCTACAATAAAGAATACACGTTGACCGCATGATTCACTTACACGGTACACCTTTATTTGGTGATCGGCTGCAATTCGATAAAGCAAGTGACGTTACCGAACCTAACAGTAGTTCCAGGAGACTGAATAAATAAATATTTCATTTTCCTGCTATCACAAAAGTCACGCACGGAAATGAGACAAACCAACGAGTCGAGATAGCAAACACAATTTAAATCGATTTTAATTATATGCTCGATTTGGCCAATGGTTCCAGTAGCGATGGCCGAAGTGGCCGTGTCAGCGACCGCAGTTCGGCCAGGTTTTTGTCCAATCGAGTCATTAAACCTCGGTGTTGCAAAGTAATTGATTCTGAGAACAAACAAAACGAGTTTGCTCTGGAGCCATTAGAGCGGCGTGGCTCTCTCATACCTGAGGGTCTTTGATATTTTCCGCTTGCAATGTTTGTCTATTACGTTTGGTATGTTGGTAGAGTTTGATAACTTTCATTTCTTATGTGGCCTTGGTCGAAGATCTGAAAGGAATTTATCGGAGCCTTTAGTTTGTATATAGAAAGACCCAAGGCAGTCGTTTTGGGCACATTTACATTTTGGGCAATAGGGGACGTGCACGCGGCGATGACTATGCCATTTAGTGTCTATCTCTTAACGTTAAAGTTTCAAAGGAGAATGTCCATTTTTGACCTGACTTTGTATAGAAATGAAATAAATCTTCAAATTCAGCTTATTGAATTGTATATTAAATACGCTTATCAAATGTTAAAAGAAACGCAGGATTTTTTTTTTTTTAGTTTTTCTTTATGCTTAGGGCGGGTTGTATCAAACAGTTGGTTAACGTAACATACGTACGTCAAAAAGTTACGATTACGGACGATGTTTGACGTTCGTTAAATTAGAAGCGTTGTTTCAAAACATTCTGGTATAAATTCCTGCTCATCCCAATGGCTAAGTTATTAACACGGGTCCTACCTAAATAGCTTTTTTGCATTCCACCACTTATTTGTGTCATCAGAAGAACTGGTATTGAGGAGTTCAAAAGAATTTTCACAATATTGTTCTATTTGACGCAACTAAAGTTACGTCAGACCAGCTGTTAACGTAAACGTTATATTTTACGTGCGTTAACGCTGACATTTTGTGAAACAACTCAATTTTTTGATTTGACGATAGTTAGCACCATTTTTAACGTTTACGCGTGCGTTAAGTGTAGTTGAAACAACCCGCCCTTATTCTACCTCAAGGGTTAACGTATTATAACTAAATAAATTAATCACGCAGCATATAATTGAGATCGCACGAGTGAAACGAGTTTTTTTTTACATTTGACAGTTCTGCAATTGACATCGGCGCAGTCCTTCGTTGTTGTGCTTGCGTCTCGTTGTGTGCTGTGCCATTTTGTGTGCGTTTCATCTTTTTATGACCCTGTTTACCGCCCCTGGACCTCGATATCTTCCTCATCTGACGACCTTTGCTTACCATACCGTTTTAAACCTCTTGACAATGCCGCTTATACCAAAAAGTCGACGTATACTTTGCATAAACTGCAACGTATTTTTTGGAATTCGAGGCGTTTAAATCGTAAAAATTACTGTTGGACATTATTTTCGAAACTTAAAGGTAGTCTTTTTACTATACCTTATAACTATACATGTACTTTCATTATCAGGTTTTTAAATGTATGAGAAGTGGGCATTGTTCTTTGCATATTTGGCGATTCTATGTTGCCACCTGTGGTTCCTGCACGCTCCGTTTTAGCGTTGCCATTTCGAAACTTAACAGTCAAAATATATTTGACACTTAGCATGTGGATACCAAAGAAAAAGCCCACTAGGACCTTTGAGTGATGATCCTTCAGATTTCAAAAATACCCGCTGTTCCTATAGCCTCAACTACACTGATGAAGTCTGAAAATCAACCTCAGTTGAACTCAGTGTTCCTATAAGCCAAGCATTGTGAGCGCGTCCGGGAAACAAAAACTAGCCAGCGCATCCGCCAATTGAAACAAATGTTTGGGCAACACTTGCCTTAAAAGTTTTAAAACATTACGACTTTACATTGTTATGATGTTTCGCGTTTCTTTTGTAATTTCCACTTTTTTGTAAATATTTAAAAACCTATTCATAAGTTGATCAATATTGAGTGATGAAGACATTTTGCGGCTACATGTTGATAGTGCTTTGGAATCTTTGTATCAACATGGTGGCTTATTATTTCCACAATAAATTCCAACAATCATGTTCAAAACATCGATGTTCATAGACATACCATCTCATAAATTGTTGTAATAGGAATAACTCTATGTTTTACTCTATGAAGAACACAATAATAGACCAAGTTATAATAATAGCTGTCACAATTCTAACAAAAACACAAGATTAACTAAACTGTTATACTAGGGGTCACAAATATTGTATGCGTTAACAACAAACGCCGAAACGCGTTACGAAAACAGTTAGCAACTAACTCAGAGGTAAGATAGCAGTTCTGCCGGTCGATTCTGTTAACATGTCGAAGTGAAGGTGTGGGTGAAGTGATCAAGAAGTGAGCTATCAAACCATGCGAACAAGTTGGAATGACAGCTCACTTGTCGTTCAGTTCACCTAAGTGTACTCGGTGAGACATCGACGAAGAACTTTATTTAAATGCCTCCGTGTTCGAGTGGTTTAGTTAAGCGCACAGAGTACTTTTATATATAGGTATTAAGTGCTTGCCTTGTGACCCAGTGGTCGTGGGTTCGATTCCCACGGGAAGCATACTTTGTAAAGTTGTTTCCAGTTTGGCGAGGACATTGTTGGCTTGAATCACCTGATGGTCTGATAAAAAGATGATTTTGTGCTTCGGAAGGCACGTGTTAGCCGGCTATCGGTTTAGAAACTCTGACACTAGGGTGTGTGAGTTCGTTAGACCTTACTGCCCACACGAGTTAAATAAAAACATAGTTATTACAATTAAATAAAATGTCATATTTATGGCCTCACAACATTTTTGATCAAATCACAAAAAAAAACACAAACTTTTTTTTCATTTTTTTTATTCTTTTTATTTTCTTTTTTTCTGAATTTAGGGTGTTTTTTTTGTTGTATTTGATTATTTCCATTGCGTACTTCACTTCACTTGCGTACACTGAACCACTGTAGCTTTTTTTTCTTTATTAGCGTTTTAACCCCGTTGAATCATTCTTAGTCATCTGAGTTTTCCGCTAAGTTATCCTTATATTTGAATGTTTAGGTAACTTCACTTTCGTCATGTCGTACGTAACGTTTGATGTCGTCATCACAGCTGTTATGCTTAAAACCGTCATTTTTGTTGCAACAGGCTTAAAGCGCAATCCCTGAACAATAAATCACCTCTAACACAAGACGTAAACACTCAATACCCATTGTGAAAACGATCACAAAACAATACCATTGACGTCTATAATTTCCTCTAATTGACTCAATTGTCTGGCTTCACACTGTGGCTTGTAATGCTGTCTAAGCATTAATATAAAAATAAATCTTGTATCTTACCTACCATCTTTATTGCAATATCACCAAGAACTATATTATTACCTTATCAAAGTGATTTGTAAGTGCACAGTAATCATTGTCAATTTTGAATAGATGGGTGATAAAAACGTTAAAGAAACTGCAAATTCTTCGTCAAAATAAAGGAAATTTGAATAACGGCATTTCATTTTCACTATCCATCTTTCCGTCATTATGGTTTGATCTAGATTATCAAGAGCTTGATTTCACTTCTAATAGTCTCTGGCGAATGTACCAAATTAATAGTAATCATGCTGCCAAATTCAAGATTAACTTTTGATGAGAATTAAAATTGATTACCTACTCATCATTATGTGTTTGTTGTTGTTATTTACTTTTGTTTATTGAAATTATGATCGTTATGTGGTGTTAGAATGAGAATATTTGTTTGTTGTAACAATGCAAATGACTGCAATCCGATCATAATACAATTCAAATAATGGATTGTTGACAGCATTGCGCGTTCAACATTCTTTTTTTTAATGCTAAAAATCTAATCATACTTTCAAATTCTATGATCATAAGTCTCCCTGTCCTCAATCATTTTTTTTTTCAGGTTAACACAGCATATATTCTAGCTGCATTTCAATTCTCTAATTCAAAAAAAGAATTAAGAAATCACAGCAGTTCAGCCTCATTTCCAGCTACGTCTTCCACACATTCATTCATTCATTGTTTATTTGGTCTTCCCCTTGGCTACTACTATAACCATCACTAGGTCGTTGAGCTTCTTAAAGTTCTAAGTTTGAGTTACACGATAACTGGCAAATGCTTGACCTGTCTGGTACTTTCCTCAAAATACCACTCCAGACATTAACCTACATGATTCTCATATGATTTGACCAGTACAATTGTATGGACTTTAAAAGACACTTTTACCTCTGAGTTTCTTTCGGTGTTTCTTCTCAGAGCAGTCAGCTAGGAAACACCGGCCTCATCTAGTTTAAAATGACCAAAAAAGATTGACGTGTAAAAGTGTTATTTACAACCTACTTACAAAATAAATATCATTTATCGCTCAAATACTGATATTCTGTTAAAAATATTTAAGAAGACAAATAGAAGTAAAAACAATAAATTACCGATGAAAAGTGATAGCAGAAAAGTGAAAACGAATACGAGATTCACCAATTTGCATGTCGCATGTTTTGCGCGGATTCTTTTTGAGATGATCGCATGGAACCGTTGTCTCTGTACCAGTGCTCAGTGGCTTACCTTGTAACAATATGTGAATAACAGGATACGAGTGTTCGGTTACTTGCTTGGCAGCTTCGATTGTTTCACGGATATTGTTGTATCTACGCGGCTTATGTTTACAGATCACGGGAGTAATGGCCTATTCCGTGTCAACCATTTTAGTGGGTTCATAAAATACCTACAGACTTTTGTCTGCACAGACGTTGAAATCAAAATAAAAAAGTCCATCACACCGACATCTTTCTTCAAATTCATCCAACTTCAATAAATAAAAATAAAATTGTGTGTATCTATGTATGCCATATGAAATTTGGCACACAGAGATACACACAATTTTAGAGATTTTTCAGAGATTCACACATATTTAGGTATCTTCTGTCTATAGAAGTATGTATGAAAGTGTTCCGGAATTTGTTCGAAAAAGTCACCGCGGCCCAAGAACTCAAAGGGCATTAAGAGGAACACGGATGGGATTTAGTCAGTAAGAGTCTGACACTCCCTTCTGCTCCGCCCAGAGCGGGAGGAGTCATTTGATGATTTCCCATCTTAAAAAAAAAAGAATATGTAAGAAAGAATGCATGTATCGCGTGGACTGACTATTTACTGAGCGGAAATGCAAAGAGGGATTTTTTCTTTCTTTACAAGACCACTGACCATGCAGGCTTCAGTCATGAACATAAAATCGACGCATTTATTGGGGAAGTATATCGTTAAAATCATAATATGTAGGAGTAATAAATTGCTATCCAACACAAGATCTCTTTCGGAGCACTACATTATAGTAATTTCCAGCTGCGTGGGCGACAGTCGCTGATTGATTGTCACGCCACCCCTTTTGTTGCTCAGTATCACTATCATCGCCGACAAGTCGAGCATTTCATAGCATGTCGTCTCGGACATATAATATTTTATTGTACTTTAAAAAACAAATACTTCAGTATGAAAACTACATTCTTCGTCATTATCGCGTTTGACAGTGCCGTAAAACATATTTCTCATTTAATAAATCCAGCCGCTGCAACGCTTTCTGACCAGATGCTTAATATAAATCAAGGTTACGCTTCAAGTGATAGTGCTGTCAAGACAAACTTTTGCTCGTTATAGCTAACCATTTTTCTTTTAATTAACAATTTCTCCTGTGTGTCATTGCGCTTCGTTTCTTGGTATGTTAGCTACGCAGATAGCGACAAAATTGTAAAACTATACTGCAGTGGGAAAGATAAGACAGTAGAAGGTAAACATTATCAACATACATCGCCTTCACCGGAAAACGTAAATAGTGGGGCTGTGGAGGAAATGAAAACCTGTATTTTGCTCTGAGAAACAAGGTTAAAGTTGTGAATGAACATCACGATCGTTTTCCATTACAAAAAAAAAATAGCTAAGTATTTGAAAGACTTCTTCCTTCTACTTTCGTTTTTGGCAATGCTAAATTGATCATCTTCATAGCCCCTATAATTATAGTTTTGCAACGCCTAATATGCAATACCATATACAGTTCTGCCAATATATAATTATCAATTACTTAACCATTACTTACGTATGCTAAAACTAAACTAAACACTAAAAAGACTGTAAAAGTCGCAAAAGATGATGAATGTCTTTCAAATACTGAAGCAGTTACAGCCATAAGTGTTGCGTAGCCTGACATAACCGACCCACAGAACATAGCACTCAATCTTCAAGTTTTAAACTAGTATAACAAGTACGAAATATTCATGATTCGCTAATTTACATGTTACTGCGTGACGTAATATTATTGTGGGGAGCTAATTTTAATGAACTAAATACGAAACAAATATTGTAGTCATATCATTTAATAATTTTTTCTTACATGATACTCTTCTCCACAATTGTGTGGAGAAGAGTATCATGTAAGTTACTGTTAGCACTTTTGTTAGTTTGTATTTTTTTTTAATTTGTGATGGGTTTGCTCTTGAATCTAGTCTAGGTCCGAAATGATGGAGTCTACGATGAAGCAAGCTTACCCAGAGGTTACCCAAAGTCTACGATGAAGCAAGCTTACCCAGAGGCCAGAAATAGCCTGTTCACTCTACTTTTGAAAAGATTAGGGTTGTAAGCGTTCGGAAATACAGACGCAGGCAGAGAGTTCCACTCCTTTGCGGTGCGCATTATGAAAGACGCTTGGAAGCGCTTAGTGCGAGTTGGTGGAATACCAACAAGGTAAGGATGGTAAGTTGCAGTGCGTCTGGATGTCCGATGGTAGAAGGTGGCTGGTGGGATGAGGTCGTGGAGTGCTTGGGCACACTCTCCGAAGTACAATCCGTAGAAGACCACCAGCCAGGCAACCTTGCAGCGATGAGCCAAGCTGTATATGTATTAGCCTTATGTATAATTGAACAAATCCAAAGTAAAGTTAAATAAGTCCTCAGTTTCGTATTTGGCTTTCATTTTAATATCCATTTGCCAGTTGCTAAAGGCCTCCTCGAAACTTTTCTTATTTTGTCTCTGTTTTGTTACAGATTGTTCTAGAGACTTGTCCAATGCCTAAACCCTTTGGTGTAGTCTTCGTTTCATTCTTTGGCCTTTTGAGGGTTCCGTATCCAAAGGGTAACCATCGGAACCCTATTAAAACGGTGCCACATATACTATTCGACTGTCCCGTCTTCGACAGAGAAAGACTGGAGGCCGAGCACGAGCTCGACACCAAGATTGATGCCGAAAATCAAAAGAAGAGAATTGCTCCTAGACTATTGTGTTAAAATTTGTAAAAGAGTTGTAAAAAGAAATAAAAGCGTATACGCAAAAATGTTTGCATAATACATATTATGACAATATTAATGTCAAGCATTAAACAATTAGGAATAAAATTATTAAAGACAGCAAAAATCGTTGTTATGAAATTCAACCTCAGTTGCCCAAAATTCCTAAAATAAAATAAATTTAAATAGAAATAAGAAACAAGTAAATGTAAGTACCTATAAATATGTAAGCTAGACTATAGAAAAATTTAACTAGTACCGTAATTAATTATAAGAAGAGAAAAATAAGAATAGTATGTAAAAAAGATAAGATTAGATATAAGCTAGACTAAGACAAATGTATTTAGATTATAACTAATTATAAGAACACAAAAAGAATAGCTTTAAGAAAAGCAATGTCTGTTAAATTAAATAAAAATGTGTTGTGGTCGTGTTTCCCCTATTCCCCAATAAGATAGAAAAATAAAGAAAAATAGATAGCATAGTCGTAAAGTAGAAGGGCGTCCTACCCTATTAGAAAGAAAGAAGAAGAATGCCAGAAAGACAAAGTATGTGGAAAGAAAGTGCGAGAGGAATAATTGCGAGAACTGGAATGAAAGAGAAAAAAGCTTTTTACAAAAAAATACAAGTGATTTTGTTACTTTCTTCGTATTTTGACACCGACTTCCGAAATTAAAGTTATTTTTTACTTTGTAGTGTTTTTTTTTGGAAGTCGGTTGTATTTTTTTGTAAAAAGTTTTTTATTTTTCACTTTTTAGTGGTGCCCCACACCTAACAACACCACTGCAAAATCGCAGAAAAACAAAATACGCAATTTCGATTATCAAAGAATCATCTAAATAGTCAAATTCCAGCTATTTCGATTTAAAATCCAAAGTTCGTAACCGATTTTGACATGATTTAAATGGGACCAATCTGCAAGTATATCCTTTCAGATAAAACAAGAATTTTTCAAATCGGTTCATAATTGTCGGAGTTATGAGGTAACAAACATAAAAAAAAAACATACAACCGAATTGATAACCTCCTCCTTTTTGGGAAGTCGGTTAAAAATTAGACAAGCACAGACTCCAATTATTTTGGAGGTAGTAAGCGAAAAAAAAAGAACCCTATTAATAATTAAGACTCCGCTGTCCGTCTGTCTGTCAGCAGCGGTCTCAAGAACCGTAATTGGCAGATAGTTGAAATTTTTACTGGTTGTGTATTTCTATTGCCACTTTTAAAACAAATTAAAAAAAATCGGAATGGGTACGGAACCCATCGTGTGCGATTCCGACTCACACTTGCCCGGTTTTGATTATTGTATGGACTTATAGAGCCGTAGCAATTGTTTATCTCCATGAAAGGCTGATCAAGTCACTTAAGTAACTGCATCATTAAGACTTGATCAGCCTGAACAACTGAGAGGTACCAACCAACTAACAACAGCTTTCAACAAATACTTGCATAATAAATTAATGAAGTCACACGTCATTTACTAAACAAAATTAACACCGATCCACCGGTTCTACCACTGCATTCCTTAATGGCGTAAATATTTTGCGCATGAGAACATTATGCACCATATTGTACTTTTTTTTACTATTGAAAGATAGCCACGCGTTTGACCACTATCTCACCTGATGGTAAGCGATGACGTGGTTGAATATGGAGCACGCTTGCCTAGAAGTAACCTATTCACTCTTGACTTAAAGACTCCCAAGTTGTTGGACTTAGAGAAAATGTAGAAACGTGATGAAAACGGTGTCCCACAGGGTGCTTGCCTACGCCATACTTGGTTTCGAGTCTTAGGTCCACTGTCATAGACTGGAAAGATAAGCGTACGCCTTGTACGGGTTTTCTTATGGATGTCAAGCTTGGGTCTGTTTTTCAGTACATTAGTATAACTTCTCTTGATTCATCATCTGCCTAGCCTTTTCCCAACTATATTGGGGTCGGCTTCCAGGCAAACCAGATTCAGCTGTATACCAGTGTTTTACGTGAAGTAGCTGCCTACCACCCCTCCACAACTCATAAACTGGGTAAAACGGTACTTCTTGGTAAGACTGGAGTCAGATTTACTGGCTTCTGACAATCGGTAACTACTGCCAAGGATCTATAAATGACAGCCGGGACCAACGGCTTAACGAGCTTTCCGAGGCATGGAGGAAACTCAGTATGTTAAGATGGTCACCCATCCACAGACCAACCTTGGCAAGCGTTGCTTAACCGACGGCTTTTATTATTTAGCCATGAGCACCCCCATCACTTCTCTTGATTCAAAATTTAAATGTAACAAAATCGACTTTGACACGGTTAAAGTGCTCATGCTTTAAGATATCAAAAAGATTTGACAGCATAAATAAGAGAGCTTATTTGTGTGCTGCCAAATCTTTTGAGGGCAGCATACAAATAAGAGATTTATGATTCTTATGTTGTGTAAATTGCTCTCAATTTACTCAACATACACGTCATAGATTCATAACAATTCTAAATACCATATCACAACTACACCACCATAGAAAAACCACAGAAGTGGAACATACCTAATGGTGTTAAGTAAACATCTATAATGACTCGCCTTGACCTCGGTCCGCAGTGCGGGGGCCGGCGCGCGGCGCTTGCGCAAAGTTCACGACCGCGAACAATGCAGTTTCGATTTATTACGAGTATCGCCGACTTGTGAGTGAGCCAGTTTTTCTCACGTCCGATGGTGGTGTTCTTAATCGATATTTTGAACGGTTGGTCATGGGGTATTGTTTGGTCTGCTGGCTATTTCGAACAAAGCGTAATTTGAATCCAAAAAACATTATATTACAAAAAAATACAACCGACATCGGTGTTTTTGGTTATTTTTTGCTTTTCCGTGCCGGTTGTATTTTTTGTAAATAAGTTTTTTATTTTTCACTTTTTACTGGTACCTGCGTAGGTACCCATTTACAGCGTACCGGTGTGATGTTATATTATGAACTGGTGTAAACAATGAAGAGACATGCGATTTCAGCAATCCCAATCCATTTGCTATACTCTATTAAAGAGTTCCGTTGCCTGCCTCCAAAATTCTTCATCAGATCATCACCTTATTGAAATGAGCCCAATCCGGGGAAATGAGCTGACGCAGTTACTTTACGACTGAAAAACTCGCCCGCGAGATTACGCGAATCGCTTCTTATGTAAATGATACAACAAATTGACTTAGCTAGACTTATCAAAATATATCATAATCTTTCAAATGTCAGCAGCAGAACTCGATTAAATAATTTAGTTTTTTTAGCACTTTTTTTTATGGGACAAGCCCGCCACACATTTCCAACCAGCAACTCCTGAAAGCCAGAATCAAAAGTGGCGACCACCAGAAAAACGCCGAGCTAATGAAGCCTGACGAGTCCCGGAGAAACGATTGAACTGTATCGGAACCCGCAACGAAATTAAAATAATAATATCCTTGGACATTTCACACAACGCCATCTAGTCCCAAGCTAAGCAACCTAATGCTTGTGTTATGGTAACGAGATGGCTGATAAACTACTTATATACATTTTTTTTTGTAAATTCAAACATATTATAGATAGAAAAACACCCAGACTCGGAACAAATACATGTAGGTCGTACAAATATTTGTTCCGTGCGGGAATCGAACCCGCGACATGCTGCGCAGCAGTCAATCGCTCAACCACTGCGCCAACCGTGTCGTCAAAATTAATCAGAGGAGTAGGAAAAATATAGTTTCCACTTCCTTCCTTATCAAACCAGGAGACATAACAGAGTTAGGCCAATAGTTTTTTAACTTGTACACTTAGGTACTCACAGTATCTGTTTTGAGACTACGCCAAGATGTGAGGCTGCTGCTGCGGCGAAGTGCCTTGCGCATCGTGTGGTTGTCCTGGAACAATTGTCAAGCAATTCATAAATGTAAGTTTAAAAGATAATTTTGAGAGAGTGATAGAAGGTTCACCCTTGTTTGGTATAACAACTTTTGATGTAATGTTACTAAGGGTTGATATTTCCAACGCCAGATAACTTTTATTCGTGGACATAACTTTTCATTTGGTATAACGTTTGACAGTTTTAGTATGGAAGAACTGTCAAAAATTCAAAATTATTCCTCCGATAAAGTTATCTGGCGTTGGAAAAATCAGCCCTTATTCGAACCACGTTTAAGAAAATAATCAATTTGTATAATATCGATTAACATAATTTTCATTGATTTGAGAGTCGTAATATTCGATACGATCTTTCGACTAAATCATTATTAGTCTAGTGAAACATTAGTTTAAATAAAATTAGTGCATTTGTAAATTTGGTCAAATATTATTATTTCAAAGAAATAAATATGCTAAATAAAAACCTACCAATTAATTATTCGGTCGAATAAGTATACGAAATGTCTTTATTGTAACTAAAATTAGCCGGAGCGATTTTCGACAAAACGTTGACATACCAAACAAGGGTGAACCGATAGAAATACTTTTTTCAGAAATACAATAAAGACTATTTGTATTCAATTTTAACCAGGAATGTCTTCGACGTTATCTTATGTGTTCTACATTCATTTTATAAGTGTCTATTGTCACCACTTTGGCCAACGTCACATTTCTTTTTAACAATGGCTCAATGCTTAAGATCGTCTACCTCTCATCATCAACTGCCTAGCCTGTCCCCATCTATCTTAAGAACCTATCTTTCGGCATCTGTACCACCATTTACGAAATAAAGACCTTAAGTTATACAAATCAAAGTTCAAAATCAAAAACATCAGAGTTTACCGCGCAGATTTGAACATGTACTCTTACAAACGCCCAAAAACACCCAACAGGCAGTTGCCCACAAGACACCATGCAAGTCCCGTCGGAGAATACTCCCTTTTCACTGGAGATTTGAGGATTTATCTTTCTGTTCCGCATATCTGATGCAGCTATCTATACTAATTATTATAAAGCAGAAGAGTTTGTTTGTTTGTTTGGTTGAACGCGCTAATCTCAGGAAGTACTGGTCCGATTTGAAAAATTCTCTCAGTGTTAGATAGCCCATTTATCGAGGAAGGTTATAGGCTATATATCATCACGGTTAGACAAATAGGAGCGGAGCAGTAATGGAAAATGTGACGCAGACGAAGTTGCGCGGGTCAGCTAGTAAAAGTATAATCTGCCTAGCCTTTTCCCAACTATATCGGGGTCGGCTTCCAGTCAAACCGGATTTAGCTAAGTACCAGTGTTTTACGCGGAGCGGTTGCCTACCAAACCTCCACAACCACCTGGGTAACACGGTACGTCATGGCAAGACTGGAGTCAGATTAACTGGCCTCTGACTATCCGTAACGACTGCCAAAGATCTACAAATGACATCCGGGACCAACGGCTTAACGTGCTTTCCGGGGCATGGATGAAACTCGGTATGTTAAGATAGTCACCAATCCACAGACCAACCTTGGCAAGTGTTGCTGAACCTGGCAGACGGCCTGTGGGGCTATTATTATCTAGCCACAGCTCTAAATAACAGTAGCTACTATAAATATTTTCAACCGACTTCCAAAAATAGGAGGAGGTTGTTTGACTAGCGTTGCTTTTGTTTGTTTTAATTAACTGCTTCGGGTCACGATAATAACAAACAAAGCAATGATAAAACGAATAAGGAAATTAATAAAGATTACGTATAATTACGAGATTTCCCGCTCTCGTTCAATAATGATGATCTCTGCGCCGCTCAAGATGTTGAGAACATTAGATTAAATACGGAAGCGCCGTCAACTTAACATCATTTTTGGAACACGAACTACATATTATACGGCGTCACGTTTGTTATTTATAATTGTTAGGTAGAAGAAAACGTTAATATTGAGACTGAAACGAAGGACTTTCCAAATATTATTTACTAGCTGATCCCCGCGGCTTCTCCCGCTTGACAAATTATATACTAAAACCTTCCTCGAGAACTACTCCATATCCATTGGTGAAAAAAGCATGAAAATCGGTGCAGTAGGTAGTTTTTTAGTTTCGCGAACAGACAGACAGACGCGGCGTAAGACTTTGTTTTATAAGGATGTTTTTACTTACAGGCGGAAGCGTTAATAGACATGACATGTTTGGGATCATCACGAACTCACGCCTTATGGCGACAAGGTTAATGATAAGTGTACCTCATTATTTAAGACAATTATTTTGGCTAATCACTACTATTACAGAAGAAGTTCATAGAGATACAAACAATAGTTCGTTTAGCTAATAGCAGTTTATGAGTGAAGGATTTTCTGTAGACGACTGAAGACAGATTAGAATACGGGACACGATGTCACGTCTCTAAATAAAAGATTAAGGAAAATGGTACAGCACAAGGGTGCATCAGTTTGGGTAGTAATACCCATGAGTTAAAAACATAGTTAGAAGAAGACGCAAGTTGTTGATGCTGCTTTGACTCTATCATTGTTCAACAGAAAAGTTAACATGACAACTCTTTGACATGCTACTTGCAATTTTGAGAATGCAAAAAGTAACATTGATTTGATCGAGATGACCGACTGAAGTAGATACCTATATCTTAAGGTACAATTCCGATCTTGGCAACCATGACGCGCAACCGCGACCGGAGACAATCACTGGTCTTGTCGGTCGCGTGCACCTTTAAAGCGCCCTCCACACACATCCGGGTTCCCGCCCCTTACGGGACAAAGAACGGGGCGGAGAAAAAGCAAGCTTTATAAGGGGATACATTTTAGGGTTATAAACCTAGTGCTTACGGACTAACAAATAAAGACTTCAACGGTAGCATGGCGAGGCGATTTTCAAAACGTCATAAAATTTTATGTGTGGAATTGATAAACGCTATCAAAATGTGGTCAATTCCATGTTTCACATTATCAATTCCATATTTTTTGGCATTTTTACAATCACTAAAAGAATGACACTTTTCTTAAAGCCTCAGATTTTTGCATCACTAAATTGTGTAGAATTGTAGATACTTTCATAGAAAAAACTTTTTACAAAAAATACAACCGACTTCTAAAAAAAAAACACGTTTTTTTTTAGAAGTCGGTTGTATTTTTTGTAAAAAGTTTTTTTATTTTTCACTTTTTAGTGGTGCCCCACACCTAACAACACCACTACAAAATCGCAGAAAAGCAAAATACGCAATTTCGATTATCAAAGAATCATCTAATAGTCAAATTCCAGCTATTTCGATTTAAAATCCAAAGTTCGTAACCGATTTTGATATGATTTAAATGGGACCAATCTGCAAGTATATCCTTTCAGATAAAACAAAATTTTTTCAAATCGGTTCATAATTGTCGGAGTTATGAGGTAACAAACATAAAAAAAAAAACATACAACCGAATTGATAACCTCCTCCTTTTTGGGAAGTCGGTTAAAAATATATATATTTAGTTGGTCCGTTGCATTTAAAAAAAATATATTTAATGCCACTTCAAAACGATATCTATACTTACTATTATAAAGCAGAAGAGTTTGTTTGTTTGTTTGAACGCGCTAATCTCAGGAACTACTGGTCCGATTTGAAAAATTCTTTCTATGTTAGATAGCCCATTTATCGAGAAAGTTTATAGGCTATATATCATCACGCTAAGACAAAAAGGAGTATAGCAATAATGGAATATGTGACGCAGACGAAGTCGCGCGGGTCAGCTAGTAAAATTATAAAGAAACATAAAACACATCAAAGTTCAAGAGTAGGGGCTGGTGACGTCACATTTTAGTAAAAACAGTACTGAAATGTGTCGCCACGCGAGTTTTCAACGCACTTTTTTATGACGTGAAAAAGGAAAATTACTTGCCCAAAATTTTTTGAAAATTGTTTACAGACTAATAAGATTTTTAATTTTTTCAAGAAAATATCCAATTTTATTATCATTAAATAGTGTCAAACACGTCCTAATATTCGTTACACATAATCAGAATATTTATATGTGATCAGAATATATATGGCATACGCCGCCAACGTCAACGTTAAGTAATACGCTGGACCTCTGCGCTCTGCGCCGAATGCTAAATTCGTGAAAGTGTCGTGAAAGCGCGCGGCTGATGCGCGTGAGCACCGGCGCCGGCGCAGCCGCGGCCGCGGACTGCGGTAGGGCTGCCGAAGAATTCACCGATGTAATATAAAATACTAGCTTCTGTCAGATGTCGGAAATTATAAGGAAACATATTCCGAGGATGAAAATATTTTTTTATCCTTTTCCAGAATTTATTGATATGAGCTGTGTGCCAAGTTTTATACAATAATATTTAGTTAGGATAAAAAACACTACAAAGTAAAAAATAACTTTAATTTCGGAAGTCGGTGTTTTTGTTCGTATTTTGACACCGACTTCCGAAATTAAAGTTATTTTTTACTTTGTAGTGTTTTTTTATGTGGAAGTCGGTTGTATTTTAAAACGACTTCCCAAAAAGGAGGAGGTTCTCAATTCGGTTGTTTTGTAAAATGTTTTTTATTTTTCACTTTTTACTGGTACCTACCCCACACCTAAAACACCACTGCAAACTCGCAGAAAAGCAAAATACGCAATTTCGATTACTTGGAGGACAAAAAACCATCATCCAAGTAAACGAATTGCAGCGATTTCGATTTAAAATCCAAAATGCGAAACCGATTCTGATAAAATTTAAATGGGACCAATCTGCAATTATATTCTTTCAGATAAAGCAAGAATTTTTCAAATCGGTTCATAATTGACGGAGTTATGAGGTATCAAACATTAGAAAAAAAAAATACAACCGAATTGAGAGCCTCCTCCTTTTTTTGGAAGTCTGTTAAAAAATCCCGTCAGGCGAGTACCTTGTAAGTAATACGGGGAAGAAAGTGTGATTTGGAAGTTTTTTTTTTGCAATTGTGCTATCAAAGTAATAAATGTAGGGCGGGAAGGAATTTTCAAAAAGGTGTCCTTTGTTCTCACTTTCGATCTTTATCGAAAGTGAGAACAAAGGACACCTTTTTGTATAAAACCTATAAAATAAATAAATAGCGGAGCTACTGGCTACAAACAATCAGCCACTCGAACTGATCTTTAAGGTTAAGCAACGCTTGCCGAGGTTTTTTTTATCCCAGGTATCATGTGTTCCCATGGGATAGTTTAACAGTTTAGTAGAAGCCACTGGCAGTAGCTAGTCTCAAATATTTTTTGTTGTTATAAAATGTTAGTTGAGGTTGACAAAACGAAAATGAAAACAACTAGATTTATCTTGGTTTCGTCATTTGACTGAATATGATACCAAAAAATCTATTGTTTTTGGATTACTAACAATGAATGAGATTTCAAATTGATATTTCATGTTTAGATGATCGAGATTTCAGCGGGTTACGTGTTGGAGCTCAAGTATCGACTCGTGCGCGTTTATCTGAACGATAAGTTGGTTCCTAAACTGATCCATCAAAGTCAAGAGTTTTGTGACTCAAAAATATTGAGCAAGCTTACGACATTTGCTATCGTTACTATGCAAAAATCTATCATTCACCATAATTTATTCAAAGAGCTTTCCTATTAAAACACACTTGAAACGGCCATTTTTTTACTTTAGTTTATGCAAAAACAAATTAAACACGAGTGGAACATGAATTAGCCCTTTCATTTTAATACCTATATCTGGATCATATTTTTTTGTTCATGTCTTAATGGCTTCTATAGGAAGCCATATATAAATTAATGTGCCATCATAGCCTGTCACTAGCGGAAAATCAAGACGCATCCAACGATATCAGATTTGTCCAATTATGACAAGAGGTTTAGAAGTTATGAGGACGAACATGCATACAAACACACATAACGGTCAACGTAATACAGTCACGTAAGAAACAAGTAGCGTAAATGACAGCTTTTACGGTGAAAAAGAAAAAAAAACGGCGCTATCAACATCTCGGCAAAACATGTCATGCAGCACTAATATAATTTTAATAGATTCAAAACTTTTTAGGTCTTTTTTATTGAGTACTTTGAATTCATTTGTATTTTTTTGTAAAAAGTTTTTTATTTTTCGCTTTTTTGTGGCACCCCACAACTAACAACACCACTGAAAATCATAGGAAAACAAAATACGCAATTTCGTTTACTTGGATGACAAAAAACCATCATCCAAATAAACGATTTTGATAAAAAATTTCAATGGGACCGATCGACAAGTAATATCCTTTCAGATAAAACAGACAAAATAATTTTTCAAATCGGTTCATAAATGATGAAGTAATGAGGTAACAAACATAAAAAAATACAACCGAATTGAGAACCTCCTCCATTTTGGGAAGTCGTTTAAAAATATAAATGTTCGACAACCCTACTTTGATCTCGGGCGGCGCGCAACCGTCTCGCGACTCGCAAACGAAAGACTGGATAATTATATCGTTTATTAGCACAGCTATTAGACCACTGAAAGTGCCAGTTTATGACAATTCTCGTATGCGGGCAACATTGACTGAAACACTGAGAGTTTTGCTACAGAGAGATCGAAATCGTTCACTGACCGAATGTAACCCACAAGCTTATATTTTGTTTGTCTGTAAAAGGTAATCTCTGACATTTCTTTCAGGTCCACAAATTTTCAGTGATATTATAAAAAGGGCCAATTCTACTAATTTTTAACAAATTTCGCATTCGCATAATCGCATATCAATCGTAAACTGTCAAAAATGCCTTAATATTCATACATATTTACAGTTTGCTATTGAGATACGAATATGAAAATTAGTAGAATTGTCCCTCTGATATAATTCTGGCAAAAATTCTTGATTTCTGTGGTAACGGAAACAATCATGATGCGTTGCGAACTTGGAAAAAGGCTAGATAATTATTTTACACGACTGCCCCATAAGAAAGATAATGTTTTTTGAGAGTATGTATGAATGTACTTATCATCAATGAATAAATATTACATTGTTCCGTTACTGGTTAATGAATGTCTGACAAACAACGCACAACCAAAACTACCTACTAGTCGTAGAAAGCTAATGGCACGTAGCTTCATTGGGGAGTGTACCAACAGTGGATGTCCTGAAATTCCTACGGGAACGAGATATATGCGTCTATGAAGTCGCGGGCAAAAGTTACCTTATGTGTAATTATTTGGCATGCCCCGTAACCTCAACGGCTGGATAAAATTTATGCACCAGACTGCTTGAAAAGTGTATGAGTAAATGGCTTTTTAATTTTTACGGGTTTCATTCATTTATTTTCATTTATTCATATAAATACACATAAATTTTACATCTTTTGATACCAGTAACTTTTTGATTAGGCCTTGAACCCACCCACACGCACAAAACGTTTTGGGAACACATTCTTATTGCGTACAGCAAAGGAGTGGAATTCCCTGCCTGTGTCTGAGTCTGTGTTTCCTGATGGCTGTAATCTGGGAGTCTTTAAGTCAAGAGTGAATAGGTTACTTCTAGGCAAGCGTGCTCCATCTTTGACCGCATCATCGCTTACCATCAGGTGAGATAGACTAAAAACGCGTGCCAATAAAAAGTAAAAAAAAAAACTAGTGACGTGTGTAAACTCACACATACTAGGACGGGACAGCTTTAGAAAACTCGAGAGATTGTTGAATTAGACTGTTTAATAATTAATAGCATCGCCATTAACGGTGCACTGAAAGTGCTTGTAAATAGCGTAATTACTGCAATCAGTCCCGAGTAATAAACGTCTTACTTTCGTTTCAGTTTCAATTCATATGAATACGCTTTATATTTGTTTTTCTCGTACTTTCTATGATGATATTTTGTAAGACATTATATGACATAGACCAAAGTGCCAAGATGTTGACAGAATCGCACTGCTAGACTGGTCGATGTGGTGACACTTTTGGGAGGCCGCCTATGTCCAACAATAGACATAATTTTCAACTAAAATAACAAAAAACAAAACTAAACAAAATATTATTTAGATACATTATTTTTTATTTTATTAGTAAGTATATATTTAGCGTCATATTTGTTTTAGTAATACTTATGTATTGTATGTTATATTTAAAGTTTATTGGTTTTATTTTCTTACTTTTACACACGAGTCTACATCTCTTTTATTTGGCTCTCTTTCGCTGGTATGCTACAAGAGATTTCATTAGAAATAAGCATCCCCTTTTTACCTATTTTTCTGTTTCCTTTTTTGTTATCTATTTGTGTGTGTGTACATTTCACACAGTTTACAGTTCCAAATAAACGATTTATTTATAATATTTGATCTGTCAGCTACCGTATAAACCACCATCGCTATTGGAAGCTAGTTTATAACTCCCGTAACAAAAGTGACATAAGGGCACAACATATAATAAGATGGCGGGAAAGACCATAGACATATAAACCGATGGTGCGGGCACACATACGTCATACACCAGCGTTGTCAACTCTATGTATTTTGTCGGAAATCTACGTATTTTAGACCTTTCTTGCAAACCTTCAAATTTTAGATAGGTATTTTAATTTTTATTCAATATCACCAAATCTAATTTCAAATTTTACGTTAAAAAAGAAAGTACATAGATCTACGAACTTTTCTGACCTCATTTTGCTGACCTCGTCTACGCTTTTTTTTTAATCAGAGTTGGCAACACTGGCAAACACTCTTCCAATAGGGAATATGCATGAAAAAAGTATTTATGATCTGAACAGTTTATCTAAAAGTATTGGAAAATATAATACTAACTGCGAAATTAGAATCTAAATTGTTCGAAAAACGAACGAGATACAATTATTTTAAACAAGTATATCTGTCCCTCTCGCGAAAACGCTGTTTTCTATGGCAGCTGTATAGTCGTCGTGTAATTTGACGTCACATTACGTATCGGACTTCTCTTTCTAACTGAAGTCTTTGAAGCTTTATAACTTAATAAATGATGAAGGTATTTAAAAAATAATTTCATGATTGTTTACTAGAGCTAATAAATATTGTATTTTGCAAATAAAAAAATCGCATGCATATTCCCTATTGTTTTCAAGTTTCACCAGGTTACACCATGTCAATGACGTAGTAAGCTAAAACCCCATGTCATCCTAACATTACGTGACTATCTGCAGTATGACTTCATTCCCATTCATCTGTTACCATTACTTTATCAGATCTTTGGTGCTGTCAAACTCTCAAGTGGCTATAGATGATTTAACATTACTGATTCATAGAAGGAAGGAAATTCGAGAAATACCCTAAAATATGGAGTAATAGTATTGAGTCATCAGTTATGTAAGAAAACGGTCTATGATAACCTAATATAAGATGGCATACCTACTGTTAACTTAATCTAGGTACCTAAAACTTTTGATAATCCGATACCAAATTTATCATAAAAACTCATTTCGGATTAATTGAGTGTGAATTATAACGGTTCATCATAATCTTCCTTATCCCATGTGACTTGAGGTCGGCACAACACGTTTTTTCTTCCACTCTGCCCTATTAGCCGTCCAACTATCACAAACTTCCTGTTCTTTCATATCGCTCCTCTCAAAATCTATCTATCTTTTTTGGCCGTTACGTAAATTCATTATTTTTCAACATAAAAAAATGATAGGTAGGTACTTTGCACGTCATGAAATAACACTTCAACAACTCTATTGGTCTTTTACCAGGAAGATTGTTTTAATCTTAGTGGTATTTCAAATTACTGAGAGTTTTATCAAAATTGATCATACTTATCTCACTTAACTTGTGTAGGATACAAAGCTAATTCTCGTAGTTAACCGTCCACCTATCTCTTAAGAGCCTAGGTAATTAATTTCTGACTGCTTGATACGCGTGGCTTAGCATTTCAGCTCCCCGAGCACACCGCATACTCTTCGTAGGACCAAGGACCAAACGCACCGAAAGTTCAAATATCGAATATAGCGACACCATAGAAATGTCAAAAACAGGACACCATGGTTTAAGCTTCTGTTAACTAATTTTTTATTGCCGTTAGTTTTACTATATTTTAGTTGTGTGTGTTTTTTGCGAGTTCCAAATAAACATTCTTTCTTTCACCACTTCAACTAATTCAAACCGCCAAGTGATTCAGTTTTGCACGCACGAAAATGAAATTTATTTAATTAAGGTTCACCAACAGTTGTTACAGACATTATACAGATAGGAAAATATTAGTAATAGTGTCTTAAATCTAACTGCACAACCAATTACAGGCAAACACCACATGCAAAATGCTCTTTGTAATTATGCATTAAAATTTAAACGACTTAATTTACCTAAATTCTTGATAGTTATTTTAACTAGGTACACCTTAAACGTCGCTTTGTCAATAAAAAAAATTGCCGACGACCTTGTTTCAGACCTAAGATTATACACAAAAAAAAACATAAAATTGGTCAATCCATTGCGAAGGAGTTCGACAACAAACACCGTGACACGAGACATTTATATATTAGACTAGCTGACCGTTCAAACCACGGGTTCAAACACTGTTTTGTCATAAAAAATACGCAACAAACTGTTCTCAGCATTCTACCAAATATACACAGAAAATTTCATGAGAATCGGTCAAGCCGGTTTGGAGGAGCCCGACACACGAGACTTTTAATTGTAACGAGAAATTAACATTTATCGGTATTCTTATAATCGTACTCGTACTCATATATATTAAGACTTTATGCACAAAAGTGGTACATGGGTGGACTTATGCAACAAGATATTCTCTATCATATCGTTTGTGTACTCTAGCTACTCAACTTACATACTCGTATCTCTTCAATCGTGCGCCCGCGCAGGAAACGCGGCGACGCAAGGGACGCATCGGCGCCCGCTCCGTCGAAACGAAACTACTTTTAACCCACATGACAGACACTGATTTAGTATCGCTCCCTTCAAAGGAGATCACGAAGAAGACAACTTGTTTTATTTAAGTGACACACACTGTTTGTTGTTTAGAAATAGACACTATAACAAACATTCGTTGTTTAAATTTAGTGTGTTTGGATTTAAAACAGTGACGAAGGATTCCCTTGTTCCCATCCAGCGCACACTGGCGGACCGGTGGGACTCTCCGATGCTGGCTCGCTGGATACGACTGCACGCAGTCATATAGTGGTTTGTAGCCATCATCGATGAGTCCGCCCTGATCTGCCACTCAATCAATTAGTTATATTTATTTAATACTAACATTAGTTTTTTAAGTTTGCATTTTACTAACAAACTATGGATTCGATATATCTGCAATAAATGAGTTATTTATTTATTTATTTTATTTAAATCTTTTAGAGTTAGAATAGAATACTCTATTAAGTAGACCATATAAGTTACAGAAAAGACCAATGAAGAAAACGTTACCTAGGGTGACACAATGAGTGGCCCTTTCGTTCTTTCAAGACATCCTTTGGGATTTTTTTGTGAAATGGAAAGACAGTACAGAAGTGGTATTCTATAACATCATTTTCGTGCCTCGATATCGGAATCCGAGGTGAGGTATCAAATTCGCATTAATATAAAACTTATACTGTGTGTGATAACGCTCACTTAGTAAGCTTTCTCGCCTTTCTCACTTAGGAGAAGCTCGATTGAAATAGTTGCTTACAGAATAGCGCTGCTGTACTGTTATAGGGGGGTTAGATATAGTTACAAACGGCTCTACTAGATACCGGAAAACGAATTATAGAACTCAAATGGAGTTGAGCAGGATGAAGTTTTTTTGAATGTCTGACTATGATTTTTCGTAACCAAAGCTAACGTGAATGCATGAGCCATCCGACTAAACGTTTCTCCTACATACATAGGCCCTTCGATCGTGGTACCTTCAGAATAAATTCGATAAGCAAGCAAGCATTTTACGAGTGCAGGAACTGCCTAATGCAAAATCTTGAAGTACTCAGTCATAATCCTTGATGGAATAAAATAACAGAATGATGTAAGTCAAGTGGAGTCCCAGACTTAAGACCGAGACCTAGTGACATGGTCCTCAACATTCAAGAGCATGGCCAACAAGCTATGGAGTCAGAACTTAATAGCGAACCTCCTTATACGGAAACTTATTATAACATTTATGAGCCGCAAAAAATGACTTAGATACATTATTTATTAAATTGCGTAGGTGACACAGAACTGGAATGCCAAGTGATAAACACAATGTACCTAGGTATTAAAGTTAGGAAACTTATTTAAACGTGAGTCCCACGGCTGCGCCAAATAGGTCCAGTTCAGCAAAATGCCAGATAACTAGGAGCTGCCTGACGCTGGTTATCAACTGAACCTTACATTGAAGTTACTCTGAAGGTACGAGTGGTCTACATATTCGGAGCTGTCATTTTTAGACCTTTGGCAGTCATTACGGATTGTGAGAAGCCAGTAAATCTGACTCCAGTCTTAACAAGAAGTACCGTGTTACCTAGTTAATGGGTTAAGGAGGTCTAGTAGGCGGCCGCTCCTCGTAAAACACTGGTATTCAGCTGAATCCGGTTTTACTGGAAGCCGACCCCAGTATAGTTGGGAAAAGGCTAGGCAGACGATGATTTTTTATATTTCTGATCAGGAATTTTGGTGTCTATTTTTAGGATATACTTAGGTAGGTAAAATATGTATCTATTAGCTTCTGCCAGAGGGTTCTACCCGTCGTTTGAAATTAGAAAATAGGCTAGTGTTCACCATCAATAAATTGCAAATCTATTTAGTCCGTCAGCTTCAGTATTGAAAAATAATGGACACGTATTCTTTTATTTTTTAAATCAATAAATATTGACAAAGATAAAACGCATCAAATCGCGTTAGGACAAGTGACCAGAGAGCCAATTCTACTAATTTTAAAACAACATTCGCATTCGCATCTCAATCGCAATCTGTCAAAAATGTATGAAAATTAAGGCCCTTTTAACAGTTTGCGATTGACATGCGAATGCGAATGTTGTTTTAAAATTAGTAGAATTGGCCCTCGTCACTTGTCCTAACGCGAGTTTAACATTTTAAACCCATCCCAAGAATAGTGCAGAACGCCACTAAAGAAGTTTTCACTTCAAAAACAAAGCAAGATTATTGGAAAATCCTCACTATCTAAAATTTTGAATCAGTTTCTTAAAAGACCTAAAGTTAACAAGTGGCTTTGTTTAAACAGCAGCTGAGGGACAATTCTACTAATTTTTAAACAACTTTCGCATTCGCAAACTGTCAAAAAAGCCTTAATTTTCATACATTTTTGACAGATTGAGATGCGAATACGATGCGAAAGTGAAAATTAGTACAATTGGCACTGCACATCACGCATGACTTGAAAGTGTATCATACAGTTATTTTATTAGTCTTCATCAAGCGTCAAACTACTGTTTTGCGACACATTTGAGAAGCAAACGGTTCTAACGCGGATAAAAATCTTTGTTTTTCTGCTATTCAGAGTAGTGGCACAGAAAATGACAAAACTGAAATTCTTGAACTACTAAGCACAGTGAGCCAACAAAAATCAGCCAATTGCGAGTCACCCTGGCACACGAAGGGTTCCGTACCATTAATTTTAATTATTTGTTGTTGTAGAGGCAATAGAAATACACAATCTGTGTACAGATACCGGCACGGTTCTTGAGCGCTCGGCGGAAGAGTGGGGATCGCTTTGCGCATCGTACACCTTATGAAGTTATGACAAATAAAACGTCGTCGTGAGGTACGTTCAGAAAGAGTAAAGAACAAATCCCGAGTGACGGCTATGACGCGCGATACGCTACACGCCAATCACTGCACTTTCCCCGCCCCCGCGCCTCCGCGCCTCACTTCATACCACCAAAGGGACCCAATAACTCACTTTTGCGCAGGTGAAGGTCAGCGCTCAAGAATCGTGCCGATGATTGTAATTTTAACTGTTTACCTTTTACGGTTCTTGAGATACAGCCCGCTGACAGACAGACGAACGGACAGACACCGGAAGCTTAGTAAAAGGGTTCCGTTTAACTAACGGAACCCTTTTACTAAGCTTCCGGGGTTCCGTAGCCAAAAAGGTAACCCTTTTTGGCTACGGAACCCTATAAACTGAATATGAATTTCTCGTAATGACCTCGCCTAGCTAACGGCCTAGGCAAGTCTTTGAGGCAAGTTTAATAACCTACATAATTCTTCATTTGTAATGCTTTGTCATACCACTGCCACTGTTTACAGTTCTCCACATTTAATAGCGCCTTAATGACCAACAGTTGGTTTTTACCCAAATAAAGTTGACAATAATGAGAATTGCTAACGGAGTGGGAAATTAAATACTTCCATGGGAAAACTGTAAGTAGAAGTGGTCCGGTTTTCAAATACTTTTGTGTTTTGTATTGACTAATATGATGTTTAAGTTATATTTAGGAGCTCGTGGCCAAATAATAACAGCCGCACGGGTCGATCTTTAAGGTTAAGCAACGCTTGCCAAGGTAGGTCTATGTGTACTTTGAGTTAAGCTCGCCTTTGTACATGTATTTTATTATGACTGTATCATAAAAGTTGTTTTGGTGTACAATAAAGAATTAAGAAGAAGAAGTGATGGATGACCATCTTAAGATATCGAGTTTCCTCCGTACCTCGGAAAGCACGGCTGTCATTTGGAGATCTTTGGCAGTCGTTACGGATAGTCAGCCAGAAAATCTGACACCAGTCTTGCCAAGGAGTACCGTGTTACCCAGTTAATGGGTGGGCCTGGTAGGCAGCCGCTCCACGTAAAATACTGGTATTCACTTGAATCCGGTTTGACTGGAAGCCGACCCCAATATAGTTGGGAAAAGGCTAGGCAGATGAGAAGACTAACATGATGTTTATAGAGCTCTTTGGATCAATTTTACAAATTTTTAAGCAATTTGCATCACAGTCGCAATCTGCACTCTAAAGCGATACTGGCTTTAGAAAATCACTTATCGATGGGATTGGGAAACCACATTTCAGCCCAAAGACGTCCATAGCCAGCAGTAGGGCACCACAAGCGCCACATCTACCAGTCCACAACACACTGGTATGCAAAGTTACCATGCCATTGGAGTAGTTTACAATAATCCAGGACATGCTATGATGAGTCGTCAATAAAGTTATGCTGTCATTTAGCAACAGCAACATCAACAACATCAGCAGTAACAACAACAACACAAACTGCAACAACAACAACAACAACACCAGCAGCAGCAACCAACAGTTTTCCAAACTCCTCCACATCAGACACAATATCAAAGTGTGGCGTCGCTACTTCTACCGGTATACCTACTGGTATTGTGTCTTCCACAAAGTCGCATAAGTCTCTCACGCCAGATATAATAACTATAGGCAAAACTTTTCACTATTCTTAGAACAGCTTCCGCCTTTATTGGAAAATGGCAAAGAAAACCCCGGTCTTCAAAAGGAAATAAACTTTACAAGCGGGCCGTTACCTAGCCTTTGACCGACCAATCACAATGCCGTATCATGCTGCACCACGTAACAGCGCCTATTGTGCCTAACAAGTAACTTCATTACGTTACGTCACATGTCACACTATCACATAATAAGTCAGCAGTATTCAGGAGACATGTATGGTATGTATGGATATGGTATGTATGGATATTATTATTATTATTATATTATTATGTCTCTGTTAGGTAATATAAGGTAGATCGCATTTCGGAAATGCGCTTGCGTCGCTTCGGCAATCATCGGCTATTGTCGGCAGTAAGGAAGTGTTTATTGATGCACGATCCGTATCAAACGGACGATGAGTCGATTGGACACTTTCTCTGACAGGGTTGACACTCGGTAAGGGAGGCTTGGACTAGGAGATTCGTATTGTTTAAGGTATATGTATATGTCACCGGAAAATGGTAAACGCCGTAAGATTGTAAAATATCGCTTGCAATTGTAAACTATTATTTCTAAATAAGACACGGATATATTGGAACCTTGGCTTAGCCAAGTTAATAATCTACAATCAACTACATACAATCAATCACACTAAAAGAAAACGAATTCGCACTAAGCGTTTCCAAGCCTCTTTCATAATGCGCACAGCAAAGGAGTGGAAGTCTCTGCCTGTGTCTGTGTTTTCGAACGCTTACAACCCTAATCTTTTCAATGTTAGAGTGAACAGGCTACTTCTGGGTAAGCTCGCTCCTTCGTAGACTTGGTTTACGATGGAGCGAGCTTGGAAAAAGTTTGAAAGACCCTCAATTATGAAAGTCATTAAAACTATCATCCTTATGCATCACCGTCTCCTATTCGATACCTTGTCATTGCTGCCAAAGTGCAACTTCTCCAAGATTGCCAGCCCTACCAAATTCAAATGTCAAACACACTTAGCAGTACGGCGATGTTTGCCTAAACAATTATGAACATCATGTCAGCATCATTTGCCTGAATTCGGAATACTTCGGACGTTTCCGTGACACTTCGTATTCTGCTGCAGTTTTCGAACTCTTTGTTACGTGGCTACTTGACATGTGTCCGAGAATATCAGTCCATGTTCCGATTTTATATGTGCTTTAGTAACGGTTTTTAAAGGCAATAACTGTTATTATCTCTCGCTGATGTATTGTTCTCGATTTGTGTGAAAGTATGAGGAAAATGTTTGGTGTTTTAACTCCGCATGCATCGAATGGGCCTCTTAAAGTATCTTTGCATGAATACTCCAAATCTTTGCATTGTTAAAAGAGAGTTTTTAAAAGAGTGTCCATGGAGTTTTTTGCACGTTCTTCTCCATAGGATCTACTCTTTGGAACGTGCAACTGCCGTGCTGGAAATAGGGTCGGTGAGTGTGTTATGTTACAGAAAAACTTGCTGCTCTTGTCGCTAGCGCGGCAGAATTAGCTTCATCTATTTGACTGACAGACCTTGGCAGTTCAAAAGTGCCTGTAAAATGGTCTATTTGAAATAAAGAATTTTGTATTTGTATTTGTTAGAGAACCCATCCTTTTGGCCTTATCCGATTATTTTAGGGTCAGGACAGAATGTGTTCTTTCAAATCCATCTTTAGGCTGCGTTTACAACAGAGATTCGCGAGGGTGAGTAGCGAGAAATGTGTTTGTTAAGAACCATCGCTTCAATTACGATACTGAATATTGCTGGAAAATGTATTGAATTAATAATCATTGACATTGAATCAATACTTTTTCGAGTCCCTGGAGATCCGGTCCTTTGGTAGGCGTACGAGGAGCCGAAACCAACTCGCAGAGGCCCCGTTAGACATTTCAAATGTAATGGGGCACCAACCGGCGATTATCCCTGTATGTATCTCAAGAACTATTGGCCCCTGCCTGACCACTAATAATATACACGGCTTTAAGTTTTTAATTAATTATTATTATTAATCATGATTTAACTATAATTTCTAAATTTCATTGTATTTATATAAAAGAAAATAACTAAGGAATAATATTGCAATGCTTTTAAAATGCTGCTAAGTCATAAGTACCTACTAAGAAACCATAACACCATATTATTTTACCTACACTTGGTTCGCAATAAATGTTTTGACTTTGACTTTGACTGGCTCAGCGCAAGCTATGCTACGCTACTCATCCTCGCTCATCTCTGATGGAAACGCAGCCTAACCCTGATAATCTAACCATTATTGGTTAAAACGAAATCTCCGGCTGGAATCGTAGTTATTATAATCCCATCAAAAACACTGGCCATTGAATAGATTATGCGTTTATTCGTTTGATTTTACAGCCATATCCACCTGTCGAATGATGACCGTAAACTCCAAGGTCGACACGACAGACTTTAAACCTCACTTATCTGTGATGACGTCACAACCGGTCACAATCTTATGAGAGCGAACACGTGCTGTCTATCACAACAGTTTCATTTATCGAAGCTTTTCTCACAGCTCCACGGAACCATGACTTCTTATTGTTCACCCGCTAATTCAATCGACTAGCACTTAGGGCTGTCACTGATAGTAAATTATTATTTCGGCAGATATTTTACTTTCTAACTTGACATCAGCCTCTGTTAGTGTCTTGTGGTTTCAGTTATCAAAATTAATTCCTAATCACACGCATTTAAGCAAGTAAAATAATACTAAACAAATAAACTAACTAACAACACACAGAACAAAACACTACTTATACTTCATACACAGCACTCTACAATAATATGTCACACTAAAAATACTCCTGCAAGCAAGATATTAGATTTTCTTTATTCTTATAGTAGCTTCTGTATTTTTTTTTGTGTATATTATTAAATTTTGCCTTGTTCTGCTATAGAAGAGCGGGGCATCCCAACACAGGCATTACTTGCTTAAAGGGAAGCTCCACTTAGGTAAACACATGAAGCAGTTTTTTTATTGTATTTTGTTGTTTGGAGGTATCTTTTGCATCAATCATTAAATAAGTAAACATGAATCCAAAGATTTGCAACAGAATACAGGTAAGGCGGTCCAAACGTTTTCAAATATGCGATCACGATACAATGAAAGCTTTTTGGGAACACATTCATTTTGCGTACAGCTAAGGAGTGAAATTCCCTGCCAGAGTCTGTTTTCCCTGATAGCTTAAGAGTGTGTATTCCGTCCACTAGCGCCGCCAATCGTTTTTTATTAATTGTGGTAAATTTAAGACACATAGATAAAAAACCGCTCTGTAGTGTACCTACTGAAGAAATGTATCTATTCTTTTTTGACAGCTATTTTTAATACATAACTCATGGCTAAATAGCCAAAACGGCAATTATTGCTAAAAGTGGCCACTTTTAGCAAAAATATCGACTTTGGCAATTATTTATGTTCTAAAGTACAAAACATAACTCTCAAAACATAATAAATACATTTCTTCAGTACACTACAGAGCGGTTTTTTATCTACGTGTCTTAAATTTACCACAAATAATAAAAAACGATTGGCGGCGCTAGTGGACGGAATACACGCTCTTAACCTGGAAGTCTTTAAATCAGAGTTAATAGGTTACTTCTAGGCATGCAAGCGTGCTTTATATTCGACCGCATTATCGCTTAATACCATCAGGTGTTTTTGCCTCCGCGTGGTCTCGTGGTTATACCACCTGATTCAGACCCAGAGGTCCCGGGTTCGATTCCCAGCGGGGGCAATTTTTTTGCTCGGTTTGGTTGGTGGTAGGACTTGTTCTAAGTCCGCCTGGCAAGCTACCACCCTCATGTCTAAGTCTGTTGCCATAACAACAATGTTAACAGCAGCCAGTTCCTCTGTGTAAGAGGATTCCGGGTGAAACTCGCATCCATCTTCGGCCTAATCATCACTTTCCATCAGGTGAGATTTAGGCCAAGAGTTTCCCCGTTTTGTATAAAAAAAAAAGGTGAGATAGTGGTCAAACGTGTGCCTATCAATAGAAAAAAATGCGAATATCACAGGGTTGAATTTACCAAAAAATGTGTAGCGCCAACCTCAAGTAGCACGTGATTACGACAGAAAGATAATTACTTTTGTTCTCGACATAGTGCAATAAGCCTTCTTGATTTTACTAGAAGTCTTTATATATTTAGGTAGGTAGACCGTTATTTCGTAGAAGGTCTTCGTTGCTGTCTTGGGAAACCCTCCTTATCTTCCGTAGGATAGCCTCGGTAGAAAAAAAAAACGACCTACTTTTGAAGCAAAACATTGTGAAACCTCTCTGTACCAATTTTTCTGTTTTCTTCTTCGTATTATAAATATTTCTTAAATGTGTGTACATAAATCTATACTAATAATATAAAGCTGAAGAGTTTGTTTGTTTGTTTGCTTGAACGCGCTAATCTCAGGAACTACTGGTCCGAATTGAAAGAAATATGTCAGTGTCCCCATTATCGAGGAAGGCTATAGGATAATTATATATCATCACGCTAAGACAAATAGGAGCAGAGCATTAATGGAAAATGTGACGCAGACGAAGTTGCGCGGGAGTTGTTAAATAAACAAATACATTGGTTTCAATTCGCGACAGCCCTGCTACTGTTTCTGAATAATAGTAATTTTGTTCCGTCGATTTAGTCCGTAAATTGCCGTAATCTCACTGCCGGCTATAAATGGAGAAACGGATACAATGTGCTTTATGCTTTGAAGAACGAAATTGGGAATATGAGCAGTTTTATAATGGAAAGAAATGGAATGGAAATGTATAGAAAAGTTTTCTGGTGATAAATCTTTTCAGGGGCTTTGCCTTTTTAAAAAGATGAATCAAACACTCTTCCCTTACTTATAAGTGACTGACAGACACACAACGCACAGCCGAAACTAGATACTGATCGTAGAAAGCATGTTTTCTTTTTAATGGGTTTGCTCTTGACGCTAGTCTTGGTCAGAGATGACAGAGGCAAAGTCTACGATGGAGCGAGCTTACCCAGAAGGAGCCTGTTCACTCTAACATTGAAAAGATTAGGGTTGTAAGCGTTCGGAAACACAGACGCAGACTGGCCTTTCCTGTGCGCATTATAAAAGACGTTTAGAAACGCTTAGTGCTTGTAGGTTCTTCCGGGAATGTGGGAAAGCACTAAGAGAGGATTTGAGACTAATTATGTGGGAATTTTGGGAAATTTCCACGAAATCAGTAAATTAGTACTGAGGATGACAATAACCAGAACGGTAATGGTAAACTGGATCAAGAAGAAATTATCATGCTTATAGAACTACCATAAGTTGTACAAAGTCAATGTTTTACAAAGTTGCTTCAAAAATGTGCTACCACAATTAGCTTACGCCTCTCAATATTATCAAGATGGATGTTATCAGCCGACCTACTCCGGATTAGCTACCTTCCGAGAGCCGACCTTGTAACCCACATCCACGATCCACACATAATGGAATTAATTCCATTGTAGAACTCGATACTGATCGTAATCGTTTTCATTTGCCATTCGGATGTAAAGTATCGATTTTCGCTGCTGCCATGGTTTAATTTAATTATTTCTTTGAATTGTTCTTTTTTTAATTCGGACGTATTTATCACGGTCGTCTTTTACATCGTTCACACATGTATGTTTAATTTCAACGCGATGTAACAAAACTTTGTAACAATTTATTATTTTTAAAAGAGTGTCCGTGGAGTTTCTTGCACGTTCTTCTCCATAGAGATCTACGCTTTGGAACGTGCATAAAGCTTCATCTTTTTGGACCGACCGACATTGGCAATACAAAAGTGCCTGTAAAATGGTTTAATTCAAATAAATGCTTGAGTTTGAGATTATGGGCAACGTGTAACGTCGAGTCATGAAAAGTAACTACTTAAAGGCTGGAATTTAATAGTTAGGTTGTAAATCTTTACTAATAATAGCTAAATCTTTACTAATAATAGCGGACTCAGTAAACGTGTTATACAAAATACAAAAATAAGTACTCTACGACCTATTCTGAGACCTACTGAGCTTACAAAGAAAAACCATACAAATCAAGCCGTTTTGGTGTTCGATAACAAAATCTCGTGTTATGGACACGAGATTTTTATATATTAGTTAAAAGATTTTATTAGAAGAAGACTATAAAGCTAAAGAGTTGTTTTGTTTGGTTGAACGCGCTAATCTTAGGAACTACTGGTTCGAACTGAAATATTCTTTTAGTGTAAGATAGCAATTTTATCGAGGAAGGCCACGACCTACAAGACTCCGGATATAACATCTCGCTGCGACCAATAGGAGCGAAGAATAATGAAAAATTAGACACAGACGAATTTGCGTTAGTTAACTTGTAAACAATAATTCGATACTAATGACCACATTCCGTAATAAGGAGCTGTTGCTGTGAACCTACTCGTACGTCAGAATAACATACCGTTATGATAGAAATGGAGGTACCTTTTTAAGGTACAGAATATCAAGCTACAACAATCTGGGGGCCGAGTCACCCGCGTCCGTAGGAGAATACCCTTCAGCAAATCCCTACACGTGGTCCCCGGATGGTGCTAAACAGGTGACACTAACCGCCTCCGTGGTCTAGTGGTTATACCACCTGATTCAGACCCAGAGGTCCCGGGTTCGATTCCTAGCGGGGGCAAATTTTTTGCTCGGTTTGGTTGGTGGTAGGACTTGTTCTAAGTCCTCCTGGCAAGCTACCTGTACCACCACCTTATCTAAGTCTGTCGCCATAACAACAATGTTAACAGCAGCCAGTTCCTCTGTGTAAGAGGATTCCGGGTAAAGCTCGCTTCCATCTTCGGCCTAATCATCACTTTCCATCAGGTGAGATATGGGCCAAGAGTTTACCTGTTTTGTATAAAAAATAATAAAAAAAAACTATCAAATTTCTTTCATAGATTTTCAACTTTATTGCAAAATCAATTGGGTTCAAATTTGATTGGGAAAATTTGACAGTTTCGGATGGCCTGATGTGCTTGTCTGTACTTCAAGCACAGAAGATAATTTCAACCAACACCTTACAGCGTGATCAAAATGGCTATCAAGAAGACTTTGAAGACTCATTATCATAATTACAATTCCATTATTTGACGAACAGTTGTGAAGGTTATTAATTCAAGTTTTTAATTGTTAAATTACGTTTTTTTTTTTCATAACTATCATTGGTACTTATATTTATTTAAAGGACACTTAAAATAGAAAACAAAACTCCTAACTAAAATATAGCGAAAAAAATTCGTCCCCATTGCTATCGACTGGAAGTGAGCCCAATAGACTGGCGGTTTTGCCACTTGTATGGTTGTTGTTGTTGTTATTGTTATTTTTGTGAAGGTTTTAACCTGAACCTGAACAATAGCTTGACGCGTTTTCCGAGATTAGGAAGAGAATCAATATAATTATGCAATCAATGGAGGCCATAAACAAAGGATAAAACATACATAAAATATATACACCTATATACATATATATATATACCGTCCAAATTGAGAACCTCCTCCTTTTGGAAGTCGGTTAAAAATGGCATAAATGGTGAATGTTAATGTTTCGCCGACCGACCCCAAGTTATATGAGATTTCGACAAGATGATGACGATGAGGTACTCTATGGTCAAATCCTTATTTGTTCTGTGGACAAATCCATCTATATCTAAATATATAAAAATGAATCCCAATTCCCCTTGGTCATCGCATCACGCGTGGTCGACTGTGCCGATTTAGTTTATTCTTTTTTGTTGTGTAAGTTATTGTCAGGAGAAGTTTCTTATGAAAGAAAAAATAAAGAGTTGCAGTTGACGGGAGCGAAGCCGCGGGGGACAGCTAGTAGAAATATAAAAAAAACCCGGCAAGTGCGAGTCGGACTCGCGCTCCGAGGGTTCCGTACAAACCCGTAGGTATATATATATTATACGCAAAAGTTGCGGTTTACGATTTATGACGTATTAAAAAACCTACTTACCTGCTAGATCTCGTTCAAACCAATTTTCGGTGGAAGTTTACATGGTACAATTATATTTTTTTTAGTTTTAGTACTTTTGCTTGTTCTCTTTCGAGGACCCTTATATCAACGCTGACAAAATATTCGATTTTATATGATGATGTTTGTGTACCCAGCTACACAAACATCAGTTATTATTTGTCTACATCTGTAAGAGTTCAACTCATGGCTACTCAAACTCACAAGTGAATGGGCTCGTGTCTGCTACCGTTAACTTACATTTTTAAAAATACATGCGCCACAGACAATGAAACAAAGGTTCATATTGTTTATGAACATTGAATTTCGACATGGGTTTGTAATTTCTTGTAGATATTTTGTCTGATTAAGATTTTGCTACTGTGAATATATATTACAAAAATAATGGATTTACCCTAAAGTAGGTACACAATACAGTATGCTCAGAAGCATGTAGCAGTCTTAGGATATCGTCGGTCTAGATGTGGCACCTCGTAACTACCACTTTTTTAAATTATTATTTTTTATGGCAAAAAGTTTTAATCAATAATTCTGGAGTTAACTACTTCCTAGATTACTATTCATTTGACAGATGATGAGAAAATGAATTACAATGACCTCGCAACAAGCATGAGCCACCGTAGTTGATGTAACCTAGGAAGATAATATACTAGTCCAGTTAGATCTTATTAGGTTACACCAGAGGGCCAATTTTACTAACTCAGCGCCCGCAAATTAAAAGAACAATTGTAAGACAATACAAGTTTGTCCCGATAGGGTTTTACGGGCGTTGACAGTTAGCAATGTTTGCATTCGCATAAATCTGTCAAAAAATCCTTGATTTCCGTACAATTTTGAGAGATTGCGACTGACATGCGAATGCAGATAAAATAAATAAAAGATGTGTATTTTACCTTACTCCGTTGGAAAATAGATTTTTGGTTCTCCTGACAAGTTCATCTGTTTGTATATACGAGGTGTCACATCTAGAACGACCATATTATGTAAAATACTGGTATTCAGTTGCATCCTGTTAGTCTGGAAGCCAAACCCAACATAGTTAGGCAAAGGCTAGGCAGATAATGATGATAAGATACTTTGAATAAACCCCTCAACGGTAATATGACCATAGAGCCGACCGCAAATGCTAGCCATTGTTTATGGTCAAACAAATGTAAAGTATGACACCTGACGTTTGACAGTTCCGCATACTCTTGCCCATAAAATAGTGATGTGCTATCTTGTTACCGGGTCGTCGGTAAGTCGAAGATTTACACAGATTAACATTTTAGCGCCAGGTACCGTATAACCGTACGTTAGTGGTATTAATATCACAATAAGCTGCCGTACCGAAGATCTGAAACCAATGCAATCGAAGTAAACTTTAGAGAGTCAACCAACATCGGTCAGTTTTAAGTTTGACAAATACTTTGCATAGGTACCTATTCCTGATCACATAATTATGTTTAATTAGGTAGACTCAGTTACTTTCGCATTTAACTACAAAATATTAGAAATAATTTTTCCCAATGGGGGACGAATTATTAAAAGGGTAAACTAAAGCAGAGGCCGAAGACATCTTTACTATTCATATCGCTGTTCCATCTCTAGGACAGTGAAACAAGCATCGCGCATGCGCTTCTCGTCCGAGCATTAGCTTTTCAAATGTCATGCTCCGCCATTTATAGGGTTTTGTAATTCGGCACACGAACTAGGAAGCATGCTGAGAACGTTGCATAATCCTATTAAATATAATGTAGGGACTATGAGGTACATTGCACTTTAGACGTTGAAAGAGAATCGGAAAATATTTTGAATCGATTTGTTTCCTTCCCCTGCGATTCTTGTTCCAGAACCGCAGAAAAGCTTAGCTATATCTCAAATACATATTTAATTAGAGACAGATTTATACTGATTGCTAGATTTGATTTTTTTTTTTTGAAGGACAATTCAAGTGTCAGTGTTGCCGTATATCAAAAAAACTTTTTACAAAAAAATACAACCGACTTCCAAAAAATAGACACTACAAAGTAAAAAATAACTTTAATTTCGGAAGTCGGTGTTTTTGTTAGTTTCTTCGTATTTTGACTCCGACTTCCGAAATAAAGTAATTTTTTACTTAGTAGTGTTTTTTTTTGGAAGTCGATTGTATTTTCTTTTTAAAAGTTTTTTATTTTTCACTTTTTAGTGGTACCCCACACCTAACAACACCACTGCAAAATCGCAGAAAAGCAAAATACGCAATTTCGATAACTTGGATGACATAAAACTATCATCCCAGTAGACGAATTCCAGCTATTTCGATTTAAAATCCAAAGTTCGTAACCGATTTTCATAAAATTTAAATGGGACCAATCTGCAGAATTTTTCAAATCGGTTCATAATTGTCGGAGTTATGAGGTAACAAACATAAAAAAAAAACATACAACCGAATTGATAACCTCCTCCTTTTTGGGAAGTCGGTTAAAAAACACAACCTAGTTTTACAAATTGTATGTCGGTAAAGTATTGTGACTTGAATTTGAACTTTTTTTAATTATTTAATTTTTTATTGAATTACTTTTTTAAATATAACCTATTATATCGCCACTCAACGTGGCAATGCTGCCATCAGTCTTCTAGGCACGTACACGAATGACAGCGATATGGAGGATTTTCGACGTCTGAGTGTGATTTGTTATTTTTTGTACGTTAGGTATTGGTCTTTGCATGCTAAGTTAGTTTTTGTTATTTCTTTTGAACCAAATACCTATGAGTTATTATTCTCCCAACTGGCAATCAGATTTCGAATCGATAATATGCTTGGGGCCTTAGTCCAAGGCCTAATTCAAAATCAGAACGCATCAGAGCTGCCAATAGTAGAAAACAAAAATAACCCCCCGGAAGCGCGCGAAAATAATTAGCGGTCGACCGAATTCGGATGCGTTCCGTTTGAAGTTGCGTAACCGATTGTTATCTGTTACATCACAAGATGAGCAGTGTGTGAACCTGGATTGAGAAATTACGTTCCAATCTACACAGAAGCTGGCCATTGTTATGTGGATATATCTATTGTATGTCCGCTTTGAGAATGTTTATAATATTGAATGGGTTCATGCTTGTCATCACAAAAGTTGTGGGATATTAATGATCGTATAAGTTCACATAATAAGTTTTAATGTACCTTTTGTGTTCATTTCCGTTGCGCTGACCCACATTTTATAAAGAAAAATGTCGAAAGCCAGTGCTTCTTATGAGCGATTACTTCTTTAGATATTTATTATTTAACAAACAAGTCCTTCTTTTTCGTCTTCTTCTTCGTATTTAATAAAATAAAACTATTTATTAGTACTTATTTTTTAAATAAATGAACCGGTTTTAATTAAATAACTATATCAAGTACCAAACGCTTTTAGAGTAAATTAGTACTTAACCTAGTAATCATTTAACCAAAGTACCTACTTAGTAAGAAGTGAAACTATGAAATCAAAGATCGGAAACCCTCACAAACAAAAAAGACAGCTCTAGTTTACTATTCCATTTCAGTATTTTAATTCTCCTCATGCCAAATATTTGGTTGGTTCATTTAAAAATATACCGCGTGTAAGTATCTGACATCGACGCACAAACGATTTCCATGGGTCCAGGGCATGATTCTGAACACCCTAGTGTTGGAATTTTTCGTCGGTTCTTTTCTCATTTTTTTCAAGAGTACCACAAATAGGTATCAGCTCAGCTGAGCTGATATCTATTTGTGGTTTTATTCAGATTGCTCTTTTTAGTGAAAGTAGTTAATTATTTTTATTTTTTTTAAATCTCATTGGGTTAGGTCAGAATAACGATTATGAGCAGTCTAAAGTAAAAAAAATGAGAAAAAAGCCGACGAAAAATTCCAAGTCTAGGGTGTCCAGAATCATGCCCCGGACCCATGGAAATCGTTTGTGCGTCGATGTCAGATACACGCGGTATATACAGGGAAATTGAAAAAATACCCGAAACCTCTTAGGCAGTGAAAGTACACATGATTATAAGCAACTTTTGTTTTGGTAAAACTCCGAAATCTCGAAAAAAATATCAGCTGTTTCATACATTTTCATTGGCTAAATACTGCATTTTGTATGAAACAGCTGATATTTTTTTCGAGATTTCGGAGTTTTACCAAAACAAAAGTTGCTTATAATCATGTGTACTTTCACTGCCTAAGAGGTTTCGGGTATTTTTTCAATTTCCCTGTATATCTCGGCTAAATTCCTTTCTTTACCAAAAACTAGTCAGTTTAGTGAAAGCGAACTTCTTACTTATCATTAATAAATAAAATAATAATGAAAACGATTGGCTAATCTTTATCAACAACGGCCTTCCCAATGACCTACGTTACGTCACATCCTATTACCATAACGGATGCGTTCAATTTTATTCAAATTTATTCCAATTTTATAATTTAAACCGAAAAAAAAAATTGTATTATAAAAATACGAGTATATGCATGATATAATATAATTTAAATAAGTATAATACGATCAATTTATAATTAATGCTAATCACCAGAAATACAAAGCATGATGTTCTTGTGAGATAACTAGAAATTCTTGCAAATATTAGCCATAGATTAGTGAATTGTTTTGGCACGGACAACAGAAAGTCTAGCAAAGTAACTAAAATAGAAAATAATATGAAAGGTGTCAAACATTCGGAGTTTAACAAATGGGGTAAATTGCTCTAATCTTTTCCTCTGCAAGAAAATCTTCGAACTGCTAAGTAGGTCCGTTACAAAGAACTAAAAATATAAATGTGTTGCGGGTCTAAAAATACCACTTTAGCTCTGTAACTGTCCAATTTCCCCAATCAACTTTGATCCTAATGCTTTAGCGATAAAGATGAAAATGAAGTTTGACAGATTGTTGTATGATTGATCCTAATATGATTGTACTAAATTGGCCTTTTTAGACATGTCATGTAGTGTCATCTGTACCGCCACATATAAACTACAAAAACCGGCCAAGTGCGAGTCGGACTCGCGCACCGAGGGTTCCGTAAAAACCTGTAGGTAAATATAAGCAAAAGTTGTGGATTACGATTTATGACGTATTGAAAAAACTACTAACTAGATCTCGTTCAAACCAATTTTCGGTGGAAGTTTACATGGTAATGTATATCATATATTTTTTTTAGATTTATCATTCTCTTATTTTAGAAGTTACAGGGAGCGGGGCACACATTTTACCACTTTAGAAAATAAATGTCTCTCGCGCAAACTATTCAGTTTAGAAAAAAATGATATGAGAAGAGATGAGACCTCAATAATATCATTTTCGAAGACCTATCCATAGGTACCCCACACGTATCCAATGGGCTTGATAAAAAAATATGAGATTCAGTTCGTATGGGGACCCCCAAAATTTATTGTTTTTTTTTTCTATTTTTGTGTGTAAATCTTAATGCGGTTCACAGAATACATCTATTTGCCAAGTTTCAACAGCATAGTTCTTATAGTTTCGGAAAAAAGTGGCTGTGACATACGGACGGACAGACAGACAGACATGACGAATCTATTAGGGTTTCGTATTTGCCATTTGGCTACAGAACCCTAAAAAGACTTGACGTCACACAAGTTCTACAACGATGTGCAATTGCCCACCAGACTCAACACCCGTGTGTCGGAAGATCCTCCCTTTTACGTTTTGTTGGCTGTTCCTTTCTCCCAATTTTCAGTCATCAAAAGTGTTTTGGAGGTTCATGCACTTGTGATAGCTACAAATTGTCAAAGCCGACACCCAACACGGAGAACACCAATATGGGGCAAACTCTAAAACCCCAATGGAAATAGTTCGGTTCATTAAAAATCAAGATCATATCTTCTCGAGATGAACTGGATTACACAAATATCAAAGAAAAAAACTGAAATCAACAAGGATATAGCCAATTAACATATTTCTAAATGACAATATTATTAATGACTCGCTGACCCGCGCAACTTCGTCTGCGTCACATTTTCCTTTAATGCTCCGCTCCTGTTTGACTTAACGTAATGATATAGCCTTACCTGTTAAAGCCTGATATAGCCTTCCTCGATAAATGGGCTATCTAACATTGAAAGAGTTTTTCAAATCGGCCCTGTAGTTCCTGAGATTAGCGCGTTCAACCAAACAAACAAACAAACTCTTCTGCTTTATAATATTATTAGTATAGATACAATACTCGAACGATAATCTCATCACTGTTAAGGTCAAGTAGTAAAAAGCGCATGTAGGTACAGTCGAAAGCACATCAGGATATCTGATACTGTCCAATTTTCCCAATCATATTTGAACCTTATTACTTTCGTGATAAGGTTAAAATCTACTGAAGAATTTTGACAGATTGTTGTAGCTTGATGTACATGTAGTGAACTGTGTCAATGTCTGCTTGACATAATGACGACCTGATGGCGGCCGCGTGCGCGCATCATTTGCGGCGATGCACGCCAATTTGTCATCTAACATTCGTTGTCATTATAGACTTCTTTGAGCGCTTAAAAATGCACGAGTGGCTTTTAATGTTTAATGGGAATGTAAGCAAATGTATCAAACGCACAGCTGAAACTTCTGGTTGTGGAGAGCTGTTTCGCATAAAGATTACGTTAGATACAGTCGCCACCAAATCATGCTAGTATGCTACAACAATCTGTAAAATTTCTGTACTTATTAGATTGTCAACTTTATAGCCACACATATAAAATTTAATTTTGATTGCCAAGATTTGACAGTTTCGGGTACCTTGATGTGCTGGCGCCTGTACACTCCGTAGGGAAACGGGTAAAAACGGGATATGCGCCTACGAAATCGCGGGAAAAAGCTATATATCATAAATTCATAGAAAAAATTAACTTTTCAAAGTTAGAGTGAACAGGCTACTTCTGGGTAAGCTCGCTCCATCGTAGAATTTGTCTCTGTCATCTCTGACCAACACTAGAGTCAAGAGCAAACCCATCTCAAGGGAAAAAAAACTAGCTTCCGCCAGCGGCTTCGCCCGCGTGATCCCTAGGGATATATATAGCCCATGTGTTATTCCAGACTGAACAGAATTTCATGAAGATCCTTTTAGGCATTCTGACGTCCTGCCGGAGTTGCGGGACTATTCGAAAGAGATACCGCGGCATTACCAAGATTTTTGTAATACATCACATGATTTAAAAGAGTGCCCTAGGAGTTTCTTACACGTTCTTCTCCATAAGATCTACGCTTTGGAACGTGCAAATAGCTTCATGTTTTTGACTGCCGAACTTGACAATTCAAAAGTGCATGTAAACGGTTTATATAGGGGAGGTATATATATAATATATACCTCCCCGTTACGTGGACCCCGTTTTACGTGGAGGTGACGCATATTGTCCCGGTTTTTTGTTATTTTTAGTGTAGTAAGTGTTTGATTCCTATGCGTCATGCTTGGCATAAATAAACTATTTTTCTTTCTTTATATAAATCTGACTAGGAAAATATAATAATCCGAGAAAAATCCAATATCCCAAAACGACAGATTTTACTCTTTTTTTTTTTTTTATGCAAAACGGAGAAACTCTTGGCCCAAATCTCACCTGATGGAAAGTGATGATTAGGCCGAAGATGGAAGCGAGATTCACCCGGAATCCTCTTACACAGAGGAACTGGCTATCATACCTCTAACTGCCGGAACACAACAATGCTGTTAACATTGTTGTTATGGCGACAGACTTAGACATGATGGTGGTAGCTTGCCAGGCGGACTTAGAACAAGTCCTACCACCAACCAAACCGAGCAAAAAAATTTGCCCCCGCTGGGAATTGAACCCGGGACCTCTGGGTCTGAATCAGGTGGTTTAACCACTAGACCACGGAGGCGGTTAGTGTCACCTGCTTAGCACCACCCGGGGACCACGTGTAGGGATTCGCTGAAGGGTATTCTCCTACGGACGCGGGTGACTCGGCCCCCAAACTCTTCGCATTTCCTATTATAACTTAAAATATGCGGTCACACACGAGACTCCTGTCCCTATAATAAGGACTGGAATCTCAACGTTCATCGTCTAACAGTACACTAGTACAGTCACCCGGTAATGACCACGGAACAGAAAGTAATGACAGTGAAAATTGCATCCGTGCACGTTTCCTAAGTCGACAGCCTTATACGGGTTTTATTTGCACCTGCTCGTGTCGATTCTCGAGATAATCGGCAAGCTTGAAAGTGTGAACATATTACCACGAATGTATCATTTATTTGTTTTTTTTTTTATTTTTTTTATTTGTTGGTTTAGGTATATATGTCACCGGAAAATGGCAGACTTCTAATCAAGATTTATTATAATCTTATTATAGTAAATCTTGATTAAACTACAAGTCCTCGATAGAGGCGAAAAATTCGTTTTGTAGCTATATAATATACCTACAACCCTCCAAGTTCATAAAAGCCTAGGAACAACAAAAAAATAGAAAAAGTCATTCCTAAAGCTTTATGTACTTAGAGCGTTGTATTGACGATTTTGATGATTCTAATTCTGTAACTACATATGTCTTACAGCCGCGAATAATATTTTAATCAACATACAACCTAGCACTGGCTTGCAAATTGCAAAAAACGTAAGAAAATTTTAATTTCGCGGGCTGGTTGGAGCATTCACCTTAAGGACAGGCTACAGTCATATTCTAGCATCTCTCCATAAACCATAAATGCCCAAGGAGGCGCCAAAGGAAATAACTCATTCCACTGACTTCCCCGTAAGCGTCACACGAAGGAAGAAGAGCCTTTATATTCTCCAAAGTCGTCCCGACATCTCATGAATGTCAAACATCAAAACGAACAGACACGCGTCAATAATTTCTGAAGGTCCGACCATAATAATAAATAAGGGAGAAAAACGTGTGGCCCATACATATTCTATGCAAAACAAAGATGTCTATGACTCAGACGTGCTCAACATAGTGGCACGTCTAACTTGCAGCCAGAGATAATAAACATTTGCGCGCCAATACTAATATGTCAAACGTGCAGGTTATTCTGAAGGTCCAACCATAAGGGAGAACAACGTGTGTCTCATACATATTCTATGCAAAACAAAGATCTCTATGACTCAAAAGTAAACGTAGACGTGTACAATATTGTGGCATAATTATATAAAATTATACGCTAACAAGGGTAATTTATTGAGCAATTATTGCTCGTCAATACATTCATGTGGATCAATCTGGAGCAGTCTGCAACAACTTCAATAAAATGCGTAAATTTATGACCGATATTGTTTTTCATTTTTGTTGTTGTGTTGTTTAATTTTTGTTTTGTTTTGTTTTGGCCTATAAACTACTCGTGTCGTATGTGACTAGATTCATGGAGTTTCTTCATATCGCTCGATATTGTCTCAGCAAAACATTTCGCTAAATAGACGCCTGTTGCCGTTGCTGGATATTTTGTGACATCACAATCGGCCAATATTGGTTTTAATTGATCAATTTTCATTTCCCGTGTAAGCGATGCATGCAAACTTCACACCTGTATCCAAAGATAATAAACACTTGCGCGTCAATAGGTACTAATATGTCCACAAACATGCAGGTTGTGATTGGAAGTCACAATGACAGGAAAATGCCAGCAGCGAGAATTTGTGGCGGAAAATGTGAATGAAAAACAAGCCGAAATATTTGAATGAATGAATGAAAGGAAACCAGTATGTGATGTTGAACAAACACAAAAGCAAAGCATTGTAGATTTGTAGGTATTGATTGATGTTTTATATTTCCTACGCGTCGCCGTAGGCACCTGCTGTCATTTGCAGATCATTGACAGTCTTTACGGACTACGTCAGGTGCCGGAAAATCTGACATTGTTAACTTTTATTAAAATTTATTTTTCTGATATTCTTAAATACCTACTTGAATGAGCATTGTAATTTCAGATGTTCCATTTTCAATTTAGTTGAATTTAAAGTCCTTTAAATGAATGAGCTTTATTTTTATGTGGCGGTTATTTTTTATCTGTGGCATTCACAATAATTCTCCCGGCATGGATAGTTGAACATAATTTGAAATTATTGTTGTGAGTATATAACGAAACATTGAAAAGTATACAGCGCAGCGATTTATTTCCCCTCCTAGCTTCTGAACTTTAGTAGATAATGCTAGCGAAGGAGGAGGCCGAAAGCGTGAGAGAGAGGGAACCTCACGCACGGCGTCGGGAGTCGCATGGCGATTCCCGGCCACCGTAGGTGCGGGGCTGCGGACAGCGAGCATCGGGTGGCGTGTCTGCCAGAATAGGCTAGTTGACCAAATTTGAAAACTTGGTTAATTAACTAAATACTTTAATATCTATTTCATCCCAAAAAAAACTATATTCAGCTACATACCTACAGTTACAATGGTGATTGATAGTCAAACTCAATGCAGATTGAATTCCTTACCAGATAAAGGTTCTGAATTGTAGCGGCTACGACAGTAGGCAAGTCAAAACAGACAAAGATACCATATTACTTTGTTCGAACACAAAGGAAACTTTCCAAGCACCAGCATAACTTTACTCCCGGAAAACATCAGTAGAAATAAAGGTCCCAGCTTAAGGGCGGGTTGTATCAAACGGTTGGTTAACGTAATATACGTACGTCAAAAAGTAACAATTACGGAAAATCTTTAACGTTCCTTAAATATTAAGAAGCGTTGTTTCAAAACATTCTGGTATAAGTTCCTGCTCGTCCCAATAGCTAAGTTATCAACCTAAATAGCTTTTTTTGCATTCCACCACTTATTTGTGTCATCAGAAGAACTGGTATTGAGGAATTCAAAAGGACCATCTGTTAACGTAAACGTTATATTTTACGTGCGTTAACGCTGACATTTTGTGAAACAACCCATTTTTTAACCAACTTCCCAAAAAGGAGGAGGTTATCAATTCGGCTGTTTTTTTATTTTTTTTTTGTTTTTTTTTTATGTTTGTTACCTCATAACTCCGACAATTATGAACCGAGTTGAAAAAATCTTGTTTTATCTGAAAGGATATACTTGCAGATTGGTCCCATTTAAATTTTATGAAAATCAGTTACGAACTTTGGATTTTAAATCGAAATAGCTGGAATTCGTCTACTTGGATGATAGTTTAAAGTCATCCAAGTAATCGAAATTGCGTATTTTGCTTTTCTGCGATTTTGCAGTGGTGTTGTTAGGTGTGGGGGACCACTAAAAAGTGAAAAATAAAAAACTTTTTATAAAAAAATACAACCGACTTCCAAAAAAAAAACACTACAAAGTAAAAAATAACTTTAATTTCGTAAGTCGGTGTCAAAATACGAAGAAACTAACAAAAACACCGACTCCCGAAACTAAAGTTATTTTTTACTTTGTAGTGTTTTTTTTTTGGAAGTCGGTTGTACCTATTTTTTTTGATTTAACGATAGTTAGCACCATGTTCACGCATGCGTTAAGAGGGCTTTCACATTTTTTCTTGAAATTTAGCGTTTTATTCGAATTTTGATGTGTGATTTTGCTTTAGATATAGCCTTACAAAAAAAACAAAAATATGCCTAAGACAGTTTGATCATTTATCTTGGGAGTGTTCTAAATAAATATTTCAATTTGTTCACGTACATCAGTAAAATCCTTGACTCCGCAAAGGATGTTTCACAAAACGTTGCTTTAGGGTATCTTTTGATAACTTGGTACACCGAAGATATTACAATTTAATCATTTATAAAAATGTCCACGGTACAACTGTATCTTCTTCTTTGGAATGCTCAAATCAATTTATTACGATTCATACAGTAATACACCAAAAATAATTCTGTAAAACTGAGAGTTATTGACAATTTTCCGTACGAAACTATAATTTTTATCTATGAAATTATAATCAAAATTCAAATAAAAAATATTTAATAATTAAGGTGGCATTGCTATATTGCTTGAAAAAAAAATTGGTCTAATTAAAAGTAAAGTAAATATTTTTAAATATTTGTCGAAAATCAATATAATCTTGTGACGCGCGGTATTCAACTTTACTCAACAACCAACCTGAGCAATTCGATTTTGTAAGAGCGCTTTGACAAAACTGTCTTAGGCATATTTTTATTTTTTTTAAGGCTATGTCTAAAGCAAAATCACACATCAAAATTCTAATGAAACGCTAAAATTCAAGAAAAAATGTGAAAGCGCCCTTAAGTGAACGTGAAACAACCCGCCCTAACATTTGAAGCAAGCAAACGAGCCTTCCTGTCAGTAGGTAGTTTATGCAGAGCCACAGATGCCCCTTGTTATCCGCTGCACGACCTCTTGTTTATATACGAATATTTACATAACAATTTAGAACATTATCGACGTCACTTGCACGACTTGAGACCTGAGGAGTCGCCACGTGACAAGGAAAATCCTTTGAGCGATATCTTTGTTAAGATTTGTACTTATGTCCTAGTTTGTTGAACGCAGAATGGTCCGATATATCTCATTGTGTTGTCGATAGACTTCAGTTTCTGTTCAGCCCGTTCATCAGTTCAAATCAAAATTCGTATATATTAAAATATCGCTGGGACCAAGACCTTTTTGAAAGCGAATTTTACATACAGACAGTCTCAGTCAAAGGCACTCACCCGTCACGACTTCCTACTGTTTATGCTGGGAAGAAGAAGTGCCGCAATAAACTCCCCAAAATTGTGTAGGTAAAGCTTATGTTTGAAGAACTTGAATCAATACAATATTGTGCAATTAAGTGGTCACATCAAGCAGCTTAAAAGCACTTACTTATGGTAGACTAGCTGACCCGTGCAACGTCGTCTGCGTAACATTTTTCATTACTGCTCCGCTCCTATTGGTCTTAGCGTGATAATATATAGCCTATAGCCTTCCTCGATAAATGGGCTATCTAACACTGAAAGAATTTTTCAAATCGGACCAGTAGTTCCTGAGATTAGCGCGTTCAACCAAACAAACAAACAAACTCTTCTGCTTTATAATATTAGTATAGTGTACGGCGTTTATCTACTGTAAGTATAATGTCGCCGGAAAATGGCAGACTACGTAAGATTGTAATAAATCTTGAATAGATTATAATTTCTCGATATGTTATGAAAAAATCGTTTTGAATATAATATATCCCTGCCAAATTCAATAGTTTCTAATACATTCGTGTCTTATTTAGAAAAAATATTTTACACTAGCTGACCCGCGTAACTTCGTCTGCGTCACATTTTCCATGATTGCTCCGCTCCTATTTGTCTTAGCTTGATGATATAGATAATAATCATAACCTTTCTCGATAAATGGGCTATCTAAATCTGGTAGAATTTTTCAAATCGGTCCAGTAGTTTCGGAGCCTATTCAATTCAAACAAACAAACAAATATTTCCTCTTTATAATATTAGTGTAGATTTTCACGCGACATTTTACAGTTTGTCACTTTCCGGTGATATCTATATCTATCTATACTTATAATAAATCTGTAGAGAGGTCAATTCTGTACATGAAATATATTTCCAAAATAACTATCAGGGGGTGATTAGGGATCGATACTGATGCCAAAAATGCAATCTGTACAATTTTTGTCTGTCTGTCTGTCTGTCTGTATAACCGTTATAGAAACAAAAACTACTCGACGGATTTTAACGAAACTTGGTACGATTATTATTCATACTCCTGAGCAGGTTATAGTATACTTTTCATCACGCTACAATCAATAGAAAAAATTAAAAAAAAAAATGTGAAAGTTAGGTTGTTTGTTACTCAATCACGCCAGAACGGCTTAACGGATCTTGATGAAATTTAGAACAAAGATAGATTATAGTCTAGAATAGCACATAAGCTACTTTTAATCCCGGGAACATGTTCCCTAAGGATCACGCGGGCGCAGCCGCTGGCAGAAGCTAGTCTATCTATCTATCTATACTTATAATAAATCTGTAGAGAGGTCAATTCTGTACATGAAATATATTTCCAAAATAACTATCAGGGGGTGATTAGGGATCGATACTGATGCCAAAAATGCAATCAGTACAATTTTTGTCTGTCTGTCTGTCTGTCTGTCTGTCTGTCTGTATAACCGTTATAGAAACAAAAACTACTCGACGGATTTTAATGAAACTTGGTACAATTATTATTCATACTCCTGAGCAGATTATAGTATACTTTTCATCACGCTACAATCAATAGGAGCAGAGCAGTGAAGGGAAATGTTGGGAAAACGGGAGAAGTTACTCCATTTTTTAAGCTTCCGTCGCGTGTGCAACCTTAATGGTGAAAGCTACACAGAAATCATGTATGACGGAATTGTTCTCCTTAAAATTATATAAAAAATATCCAACGCCAGCATATGTCTATCTTTTATGATTGTCGAACAATAACACGTGTAACTCCCGATAGCTATTAGCAGTTCGAAGCTTTCTGATTGTATTTGTCTACTCTTACGTTTATAAAACTCTCAGTCGTCCCTAATTAACATGAATAAAAGTTAACATTATTAACTATTCCATAAAAAAAGAATCATAGAAATCGGTATAGAAACACCAAAGTTATACATGAAATACGCTAAAAATAAGCCATCGCGCGTGAATACTGAATCATGCTATAAGGATTATTTTTGTATAAGGTCGCGAACGCACAGGCAGGCGGCTAGCTTGGCGCCTAGAGGCTAGCGAGTAGCTTCGGAAAACGGCTTACGACAGTTTGCAATATCCTTTAATAATTATAATGTCGAGGGGAAGATGGTTATAATTTCGCTTTACACCAAACGAGTAATATTATAAATGTGAAAGTTTGGTTGTTTGTTACTCAATCACGCCAGAACGGCTTAACGGATCTTAATGAAATTAAAACAAAGATAGATTATATAGTCTGGAATAGCACATAAGCTACTTTTCACCCCGGGAATATTTTCCCTAGGGATCACGCGGGCGAAGTGGCAGAAGCTAGTAGGTAATATAACTTAAAAGTCAAACAAATCTAGCGCTGCTCAACCAAGTACCTACTACAGGCAATACCGAAACAGTGGAACAACCACAATAACTTCACAAAATCTCAAATTAAAATTCCTTGATATACGAGTAGCAGCTACAATTCTGCTACTGTGCTATATTGTAATTAAGACTCTTCATAAAAGCAGCGAAATATTTCGACTAGCATTGCTGTAAATGTATTTTTCAAGTAAGTATTCCCATCTACTGCAATTCCTGATAGACAAAAACAACAGTGGCGACCACCAGAAAGACGCTGAGCCAATGAAGCTCGACGCGTCCCGGAGAAATGATTCAACTGTCTTGGATCCCGCGACGAAATTAATCATAAAATAACGGAGAAGTAAGAATGACATAATTTAAACTAAAATACAAGTGGAAGTTGATATCAAACAAGATCTCAGTAATATCCATGCGGCCACTTCCTCGCATCGCACCGCCACCGGAGCAGCAAGTCACAATGTTACCGGCACACAATTTATCATTGTAATCAGAGCGTCACAACGATTCCACTAAAACTGCGCCTAATCTGCAGTTTAGTTGCGTAAAATCTCTTACAACTTTATGTTTACCTTCTACTCTATCTATTCTAAACCCTATTTACACTTAGATAAGTGTTCCATGTACAAAGATAACTGCATTATGTGTGCTCTCCGTATGTATTACGTGAACTACTGCTCGTGACATTTCGTACGGTACAACCCCCCGTTCGGATTTAAACCACATAAATATGTAACTTGTAATAGTTTTCACAAAAGTTGTATAACATTACTTAATTGCATGTTACTTTCTGTAGAAATATCTCAAATATTTTGATTAGTTGTGAGTATAGCTTATCTTAATTTTAATTAGTGATGTATTGTTTTTCTAACGACAAGTGTTCCTAATTAGGAACGCTAGAATTATGTCCTTTCTAAAAAGATTGCACAAGTAGCCATTTTTTTTAAAGAGCTCGTTGCACTGCATCCGATCGTAATCAGAGAAAGCTAAGGCAAATTATTATGAAACAATGTTTTATAAAGATGGACATAAAGCGCAAAACTTGGGTAAAATACGAATTCCCGTAGAGTTTTCTACGATACAGTATAAAACCAACAGTGCTTAAGTTAAAAGCAACTACATACCATAAGACAACTGTTACTATTCCGAAGAACACTGGGGAACTATGGGGAGTTTGTGGGCTATACTTTCTTGTTAGAAGGAAAACGCAATAATGGTAGGAATTTATAGTGTGAATGTTTGACTCCGTTTACTCGTTGTTTAATTTATGTTCAATCTAGGTTTTTAACTATGTACTAATATATGTAGGTAGATAGTACTGTTGTTGCTGAATTTCGAAAGAGTCACCGCGGTCCTAGAACGCAAAGGGCATTAGGAGTCTGAAAACGGAAGGGTTTTAGTCAGTAAGAGTCTGACACTCCCTTCTGCTTCGCCCAAATCGGGAGGAGTCATTTGATGATTTCCCATCCATAAAAATGATAGTACTGTTACTCAGTCGTGTCATATCTATTAATAGTGTAATAATTATGGAAACTTGGTTGAAGTCAATATTTTTAGTAATATTTTAAACAGTAATTTTTGGTCGTTTCTTTTCTATTGGAAAATCTTCTGACGTTTTATAAGCCATGGGCACATTGCGCAGTGTACATCATTGTTATTTTGTGTATCTTTGATGTGCGCCATACTGGGCGCAAATTAACTCTTTTTCTTTGTTTCAAAGAGAGTTTCATAAATAGCTGCTTTTCTGACTCAAATAATTCACTTCCTTCCATGACGGGTCTGTATGAGTATATAAATATTACTCTACGGACCTGTCATGGAAAGCAGTCACATCAAACTTCCACAGACATCTCCAGCCACGCACAACGCATTACGCAACCGAGATGTCTTCGAGATAGCCTCCTCGAACGAGCATGCAGATGACATCATACCGATGCCATCTATGTGCCACATATGGCACACACAGGCTGTAGCATTAATATTAATACTACACGATCATAATCGAGGAATAATTAGCAGGTATTATGATTATCGATTAACATATTAGAGTGGCTTCGAGGCCTGTCCACCCACTGTCATTGTTGACCATAAAACATGACGGGAATGATAGGGCTAATTAATTTGATGCTGCTCAAATGATTTACGATCACGCTAATATGGTACGAAACCAAAGTAAGTTCAAAAACTCAAACCCGACTACTTAATAACAGTGACGGTTTAAGCCAGCGCGAGTTCTCTAGCTAATTTTACCAAGGGGTCCTCTAACCTAACCGAAAACCTTCGTAAAGTTAAAATTGGAACTCTCTGCCTCCGTCTGCGTTTCTGAATGTTCACAACCCTAATCTCTTCAAAGGCGAACGGCAGGCTTGTATGGGAGTTTCGTACAGCTAGTAAATTTTCGAGTTTTGGGATCATGTTTGTTTTAATAGGGAGTTCATACGATAGAAAAGCCTTATTTAAAATCTTAGATTTTTAGAACTTGGGACATAAAAGCTATACCCAGTTTTATTTTTTGAGGTTATGTACTAGTGTAGAAATGTAGGTTGTAATTACAGGCAGGTGCATTAACATTGTTATGATGATAAAATAAATGTTCTAGATTACTTGTCGTCATCTTTGTTGTGTTTTACTTACTATTAAGTAGGTAGATTGAGATGAGGATCGTACCTACTCAGAGGGAGGGAGGGGTGCATTAGGAGATACCTATTGCCTAGCAGCGGACAGAAACAGTTTGATAATAATGAAGTTCTGATGGACACTAGACAGATTTTCTTTACCGGTCAATAAATAATTGCCAGAATAAAAAAAACAAAGATAAACTAATTCCAATCATTACCTACATCGTTTACTATTATGATTTTATGCAACAATTATGGGTTTTACTATTAAATCTATTTCTAAATAATTAATTGTCATTCCGAAGTTTGTGATATTTTACATATGGCGACTTCGAAAAACATCTGCGTTTAGTTTACTGTTTTGTTTGGTATAATTATTGAAATCTTTTAATTGATAGTATTACTTAATCCCATGTTCTAGAAGTTGTTTACTTACATGAAAATAAATGGTTGAGTTGCCTTAATAAGTGGTACTAATTCTATAATTCCGTTGTAGACTTTGTCTCTGTCGTCTCTGACCAAGACTAGAGTCAAGAGCAACTCATCACAAATAAAAAATATCTATTATTTCTCACGGAACCCGGGGCCCTAATGTAGCGCCAGAGCCCATATTATTTCTCACGGAACCCGGGGCCCTAATGTAGCGCCAGAGCCCATATTTTATGGTTTTGCCTACATTGCCAGTATAGAATTATAGACCGTATCCGAGACCGTTTAAATTTCAGACATGGTAGCAGACGTAGCATTAGAACACTGGTCTTTTGCGCGAATTCACAAATTCATGGAACACACAAGAAAAGATATAAATCATACTAATAAAAACTTCAGACCAAATAAAAATCCAATCTGTCGTGCTCCGTCAGAAACCTGTTAAAAGGTTTCCAAATGAACAAAATCACGCTGTACCTAAATGACGCCATGATAAATCGGATAGAACATGTTTCTAGTTCATTGGCCCTCGTTCCATTGTCTCAATGTTTTGATAGCACTCAGCTGGGACCGATGTTACTAAGTAACAAACGGGCGTCGCTATTACAAGCATGATTGGTTTGATAACAAGCGTGGCATTCGAATAAACTCTTACATCTTTAGATGCCACTGAAATGTTGTGAGTAAACGGTACTCTATGTGAAAAAGATGTAGGGTAAAAGTTTGCCAAAATTCCTGAAGAATTAAGTTATAACTAAGGAAGAACGAGGCGTCATGAGGACTGAAAATAATAGAATAGAATACTCTGTATTAGGTATGAACACCATAATAACTTACAGAAAAAATAGATGACGAAAACATTACATAGGGTGACACAATGGGCGGCCTTATCGCTAAGAGAGATTGATGAGTACCCAGAAAATGACCGAAGACATCGCGGTAGACCCAGGCGAAGATGGCGGGATGAGCTTCAGAACTATCGACCGGATTGGTCTACCCTAACTATAAAAAATGGAAGAAAGGAAGGAAGGCTTTTTGCACTAGTGGGCCAGAAGAGACCTTCATTAACTTCCTAGCCTTTTCCCAACTATATTGGGGTGGTATTTAACTTGGAGAGACTGCCTACCAGACCTCCACAACCCATCGACTGGTCAAGTGTATTCCTTGGAAAGACTGGTGTCAGATTTTCTGGCTTCTGACAATCCGTAACGACTGTCAAAGATCTCCAAATAACAGCCGGGACCAAGCGCTTAATATGCTTTTCGAGGCACGGAGGAATCTCGGTATTTTAAGATGACCAGACTGAAAATAACAAACATTAGGTAGGTACCTAACAAAATGTTCCTAAAAAGATTTCATGCAACGCAAGCACAACTCCAAACACTCAGAATTCGATAATTTTATTGTTATAACAGCCAGGCATTCTAGAATGATACAAAAAAAAATAACAAAAGACAGTCGACTTCATAACATACAAAACAATGTAACTCCACAAACGGTCAGCTCCTACATATGCTAATAACATACCATAATGAATAGTTGTAGCATACTTGCAATCTAGATAAATAGATTTATAATCATTCTAATCTAACTAGGACTCGATGCAAATACATAATGTGGAATAAACAAAACACGTGTGGAATTAATGAGAACAGCATGTAAGACTTTTATTTACCGCGGTTTCGCTCCCATAGCTAAAAGACTATGTTTTTTTTTTTCATAAATCTATGTAGCCTATTGAAGCATAAATGATGAATGAAGTATGGACGATGATAATTAATCATCTTCCTAGCCTTTTCCCAACTATATTGGGGTCGGCTTCCAGTCAAACCGGATTCAGCCGAATACCAGTATTTTACGTGGAGCGGCTGCCTACCAGACCTCCACAAGCCATTAACTTAGTAACACGGTACTCCTTGGCAAGACTGATGTCAGATTTTTCTGGCTTCTGACAATCCGTAACGACTGCCAAAGATTTCCAAATGACAGCCGGGACCAACAGCTTAACGTGCTTTCCGAGGCACGGAGGAAACTCGGTATGTTAATATGGTCACCCATCCTCAGACCAACCAAGCGTTGCTTAACCTCGAAGATCGACCTGTGCGGCTGTTATTATTTAGCCACGAGCTAGATGATGATTAAATTATGTAGGAATGGAAAAGAGAACCACGCGTACCGGTAGATGCAGCGCTAGATGCCTCCCACAAGGTTTACTGATACCCTGGTGAAGGTCGTGGGTAGCTGGTGGATGCGAGACGCACACAGTGCTATTCTGTAACAACATTTTCGTGTCTCGACAGCGGAATCCGAGGTGAGTTTCAAATTCGTATAAATATAAGACCTTATGATGTGTGAAATAAAGTTCACTTTGTAAGCTTAGTCACTCAGATGAAGTCGATATCGAAATGGTTATTTACAGAATAGACTAGCAGGACCGGTCGTTATGGCGACACTTGGGGGAGGACACACATCTTTGTGTCTACACTATGTCCAGCGGTAGAAATCTTTCGGCTGATAATCATATCAGCCGAAAGACGCAATGCACACTCGTCATCAGTATCATCCGTTAGTGTTGAGAAAAGAGAAGAACGAACGAACGAACGAACGATGAACGATTTTGGTCACACTTATAAACAGTTCCGCTTCTATCAGCCGCGTACAGCGTCGTAAGAATGAGAAGGTGGCAGCGGCTGAACTCTATTTATAGCACTCGCTTTTTATATTTGCGCATTAATAATAATAATAATAATAATAATAATAATAATATCCTTGGACATGTCACACAACGCCGTATAGTCCCAAGCTAAGCAACCTAATGCTTGTGTTATGGTGACTAGATGTGCATTGATAATAACACATTTGTCCTCATTTTATACTTGATTGTCGTGAAAGCTGAATAGACGCGGAAAGCTGAAAGGATACGAACCTACGCGTCTCCATACAAAATCGTTGTGTTCTATGGGCATAAGCTGAGTAGAGCTGATTAGTGTGAGTAGTCCCTACTTGAGAAGAATGGAAGAAGAAAACCTATATAATTTGGGCAAGAGATTGATCGATCGATGATAAATTAGCAAATACTTCGAGCTAGTTCTTTGATCCGTAGTTCACTCAACCAAAAGTTAAAAATTGTGGTTCGATAAATTTCGTTTTTATCAATAGGCTTGTGTCCTGAAAAAAATCTAATTAGTCCGTCAGTTAGATTAGCAAAAAATATTTGACAAGTGTTTTTTCTTTTGTTACGGGAACCAAAATTAAGATACGTCACACCTTCGCATATTTTTTAGGGAGTCGTGACGTCACGAGCCCTTACTCCCGAGTTTTGATGCGTTTTATCTTTGTTAATATTCATTGATTTACAAAAACAAAAAATACGTGTCCATTATTTTTCAATACTCTAAGTGACGGACTAAATAGTTTTGCAATTTGTTTGCGGATGATGGAATCTAGCCTATTGGTAGTTATTCACTAATTAGTTATTTATATGAACGAATTTAAACGAATCACAACTTTATAAATAACAGTGTAGCTTTCCATCAATGAAGAAATATCCATAAATGAACCAGTATATCCATATTTTACAAACAAACAATCAATGTTACCTCTTAACAATTTATTATGCAAGGACGCCAAGTACTGGGACACCAGCTGTCAAGCATGCGTGGCAGCCATCTTGTCTTGCTGCGTCACAACAAACCTTGGAATATGTAACTTAAGGATAACTCCATAATTGTTTTCGAGACGCACCGGACGAGTTTATTGTCTATCAAGCTACGTCGTTTCTAGACAAACTAGTTATCTTACGTTATGCCTACGTAATAGAGTTATGTAAGAGTGCATTCTTCTTCCTTTAAAGAAGATGGATTCTTGCTCTTTATCATAAAGCGTATATGGTAAAGGAATGTGTGGTCTTTCTAAAAGAACTCTAATTTTTTTCTCACCAATTTTCAACTTTCTACGGCCAACAGTTTTTACTGTGCTGTACGTTGTATGCCAGTCACTCAGTCTTCACCAGGAATGGAAGAACCTACCTATAAGGAAGAACATACCTACATAAAGAGGTAGGTACTCATTAAGATTTCTTGTTGATTCTGTGATATAGATGCTCATCAAACCACATGAATGGTTCCGAATACATCCAATTTCTTTAAAAAAGCGTCATTGTTTAACTGTCGCGTTGTCAGGTCTTGTACGGGGAGCCTAGAACAAGATTATTATAAATCTTATCTATACTAATATTATAAAGAGGTACAATTTGTTTGTAAGTTTGTATGTTTGTAAGTTTGTATGTAGGGGGTAATCTCAGGAACTACTGGTCCGATTTGAAAAATTCTTTCAATGTTAGATAGCCCATTTATCGAGGAAGGTTATAGGCTATATATCATCACGCTAAGACAAATAGGAGCGGAGCAGTAATGGAAAATGTGACGCAGACGAAGTTGCGCGAGTCAGCTAGTCTCCTTAGATGATCTGTGATGATTCAGATGCTATCAAAAATAGTCTTTGCTATCAAATAATATCAGACACACTAGTTTCCTCTAACGCTTTGGAACGTGCAAATAGCTTCATATTTTTGACAGAATGACTTCCGACTTTTAGGGGCTTTACACGTACCTATTTGTGTCGTTGCGATAGCCCAGTTACTAAAAGTACAAATTTTGAAGAAGAAAACAGTATCTGCTATGTGTGAGGCTAAGGCATCATTCGTAATATTCATATTTTAAGTCAAACTGGAATTTGGCAGAAAAAGGTCAGAAGGTTAAGAGTTGCTCCAATTTTTTTTTTTTTTTATGGGTTTGCTCTTGACTCTAGTCTTGGTCACAGATGACAGAGACAAGAATTTCCCTTGAAAGGACTTCGAACTGTCTATCAGCAATGTCAAAGACCCAATGTGTACTACTCAGTTCTCGCCTTTTATAACGGTTCAAATTCAGGTGGAAATCAGAATTCTACTAACTTTAAAAAAACGTTCGCAATGACAAATGTCAGTCGCAATCTGTCAAAAATGAATGAAAGTTAAGGCTTTTTTTAAAGTTTGCGACTGACATACGAATGTGGACGACTTTTAAAAATTTGTTGAATTGGCACTGTGCTTTAAGACAAAATGTTGACATTGATGGATGTCGAGATGAGAGGGCCAAAATTCTACTAATTCTTAAGCAACGCTCGCATTCGAATGTCAGACGCAAACAGCATTGTTGTGTTCCGGCAGTTAGAGGTATGATAGCCAGTTCCTCTGTGTAAGAGGATTCCGGGTGAAACTCGCTTCCATCTTCGGCCTAATCATCACTTTCCATCAGGTGAGATTTGGGCCAAGAGCTTCCCCGATTTGTATTTTAAAAAAAAACTGTGAAAAAAGCCTTACCGGTTAGATCCGGAGGTGTAACCATTAAGGCCACCTGACGCATTTCCACTCCGGGCGTAACCGGTCAATTTTCTTACATTTTTGACATATTGCGATTGAGATGCAAAGTGAACGTGAAAATTAGAACGTATAATTTGTGCTCTGGTGATGTTTTTATCAGATTGAGACTAAGATTATTTTACAAACTTTTCTTAGATTTAAACTACAAGCAACTCGCATGCAGATTGCAGGTGGAAATGCAGCCTTAAATATACGAGAATTCCTTTGACCTCACGAAGAATCCTTTTTTTTCTCCTCAATGGAGTTTGGCTTCGCACTTTCTAATTCTTCTCTAATTCTATATTTTCATCTCTTCGTGTGAAGTTAGTCTTGATGTCTCAGGCCTGAGTTGCATTATCTTTTGGGTATAGGAAAGATATATATAGGTTTTTTTAATACAAAACGGAGAAACGTTTGTGTAGGAAAAAGATCGCCGATGGACGGGAATAATATTTACAGAAAATGCTCAAGGACGGGACAATAGAAAGGTATTAAGGAAGAAAATAAATGAAAATCATCAAATTAATGAATCTAGAAATATCTAACTTAAAGAAATTAAACCACTATAACAATAGCGTTACATAACAAAAACAAAAGAACAACAGTGGTACATAAACAACCGGTTTGATAAGGTTTTAGTAGAAATCTCTGGTTTACTCGAATAACGCGTAACTTTCTAGCTAACGCGCGTTGACGCAATTTTTGAGTGTCTATTATGACTTGAGTGGAATCGTTTCACAATCCTTTAATGGGAAGCGCTATCATTGGCGGAATTATAGAAGAAAGATTCTTAAAAGCCTGCTGAACGGCTGTAAAATTTCAGATTTTTCGCGTGAGCTGTCATGCCATCTGGTATGACAGCTCACTTATCGTTCACTCCGCCCAAGTGATCACGGTAAGATGTCGACAGAATTATACACAAAACCTCTGCAACAAATTCATTATCACCGAAAGCGTTACAAACATATAATAGTAGATTATGCACCGAGGGTATTAAGCAGTGTCATATCTCACGGGCGTCATATTGAATCTCGAACCTAATGAAGGATGTCAAAGTTTGTAGTTTAACTCACTAGTGAAGCGAGGGAGTTAATACCAGAACCCTGAATGCAGCGAGGAATTCGCTAGCCCAAGGTCGGTCTCCAAGTTGAGTTCCAAATTCAAATCACATTGACCTACGGACAATAATGACATGCTTTAGGTTGAGTTTGCATGACATTTAATCTGACGTTTTCGTGCAGGTGGTATGAAAACTCACTTTTGCATTAATATTCAATGTAATTTAGTATACAGACAGTTCACATAAGAACGTGTATGGATTACTGCTCTCATCTTTGGGACGGATCTGCCAGATACCAGCTTGATGCTCTCAGTTAATTGAGAAGCGAGCCAAGAGGATCATCGGTAATGATAGACTCGTCGCGTCGAAGCTCCAAAGTCTTGAGCATCGACGCTGAGTTGCTAGCCTGTCGGTTTTCCACCGGTTATATTTTGGGAAATGTGCGACGGAATTTCATTATTTCATCATCGGACCTCAAGACGAACGGCGATGCGCCACCGGTACATGGTGGACATCTCACCCACACGCACAAAACGTTTTGGGAACACATTCTTAGTGCGTACAGCAAAGGAGTGGAATTCCCTGCCGGAGTCTGTGTTTCCTGATGACTACAACCTGGGAGTCTTTAAGTCAAGAGTGAATAGGTTACATGTGGGCACGCGTGTTCCATCTTAGACCGCATCATCGCTGACCATCAGGTCAGATAGTGGTCACACGCATACCTATCACCAGTAAAAAAGAATATACAAATAGTACCTAAGAGTACTCATAGTATACCGCGGCTCCGGAACACAAAGGGCACATGAAGGAACATGGATGGGTTTTAGTCAGTAGAAGTCGGTATGGGTTTGATGAAAAAAAAAATTGAGTTTCAGTTCTAAATGCGGTTCACAGAATACATCTTCTACTTACCAAGCTTCAACAGCATAGTTCTTATAGTTTCAGAGAAAAGTGGCTGTGACATACGGACGGACAGAGAGACATGACGATATAAGGGTTCTGTTTTTGCCATTTGGCTACGGAACCTTAAAAAGACGTGCACTTAATTTATTACCTAACCTAGTAAAGAGATAATTCACCGGTAAAGCTTTTGTTCTAAAAATAGAATAGAGTATTTAGTATGTTACAAATCACGTCATCGCCTTAACAGCTAAGCCGCTTTTGATGTTTTCATTCATTGGTGCCATTAAGGGCCGGCCTCTGACGTCACACGTGGGCAAATAGAGGAGAGATAGCGATAAGATAAGAGGTGATTAGTGCCGTACAATACTCATTATCTTCTACTATCAGAAAGTCAATAACCGTGTAGGTACTCAAGCTCTATATATAATCTGTGTGGATGTTATTATTCCTTTACGGTGGAATGGAACTGGTATTAAATGGTTTGATACCAGGTTGATTCAGTTCTTTGTGATAATGAAGTCCTATTTTTGGTACACATTATTATTATATCATTTAGCAGTCGTTACGGATTGTTAGAAGCCTGAAAATCTGACACCAGTCTTGCCAAGGAGTTCCGTGTTACCCAGTTAATGGGTTGTGGAGGTCTGGTAGGCAGCCGCTCCACGTAAAATACTGGTATTCAGCTGAATCCGGTTTGACTGGAAGCCGACCCCAATATAGTTGGGAAAGCGAGTCCTTCGTGCCTTGGAAAGCACGATATCAGCCTCAAGGGTCGATCTTAACCTTTTTTGTTGTTTAAATGTATTTTTTTGTTTTATTTTCGACAGCACATTTGTCAAGGCGCGGTAATGATAGGTCGAGTATCGCGGTGACCATCTGACCGAGGGGCGTCCGCGGACTGGAAGAAGTGTCTGTAGTCAGTTACAAGATTGGCAGAAGACAATACTGCCGTGGCGGGCACAGCCTTGATGAGGCAAATTAACTTGAGGGCTGGCACACGAAAACAGATGGTGATTAGTGGACAAAGTCGGTTTCTGGATGGAAAGAGGACCCATAGAAATTATCTATACTAATTTTATAAAGCAGAAGAGTTTTTTGTTTGTTTGTTTGGTTGAACGCGCTGGTCCGATTTGAAAAATTCTTTCAGTGTTAGATAGCCCATATATTGAGGAAGGTTATAGACTATATCTATTATAGGTTATATATCATCACGCTACGACAAATAGGAGCGGAACAGTAATGGAAAATGTGACGCAGACGAAGTTGCGCGGGTCATCTAGTATATGTACATATTCATGGATCACCCCAAAATTACATAGCGTCTGTAATCTACAGTGACAAAGTAAGTCATACATGTTCGGGATGTTTCTCCTACCCTCGCGGCGTAGAGGAAACGCGTAGCACCGTAGAAGAAGAGACTAGACTACGCGCTACGCAGCGTAGCACGTAGAGACTACACGCTACGCGGCATAAATCTGTGGGGCTACGCTGTACGAGTAAAGTATTAATAATTGGTCTCCAAGTCAATATTGAATAGCTTGTTAATAATAATAATAATAAAAATCGTTCAATACAATTTATAGGGTCACCGAAACATGGCTGGGTTGTGAGATGCAAAGGTTTCTCGTGGTCTCGACATGAGTTCAAATCATCATCAAGACCGAAGTTTTTTGCTTGCTGATAATAAGTAAACAAAATATGTGAAACTATTTTCACTTAACACTTCATTTTATAATAATTTTTAGTCCCCTTTTTCAAAAGAACAAACATGACTGTATATGTGGACAGATAACCTGGTGCATGAAAGCTTCAGGAAACCGCTGAATATTATACGCACAAAACTTCTGGAGTGTGTCCATCAAAGGACGTCTTCGAGCTGAAACGATGAACAAAATACAAAACAAAATACGTACTGTCTTCAGCCTTCCTTTCCAGAACGCTAAACACAGACACAGATCCAATTTAATCACTTTTAAGTCTTTATCACACACTTCACAAAGAAAAATCTAGTCTTAACTTAGTTATAACTTGTTCTCAGACAATCAGTCTCACTACTGACATGACACACGACTTAGAATCTACGCGATCAATTCAATATAACGCAATACTTCGCGTTAATGTTATGTTATACATATTAAGTGATTAGGTACATTCTGATGTGGGTGCAGTGGAGCTGTGCTATGTCTTTATGGGTTCCGTCGAGGAACTTAAAAGTAAGTTATAACGCATAGGTATAGTTGAATTCAAACATTTTTCCTTCCAACTCTACCTTCTATTGTTTACGTAAGGGTAAAGATAGACGAGCGCAATTTTTTTTGTGAGTCGCTTTGAATGTGTCGGCGGAATTTACGCTGCATTTGGTTTCATACTAAAGTTCTGTTTGTGCCCCACGGTGACGCGAAACGAGTTGGACTTTAGTATGAAACCGAATTCGGCCGACTCATTTTACGCGACTCACAACTCACAAGATTACGCTCGTCTGTCTTCACCCTAAAACTGCGTGCATAGTAAAAATTATTAGTGGGTATTTTTCGAGTCGAGCATAGTAGGACTAACCAAACTTAAGATAAATATCGGCTCATTAAAATCTGCACGCAAGAAATACCTCCCGAACGAACAATGAAAATAAGCTCCAAAAATCAAACGAAATAGTGGCTAGGAATTTTCTTTGCAAGTCACCATATTTTTTCTCAAGTTTGAATTAAGAATAACAACAAAAAAACAATATCAACAATAACAGAGCAACATTAACTTAAAGGGCTCTGGGACATAAAGTCGTATTGACCTCAAAAACCCTGCCTCATCTTTCGGAGATCTTAGTTCTACTAATTTTTAAACAACTTTCGCATTCACATATCAATCGCAAACTGCCAAAAAAGCCTTAATTTTCATACATTTTTGACAGTTTACGATTGAGATGCATAATATATGATATTCTCATTTCCTAAATGAGAATATCGAAAAATCTAAGTTCAACAACATACAACATACATTCAACTCTGTTCCCATTTTAAACCAATGGAAACAGAATTTTAGGGCGAATTTAACTATAATTAAAATCAACACCAATCAAAATACTATGTCACATATTGAACGTATCTAATCTATAAAGACGTAACCGAATCACACTTGACCGCTTTTTGTTTAGCGTAGGAGGATAGCGAATTATCATGTTTAAACTTCGAACCTCATTCCCATTGTCTCTGCCATGAGTCATAGCTCAGTGTCTCTATGGCTCTATGGATAATAATAGTAATTTAATAAACTGTAAAACAAGTTATGTGTGTATTGTCTAGGACAGACGGGGTCAAACGTAGCAGGGCACGATTGTAACAATCGACTTGAGGAATGTGTCCACAGTTTACACATTGTTAATCATTCGATTTCTTGTTGATAGACCATAAACAACAGTCACTTGTACACATTTTAACTTTTTTATCGCCTACCTATTTTTGATATTCATCGTAGATAGATAAAACAACAGTCACTTGTACACATTTTAACTTTTTTATCGCCTACCTATTTTTGATATTCATCGTAGATAGATAATCTAATCTATGATATTAAGGATCATCGCACAGTGACGCAGGATCGAATCGAAGTGAAGCATCAAATAAAGATTCAGCAGTGCGATTCAGGAAACCTCTCACTGTGAAAGCTTAGGTGAAGTGATCACGAAGTGAGCTGTCAATCCATACAAAAATGATAGAATGACAGGTCACTCCACCTATGTGTACACGGGTGTTGACAGAATTGACCGACTGTAAATACGTCGAAGTGAAGACTTGGGTGAAGTAATCACGAAGTGAGCTGTCAATCCATACAAAAATGATAGAATGACAGTCACTCCACCTAAGTGTACACGGTAAGGAGTTGACAGAATAGACCGGCTGTAAACACGTCGAAGTGAAGACTTGGGTGAAGTAATCACGAAGTGAGCTGTCAATCAAGATGTATGACAGTCGGTCTATTCTGTCAACACCCGTGTTCACTCAGGTAAAGTGAACGACAAGTGAGCTGACATTCCATCTTGTTTGTATGGTTTGACAGCTCACTTGTCGTTCACTTCGCCTAAGAGTTCACATCGACATGTTTACGGAATCGCACTGTAGTTCACTTAGCGCTCACTTCACCTCAGTTTTCACAGTGAGAGGTTTACAGAATCAACCGGCAGTTTGTCAAACAGTCAGCTAGCCAATTCTACCAACAGCTCGTAATTTTTATCTCAATAGAAATTATGCACACTAGGTTATACAGCCAGGGTCATTTGCTAATTCTTAAGGCTGATCCTTAGATGCACTTCGATTCTGCGTCAGTGTGCCTGCACCTTGCTATCACAAGTATCTACGAATTGATGGCATCTATATCTTTACCGATCTACCTAACTGATCCACTATTGTTCTCGCGTCGGCACGTGCCACACAAAAGTAGCGCTTGCAAATGATTATAATATAATAATAATAATAATATCCTTGGACATTTCACACAACGCCATATAGTCCCAAGCTAAGCAACCTAATGCTTGTGTTATGGTAACGAGATGGCTGATAAACTACATATATATATTTTTTTATTGTAAATACATATTTTATTAGATAGAAAAACACCCAGACTCGGAACAAATACATGTAGGTCGTACAAATATTTGTTCCGTGCGGGAATCGAACCCGCGACATGCTGCGCAGCAGTCAATCGCTCAACCACTGCGCCAACCGTGTCGTCCATCAATCAACAAATCACTTGATCAATCAATTAATTAACTTTTAGTCGTCGGCAGAAAATGGCGTCTAGGTGCCTCAGTACTCGGCAGTGCCTTCTTTTTCCCGCTCTGGTCGGAGTAGAAGGGACTATCAGACTCTTACACATTCGCGGTTTCTCCTAAAGCCCTTTGCGTTCGAGGGCGGCGGTGACTCAAACAAATTCCACAACCCTGGACTCGGTAGTACCTCAACGCCAGTAGTTGTGTGCATAGTTTTCCGCATTCATTGTCTTGTAAGATGAGTCATCGATAGCAGACGTTTTCCTCACACACCTACGTACGCGTACGTATCTACACTTTTAAAATAGGTATGAAAGTTCCTGGCATTTGAAAAACACATTTAGATTCAAAACAGGCGTACGGAAACAAATAAAAGAAAAGTTCGAACTTACATTCCACGGGTCCACTTCACACTTCAACATTTTTCACAAAAATATCTTTAGCAATATTCCGAAAATTAACTCTTTCACCGAACGCACAATACTCAACTAAGAGGTGAACATAAGAGGAAATGTTTTCAGATAGCATGAGATTACATTTATTATCAAGTTACAGAACAACATCTTCAAACTGTATCCCAATGTCATTGTGAAAGATAAAATGAGACGTGATATCATAATATCATAAACTGGTAAGACTTGGGTTTTTTGTTTCTATATATAATGAGAATGTTATGAAAATATGAGTGCATACAAGTAAGTTTCAAAGGAAATTTATTTGGTAATCAGCAGTGCGACCCTGTCAAACATGTCAAAGTGTACACTTAGGCGAAGTGAATGACAAGTGAGCTGTCAAATCATACAAACAAGATGTAATGACAGCTCACTTGTCGTTCACTCCACCTAATTGATCACGGTGAGATGTCAACAGAATCGACCGGCTGTAGCTATCGCGAAAGGCGTACATACTACAAAAAAGTCAAATTTAGATTTTCCCGAAATCTCCAATTTTTCGGGTATCTTTTCTAGGCGTCAAAGTACTCGTTCCACATAGCTGTCATATTGTCCAGAAGACTGGCAGTATTGCCAAGTTATATAACAATGCATATAGGTACTAGGTCTTTTTTGGTGAAATCTTGACGATACTCGTAAAATAAATGGACCTGCATCTGTGCTGCATTGAGAAATTATAGTGCAGTGTTGATTTTTGGAGTTTCATACATCCCACCGGTGGACCACCGGCCGGCAACCCATACCAGCGATTAATCACGCGCGCATGAACTATGTATTTTCCCATCTCCCTGGGTCTGAGTGGGATCTCTGGATTGCCAAGGTACGTGGGCATGTTTTGCTGCTAATAATTCTCTGGTATTGGTTTGTCGAGGATTCATCATTATGGAAATTGAATTATTTTGAGGTCCGCCATTTCACATAAAACAGGTTCTTATTTTAAATGTTCATAAACCCTTCACGAAGGTGCAGGCTAATTTACACGCCTCACCATATTTTTTTCTCGCACATTCGCGCGCATTCTATTCTATTCTATTCTATTAAGTTAGGTATACTTCAAAGCATATTAAAGGGCGGATTTCACCAATGAAACTGATCGCGATCAAGCTGCGTTCAAAAGTTGTCAGTGTCAATATTCCATAGAAAATAATGACATTGACAGCTCATAAATGTGGTTCATATTAAGTAGATCGCGTTCAGTTTCAGATTGATGAAAACCGCCCTAAGTGAATTCTGTTTTAGAATATAATTATGTACTTAGGTTTAGAATAAAATCACTACTACTATTTTTAACCGACTTCCCAAAAAGGAGGAGGTTCTCAATTCGGTTGTTTTCGGAAGTCGGTGTCAAAATACGAAGAAACTAACAAAAACACCGACTACCGAAATTAAAGTTATTTTTTACTTTGTAGTGTTTTTTTTTTTGGAAGTCGGTTGTATATTTTTGTAATTTTTTTTTTATACATGTTAGGTACCCACTTATTAAAATTGTTTATTTAAACTGATAAATTTTTCTTTCCACTACGCACATACCTAGCCTCAAATAGCTTAGGTAAACGTTCGGCTGCACATTCAAGAAACAATAGCCAACTTACCTTCAACAGAAAAGCCACAACAACCAACACTTACTTACGACTCAACAAAAACATACATAAAACTCGTATTTACTTAGCTGACATCACGCTAAGTCTTTAAACGTCGCTCCACGGACAAGTGAAACTTCCTGCTATTAGTCTAAGAGTATAAGTCTACCACCACACAGATCCAGCTACCGTTGACGTCCCCGTAACCAGTGGTAAGTGTTACCATTCGTTACGGAAACGCCTCGTAAGTCGTAAGAGCAGCAAAAGTAGGAACTGCTTGTAATTAGCTGTGTCTGGGGAATTATACTAGGTATGTGCTGGAAGATGCTGAACGGGGCTGTGATCGATGTATGATCACTTGGAACTTACTGTGTGTGACTGCGCCTTCTGACCAGTGCGCAAAAAATTAAGGAATTGCTTAGGGAATTACGTTTCGGAGGGCACCATAATCTACAGGAATTAGAGATTCTACTTATTTCTGTACGGTGCAGTGGGACGAAAATTTGCAAACCTTCCGAAAATTTTCCACTTTAGAGAAGTTTGTTTGGTTGAACGCGCTAATATCAGGAACTCATAATCCAGTTTAAGGCTATAGGCTACATATCATCACGCTAAGACTAAAAGGAGCCGAGCATTAATGGAAAATGTGACGCAGACGAAGTTGCGTGGGTCAGCTAGTAATATTATATTATAAGTATACCTACATTTAGTGCAGGTCCGCAGCCTGCGACGACGCGTATATATACGTAAATCGCTCCTTCCTAACCGCGACGCGCAACGACCCGCGTCTCTGTAAACGAGCACAAAAACCTACCACTTCACGTATCTATAAATAAGACATTCGTACCTATGTACACAATTTACTCCATTTAACTGCATGCACACTCCATTTGAACAGTCGTAACGAACTGGACAGCCTGACATAACGAAGTACCTGGGCATCAGAGCCACCGCACCGCTACCATATCTTACTCATCTATATCTATACAAATAAATAAAAATGAAGTGTCTGTTTGTAATATCAGAATAACTAGTTTTTATTAAATGCTTATGAAAGTATACGAAACATACAACATTGTTTTGCATGTCTGTTTGTTTGTTCCGGCTAATTTCCGAAACAGCTGAACACTTCTGAGATTTTTTGGTACTTTTATAAGCAGGCAACTGAATTTATAAGAATTACTTCAAAGGTAAGTTATCTTAGGTTGCTTTTAATGTTAAGTTCAATCAATTTCAACTTTTATAAAAAAGTTTCACGTGGCATCTCCAAAATAGCTGCAACAGTTTTGAAAGAACTTTCACTGGCTACCAGCTAATTTTATAAGAAATATGTTAACGATTAGGGTTCCAAAAAATACTGCCCAGGGTGCGAGGTGGACTTGCGTGCAAAGGGTTCCGAACCCAATTTTTTTTTAACATGTTATTCTAACACTACAGATTTTTTTTTCAAACTTTAGGCTCAGTAATTTCGGAGATAACGGGGGTGAATGGTATTTTTTGGTCTAATTTCTTGAATAACTTCAAAACTGTTTATTTTAAAATTGAAAAAAAAAAGTAATTAAAACACCCAATACCCCTTTAATTTTTATGCCACACGAGAGTTTGATAACCTTTTTATTTTTTAATTTCAAGTTTTACCCCCCAAAGGGACCATAAATGTATTTATTTCACGAATTCTTCTCACGCGGGTGAAGCCAGGCAGAAGGTAGTCTTAGAAGGTATATGATGGGTCGTAAACGCGGAGACTACTTTAGATGTAATCTATTAGCAGAGGCTTGTTGATGAAGCGGTACACTAGGCTCATGAGGAAGATATTTTGTAGCTAAACTAATATTCTTTGCTTTACGGCGATGGCTCGTCATTTACGGCACGGTTGGCGCAGTGGTTGAGCGATTGACTGCTGCGGTGCGTGTCGCGGGTTCGATTCTCGCACGGATCAAATATCTATATGACCTACAGATAGTTGTTCCGGGTCTGGCTGTTTGTGTATTTGAATTTATATGTTTGTAAACGCACCCAGGATACAAGAGAAATTCATACTTTTAAAATTTTTGTTCGCCATAATAAAGCAAAACTGATCCTGATTCCAAATGTTATTTTGGAAATGGAATGTTTTTTTTTTTTTGTTTTTTTTTGTTGTTTTGTTTGTTTTTGTTGTTTTTTGTTATGTTATTTATTTTAAGACCATGCAAATCTTTTGTGTATGTACTCATGTTTTTATAAAAAATAAATATCTTATGCTAACGCGTGAAATAGTAAACTATTTTCACTAAATAAGACACGGATGTATTGGAAACTATTGAATTTGGATGGGATATATTGAAAACAAAACGATTTTTTCATTACATATTCATAATTATTCATGCCATTTTCCGGTGAAATCCACCGAAAAATGGCAGACTCCGTAAGATTGTAATAAATATTGTTTAGATTATAAGCATAAGCACTCATCAGAGGGACGTGCTAAGGGTACTGCGTAACCTAGACGTGAACAAGGCCAGTGGCCCCGACGGGATTCCAGCAATTGTACTGAAGACTTGTGCGCCTGAGTTGTCTCCGATCTTGACACGCCTATTTCGCCTTTCGTTTGAGACTGGGAAAGTGCCGAAGGCTTGGAAGCAAGCTAACGCAGCCCGTGCCCAAGAAGGGTAGTCGAGCCGACCCGTCAAACTATAGACCCATCTCGGTAACGTCCATACTCTGTAAGAGTATGGAACGGGTACTGAATCGCAAGCTCCTGGCATACCTAGAAGCGAACGATATCCTTAGTGACCGACAATACGGCTTTCGCCGAAATCGGTCCACTGGGTATCTTCTAGCGTATGCCATTCACATCTGGAGTGAGGCCATTGAGAAGCACGGGGAAGCACTTGCGGTCTCCCTAGACATCTCGAAGGCCTTCGATAGGGTCTGGCACGATGGCCTTATTAGTAAGCTTCCTTCCTTCGGTCTGCCTGTCGGATTGTGTGACTGGATTGCAGCTTTCCTGAGGGATCGGTCTATCCGAGTGGTCATAGATGGCTGCTCGTCCGGACTAGGGGTCAGTACTCTCGGCAACATTGTTCCTGCTGCATATTAACGATCTGCTAAAACCCGGTACTTTTGGGTATGCAGACGACAGCACTGTTGCTGAGAGATACGTGTCTGACGCACGAGCTGGTGGGTCACAGACCCGGTCTCTCCGGGAGGCTATGGTTGAGCGCTTGAACGTGTCCTTACAGGCTATCTCCGAATGGGGCGATGCCAATCTGGTCAAGTTCAATGCTGCGAAGACCCAAGCGTGTCTTTTTTCCGCTAAAAGGAGTCAATTCGACCCTGCTCCATCTCTCCGCGGTGTAACCCTGCCGATAACCGACAGACTTGAGCTTCTTGGTGTTACATTAACATCCACCCTCAATTTTGGCCCCTTCATAGAGGCCAAGGCTCAAGTGGCTGCTAGAAAGTTGGGGATCCTGGCAAAGGTGAGACGGTACTTCACGCCGGAACAGCTTCTTAAACTGTATCAAGCGCAAGTTCGATCGTGTATGGAATACTGCTCTCATCTTTGGGACGGATCTGCCAGATACCAGCTTGATGCCCTCGAGTCAATTGAAAAACGAGCCAAGAGGATCATCGGTGATGATAAGCTCGTCGAATCGAAGCTCCAAAGTCTTGAGCATCGACGCCGAGTTGCTGGCCTGTCGGTTTTCTATCGTTTACATTTTGGGGAGTGTGCGACGGAATTGCATAACTTAATTCCGCCAAGCCCGTTCCACCATCGGACCACAAGACGTACGGCGATGTACCACCGGTACATGGTGGACATCCCACCTATACGCACAAAACGTTTTGGGAATACATTCATTATGCGTACAGCTAAGGAGTGGAATTCCCTGCCTGAGTCTGTGTTTCCTAATAGCTACAACCTCGGAGTCTTTAAGTCAAGAGTGAATAGGTTACTTTTAAGCAAGCGTGCTCCACCTTAGACCGCATCATCGCTTAACATCAGGTGAGATAGCGGTCAAACGTACGCCTATAAATATTAAAAAAAAAAAAAAAAAAGATTATAATTTCTCGATACGTTATGAAAAAATCGTTTTGTATATCCCACCATGTAGGGTCTTAAAATCGTTTTCAAAATAGGCATCGCACTTAAAACAGATAGTACCTAGGCACTTAACTGGCATAAACTCCAGCAACGTACCAGCTAGCAGGCCCCTCTTTACCATGCACTGGGCAGTGGGCACACAAGCGACCAGAGCCCCGTGATCGATTGGGCCCCCTAGTTTGTTACAGATAAATCTATCTATCAATTTAAAAAAAAAAATCAAACTAAAAAATATGATTATTTCGCTATATATATAGATTTTAAGCACTAACCACTAAAGGAGTTATTGTTGCGAATAATAATACAAACATCATTTGATTGAATGTGTCTTTATTAACTACCTAAATCTAGATTTTTTGGGCTGTTATTTTTACTTTGATAGGCATGCGTTTGACCACTATCTCACCTGATTCAAGTGTTCGTCATCAATATAATCAATCTTCGACCACATCAAAGCTACCATCAGGTGACCTGATGGTAAGCGATGATGTGGTCGAAGATAAACCACGCTTGCTTAGAAGAAACCTCTTCACTCTTGACTTAAAACAATCCTCTGTCAAAGTCATAGGGGCCCCATTATCCGGTACCCAAGGCTTCCATTTGGAAAGAGACGGCCCTGCCAGCTGAATAGCTGTTTCCTCCGTTCTATAAACTGAATAACCTATAGAACGTAGGTAACAGCGTTCTAAAGGAGTCCTATCAACTACAATGGAACCTGCCCGACACACTTCGCGTCCAGTCCACATGCTAATCTCAGACGCACCGCCTGCATTCCAACTAGTGCAGTGTAACGGCACTGCACGCCAGTTTCGATGTATTGTGAGTGCAGTGGACACACAGCTGTGATGGTTTTACATTGATTTGCTGTCTCCACAAATGACTAGATACCTATGATGTTGTTATGAATTGTAATAGTATGACTGCTAAGTCAATTCTTGATGACACCATGATTTAGTGTAGCTGAACCGACTGTTCGAATTTCTCACAATAATTTATTACTTACTTAAGATTGAAGATTGCGTCAGTAAATTTTTTTTTACGAGAAAATGTGTTGTGTTTTAACAAACACGTGGTATATGTGGTCATTGAAGTCCTTTGGCAGTTGCGCATTTGCATCAAATTGTACGTACAACATGAGAACAAGGTCTCTTTCCACTTTTCCTTCGGAGAAGTTTCATCTGTCATTACGACTGGAACTATTTTTAAATCCAATAATCATGTTGGTTGAGGATGCTTTAATTCAAAAGTAATTTAGTTTATAAAAAATTACCAAACTTTACAAATATATGGAGTACCTATACCCAAAGTAAAGCATAGATACTACTTGGTAACACGGTTTATTTCCAAAGTTTATCATAGACTGCAATGAACTAACGTTTTTTTAAGGATGGGCAGTCAAATGAATCCTCAAATGTCTAAAACCCATCCGTGTTCCTCCTAACGCCCTTTGCGTTCCAGGGTCGCGGACTGCGGTAACTCTTTCGAACAAATTCCGCAACATGCAAGTAGGCCTAATGCAATACCGGCAATGCCCAACATTCCCAATTCTCTATGGACTCAGTCCATAACAGAACACTCCATGCAACAATATTTGTAACTAGTCCTCATATTGTGTCGCTTATTGTAACATATTTTATGTGCAAAGTCCACACGTGGTTCGAATACCTGTTTTTAGTATAAGTGTGTATAGATACCTAAATTATTTAAATAGCCATGTCACAATTCTAGCCTGTATGTTTGTAAGACTAGACTAGATCCGGTAGAACAGAACACCTGAGCGGGATTGATTTAAATATTGAGTTTATCTATTGTTATTAAATGTGGGAACTGGTTCAATGTGTTTCCAAAACGTTTCGAATTCGGTGTAAACCTAGATATTCTTTTCAATGGGGTATCCACTTACTGCCCTTAAAAGTAGTTGTCATTCTATTGTATCTTAAATCAACCAAACAGAACAGGCTGTCACATGAAATAAGTACAACCGCTAGGAAAAACTGTAAAAATCCATTGATTTAGTACAGCTTTTTCCGGTGATTGTGTTATGCGTGATTTGTTATGATGATGACCCCGTATAAAGAATAGGACATTTTGGTACGGAGGCGTTATGATACGGCATATCAACCCTAAAAAGTGTAATAGGCAGTGGCGTTACTAACATGGACGCCGCGATGGCAGTGGCGTGTATGTATATAAAATTGTAATTAGAATAAGTTATAATCGTTTTTCATATTTTATATTATTGTCTTTTGCTGTGCCCAACAGGGTCCATAATTGTGTCACATAAAATTTTCACCTACCACCTAAGCTTGTACCTACATTGTGGAATGCAATAAAGAATTGAGTAAGTATTGAGTATGGGTGACCTCGGGGCGGAAAATCGTAATTCAATACAATCAAATCATAAATGGAGCGACTTTCTTGTGACAGCTAGTAGTCGCAATTCATTTCATGGGGGGGAGTGGGTGATCTATTTATCTTGCTAATATCTCCCTGAGCTGCGCTACTGCAAATAGGTACCTTTCATTACGTAAGTCACCATTGCTGACTTTGACTTTTATGACTGGGAATGGTTAGGGGAAACCAAGGCCAGCTTGTCCCAAAAAAAAAGAAGTATAGTATGACAAAAGCGCTTGATAGCCGGTCATGGCATTAGAACAACGTTATACCTGCATAAAGTTTGGCTGTTTGTGTATGTGACTTTGTACCTATGTTTGTAAACGCACCCACGATACAGGAGAAATTCCTAGTGTGGGGCAACGTTTTTTTTTTTTAAAAAGAAAAAAGTAATCACTAAGAACAACCATACAAGGAAAACGAAACAGTTTAGTAGGAAGTCAATTTATTTTCAAATCACTCGCCGACACCTCTATCTTTTATCAACCTCTAAGTTAATTACATTGCAAACAAATATTCATTGATGAATAGCTCGTAAAGGTATCATAGACAACAATATATTAACGTCGCGTCGGTACTTAGGTAACCTCTAATTAGTTCTGGTGAAAGGCACTATTAAATCGTTAATTTTTACCTTTCCTAGATCTACAAAGTTTATGAAAATATATAGGTAGATATCTAAATAGATTCTTCTTTAAGTTGCCTGCCTGAGGGCTGGCCTGTTTCGGATAAGGAATCTATATTACCATTGAGCGTAACAATGCTGCCAGTGTACCTACCAATTTTCCCACTAACAACGATGTTACCTAACGAATTTTTTTAAATACGAAATTGTTTAATACCCAATCATTTTCTTCCTTTCCCTTTTTATACACTGGCATTGTAGGCACAAATGATCGCTTTTATCATTTTTTTTAAGGTAAACACTACTGACATGAAATTAAACTTACGATTTATGTAAACGGTAGATAATGTACTTAAATAAACTTGAAACTAAAAATGCCAATGCATTCCACTACCTTTTTAGACAATTCTTTTACAGTCCAAGCCGCTCGTCTATGGAATGCATTGCCTGTATCGATTAAACGCGCCCAGTCGCTGCCTGTCTTTAAAAAACTTTTTAAGGAACACTACTTGTCACTGTGATTCCTTTCTATCTGTAATTTCAATATTGTTAAACATTTTCTTACTTTATAATAAATATGTATGTATTTATGTATCTAGTATAGTAGTTATATTGTAATGCTGTATTTCTGTTTGTTTTGTTTTTCTATGTAACTTCATATTTGCACCAAGTGCAACCCCATTTCGTGTCCTGGCTATCACTTTCCATTCCAGGTTGCCTGGAAGAGATCGCGGAATGCGATAAGGCCGCCAATTTTATGTCTTTAGTTTAAGATTCTCTGTACGTATTTTAAATTAGGTGTACAATAAAGTATATATAAATAAATGTATGTATATGTCGTGGATAAAGAAATCATTTAATAATTAGTTGCTGATTTGAGTATTGTAGTAGTGGGTAGTGGTAAACGCCGTGACGTCAGTTGACAGTTGTAATGGCGGCACGTGGACAGAGACGTATAAATTGGAGAGTGGGGACTTTGGCGAGGTCACTTTTGCTCGAGACACCGACTAGGACACTCGTCCCAAACGAAACTGTCGGTTTACCTATTTTAATTAAATTAAACAGACTTCTTTAATAATGTTGTAAATGCGAGTTCTTCTAACTCAAAAGACAGATGTGTTGCTATGGAGTTTGTTGGCCACGTCTTCTCCCTAGCTAAAACACTAGGATGTGGTAACGGGCGGGCGTTTTTGGGGGACTGTCTATTTGTAAAGTACTAGCACTCAGCCACAGTTAATAAAGAGAGCTTAGTACTGTATTCAGTGTTTTATTCTACAATGATCCTGATACCACCGAACCCAAACGATGATGGCACTATCGCTCAGCTGTCGCTGACGCCTACATCAGAAGTGGGATGCAACTCAAGTGGCCCACATGAAGATTCGTGGCAATGCTAGTGAAATACTTACGTGACGGGTTCCTTTTCAAATGCAAAATACGTAGTGACAGTTATAGTGAAAATTGTGGTTCGTGTTCAAAACGCGTGTGATTATCCAGACGCCTAAAACTCGATGTGTGCCGTGAAAATCGATCCAATAAACCTAAGATCGACGCGCGGTCATTGTGCGTCACCGCGGTGCTATGTTTCGTCGAGGACTCGAGTGTTGTGCGGGCTCTGAAGAGCATCGTGCCTACATGCCTATGATAGATAACCTATCAGAGTTCAACGTGTGGCCAATTAAAGATGCATTCCAAGGTCAAATTCCTACTCGTCGGGTTTTATGCGGCTACCCTCATCAACCTGAACAATGAAAAACTAGTTCGGAACGGAGGCAAGCAACTTCAAAACAGCTGGCCAGGTCATGGGGAAGTGTGATGATGTGTGTGAGGATCTTCACGTTAATCTGGTGAGTCATTTTCATTTTGTTATTGCTGTGAAACTGATGTGCTCGTTCGTTAACATTTTTCTATTTTGTTTAAAAAAAAAAAAAATTGTTCACTAGGAACATTTTATGCTGTGGAGACAGATTACAAAGGGCTATGGTCTCATGATTAGCCATAATCTATTTTAGCTAATTGATTCATCGCTTTGTTTCTCTATACTAAAGTGTGGCTATTATTTTCACGTTCGCTATCGATTTAGTGAAGTAATAGTTCAGGCGCTATAGCTTAAGTGTTGCTAGTTAAGCGTTAGTAATCGGTAGAAAGGCGTTTTAAATAACGCTGATGAAGCGGTAATATTATTCTGCTATCGCTGGTTGTGTAATGTAGTCCAGTACCAGTTCAGAGCTATTGTTGGACGTTAGAGCGATACAGTTACAGGACCGTACCAACCTAACAGTTCAATTTAAAAATTAAGATGATTGTAAATGCAATATTTTCATTCATCACAACCATGTATAGCCCAACTTTGGGTCAGTGGGTCATCTTAGGGGCGGTTGTCCACTATTGGACATAAACTTTCTTGCTAGTGCCAGTGTTCTGATTAGTTTCAGATTTTAATTAATTTGGATAGTGTGGCTGCTACGCTTATCTGAAGCCTATACTCCTGCCAAAGCTTGGATTGGACTTGTACTCTCGTGGTGTTTTTCAGTTTTCAGATATCCTATCACCTTGGATGAAGCCAGCACATGGCGCTAGAAGTTTGCATGCAGCTATTGCTGCTGAGAAATTACAACTTCAGAGCAGTTCTAAGTGTGACGGATCGAAGGTCCGCAAGCAGTTTGAAGGCTGCAGTAGCTGTACATCATGTCAACATCTGTGGAGTTGGAAGCGTTCAAGGCCGACTGAAGTGCCCGGTGAGCCGCTGCCATTTAATTTTAATTGTGATTTTCAAAGCTTTAAAGATCTTCGAATCATTTCAGTGGTTAGATTGATATTGCTAGGTAATTTTGATATACTCAGTACGAAGCTATAGCAATTACAGTTTCCCATTGGTGGTAATAGTTTCAAAATGATATTCAGTGCGAAATTCTGAATCCGATATCGTAAGGCAAGATTGCCACAAGGTCATGTTTTGTTTCGACTTAGATTTTTTTCAATTTTAGTGAAAAATTAGACCTAGGCGTTTATGTTAACGTGTTAACGACAGTTTTCCTTGCATAATAACAGTTAGCAAATTCAATAGTAAGCGATTATGAACAGTAACTTGATTTTATTGACATTGATTGACTGGTACAGATAATAACTCAACGCTTTCATAATTTCTAAATAGACTTTTCATTTTCCACTACTGGGTTGCCTACTAGGTATGTAAGGTAAAACGAGCCTAGTGAGATTAAAATAAGATTGATTCAGTGACCGCAATGTTCTTAGAATAACGAAGAGTAATTCGTGAACGTAGCTTCTTCACAGGAACGTAGGACGCAAAAATTAGCAGGCAAGTTGTTCTTGTTTTCGTAAGCACCGATGTGCATAGATTACCGGTCGGTATATTTTAAAATCTCTTTGTCGATAAGATGCTCGATGCCAAGTATCACTTGACGTTGTGAAGTTATGAAGTAGATGATGAGTTGGCAACAATTTAGTTTGTGTGACAGGTTCTGAGTTCTGTGGGTCGGTGACTGTACCAAGGTATCCGGCGGCAGCTCTGGATGGCATAGACGGGAGAGTCTAGATCAGGGTATCGTTACGGTAGCTCTAGGTAGTGTAATAAAGAGTGTTTACTCGGCATTCCCATGAGGAAATGCGAGTGTATCAATTGTTTTGCTGATCTATGAGATGGCTGTCGACTGGAAATAAGATGACCTGTTGTTTTATTTGTTCGATGGAGTGGTACGTGGCATTTAGTTCAATTAGAGTTTACAGCCGCTTTAGAACTGTCAGAAGCCTGACTGAATGACTGACTTGTCAGTAGAGTGGAGATAAAGAATAGCTCCACGTAATAAGAGTTAGTAGAGAATTGCTGTAGAGTTTAAGGGTGGCAAATCGTCGCGAAACGCAATCGGTAGAGTAGAGCTCGCAACACGGTGCGTTAAAAAAGAAAATGGTCTTATTTGTAGAGCTTTTCGATTATTATTATTTTTTTCTTTTTAGAATTCGGAAAATTGCGTGACCGTTATTATTGGTGTAGCGATGTGGATGTTAAAGTCCGTTAGTGAGAGTCGATAGAATTTTAGAATTAGTTGATATCGGTCGCTATCTTTTGAAATCCATAATTAGTAAAATAACGTATAAGTATGCCCACGATCACATACCAAAGATTCCTCTCAGTAGTGTTTCTAACAAGTTTAACGTAGAAGACGATTAGGAGAGTACCTCCACTGATCAATAGAGAACATAGCATGGCTATTTGGCCGCATTGAGTCGTAACTGAGTAGAAAATGTAATACATCATCGGAAGGGTTTTAAATCCTAAACCAATTAACGCTGTGACAAGTACTTTGATACATAGAATAAAAAAATGAACTCCAACAATTGATTTTATAAGCTACAGGGACAAGTTCAATCCAGACTAGCAAATTCGGAAATAGTTTAAATTGAAAGACACGAGACGGTTGGCGCAGAAAGTTGGGATTGACCCGAACAAAAAAAAACAAAATAGATAGTGTTAGTGCGGGTGAGTTTGGGTGTTTGTGAGCGCGCTCCCAATGCAGGATAGATTCCTGGGCTGGGGCAATGTTTAAAAAGAATAAAAAAAAAAAAACAGGAAAAAAAAAAGTGAAAAAAAATGTAGGACAAAAAAATGAGAGAAGTAACATAACAAAAATGTAGGACAAAAAAATGTGGGACAAAAAATTAGAGAATTAACATAACAAAAAATGTAGGAAAGAGTCATTGAAGGGAAAATCCGGTCCAATAATATGACTCAGCTAAAGGGATTGCAATCCGGTCTAGCATGTTTGGCTATAGGGACCGATATCCGGTCTAGCACTGGCTAAAGGGATATTCCAGTCTAGCACAATCGTCTCCAGTTTTAATACTGATGAGAAAAAAAAGGAGGAAAACAAAAGAAAAAAAGAATTAAGAGCTTGAAGGGTTTGACCGGACCAAGCAGTAATAATCCTGAAGGGTTAGTTATAACCGGACCAGGAGATTATAACTCTGAAGGGTCGTAGGACCGGACCAGTAGTTATAATTCTGAAGGGTCGTGAGACCGGACCAGAAGATTAAAACTGAAGGGTCGTTTGACCGGACCAGCAGTTATAACTCTGAAGGGTCGTAGGACCAGACCAGTAGTTATAATTCTGAAGGGTCGTGAGACCGGACCAGAAGATTAAAACTGAAGGGTCGTTTGACCGGACCAGTAGTTATAACTCTGAAGGGTCGTAGGACCGGACCAGTAGTTATAATTCTGAAGGGTCGTGAGACCGGACCAGAAGATTAAAACTGAAGGGTCGTTTGACCGGACCAGTATAGTTATAATTCTTAATTGATGATTTTATGATCTTGATCTTGGTCAGGTAGGCCGAGCCAGCAGTCAACTATTAAGTTGTGTTTTCGTTGGTTACAGGTACCATATTATCACCTCCACACGAGGACGAGTGATTGTCAGTTCTGGCCGTGTCGTGGATAAAGAAATCATTTAATAATTAGTTGCTGATTTGAGTATTGTAGTAGTGGGTAGTGGTAAACGCCGTGACGTCAGTTGACAGTTGTAATGGCGGCACGTGGACAGAGACGTATAAATTGGAGAGTGGGGACTTTGGCGAGGTCACTTTTGCTCGAGACACCGACTAGGACACTCGTCCCAAACGAAACTGTCGGTTTACCTATTTTAATTAAATTAAACAGACTTCTTTAATAATGTTGTAAATGCGAGTTCTTCTAACTCAAAAGACAGATGTGTTGCTATGGAGTTTGTTGGCCACGTCTTCTCCCTAGCTAAAACACTAGGATGTGGTAACGGGCGGGCGTTTTTGGGGGACTGTCTATTTGTAAAGTACTAGCACTCAGCCACAGTTAATAAAGAGAGCTTAGTACTGTATTCAGTGTTTTATTCTACAATGATCCTGATACCACCGAACCCAAACGATGATGGCACTATCGCTCAGCTGTCGCTGACGCCTACATATACCTACTGACTGACTGAACATGTTCTGACTGAACCATTCCCAAAGTTCTCATATCCCGAGCGAATCTTGATCAAGAACTTACATTGCGATAACACGGATTAGAAAATGCTTTTCCAAATGTTCATGGAAGGAAAACAGCTTCAAACCCATGGATTTTTTAAACTCTCCTATTGAAAAATCTCAGTTCTCGTTCTAATGAGTTACCATAGAAGCTGGCTGGTCAGTGCAAAGTGTTTTTGCTTGTAATCAGGTTGCTAAGGATGCAAATCAGCCTTGTAGCCAGTATGTCTCCCATGGCAGAGGACCGATGGCCAGCGATGCAAATATGCGCGATTACTGAACAGGTAACTGTATCTGTACTGGCGACCTTGCCGGGTACGTCTGGGACTAAGAAGAATGGATGTGACATGGTGTTTAACGGTGGCATGTTATTGCTTACCTATGTGTTAACACCATAGCAACGAACGCAATGCAACGAAGAATCATGGAGCTCTACACTGGTGTTTCCAATTAAAACAAACTTTTTATTTCACCTTTACTAACCCATAGTTGGGCGGTTGAGTCTCCCCCAAATCCTTCCAAGTAGGTTTTCTTATCCCGAAACAGCCCTTGCAGTAAACGTCTGCGCAACTCGTGTAGTGCTGCAGTTTCGTCAACTGAATGTAGGTACTGAACTGAATATTTCGTAAACGTTACTCAGAATTGGAATGAAACAATAAATTGATAAATGCTAGACCTAACCCCCATCTACTTAACTCTGTGCCTGCCTAAGTACTATACGTATCCAAAACAAAAAACAAAAGAAAGTAGCCACTGCAAAAAAAGACGTCTACAAACAACTAACGGCTGCCACATCCAATGTATAGCCTCGCATGAATGGACGGAAAGGCGCGCGACCACGTCCCTGCGCGCCCAAGCTTCCGCGTCGACGCACGCGCCACTTCCCATATTGAGGGGCACGGAAGTCGTTCCACTGATGGATGGCAGTACTTGCTCCCCTTACTGGCATGGCAAGTGCTAGTGATAGCTGTAGAAAGGGACGCGGGCCTTTTAGGCGAGGTCTTTGATGGTAGTTGACCGATTTATTGCTTCGGTGAAAGGAAGGTGGTCCTTTGATAATGTTAATGGGCGGTTCGGTTAATCTGTTATTGTAAACAATGTTTAGTGTATAAAACGTTAGCGGTAGGTACGACACTCTCTAAGCGTATCAATTTTGAAGATGTCTATGGTTTTTTAGAATTCCCAAGCGTCTCCACTACGGGCCTAGCCTATACTTCTCGGAAACTTTCTATCTCTGGTATGTGTAATGAGAAAAATAAGCAGTAGGTATAGGTAAGATCTGCATCAAATGATAGGGGTTATTTTTAACCGACTTCCCAAAAAGGAGGAGGTTATCAATTCGGTTGTATGTTTTTTTTTTTTTTTTTTTTTATGTTTGTTACCTCATAACTCCGACAATTATGAACCGATTTGAAAATTTTTTGTTTTATCTGAAAGGATATACTTGCAGATTGGTCCCATTTAAATCATATCAAAATCGGTTACGAACTTTGGATTTTAAATCGAAATAGCTGGAATTTGACTATGTATATGATTCTTTGATAATCGAAATTGCGTATTTTGCTTTTCTGCGATTTTGTAGTGGTGTTGTTAGGTGTGGGGCACCACTAAAAAGTAAAAATAAAAAACTTTTTACAAAAAAATACAACCGACTTCTAAAAAAAAACTACAAAGTAAAAAATAACTTTAATTTCGGAAGTCGGTGTCAAAATACGAAGAAAGTAACAAAAACACCGACTTCCGAAATTAAAGTTATTTTTTACTTTGTAGTTTTTTTTTTAGAAGTCGGTTGTATTTTTTTGTAAAAAGTTTTTTATAGAGCTATAGCTGTAGTAGTGAGTCAAATTGCCGATTGAAATGACTTTTTCTGCTGTATAAGAGAAATGGACCATAAAATCAGAGATAGTTAAGCCCGAGGTCCCGTCTATCATACAGTCGTAACTCATTACATGTTACCGAGGCGAGACAAAGTAACCTGTCACATATGTGTCGTACTTTCCATTTCATTTCGCGGCCGGCCAGTGAAAGCGGCAGGTGCTTGACCTTTACCGAGCCCATCTGGTGCCATTGATGAGCGATCGACTTGCGACACTGCCGCAGGTAGGGACAGGAGACGTGGAGAGAACGCAAGCATCGACAGTAGACCCATACTTACCGTACAACGCACCGTGCCAAAAAGGGAAGCTTTTGAATTTTGGAAAGAAAAAAAAAAGTGAAACCGTAGTTGGCATTGAAATCGCGAATAAATCATTCTCCCGAGGGAATCTCGATCACGGTGGCCTATCTCAAGAGAGATTATGGGGCTCGCGTGCGCGTGCATACAGAAGAGCACTCTACAGTGACATAGGGGCCCTGTATCAAATATTTTTGGGGGCCCCGTTTTTAGGGGTACTGTTTTTTTTAAACAAAATAGGCCCTATTTGCCATTTCGCTACATTCTCAAGGGCATAAGATGAAAATTCTTATCACTAAGTATTCTGTTCTTTTCATTTATTATACTTACCTACAATAGTTCTTGTGGTAGGTAACGAAACGGCTATGCCACACATTTTGACGAAGGTGTAGAGTTTGTGAAGTTATATAGGTAGACTTAGAAGCATGGCACTACATGAGATCCGATAACTTTTTGACAGTGCAAGCCATATTATGGTCTCGTCTTGGCAACATTTTAAATGTTTTTTTTTTTGGTGGGATTGTATGGGTTAATCTTAAATAGGTTACTTCTAGGTCCGACGACATCGCTACCATTAGGTGGCCCAAACGCCTATCGATAGTAAAAAAAATTGTGCTACAGTAACATAAGGATAAAATGTAGCTTTGATAGAACTTAGTTGTTTAAAGTGGGTTTTCTCTTCGTTCTCATACAGTGACATCGCACTGCTATACAATTGTGTTGTGCAGTAAAGTGACCGTCATTGGAAGATGTGAAGTAACGGTCTATTCGATTGAATCATAATTATAGGCTTATCTGCACTCTCTACAGCTGTGAAGATTAAATGCTGGGTCTTGGTTTACATAACTTCTATAATGGTATGTTGTCATATCTACAGAAGAACCGTTTTAAGTTATACGTCGCGGCAGAGATTCGTTTCTGAGAATTAGTTGGTTCTATTGAGGTATGCGGAAGAGGGTGTAAGGTCTCGCGGTTTAAGGACGAGACCGAATGGGATCGAGACGAAATGGGAAATGCTAGCGAAGGAGGTGGCGGAATGGGAGAGGGAGAGAACCTCTCGTCCCGGCCGCCGTGGTAGACGCCGCGGGCGTCGGAGGCCACCTGGTGACCTCCGGCCACCGTAGGTGCGGGCCTGTGGACGGTGTGCAATGGGTAGCTCGCTGTCCGTCCGTCTTATGACGACAGGCCGTGTCGACGGCGCGTTCGTGTTCCACGCGCACCTCAAAGAGAGTCAGCACACAGAGGGGCCCGAAAGGGCCTACGCGTGCCGGAGTTACCGCGGATACCGCGGCTCCGGAACACAAAGGGCAATGAAGGAACATGGATGGGTTTTAGTCAGTAAAAGTCTGACACTCCCTCCCGCTCCGCCCAAAGTCATTTGATGATTTCCCAAAAAAAAAAAGGTCTCACAAACCCCCATTGAAAAGAAAAGTCCAGCTCATCTAATCTAATCTCCTACAACCCTAATCTCTTATAAGTAAAAGTGAACAGGCTCCTTCTGGGTAAGCTCGACTGACTGAGCTTGACTGACCTAGACTAGAGTCAAGAGCAAGCCCATCTCAAAATAAAAAAAGAAACCTTCAGACCTTTGCACGATGGGTCGTACAAGTTGCTGGATTGGAGGGTTGAAAGGCGACAAGACGCTGTTACTGTGAAGAAGGTGCTACCGCGTTGGAAGTAGGTACTTAAATGAAAATATAGATAGGACTATGTAGAGTAACTCTGTTAGAGGAACTCTACATAGTCCTATCTGCTACGAGACAGAGGACTTGGCTCAGCAGGGACCGTACTCGCTACCATCTACAGTTGAAAAAGTATTTTCATTTAAGTACCTACTTCCAACGCGGTAGCACCTTCTTCACAGTAACAGCGTCTTGTCGCCTTTCAACCCTCCAATCCAGCAACTTGTACGACCCATCGTGCAAAAGACCAGACGGGTGTTGTGCCTGGTGGGCAATTGCCCAAAGGATCAATCAATTGGGCTATTGTAATGTTCAAATCGCAATCGAAAACTTTCAGTGCCTGATTAAGCCGGCGCGGAGCCTGTAGCTTTTTTTATGGGGTTGCTCTTGACTCTAGTCTAGGTCAGATATGACGGAGACAAAGTCTACGATGGAGCGAGCTTACCCAGAAGTAGCCTGTTCACTCTAACTTTACAAAGATTAGGGTTGTAAGCGTTCGGAAACACTGATGCAGGCAGAGAGTTCTACTATTTTGCAGTGCGCATTTTGAAAGACGCTTGGAAAAGCTTAGTGCGAATTGGTGGAATAGCAACAAGGTAGGGATGGCAAGTTGCAGTGCGTCTGGATGTCCGATGGTAGAAGGGGGCTGGTGGGATGAGGTCGTGGAGTTCTTGGGCACACTCTGCGAAATACAATCTGTAGAAGACCGTCAAGCAGGCAACCTTATGGCGATAAGCCAAGCTGTGTAGCTTGGCAACCACCAGTTTTACGTCGCCAATGAGCCTCTTAGCTTTGCGTTCCACCGAGTCAAGCGCGGCAAGCTGATACTTGAGACATACAAATTTTACCAATGGGCCTAAAACCTTCGTAACATGAAAAATATTTTTTGAATTGGAATTTAAAAAAAAAAATATAGCTCCCCCCTTCTCTATTATTTCTGACAGGCTCCGGAGCTCTTGTGTAGCGCCTGAGCCCATAAGTTTTGCCTACATTGTCTGTATGGACCAAATCTGGGGCTGTTTAGATTTCAGACGGTATGGTAGCTTGAAAAAAAAAAACAACGGGTGCACTCCGGGAGTGCTGGCAGAAAAGCTTGAACATTAACGTTGTGCATTTTTTAATCATCCGTCTTACGAATTTTCGATCAGGTCACGTTTCCTGATGCGAGTATACCCATCCCAAGAAAAGTGCTCAAAGCCGATAAAGAAGCTTTCATTTAAAAAAAAAGCTATTTATTTGTTCAATTCAAAGTAGGTATACCAAATTAGTGACTTCAGTCGTATGTGAAACAGATCCAAGGTGCTGGTTTTCAGTGATAATGTCTCTATATTAAACTTCTGAAAGTGAATATTCATGAGAGCCAAGCCGTTCAGTCTGTTTTCACTCGTTATGTTCCGCAAGTAGTTTTTAAGTCTCCGTAGGCTTGAAAAAGTCCTTTCTGTTGTAGCAGTGGAAACAGGTATGGTATTATAGACAATATTTGTAACGTGTAAATATTTAGATATAATTTACGATCGCGTCTTTTTTGACGTGATAGTCATAGCTGCTTTCCACTGCTGACTACTTAAAAATTGCGTCTTCAATTTCAGAACTGACTGCAAAATTTGAAGACACCAGATAATGCCAATACTACTTTACGGCGTTTCATAAACCTCTCGATTATTAAATTGTGTGCTCTTGAAATGGGATGAATAAAATTTTGTAATACGTGCATAATTATATCCGACGCAAGGTTAGAGCGATTCAGTTGCCTTCCAACGAAACGTGGCATTTGTAGTAAGTATAGGTACCACAATTTTCTTTGAGCATCACCTTTGCTTCTTGATACATATGACGTTACTCTTTGTCAACTTTGAACGAGTTAAGGAAGCAGTTGATATCTTAAGTTTTCAGGTTTGAACCCCCAAAACCCTCCCCCTGGCTACGCCTGTGATGTGAGAGCTCGCGAAGATTCGACAAACGTAAGTGGCAGTGAGTAGGGCACATTACTAGTAGAACAGTTAGTCGATTGGCTCGAAAGGTTTTGGAATGGCGACGAATCGGATGACGAAGCCTTGGCACGGCCTCCTTCCAGATGGACCGAAAACCTGCTGAAGACTGTGGCAGTCCGATGGATGAGAGTTGCACAGGACCGATCTAAGTTACACTTAGAGAGGCCATGTCCAGTGGACGACTTTCGACTAAATAATGCTCGCCAAATAAGGGCCCTTTTCCTGTCATAGTCACTGGTGATACGCACGGCACTGCAGCGGCAAATGAAATATTTTTCTTGCGTGTGATCACTGGCCAGGGGGCGTATTGCCATTGTGTATATCAGTACAGTACAGTATACATGTTTGCTTGCATATTTTTAAAGCAAACTACGTATGACTACAGACCAGTCTGTATAAGTATACGGTTTGTTCGCATATGTTATAACCTCATCTAACCCAAATTATTCACCAACAATAGAAGGGATCTGGTGCTACTACTAATGGTCATGGTTCTAACCTGAGAAATAAATACAAATACAAATAACCTAACCTAACCCACATGATTAACCAACCATAGAGGGGATCTGAACCTGACGATCATTAAATGCCAAAAACAAAAACTCAAATAGCAACTCGTACGTATTTTGCTCTAGTATTTTAAAGCAAAATGTATATTGATTCACACTCTCTGAATAGGTATACAGTTTGCTCTTCAACTACAAACGCAAACTGCGATCGAACTCACGGTCTGGGTCAGTATACAGTTTGGCAATACGCGGCCAGGGGCATGCATCACCCGCATGCGGATCAGAACCGTGCGCGGGCGTAAACACGCATGTCAGGAAAAGGGATTTCATGATACTTTGATACAAATGAAATGAAGTAAAACAACTGATTACAATTTTAAAATATTATTTTATTGGTTATACGACATGATTACAGATTCATGAACCTTGTTACTGGTTTCTGAAGTTTGCAGAAGAAGTTTGTGCTGAAGTGCACCGAATGAAAACAAAACAGCAATCAGTTTGCTAATATAAATATTCGATGAGTCCGCACCTCGGCACCAGTTTATAATGCAAATGACACAATGGCACAACTCTCTCGGTTGGTACAAAATATATTAAAAAAAAACATTATTTCGAATACTCATCAATAGAATTCGACCACAGCATCATTTATATAAACGTACAACTATAAATATAATATAAGCCCTACTTTTTTGACAGAAGTATTTCCATTGAAGATCCATAGAAGTACAACCACTGACTTACATAGTAAGAACAGAGCGGTCTGACGCCTCAAATTGCTTCGTAATTGGCCCGTCTAAACCGAAGCGAACTCGACACGCTGTCGGCTATCTTCGGGAGCGGTCGTATGCACGTGGAATCACTTCAATTGGTGTATTTGTCAAAATGGTGGCGTCACTTGTGCAATACAGAATTAACCTTGTTTCGAAGAGCATAAGGTGTACTTTTTATTGCACAAATATTTGAACAAAACCCTAAATAAAAAGCAAGCATTGTATGTGTGAACGCGTTCAGACGACTCTACTATCTTACTATTTAAATCTATGGACTTAATTAAAATATATAATAATATGGACTTAAATAAATAAATTAAAATTTCAAGTGTCCTGAAGTTGCTATAATAGTCAAGTTGCTCTACATAAAAATACGTGGCCAAGAATACGCCACATATTATTTAGCAACATCTAACATATAATAATATATTATCATATCAACAGTCAGTTTCATATAATAGTAAAATTATAGAGTATATTTTATAGGTTTTTTTACAGTTTCTGGGTATTTCTACAAAAGTTGTTTTTTTTTTAATTATTTGATATAGATTTGCTCTTGACTTAGTCTAGGTCAGAGATGACAGAGACAAAGTCTACGATGGAGCGAGCTTACCCAGCTTAGGCTGAGAACATACAAAACTCAATAACATATACAAGTTATCAAGTAAAATATAAAAAAAAACATCGCGGTCGTAATATATTGGCCTCTTAACGTCCAAGTTAATCGTAATAAACTATTGCACCGATTATATTTTATCCCTCCTGCACATCTAATTAATACATAGCATCAGTTTGGTTTCCATAAAAAAAACCTACTCCATACAGTAATGGTCAACCAAAATACGGGTATTACTCTTCTGGCTACCTACCTGAATATAGCGCGTGTATTTGACATCGACGTACCAACGATTTCCATGGGTCCAGGGCATTCTGGACACCCCAGTGTTGGAATTTTTCGTCGGTTCTTTTCTCATTTTTTCATTTTTTTCAAGAGCCGGTGTTTTTGTTAGTTTCTTCGTATTTTGACACCGACTTCCGAAATTAAAGTTATTTTTCACTTTGTAGTGTTTTTTTTTTTGGAAGTCAGTTGTATTTTTTTATTTTTCACTTTTAGTGGTACCCCACACCTAACAACACCACTGCAAAATCGCAGAAAAGCAAAATACGTAATTTCGATTACTTGGATGACATAAAACTATCATCCAAGTAGACGAATTCCAGCTATTTCGATTTAAAATCCAAAGTTCGTAACCGATTTTCATAAAATTTAAATGGGACCAATCTGCAAGTATATCCTTTCAGTTAGAACATAAAGAATTTTTCAAATCGGTTCATAATTGTCGGAGTTAAGAGGTAACAAACATAAAAAAATACCTACGACCGAATTGATAACCTCCTCCTTTTTGGGAAGTCGGTTCAAAAAAGTGACTTTGACATTAACAACATTGAAATTGACATAGACAAATGTCAGAAAATAAGCGATCTGATAGATTGTTTGGGTCTGACGCCTCAGTGCTGCCGCCACCTGGTGCTCGACATTACAGAAAACCCTCATTCAAACTTCTTAGATTGTCACGAATATAGCGTTTTAAATTCAGAACGTTATCCATATAAATACTCCTGTGCTGCATTTCTGCACGCTTCTTTTAAAAATGATCACTATCCAAAAAATTTAACTCAGAATTTCCGTCCCGTGTGGCAGCTCGCCAACCGCGATCCTCATACGATGCTAAAACACTCTCTTTGACCGATCGTATGGAGTAGCTGACAGTGCGGCGGCTCCCGAGGCCACGCGGCGCACAGCCCCGCGCTGGAGGTGTCGGCCGGCCAGCCTAGCTCCTGTTGTGTCGGTTCCCCCAGCCGCGACGGTGATCGTCTTTGTACTCATCCATTTTGTTCTGTCTCGCTCTCTGTTCAGGGTCGTCTTCTTCCACCAAACGCTCCTGCAAGGAAAGATTAAGGTTTACACAAAAAGAAGAATAAATTGTTGAGGAGTTTGCCTAATTAAAAAACATAACTTTTGATTTTGAAGAAAAACACGACTTTCTGGTTACAATTTTACAACACAGGAGTCATCTGATATCTGATCGATTTTGACTCTACATCAAGGCCAATCTATCCTGTAGTGCTCTCTAGAAACATATCAGACCCAAAACTTATTTAAAGCACTTGCGAAAGGTGTGGAGGACATCCACATCCGAAACCAGTCGGCTATTCCCCAAAATTTGTCAGGTACTACTGAATCTTGTCGGGTACTCCTGAAACTTGTCGGGTACTACTGAATCTTGTCGGGTACACCTAAAACATGTCGGGAACTCCTGAAACTTGTCGGGTACTCCAGAACCTTGTCGTGTACACCTAAAACTTGTCGGGTACTCTAGAATCTTGTCAGGTACTCCTGAAACTTGTCGGGTACTCCAGAACCTTGTCGGGTACACCTAAAACATGTCGGGCACTCCCGAAACTTGCGGGTACTCTCGAAACTTGTCGGGTACACCTAAAACTTGTCGGGAACTCCTGAAACTTGTCGGGTACACCTAAAACTTGTCGGGAACTCCTGAAACTTGTCGGGGGTACTCCAGAACCTTGTCGGGTACACCTACAACTTGTCGGGTACTCCTGAATCTTGTCGGGTACTCCTAAAACTTGTCTGGTACTCCTGAAACTTGTCGGGTACTCCTGAATTTTCAAAATCCTAATATATAAATTCTTCCGTTACCGAGCGACTAACAGACGACGCAGAGTCGAAACTACAGGTCGTAGGAATCTGAGATTTGGCATGTAGGTTCCTTGGGTAGTGTAAGAGAACGCGAACACTAAAAAAAGGGATCTGCGCATACGAATTCGCGGGAAAAAGCTAGTGAATCCTATAAATAAAACGTAAATATTCATGAAGGTTTACCTTGCGTATGCTCTCTTCTTCATCTGCGTCGTTCTCTGTGTTCTGTATGATCGTGTGAGGTATGTTCGTGGTGCCCGGGAAGCTGTAGACAAGTCAAATAAAAATCATTGTGTTGGTGTGTCTGACACTGTTATCATCACCATCATCAGAACAGCCGAAAGACTTCCTCTGCTGGACATAGGCCTCCCCAAGCGTAGCCATAACGACCGGTACAGTGCGACTCGCATCCATCTTGACAAGGTGTTAAATCTAAGAAGGGGTCATTGTACTCATTATTATAGCCCCTGAACGGCGTCGCGCGCGATGATGTACCAACATCAATAACAGCTGATCATTCACATGCCATCCCGGACCCGCTGGTCGTAGAACTCCTCCACGGTGAGCGCGGGTATGGCGGGGTAGCCCAGGCCCATCACGGCCTTCTGCACGGCGTCGCACGATGATGTACCAACATCAATAACAGCTGATCACTCACATGCCATCCCGGACCCGCTGGTCGTAGAACTCCTCCACGGTGAGCGCGGGTATGGCGGGGTAGCCCAGGCCCATCACGGCCTTCTGCACGGCGTCGCACGATGATGTACCAACATCAATAACAGCTGATCACTCACATGCCATCCCGGACCCGCTGGTCGTAGAACTCCTCCACGGTGAGCGCGGGTATGGCGGGGTAGCCCAGGCCCATCACGGCCTTCTGCACGGCGTCGCACGATGATGTACCAACATCAATAACAGCTGATCACTCACATGCCATCCCGGACCCGCTGGTCGTAGAACTCCTCCACGGTGAGCGCGGGTATGGCGGGGTAGCCCAGGCCCATCACGGCCTTCTGCACGGCGTCGCACGATGATGTACCAACATCAATAACAGCTGATCACTCACATGCCATCCCGGACCCGCTGGTCGTAGAACTCCTCCACGGTGAGCGCGGGTATGGCGGGGTAGCCCAGGCCCATCACGGCCTTCTGCACGGCGTCGCACGATGATGTACCAACATCAATAACAGCTGATCACTCACATGCCATCCCGGACCCGCTGGTCGTAGAACTCCTCCACGGTGAGCGCGGGTATGGCGGGGTAGCCCAGGCCCATCACGGCCTTCTGCACGGCGTCGCACGATGATGTACCAACATCAATAACAGCTGATCACTCACATGCCATCCCGGACCCGCTGGTCGTAGAACTCCTCCACGGTGAGCGCGGGTATGGCGGGGTAGCCCAGGCCCATCACGGCCTTCTGCACGGCGTCGCACGATGATGTACCAACATCAATAACAGCTGATCACTCACATGCCATCCCGGACCCGCTGGTCGTAGAACTCCTCCACGGTGAGCGCGGGTATGGCGGGGTAGCCCAGGCCCATCACGGCCTTCTGCACGGCGTCGCACGATGATGTACCAACATCAATAACAGCTGATCACTCACATGCCATCCCGGACCCGCTGGTCGTAGAACTCCTCCACGGTGAGCGCGGGTATGGCGGGGTAGCCCAGGCCCATCACGGCCTTCTGCACGGCGTCGCACGATGATGTACCAACATCAATAACAGCTGATCACTCACATGCCATCCCGGACCCGCTGGTCGTAGAACTCCTCCACGGTGAGCGCGGGTATGGCGGGGTAGCCCAGGCCCATCACGGCCTTCTGCACGGCGTCGCACGATGATGTACCAACATCAATAACAGCTGATCACTCACATGCCATCCCGGACCCGCTGGTCGTAGAACTCCTCCACGGTGAGCGCGGGTATGGCGGGGTAGCCCAGGCCCATCACGGCCTTCTGCACGGCGTCGCACGATGATGTACCAACATCAATAACAGCTGATCACTCACATGCCATCCCGGACCCGCTGGTCGTAGAACTCCTCCACGGTGAGCGCGGGTATGGCGGGGTAGCCCAGGCCCATCACGGCCTTCTGCACGGCGTCGCACGATGATGTACCAACATCAATAACAGCTGATCACTCACATGCCATCCCGGACCCGCTGGTCGTAGAACTCCTCCACGGTGAGCGCGGGTATGGCGGGGTAGCCCAGGCCCATCACGGCCTTCTGCACGGCGTCGCACGATGATGTACCAACATCAATAACAGCTGATCACTCACATGCCATCCCGGACCCGCTGGTCGTAGAACTCCTCCACGGTGAGCGCGGGTATGGCGGGGTAGCCCAGGCCCATCACGGCCTTCTGCACGGCGTCGCACGATGATGTACCAACATCAATAACAGCTGATCACTCACATGCCATCCCGGACCCGCTGGTCGTAGAACTCCTCCACGGTGAGCGCGGGTATGGCGGGGTAGCCCAGGCCCATCACGGCCTTCTGCACGGCGTCGCACGATGATGTACCAACATCAATAACAGCTGATCACTCACATGCCATCCCGGACCCGCTGGTCGTAGAACTCCTCCACGGTGAGCGCGGGTATGGCGGGGTAGCCCAGGCCCATCACGGCCTTCTGCACGGCGTCGCACGATGATGTACCAACATCAATAACAGCTGATCACTCACATGCCATCCCGGACCCGCTGGTCGTAGAACTCCTCCACGGTGAGCGCGGGTATGGCGGGGTAGCCCAGGCCCATCACGGCCTTCTGCACGGCGTCGCACGATGATGTACCAACATCAATAACAGCTGATCACTCACATGCCATCCCGGACCCGCTGGTCGTAGAACTCCTCCACGGTGAGCGCGGGTATGGCGGGGTAGCCCAGGCCCATCACGGCCTTCTGCACGGCGTCGCACGATGATGTACCAACATCAATAACAGCTGATCACTCACATGCCATCCCGGACCCGCTGGTCGTAGAACTCCTCCACGGTGAGCGCGGGTATGGCGGGGTAGCCCAGGCCCATCACGGCCTTCTGCACGGCGTCGCACGATGATGTACCAACATCAATAACAGCTGATCACTCACATGCCATCCCGGACCCGCTGGTCGTAGAACTCCTCCACGGTGAGCGCGGGTATGGCGGGGTAGCCCAGGCCCATCACGGCCTTCTGCACGGCGTCGCACGATGATGTACCAACATCAATAACAGCTGATCACTCACATGCCATCCCGGACCCGCTGGTCGTAGAACTCCTCCACGGTGAGCGCGGGTATGGCGGGGTAGCCCAGGCCCATCACGGCCTTCTGCACGGCGTCGCACGATGATGTACCAACATCAATAACAGCTGATCACTCACATGCCATCCCGGACCCGCTGGTCGTAGAACTCCTCCACGGTGAGCGCGGGTATGGCGGGGTAGCCCAGGCCCATCACGGCCTTCTGCACGGCGTCGCACGATGATGTACCAACATCAATAACAGCTGATCACTCACATGCCATCCCGGACCCGCTGGTCGTAGAACTCCTCCACGGTGAGCGCGGGTATGGCGGGGTAGCCCAGGCCCATCACGGCCTTCTGCACGGCGTCGCACGATGATGTACCAACATCAATAACAGCTGATCACTCACATGCCATCCCGGACCCGCTGGTCGTAGAACTCCTCCACGGTGAGCGCGGGTATGGCGGGGTAGCCCAGGCCCATCACGGCCTTCTGCACGGCGTCGCACGATGATGTACCAACATCAATAACAGCTGATCACTCACATGCCATCCCGGACCCGCTGGTCGTAGAACTCCTCCACGGTGAGCGCGGGTATGGCGGGGTAGCCCAGGCCCATCACGGCCTTCTGCACGGCGTCGCACGATGATGTACCAACATCAATAACAGCTGATCACTCACATGCCATCCCGGACCCGCTGGTCGTAGAACTCCTCCACGGTGAGCGCGGGTATGGCGGGGTAGCCCAGGCCCATCACGGCCTTCTGCACGGCGTCGCACGATGATGTACCAACATCAATAACAGCTGATCACTCACATGCCATCCCGGACCCGCTGGTCGTAGAACTCCTCCACGGTGAGCGCGGGTATGGCGGGGTAGCCCAGGCCCATCACGGCCTTCTGCACGGCGTCGCACGATGATGTACCAACATCAATAACAGCTGATCACTCACATGCCATCCCGGACCCGCTGGTCGTAGAACTCCTCCACGGTGAGCGCGGGTATGGCGGGGTAGCCCAGGCCCATCACGGCCTTCTGCACGGCGTCGCACGATGATGTACCAACATCAATAACAGCTGATCACTCACATGCCATCCCGGACCCGCTGGTCGTAGAACTCCTCCACGGTGAGCGCGGGTATGGCGGGGTAGCCCAGGCCCATCACGGCCTTCTGCACGGCGTCGCACGATGATGTACCAACATCAATAACAGCTGATCACTCACATGCCATCCCGGACCCGCTGGTCGTAGAACTCCTCCACGGTGAGCGCGGGTATGGCGGGGTAGCCCAGGCCCATCACGGCCTTCTGCACGGCGTCGCACGATGATGTACCAACATCAATAACAGCTGATCACTCACATGCCATCCCGGACCCGCTGGTCGTAGAACTCCTCCACGGTGAGCGCGGGTATGGCGGGGTAGCCCAGGCCCATCACGGCCTTCTGCACGGCGTCGCACGATGATGTACCAACATCAATAACAGCTGATCACTCACATGCCATCCCGGACCCGCTGGTCGTAGAACTCCTCCACGGTGAGCGCGGGTATGGCGGGGTAGCCCAGGCCCATCACGGCCTTCTGCACGGCGTCGCACGATGATGTACCAACATCAATAACAGCTGATCACTCACATGCCATCCCGGACCCGCTGGTCGTAGAACTCCTCCACGGTGAGCGCGGGTATGGCGGGGTAGCCCAGGCCCATCACGGCCTTCTGCACGGCGTCGCACGATGATGTACCAACATCAATAACAGCTGATCACTCACATGCCATCCCGGACCCGCTGGTCGTAGAACTCCTCCACGGTGAGCGCGGGTATGGCGGGGTAGCCCAGGCCCATCACGGCCTTCTGCACGGCGTCGCACGATGATGTACCAACATCAATAACAGCTGATCACTCACATGCCATCCCGGACCCGCTGGTCGTAGAACTCCTCCACGGTGAGCGCGGGTATGGCGGGGTAGCCCAGGCCCATCACGGCCTTCTGCACGGCGTCGCACGATGATGTACCAACATCAATAACAGCTGATCACTCACATGCCATCCCGGACCCGCTGGTCGTAGAACTCCTCCACGGTGAGCGCGGGTATGGCGGGGTAGCCCAGGCCCATCACGGCCTTCTGCACGGCGTCGCACGATGATGTACCAACATCAATAACAGCTGATCACTCACATGCCATCCCGGACCCGCTGGTCGTAGAACTCCTCCACGGTGAGCGCGGGTATGGCGGGGTAGCCCAGGCCCATCACGGCCTTCTGCACGGCGTCGCACGATGATGTACCAACATCAATAACAGCTGATCACTCACATGCCATCCCGGACCCGCTGGTCGTAGAACTCCTCCACGGTGAGCGCGGGTATGGCGGGGTAGCCCAGGCCCATCACGGCCTTCTGCACGGCGTCGCACGATGATGTACCAACATCAATAACAGCTGATCACTCACATGCCATCCCGGACCCGCTGGTCGTAGAACTCCTCCACGGTGAGCGCGGGTATGGCGGGGTAGCCCAGGCCCATCACGGCCTTCTGCACGGCGTCGCACGATGATGTACCAACATCAATAACAGCTGATCACTCACATGCCATCCCGGACCCGCTGGTCGTAGAACTCCTCCACGGTGAGCGCGGGTATGGCGGGGTAGCCCAGGCCCATCACGGCCTTCTGCACGGCGTCGCGCGCTATGATGACGGGCTTCAGTGGCACGTGCGGACGGACTTCTTTTGGCTTTGGCGCTGGAACAGATGTGGCATTCGTTTTTAGTACGAGTCATAGCAATTTTGGGCTCTACATTTGAAGTTTCATAATCTACACAAAGGCCTTGTTTAAGACATAGGATAATACATTATTATTATCTTATTTGGACTTTATTTGTAGATACACTCCCTTGTAATCCTAGCAGCTATCCTTAAAGATTTGTATTTTACTCACATCTCTAATTTATCTTGTAAAAATTCGATGTAGTTTCCGGAGATTAGGAGGTTTCAGTGAAGGTTCGTCAATGTTTGGGATCTTGATTGGAGCCTGATGGTCCTGGTTTACCAGAATTACTTTGTGTATGTGTCAGGTTAAACCAAAGAGTTAAGGAACTCGTGACTGTTTTAAGCAGATTGCCCGAGAAGGAGTGTAATGTTTTTAATCATTAAAAAGTATTTCCTTTGGCTGGACTTGGGTTGAGATGCAAGACTTAGTTTTTTTTTTCACTTACTGAGCACAAAAATTTGTGACAAAAGAAAGACGAAAAGAAGAAAAACTACTTTTTATAATCTAATCCATATATATAACATATAAAATTGACCGAAACTGCTGATCGTAGAAAGCTGTTTGGCATGAAGCTTTCCTACACTCCTTAGGTAGGGAAGCACTAAGAGAGGATTTCCAGAAATTCCTACGGGAACGGGAAAAAACGAGATATGCGCGCACTAAGTCGCGGGTAAAAGCTAGTCTAATATAATAAAACCTCGTTGTCACGGTGTTTGTTATCGAACTTCTCCAAAATGTCTTGACCGATTTTTATGATTTTTTGTGTATTTTCATTAGGTCTGAGAATAGATTGTAAGGTACAGTCGGCGCACATCAAGCTAAAACAATCTGTCAAATTTCTTTGTTAAATTTCAACTTTATTTCGAAAGAGATTGGGTTCTTTAATTGGGAAATTTTGACAGTTTCGTATACTCTTTTTTCTTTTTTTTTTAGGGATGGGAAATCATCCAATGACTCCTCCCGCTCTGGGTGTAGCGGGAGGGAGTGTCAGACTTCTACTGCCTAAAACCCATCCATGTTCCTTCATTGCCCTTTGTGTTCCGGAGCCACGGTGTCTCTTGCGAATAATCCCGCGACTCCGGTGTTTCGGATAGCCTGATGTGCTGGCGTCTGACTGTACTTATTTTTATTTTTTTTTGCAAAACGTTTGCCGAATCAGCTAGTAATATTGTTTATTTCCACCTAAAAGTAATCTGTGAAAGTACCAAATCAATCACGAAAATAAATTTCCGGTAGAGAGTGGAGAGTGACACCATCATGGACTGTCATTCACCCAGGATTCACCACATAGCACTGTATTCGGAAAAATAAGAGGGACTTTGTTTTCTTTCGATGTTAACAACCCCCTTTTTTTTATTATCCAATCATCAATCATCCAATGACTCCTCCCGCTCTGGGTGTAGCAGGAGGGAGTGTCAGACTTCTGCTGACTAAAATCCATACATGTTCCTTCATTGCCCTTTGTGTTCCGGAGCCATGGTGTCTCTTGCGAATAAACCCGCGACTCCGGCAGGCGTCGGCCCTTTCGGGCCCCTCTGTGTGCTGACTCTCTTTGAGGCGCGCGTGGAACACTAACGCGCTATCGACACGGCCTGTCGTCACTAGACGGACGGACGGCGAGCCACCCATAGCTCGCCATCGCCTACGGTGGCCGGAGGTCACCAGGTGGTGACACCCGACGCCCGCGGCGTCTGCCACGGCGGCCGGGACGAGAGGGTCTCCTCTCCCTCTCCGCCACCTCCTTCGCTAGCATGACTGCTTCGCAGAAGGAGGTGGCGGCGTCCCATTCCGTCTCGCTCCGGACCATGGCTTGGACCAGAGCCGGACGCGAGAGGTCGCCGCCGATCGCCGCTTCGAGGACATGGCGGTGCCCCGCCCAAGCGGGGCACACCTGCACAGTATGCTCCACCGTGTCCTCCGGAATGTTAACATGCCCTAACACTCCGCTCCTAAGCTTCTCTTTGAAAAATTTACGGGAATAGACCAATTCAATGAAACTGCTGCAAAACGAACGCATTCAACCCTAATATCTTTGTTAATGAACAAGCGTCTTCTGGGTAAACTCACACCATCGTCGACTTTGTCTGTCACCTCTGACTCAGGGCGGATTTCATCAATGAAACTGAACACGATCAACATATGAACCACATTTACAAGCTGTCAGTTTCATTATTTTCTGTAGAATATTGACACTGACAGCTCTTGAACGCAGTTGATTGTGATCTATTTCATTGGTGAAATCCATTCTTAGACTAGAGTCAAGAGCATCTCAAGTTAAAATATAAAAACCGGCCAAGTTCGACTCGGAATCGCACACGAAGGGTTCCGTACCATAAACCTTAATTTTTATTACTTGTTGTTATAGCAGCAATAGAAATACACAATCTGTGAATATTTCAACTATCTACCTATTACGGTTCTTGAGACACAGCCCGCTGACAGACAGACAGACATACGGACAGATGGTCAGTGGAGTAACGGGTACAGAACCCTAAAAATAAAAGTTAGGCACAAATTGAAAACTATCAACTTAATTACCTGCAGCATTTTTAGTCATATAGTCCAGAATAGCCTTCTCCTGTTCAATACTACTGAGCTCATCAAACGATTGGTTGACATAACTCTGCAGCAGCTTTAAGAAGTATGCTCTCTTTGTCTCATCGTCTGATGAGGATTCCATGGCCTTCGATAGAGTGCTGAGCTGTTCCTTCAGCTCTTGCGTCTCCTTGTACCTTCGGATAGTGGCTTCTCTAGTTAGTACCTGGAATTTTGTAGGAATTGTGTTAGGGAAGTTCCTTTATGAGCGTTTACGGCGTACGGCATTTCATACAAACTATAAAGTCGTTATTTTTGGAAATGAATGAACCGAATTTTAATGATACTTGCTACGCATAAGCAGGATACATAGTTCTAAGAAGTTATAGTTTACGCCAGATAAACGTGGAATAAATTACATACATTTATTGACTTTCTTAAGCTCAAAATCAGAAATAATGACATAAATCTGTCCCGAATCGATTTCTATCGTGAACCTTTACATTCTCTAGTAATGAAAAACAGTTCTTAATCTATTGTTATAGTATCTATGAAGAGATTTTTTATTATTAGGGAAAGGTTAATGTACTTTATTCCACGTTTATCTGGCGTAAACCATAGTTGAGAAAAGGGCATTGGACCATTGTGGTTTTGTTTACCTTGAAATATCTCGGATTCTCGGCAACGTGGCACTTTAGTGCACCACATTCCTAACATGTCCTCTACCCATATATATATTATGCATGTTAGATCGTGCGCCGCACGGCACAAAAGGATTATAATGACGGCGGGGGCTATGCTAGCTCCCACAGAAAAAAGTTCGTTTCGTTATTGTGGAAGTATATAGATTTTATAAAAGACCACTTCTAATATTATTATAGCTGACCAAGCAAACGTTTTTTTGGCAAATTAAAACAAAACTACCCTACGAACTATTCTCAAAACTAACAAATAGACACAAAAAAAACATAAAAATTGGTCAAGCCATTTCGGAGAAATTCGATAACAACACCGTGACACGAGATTTTTATATGTTAGATAATAATAAGTGAACTTACCAAAGAGGTAATCTTAGCTTGCTCAGTCTGTACTCTCTCCATCGTGTTTGAGTCCGTGTTTGTCTGTGGCACCTCAAGGTCTGTGACACCATAATCTTTGCACCTCTGCAGGAAGTCTCTGAAAGATTATAATAATTAACTAGCCTCTGTGTTATACACAATTGCCGATAGGGGATTGATTTCTTATATTATAAAAAACTTCTTTACAAAAAAATATAAGTAACCAACTTATAAACAAAACACTACAAAATATAAAATAACTTCAACTTCGGAAGTTGTTGTTAAAAACAAAGAAAACCAAAAAAGTTTATTTTTCACTTTTAAGTGGCGACTCGTACTTGGACATCATCATCTACACAAAAATTGAAATAAGCAAAAATGCTTATTAAATAAAAACCTACTGAGCCAAAGGCAAGTTTTTTTTTTTCTATCCGGTGTTTTGTCTAAGTTTTCAGAAATGAAATTAACAAAATCCAGTAAAATTACCCTATTTTCACCCAAAAACATCACAAAGAATTAAAAAGGTTACCACTTACTTGAAATAAATCTCAGCAACAGTGACGAGTTCCAACCGTCTCTGATTGCACAGTTTCAGGGTGAGAGTGCCAAGCAGTGCCGGTAGGAGGAGGTACTGCAGGGTCTCTGTCGGCAACTCCTCCAAGCTCTCATTCTTACTGAACATGCCTGTCATGGAGACAAGGTTAGTGGCCTTCTCAAACTTTGCTATAGCAGATTTGACACTCAACTGTAATGGCAGAGAAAAGACAAATTACAATTTATTCAAATTAGGCTGAATTTAGGAAAAAACCATTAATTAATGGCATCACATGTTTATATTACCTCACCAAACAAATATCAAAGTGTTAAAATTATCACAATTAATGTGACATTGATTTCATACCAGTTGACATAAGAAAAAAACTACAAACTACTCAAGAAATATTTTGTAGTATTCCTGAAAGCTGCTGAAGCTGAGAATGTTATTTTTTTTAATTATGTTTGTTTATGCAAACATTATCAATGAACAAAGTGTGTGTATCTGCAGTACACATTAGTGCAGTTCATCAAACATGGAGATGTTTATTTTACGAAACTGATTTCTGAAATTTTTAGTCCAATAACTAATGGAATTTTGAAGTTTTGAAAGCTTTCTTTACGGTAATGGAGATGTTTTGTCAGGTGGTTGGCGCTTTGACAACAACACCGGATGACTACTGCTATTGAACAACACAGAACTTTCTAGATGTTTCCATTATTATGCATTCATTTAAAGTCCCAAGTAAAATAAACTTCTTAGAAACACAATTAAGAGAGGTGCTAGAGGAACTTCAACAGTAAAAAGGTTTAAAAAACGTAAGAAACTCGCCTGAACGGCGTTGCTGTTTGTAGCTTCTTTGCTTTTTTCTATGCTGTCGAATATCTTCATAGCATCGTCGAATATCTTCTTCAAAGGTTCCTCATCCGTAGACTGACCAGCATCAGATAGGCTTTTATAAGTACTACTCATTTTTGTACAAATTAATAATTGTCTTGCAAGTATAACGTATTTCTATTTCGTCGTACGCCGCAAAACTAGTGACAGTTCATTCATATGATTATGACAACATTTTTAAGTATTTTGACATTTTACAAAACAGTGTTACTAGTTTTAAGAATAATATTTTCTACTTATTAAGGGCTGTCCACACACATCCGGGTTCCCGTCCCTGACGGGACAGAAAACGGGATGGAGATAAAGCAAGTTCGTACAAATCGTTTTTCTCCGTCCCATTCTGTGTCCCGTCAGGGACGGGAACCCGGTTGTGTGTGGACAGCCCTTTAGTCCCAAAAACAGAAAAGCCTTCGTGTAGTAGAAAAAAAAAACAAAACAGTACCCCGCCCACATCTTTACTACCTACTGTTTTGTTTTTTTTTTTCCAAACGGTATTTCTGTTTTATGCTGCTAAATGAGAAAATCTGCTATAACTTATTAGTACTGCCTTTTACCCGACTAGGGCAAAGCTAAAATAAGACTTATGATTTAAATGTAATGTAGGATTCTCTATTTCTACAAATTATTTTGTGTAGGAAGACTACAAATCCACACTGATTAAAGCAATGTTATTCGAAGTATTACTGGGTGGTGACGCTGGTTTGCTGCAAGTTCTTGTAAAAACCCGGCACTTTGAAAAATGAGAAGGCACAAGAGTTGGACTGTATTCGGTGAGAAACTGATGCTAGAAAGGAATCAGCAGTAAGAGCTGCTTAGTATGTTTAGACATTATTTATTAAATCTTGATTTAAATTGCCAATAATAAAACCATTATTATTATGATAAATCGTTATTACGTAGTCAGCGTAATGACTGACCTCAACAATAAGCCTACGCAATGTCGTCATCTTACGCTTGCGGCTAATGCAATGTTTACCACAAAATGCATGAAACCCGGCTCCAATTATTACGTTACGCTCACGTTTATTCAACAACTTATTGACGTAACACCTGCTGCTGTTGGTGTATTTGATTAGAAATAGTAGGTAAACCTAGGACTTTAGTAAACATAGGAAGGAAGAAAGAAGCTTCACGTCTACTGTTGTCATAATCTATTATATCAACATGACCGTAAGGCCGTCAATATCAAGAAATACCTAATGTAGGTACAGTCGCCAGCAAATCAAGCTACCCGAAAATGTTATTTTCTCCCAATCAAACTTGAACTAATCATGCAGCAATAAAATTGAAAATCTATTAAAGCAATTTGACAGATTGTTGTAGCTAAATGTGCTGGCGTCTGTAGGTACTTACTGAACTACTTTTTCTGGAAAATTTACAAATATTTGCTCGCACTCGTACGTGACACGTCACACGGAAGGAAGGTCACTGGGTAAAGTATTAACTAGTGGCGTGCCATGCCGAAGAGAAAATACAAAATTATGAACTACGCCTTTCACAATAGTAACAGCAATGTGCACAATTAATAACAGTAAATTCACGGGTTAGGTACATTATGTTCTTTGGATTATGATGAGTATTGATGAGGGGCGAATAATCTTGTGGGAAGGTTCACCGCACTGATTGTGTGATTAATTGAAGAGGGTCTTTCTTTACTGTCTGCTTGATACTCTTGTTAGTCTTACGATGCGGTAGACCAAAGTAAACCGAAGATTCGGAGCCTTTAAGGTGAATGCTCCAACCAGCCTGCGAAATTCAAATTTTCTTACGTTTTTAACGCTCTAGGTTCATAAAGCTCTAGGAATGACTTTTTCTGTTTTTTTTTTTGTTCCTTGTCCTTCATGAACTTGGAGGGTTGTATTGGTGATTTTGATGATTATAATTCTGTAACTACATACGTCTTACAGCCGCGAATAATATTTTAATCAACATACAACCTAGCACTGGCCTGCAAATTAAAAAAAGTGAAAAATAAAAAACTTTTTACAAAAAAACACTACAAAGTTAAAAATAACTTTAATTTCGGAAGTCGGTGTTTTTGTTACTTTCTTCGTATTTTGACACCGACTTCCGAAATTAAAGTTATTTTTTTGTAAAAAGTTTTTTATTTTTCACTTTTTAGTGGTGTACACCTAACAACACCACTGCAAAATCGCATAAAAGCAAAATACGCAATTTCGATTATCAAAGAATCATCTAAATAGTCAAATTCCAGCTATTTTGATTTAAAATCCAAAGTTCGTAACCGATTTTGATATGATTTAAATGGGACCAATCTGCAAGTATATCCTTTCAGATAAAACAAGAATTTTTCAAATCGGTTCATAATTGTCGGAGTTATGAGGTAACAAACATAAAAAAAAAACATACAACCGAATTGATAACCTCCTCCTTTTTGGGAAGTCGGTTAAAAAAAACGCAAGAAATTTTGAATTACGCTGGCTGGTTGGAGCATTCACCTTAATGCCAAAGTATTCCATCATTATGCGAAACATCAACGACTGTTTTCGTGTCGTTGTGTTTTCGAATTACGGGAGCATTAGCATACATATAAAACTTTACCACAGCCTTCTAACTAGAAGACTGCGGTGCGATGCTAAATTCAGATTTAATGGACTTTGGAGAGAATTCTTGACAATACATCATCCTAAAATAAGGGCTGCACTAAACAGCAGTGCGATTCTGTTACCATGTAATCGTGAAAGATTAGGTGAAGTACCTAAACAAGAAGTGAGCTGTCAATCTATACAAACAAGATAAAATGACCATTAGAATGACAGACAATTCACTTCATGCACTCTCCATCTAAGTTTAGACGGTGAATTGTTGTCAGACTCAGAATAGACCAACAGGATAGTCTCATAAAAATACTCATAAAGTATCACTGACGCACCGTGTGCACATAGGTAGATTCTCGAAATCTGTTATCCATATTTGGGATTATTAAAAGGTCGATGCCGACCGTACAATAATCCCAAATGGGGCCTCGATATGTCGATTAATATATCACTAGATACGACGAATGGACAACACTGGGCGGTTAAGTATAGCCGCCAGACCAGTATAGCCTCATCAGTACGTATGTGGTACGTACGTATGTTCAGTTGAGAGCCGGTGGTCGACAAGTGAGCACGTTGCACAGCCGTACATGTAAGTTATTGTTCGTATGCACCGGCACGGAAATACAGTGTGACCTCGACTCATAACAATCGAGCACTCAGGGACGTGCGTCTTGTGTTGTTTTCATTTTTAAAATCAGAATCATGGTGTGGCCAGTTCCAATTTTGTGTTAAACATGGTATATTTTTTACATTTCTCAAGGTGATCATTATTTTTATTGTCGTTACGTGTTGGTGCATGCACTTACTGCAAGTGAATGGTGAATGTGTTCTAGAAGTCAATAATCCTCAATAACATACCATTAGCCCATAGAAGCCCTTATTCACATAACAATAACACTGTTACGTGTTGTGCAATGTGTAAGGAGCTTAGAAAGTTCGTCATAAATTGTTTTGTTAACTTCATAGAGCTCACGGCATTTCCTGAATAGGTAGATAAGTACCTAACTATGACGAAATTGCAATATAATCATTTTGCATGATGGAAACACACGCTTAATGGAAACGGTTACTTGACCAGTATAATAAGATAATATTATTATGTACAGTCGCCAGCACATCAAGCTACTATTAAGAAAATCTATTGAAGAAATTTGACAGATTGTTGTAGCCTGCTTGATGTGCTGTCTGTACCGACCTACTCCATTGGTCCGCTTTTATCGGTTTTTCTGCAGAATCCATTTTCCCATGCCAAAGAATAAGCTAGTTTTTGAAAACAGATTAGAATCAGGTGCTAGATTGTAAATGCCCCAAGATCCAATTTACTAGACTTAAGATCAGCGGCGGATCTACGATTCGTCGTTTGGGGGGTCTTGACCCGCTGAGGGTAGTTTTTAGCAATAAGCAACAAAAATTTACTGAACGCATATCAAGCCTCCTTGAATTAGGTACTTTTCAAAAAATTCTCAAAGACTTTGTTAGGATCTGGAAGACCAAAAATCTCCGTATTTTAGGGGGTCCCGCTCGGGTCCCCCGAGCGGGACCCGGGAAAGACCCCCTTTAGTCCCTTAGCCCTCGATCCACCAATGCTTAAAAAGATGCTATAGGTATTCTCTAGGTAGGGCAGTGTCAATTTAGCATCTCATTCCTATGATTTTTTTACATTTCTAATTCCATTTCCCGGAACAACACGAGTGACAAGCCTCAAACAAAGGTTTTTTTTCTGTGCTTCATTCACTACGGTCGTCTGCATCAATATCAACCTCCTGCTTTTAGCCAAAAGAGTTCCCAACTTTGCTAATATTTTAAAATTTTATATTTTTGGCCTCGTGGTCTTTCAGCAATTTAGAATTGATTATGTAGGTATGTACGCCTTACAAGTTTTAGTAAATACTAACTGATAGTGATGCCCGCTTCGCCCGCTTGACAAATTATATTTTTTAAAACCTTCCTCGAGAACCACTCTATCCATTACTGAAAACAGCATGAAAATCGGTAGGTACAGTAGTTTTTGAATTTTAACGCTAACAGACAGACAGACAGACGTGGCGGAGAACTTTGTTTTATAATAATTATGTAGTGATGATACATTTAGAAAACATCTCTTAGGGTTCCTTACCTAGGGTTGCATAATTTGTTGGTCAATAGAGTCACCGCGGCCCTGGAACGCAAAGGGCATGAGGTTGAATACAGATAGTTATAAGTCAAGGGTACTTAGACCAATGGGCAGCCTTTGCAACATATTGAAAAATTACGACTTCGCACTATTTTAAACTAGGCTAAGGCATTTTCTGCTTGATCCAATTATATCTTGCTACCTAAAAGGCACATGTACCCTACCTACTGACCTTTTTAATACGACTCAAGGGGCAGTATACTGCATTGACAGTGGTAAATAAGTACCAACCGACCTAATTTATTTAGGTATGTAGATGGTAGGTACAGTCAGGTACAACAATCTGTCAATTTTTTTTGTTCGATTTTCAACTTTATTGCTTTTAAGTGATTGGGTTCAAATTTGATTGGGAAAATGTGGCAGTTTCGGATAGCCTGATGTGCTGGCGAGTGAACTAGGCATTCTCTCCAGTCAACTTTTGGATTAAAATTGAATCTTTCAATACAATGAAATATATAAATAATATTGTATACTAACTAGCTGTCCTCCGCGGCTTCGCTCTCGTCAGCTGGCTACCCTACCTACCCATTTATTTTTCTTTTAAACCTCCCTGTATTTGCTTTTATATATTTATAGAAAAAAAAATACATATATAATATTAATGATATAATTGTGTAAATGTATAATTATAAAATACATATATAATAATAATAAACAAATACATAATGACGTCTGTCAAATTTCTTCAATACCTAGGTTTTACACTTTAAAGTTAAAGTTGTAAGGTTCAAGGTTGATTGGGATTTGACAGTTTCGGATAGCTTGATGTACCTACTGCCGACTGTACCTACTGTTTAAAGTAATTCTTCAGCAGTTAGACTCACTTGTTATAATATGAGTCATTTAATTAAGTAATGCTCATGACTGGCGTGTTTTCGTACACGTCGCTATGTCACCAACACAATTACTTAGATAACTAGTGAGGACGTTCAAGTTCAAGAAGTTATTGAACCAAACGGTAGAACACTTAAGGTGGAAGCTCCACGGTAGCCCGCGAAATTCAAATATTTTTAGGTTTTTTGCAATTTGCCGGTCAGTGTGAAGCTGGATGTTGAACAAAATATGGTTCGCGACCGTAAAGACCATTTATCTAAAGGATTATTACCATTTGAATCACCAATATAACCCTCTAAGTTCATAGAACTCGATTGAATGTTATTTCGTGAAAAAGTCGTTCAATCGAGTTGTATGAACTTAGATGATTATATTGATAATTAAAATGGGTATAATTCTTTAGATAAATATGCGTTACGGCCTCGAATTGTATTTTGTTTGACATACAGCTTCACACTGACCGGCAAATTGCAAAAAACATAAAAATATTTGAATTTCGCGGGCTACCCTGGCGCTTCCACCTTAAATAAATGAAATGGGGTAATAGGTAGCAGCCCCTGATTGGACACATTCCATACAAAGCCAGTGTGGTCCCTTTCACCCGATATGCGCTCTGTCTCCTTTCTTGACCAGCAGGCACTATCGCCTGCACCTCCCTGGATTTAAGCTAAGCCAGAAACAGACTATTCTGGTCCAGATCTGGTCAAATCGACGAATAAGAAGAAGAAATATTGAAGAAGTACGCTTTCTGAAGCGTCTCTTGCTCAGCTTCCCTATCGGAGGTTCAATGGATGTTGCAGCGTGGGTATATAGTGACTGTCATTTTTTTACATGATTATGGTTGTTCTCCCAAATCAATACCAACCCATTCAGCATTATCTGCCTAGGCTTTTCCCATGTATATTGGGGTCCAAACCGGATTCAGCTGAATACCAGTGTTTTACCAACGCCCGCCCACGCTCATTCAAAACCCAATTATTTCACAAACTCAAAACCAATGGCGAAACCGAACAGCGAATTCCAGCCGGTATGTTCTGTCAACATATTACCGTTTAGGTACACTTAGGGGGGTACCTGCATGAAGTGAACTGTCATACCATCTTGTTTGTATGGATTGACAATTCACTTCACCGTAATCTACACGGTGAGATGATTAGAAAATCGCTCTGCTGTTAAGTTCGGCCCTTCTACCACCGGACATCCAGACGTACTGCAATCCCTACCTTGTTGCTATTCCACGAATTCACACTAAGCGATTCCAAACGTCTTTTATAATGCGGACAGCAAAGGAGTGGAATTCTCTGCCTGAGTCTGTGTTTCCGAACGCTTACAACCCTAATCTCTTCAAAGTTAGAGTAAACAGGCTCCTTCTGGGTAAGCTCGCTCCATCGTAGACTTTGTCTCTGTCATTTCTGACCAAGATTAAGGTCAAGAGCAAACCCATCACAAATAAAAAAAATTGAGGATGATGTCACGAATTCTCTTCACAGTCAATAAAATCTGATTTTATGGTGGCTGCAACATCGTTAAATTCCTCTTTAACACCAGAGAATACTATCGTCTCTTTCATATTTTTTTTCCACCAACCGTGAAAGTTTTAATGATACTTAACTGTAATTTGTTATTGTCATACTCAAGTATGTTATTACTGCAGCTGCGAGCTATTGTTACGATTTATACATTGAATTAAAGTTTTTCGTTGTGCAAGCAATCCATACCTACCTTCTTCAAACGAAGTAACTATATGCCTGTCTGTGTGTTACGCAATCACGCCTAAAATACTGAACCGATTTAATTGAAATTTGGTACAGAGATAGTCTAGAGCCTGAGAAAGGACATGAGCTACTTTTTATCCCGGGAGAATGTTCCTAGGGATCATGCGGGCGAAGCCGCTGGCAATAGCTAGTTGATAATAATTACTCCATTCCGCTTAAACGACTGTTGCCTAGATAATGATCATCAATTGCAACACGATACTTACATGATTAGGTACAGTGAGATCACATCGATTCATGAGCTCATTGCAATTAAAGCAAAGCAATGGAACTTTTTTGTCAACATCATTATGTAGCAATAAAAGTAATAAATAACAGGGCCATCGATCAATTTATAAAGCAGAGTAACTATGACTACACTCGTGACCTAACAGCATTGTGTCGTTTCTGGAAAATTCTGGCGGGAAACGCGACGCGCCGACGCGGGCAGGATGGCGGCCATTACAGCCGTTATTGTCCCGACAGTCCTATACTATGGCTTACAGAATCTTTATTTTAATTCCAACATCTTGAAGGTTCCTAGCCACGAACGACACTTAATTAATTTATTACAAAAGTCGAATCTAAACGCCAAAATCGATTAGTTAGTAGGTACCGTGTTTCCTCCTAAATAAATTGTTTTACCTATCACAATCATTCGAGTGATATCTGATATCACTCGAATGATTGTGATCACAGATTAAAAGTAACTCATTTCAGCTGGACTCATGCATCATTATTGACTGTATTAATCCGTATTGTTTACTAAAAGATAGCAATAACAATTCGTTTTATGAGCCAACTAGCTGACCCACGCAACTTCGTCTGCGTCACATTTTCCATGAATGCTCGGCTCCTTTTAGTCTTAGCGTGATGATATGTAGCATATAGCCTTCCTCGATAAATGGGCTATCTAATACTGAAAGATTTTTCAAATCGGACCAGTAGTTCCTGAGATTACCCCCTATATACAAACTTACAAACAAATGTTACCTCTTTATACCTAATATTAGTATAGATATAGATAATCTATCGTCACAGATGGTGCACATAGTGGACGATTCACATGTGTGTGCGAACGTGCGATGCTCATTATCATTAATCAGCTTGTAAACGATAACTCATCCGATAATTACTAACAAAGATGCTTCTGTTCCAGATATTATAATGGCTACTCAAGTTTGAAGTAATTCCTCTCAGAAAAAAAATGGCTCGCAGAACGGTACTAGCTTTCTACCTGATCGCAACTGGCTTGACGTACGGTTTCAACGGGGACAGCTTCGAGTTGGAATGTCCGGATGAATGCGACTGCCACTACTTCAGGATCAACTGGGTGACGGACTGCTCGGAAAGCAACCTCACCGAGGTGCCGTATGATGAGCTCAGCCTCAGCGTCTACATCCTCGACCTGAATGGCAATAACATCACAAACCTGAAGCCGTTCCCAGGAGATATTAAAATGAGAAGACTGCAAATAGCCAACAATCGTCTGACGAGGGTAGATAAAGAGGCTTTCAAGGGATTAGAATACCTGATAGACGTCGATTTATCAGGGAATAACATCAGCTACGTAGACCCCGAAGCCTTTGTGTAAGTACCTACCTTGTCACATGATCTTTAATAAACTGTGTTTAAACCGCCATTTTTATTGGTAATCAAATTACAGAGTTGACAGTTGCGATGTAAATCCTATTAAAAAAAAACTCAGTAGTTTTTTTCCCCCCGGTCATTGACTCTTGCTTACGAAATTACATCGTCTTTTAAAACAAAAAGGACAAAATTTATCCGAATTTATTGCTTATTTGTAAACTGTAATCATTTAAGAACTTTCTATCGCAAACACAAGAATGATAATTTACTGTCGTTTTTATATCTTCACGCTCAGTTTCCTTTGTGGTTAACAAATATTATCCAACCGGCGTCAACTAGCTGACATGGTTGTGCTCGAGATTAGCTTGTATTAATCTTTAAACCGTCAACATGTCCGAAATTGGACTGCAATTTACTCTTTTGGTGTAGTTGATTGATGAATGAATTTATTAACATGACGTTATTGGTGCGCTACCTTTATTTTTTAACACTTGCATCATTAGCCAGTATGAATAACAACAAATCATCATCATCGTACACCACACCTTCATTTGTTTATACTTCAATCACACAGTAATTTTCTCACGAGCAGCCATTGTTTGCGGGACGACTCTGGCATTCATTCGAGAACACAATCGTGTTGATGACAAAATTGTTCAAATTGCTCTTAAACTGGTTACGGTACCAGAAGCCAGAGCAATTGCCGCAAGCTCCGATGCCAATATTGGATAATAGTCACACAACGAATGCAAATTGAATTGGCTAGATCGTCGTTTCCATGCTTAGGTACGCTCATTACCAGCCGGGGCTTGACAAAGGACCCAATTACCTTCAGGCACCAGTAGATTGGCCCCAACACGTGTACCTACGTTTTGTTGGCTTATAGTCTTATTGCCATACCCACTTGTGATTCACTGAAGACTTGTTTATTAACTTGTCGCGCTGCATGCGAATACCGAGAACGAGTACGTGACGCATCGTTAATTGGTCTGAGCCCTTTTGAAGTTGTCTTGGTTCAAGGGTGGATTCTTTATTGGACTTTCCGTTGCCATTATGTTTATTTTTTATTAAACACTAGCTGACCCGCGCAGCTTCGTCTGCGTCACATTTTCCATGAACGCTCCGCTCCTATTTGTCTTAGCGTGTTGATATAAATCCTATAGCCTTCCTCGATAAAGGGGCTAGCTAATACTGAAAGAATTTTTCACGATTTTTTACATGATTTTTGAGAAATAATTTTTCAAATCGGAGCAGTAGTTCCTGAGATTAGCGCGATCAAGCAAACAAAACTCTCTGCTTTATAATATTAGTATAGATAACCAAATCATTTCTTTTTTTTCGTTTCAGGGACTCTCGTGGACTACTTAACGTGGAGCTACAAGACAATCCTTTGACCACCGTTGAAGGACCGTTTCTGGCCTCCCCTACACTGCAATACTTGGACATTAGTTTTTGCAACTTGTCATCAATCAACCCACAGTTCTTCGATAACATCACTACGCTGACGACACTGGATCTTTCAGGCAATCCTCTTAAATCACTAGATGCTGGCATGTTTGATGTCTTGACTAGTCTGGAAACGCTAAAACTCAACGATTGCAAGCTCACTTCTATATCTGAAAACACATTCTCTTCTGCAATAAACATCAAGTATCTAGAGCTATCCGGTAATCAATTGACGAACACGGACTGGCCCGAGGTCCTCGGGAAGTTGCTGAGGCTAGAGTACTTGAACTTGAGGAAATCTGGTCTCACTTCCCTCTCAGAAGATACGTTCTCAAATTGCACCAATTTGGTCACACTCAATTTAGCTGACAACGAATTACGCGAGTTAGATGTCGCAGCCACGTTGGGCAACAGCGTCACTCACTTGGAATTATTGGATTTGTCCAACTGTAATATTCAGGGCCCAATATCTGGCGAAACCTTTACAAACGCGACCAGATTGAAAACTTTGTATCTATCCGGAAATCCGTTAGTTGCAGCAGACTTGCAAGCAGCATTAGAGCCTTTACCTAAACTAGAGAGACTTTTCTTGAGTCACTGCGGCCTCCGCGACCTGCCAGACAACTTTAATGTTTTCGATCATCTGCTAGAGCTAGATATATCTCACAATCCACTTGAGAATGTTTTCACTAAACTATTGGCCCCTCTAGAAAAGCTGGAATACCTAAATATGGGATACAGTAATCTTTCCTACGTTGGACCAGACACCTTTGCCAAGATGACTTCAATGAAGAGGCTTGTGCTGTCTGGAAATGATCTTTTATCGCTAGAAGCAGGACTATTTGGAAACTTGACGCAATTAACTACGATTGAACTGGAGTTCTGTGGACTGAAGAGACCTCTGAACGGATTGGCTTTCTTCAAGAACTTAACTTACATGGACTTACGAGAGATTCGCCTTGGTGGTAATCCCTTGGTGATCCCAGCGTCGGGGCCTATATTCCCGAAACAATTATCTCAAGTATCAATCCTTGATCTAGGCAACTGCAACATATCATCACTGAACGTGGATGCATTCAAGAACACTGAAAATATCACAGACCTCAATCTCGGTGGTAATCGTATAAGATCTGCGATTGGAAGTTTGTCATTCTTGGAAAGATTACATCACTTAGAGAAGTTGAACCTCGGCAGCAATAATTTGACTACCATCGATCCTGAAGTATTCACCAGCAATCCTAAGCTACATTCACTCAACCTGCTCGACAACCCGTTCGTGTGCGACTGTAAGATCGCTGAGATGTGGGATTGGGCGAACATGATAAAAGGAGACTTGGATGTTCTGGTCGGAGCCAAGAGTGCCGAGAAAGACATCGTGGTTAAAGGAAACAAGAAGAAGAAGAACCTGTACTGTCACTACAATGAAACGCAGCTCCGTAACATGACCACGATGGTCAATAAGTCAGTGCCGGGCAGAAGGCCTTTCGCGAAACCCAGGGAGTTAACATTCGCCAATAGAACATGGGCGAAATATGTGAGGGAGTCAGGTTGCGAGCCGGTCGTCAAAATACTACGACCAGTGGCTTTGGTTGGCGAAAAATATGAGTATCAAAGTAATCAACTTTCAACTGGTGTGACGATTGTAGCTGTGATGGCTTTGAGTCTAGGAGTCGCGACGGTTCTCATGACCATCAAACTGTTCAGGAGAAAGAACGTGATCGAAGCGGACACAGAGACGAACAGAAAAGTCAGATAGCAGCTGAATCAGGCCGCTAAGTGTCCGTGTATGCCACAGAACATTTAGTCTTTTAGAATTATATTATAATTTATTTTTGTACTCTCATCTTTAATTTTATAATAGTCTCTCTAGAAGTAAAAAGTTTAGTAATGTTTCGAATTTATATGATCACTTATTTATGTTATGTTACTAGTCACATAGCTTCGATTGAGGTCATGATTCTCAGGCGGTTTGTGAAGTTATAGCTTATATTAAGTACCTATCAGTATTGAATTAATAAAAAACAAATCCCTATCTACCACTCATTTTATTTCGTCGCTAATGTTTGTTAGATGGCTAACAGAAACAAGAGTGAGAGTTGTTAGAGGCTAACAGAGAAAGTGTCTTCATTTGATAGATATCGAACACATAAATTCATAATCAAAATTCAAAAATTCAAAATTCAAGCATTTATTTCAATTAAACCATTTACAGGCACTTTTGAATTGTCAAGGTCGGTCGGTCCAAAAAGTTGAAGCTATTTGCACGTTCCAAAGCGTAGATCTCTATGGAGAATAACGTGCAAAAAACTCCACGGACACTCTTTTAAAAAAAAAAATTTTTTACAAATACTTATTTACATCGGGTTGAAATTATACATACTTACATGTGAGAACGATGTAAAAGACGAGCAGGATAAAAGCGTCCGGAATAAAAGAGGAACAATTCAAAGAAATACTTAAAATTAACCATGGCAGCTAAGAAAAGACCAGTCCCGACTGACGGGACGCATGCGCCAAGACCATTCGGCTCAACCATTTTGAAGGGAGCCAAATGATCAAACGCATACGCCACCATCAGCTAGACTTTTGAGTGAGCAACTCCTAACCGCCAGGGTACATTCAAGTCAAAAACATACCTAAAACTGATAATTAAAGTTAAAGGTACACAGTACTCACACATGTGCTGTTAATGGCTGAAATTATACAATGCTAAGTAAGTTGATTCTAAATAATGCAAATTTTTCTTACAATCTTCAGTCGGTCCAACAATGTTTCCGAAATATTTACAGATTAGTTTGTGCTCCCTAGTGGCTGTGGAGCAGGACCAGCATTCAGCCAATCATTTTTATCTTCAATATAATCCCCCAACTTATAATATGCTAGCCTGCATAGTGTGCGTTTAATACAAGACTTGAATTTCGTCTCATTTAGTTCTAATATATTATAACATTTTAGACAGAACCCCATGTAAGATGAGGCTACTTTAGCCAGTCTGAAGCCTGGTTGAACAATCAAGACAACCTATCCTTTTGGTCCTTCGAGCCGGATATTCCGGTTCCTATGCTATTAAACAACCATACATTTATAAATTACCCCAATATAGTTGGGCTGATGATGTTGATACATTTGAAATTATAATGGTCTTCTAACACCTGTGCTGTATCTACTATTAGAAACCTTTCTCAACCGATGCTATGGGAAGTGTAGAAGTTCACTATTTATTATTAGTAAATCCTTAATCGACTCAATGGCACCTAGGTACATTCCTAATAATAACCAACATTTCTTTAAAGGACAAACACATATATATACACTTTATATAGAAAATAAAAATACTAACTAAAATATGGGGTCAAAAAATTCGTCCCCATCGCTATCGACTAGAAGTGAGCATAAAAGACTGGCGGCATTGCCACGTTGCGTTGTATGGCAATGCTTATCCTCTGTCCGAGGTAAAAGCCAGCCCTTGGGTCACGCGAAGCGTCAACTAAGCGTTTTGCTAGATCTTTAAATAACACGTGAAAATTCTTAATTGATTCTAATATTGAAATATTGGTTTCAGTAGTAAAACCACTCACTATCTGTGTCCAAAGCAATCTTTTTGCCTATTTCTTCACATCTAAGCGTCTGCAACCTGTCAGCGTTTAATCGAATGTTGCTCAACAGATAACTCAAGGTACTTGAATCACTTTTCTTTTTCTTTGTTCTAAGTTTTCGAAATGATTTGTGTTTTCAATGAAAATATTTTAATGAAACGAGGCATGGCGATGTCTATAGAGCTTTTATTTCAATCTTTAGTACCAATTATACCGAGAAAAATGCTACAGTTACTGAAAGAATATTTCGCAACAAACATTTTTTTGTTTACAGTTCGCAAGATACCTAATTATCTACTATTCATAAAATTTTAATGTTGCTTCCAGCCAGTCAATTACCGATAGAATTAAACTTTAAAAACAGAACGCAGTTCAACATAGTGCTGATGAAGTAAGCACACATTCTTTGCACGTGCGCGTACGCTTCTCGGCGCCTTGCACTTGCACTTGCGCTCTGCTCTTGGCGGAAAAAAAATGTTCTCGCGTGCATACCTTATCATCACGTATCGCGTGATCATTGTATCGCTGGTTCCGATCGAGGAAATCAATGCAGGACCGACAGTCTGATGCACTGTAACAACCGGACGCGGAAGGAACTAGGATACAGGAATACTTTTTATCGTCATCAATTATTATGATTATGACCGATTGATCTAATTTAACCATCGCAGCTGTTTTAACTGTTGCAATACGGCTGAAACAATGCATTTCCTCAGCGTTGCACTCTGAATCCGGTTAGCATGCAAAATTGAACTCGGGTACTTTTTGCTTTTCCACGGTTACTGATTTTATAGTCTATAGCAATGTAGTTTTTTTTTTTTATACCGATGGACAACAATTGTCGCAAAAAAAGCTAGCGTCACGTAATATATTGGTAGATAGCGAAAGTTTAATTACGTAACAATAAATAGTTCAATTTGCTGTTACAGAACTTTTTATATGGACTCTCCTTAATCTCAGAGAAAACCAGAGTTCAAATATTTTAACAATTTATTAATTTACTATTACAACAACTTAATATTAAAAACACAATAAATACTTAAGTTTTATCAGCTAGCCGGCGCCCCGGCCGCTGTGCTAGTTTTCTTAATGTACCAGTTTTCTTTGTAAACTTTCTTCCTCATGCCCGGCTTTTCACTTTCGGGTCTATGGTTGCTTGCCATCGCGGCTAGCTCACTGTCGAGTAGCTTAGGTATGGAAATCGGCTCGAAACCGTACTGGAACTGCGGCTCTACGAAGTTTGTCTTACTCTTGTACCTCTGGTAAGGTCGTGATGCGAAAGCTGAGTTGTCGCGAGGGGCTCCTTTTGAGTAATCATACTCATATAACTGTTGTTTAGGTTTGGAGTGACCGTAATATGACTTTCCCTTTTCTTCCTTCGTTGAGGGAAAACCAAATGTAGGTGCAACCGAGTACTTGGCGAATTTCGGTTTCTGTTTCTTTTTGTCGTTCTCGTCTTCGTCAGGAACATAGTATTCAGGTTTCTGTTGCTTATACAGCTTGTAGTAGCCCAGCTTATTTTGATAGCGATCGAGTAAACTTTCTGGCTTGCTAATTGAGTAATCCGTATAGTAGTCTTCCTTCATTTTGTCTCTCGAGTCTTTATAGCTTGAGCGTGATTCTTTAGGAAATTCATCGCCTTCTTCCTGGTACTGTTGAAAAGGAGTATGTTCAATGTTATACTCGACGTGATCGGGCGGAACTCCGTAGCTTTCGGGATCAAAGATGTCTTTTTCTGCAGCTTCTAAGGCCTCCTTACTGTAGGCAGGAAAACCGACGGCGGCATTTTTATACGCCTTCTCAAAATCTTCTTCATTGTTTTCTTCCCTGTCGAGCACTTCCTCTTTCATTTGTTCTTGGTGCATGTGCCTTTCATCCGGAGCTTCTTCGTGAATTATAATACGTTTTGATTTCTCATGGACATGAGTTGGCGGCGCGCTATGCGATTCAGAATGTGGAGGCGCATAATGGTGATGAGATTGTTGAGGTTGTGAATGATGTGAATGTTTCTGCGGAGACGAGTGATGATGCCGATGCTGTGCGTGGGACTGCTCGTCTCTCTGGGGAGACTGCTCATGTTCCTCTGACTTTTCATGTCCCTGTGATTTCCCGTGATGCACATGCTGACTGGGGTCGACCTTTATTTGAGCATTGGCGAGCAGACGTATATCTTCTTCGTATTCTTTGGTTATGGGCTCATAATCATAATGTATTGGTTGTTGAGTCGGGGCGGAATAATATTTTGTTGGGTCAGCATGCAATGACTCGTCGTGATGTCCGTGACTGGGCCCATGATGGTGACCTTGCTCTTTATGAGATGGTGCGTGATGACCATGGCTAGGCCCGTGATGATGACCTTGCTCTCTCTGGGTTGGAGCGTGGTGTCCGTGACTGGGTCCGTGATGGTGACCTTGTTCATTATGGGCAGATTCGTGATGGTCTTCAGAAGATTTAGGATGCTCTTTATAATTGTGATGATATCCTGGATCGCCGTCTTCTGAATCATGGGAATGTTTATGATTTTCAGAGTCAATGTGGGGCTCGCTGTTGTGCACATGTTCATCTCTATGCTGCTCCTCCGGTTTAAAGTTATATACGAGGTGTTGTGGACCTTTCCCATTGCCATGATAATGAACTTCCTTTACCTGGACTGGCTCCTTTGACGAGCGCGTGAAACTGTAAGTAACAGGGTCCTTTTCTGATTTAGATCCATAACTATAATGCACGGGTTCCGACTGAGTCTCCTTATTGTAGCTTATTGTTTTTTCTTTAATCGTTTCTTTATGGCCAGGCATATTAATTTCATACACAATTTCTGGAACATCATCGAGAGTCTCGTGGTGCGGTCCGTTAGTCTTCTTAGGAGCATCATTTTTCTTCGCATGCTTATTTGAATGTGTTGGTTTCTTCTCTTTTTTTTTATGTGTGTGCTTCTGTGGTTTCTCACTTATATGTCCACTGTCATATGACATTGTCTTTTGAACGACAAACTCCTTTTGGTAATTTTTGACGCCGTCTATGTCAGCTTGTGGCAATTTCTGGTATGTCGCCTGATTAATTCTAGGCAAGAAATGTTGCACTTGAGGCACGAGAGGGTTGGCAAACGTCAGAGGTTCAAGAAGAGTTAAATCTAATAGAGGGAGAGGTTCACTTTTCACTTTCACCACAGATGTCTTTCCATTGATATCGTTTACGTAAGTGATAGTCGTCTGTTTGGCAGGAGCTGATTGTAATTGAGCTTTATCGTTGTGTGTTCCATGAGTATTTCCTCCTTGGTGTCTTGGGGTCTCTTCTACTCGTTCATAAGAATGTTCTAAATGAACGATTTGGGGCGCTTCTTGTAACCTTTGATAGTTATTTGCTTCGCCGTGAGTTTCGTGAGGTTTTTCTTGTTGACGATGAGAATTCGGCCCGTCATGCGCCGCGTGGGCATGTTCTTGCACTCGCTGGAACTTAGATTCACTATGCTCAGAGTTAGGGTTTTCTTGAAGACGTTGGAACTTCACCTCGCCATGAGCTCCGTGAGGTATTTCTTGTATGCGCTGGAACTTCGCTTCACCGTGAGGCACAGGTGATGATTCCTGACCATTTTGGAACTTGGGTTTACCAACAATTATTTGAGGTAACTCTTGCTGCCGTTGGAATTTAGGTTCATTTTTAATATTGCTGTACTGCTCACGTGACTGTGTATTGGAGAATACGGCTTGATTGTTTGTTGATTGTTGTTGGGCTTGTGGAGCTCTAAAACCGAAATTTTGAGCATTTGTAGAGGGTGCCAAACTTTGAACATTCTGCGCATACACTAAGTGTCCGAAACTCGGAAACTGATTGAGAGGAGTCGGGGCTGGACTCTGCAGAGCTGGAACTCTAAAGGGCGCACCGAAGAACACTTGAGGAGCAGACTGCTTGAACTGGAAGTTGGGTGAGGCGGCGACCAGGGGCTGAGCCAAATGTTCTGGCAGTTTCGGTTGAAGCGACACATACTGCTGCGGGAATGCGGCCTTGTATGGAGCTTGCTGAGGAGCTTCAAAGTATCTGTTCCCGTAGGAATCCATCAAGTATGTGTTAACATTTTGGTTCGCTGGCTTCTGCTTTACGGGAGCGACTTGTGAGGCCGCGGTCTTGGGCGCAGCGATGAACTGTGGCAACTGGAACGAGTAGGACGCGTAGGGCGCCGCGCTGGCGTACACTCCTAGAGGCACGTTGCGGTACAGGCGCGGGGCACTCGCGGCACTCTCATTATCTTTGACTGCTGCACTTTGTGTGGCAGAGCCTTTATCACCAAGGGCTTGACATATCGTCAGCCAGCACAGGACCGCTAATACTGCCTGCGAACAAACAGAAACACAAAATTGTTAATGATGGAACTAAGTTAAATCGTCAGACTGATTGATGTGCAATTAATTAGTTAGAATCAATTTACCTTTCTCCCCATGTTGGTGGACGTCGTATCGAGACGGCGGGAGAGGCACTGCGGCGGCGCGGCTCCCTCCGCACGCTTATATCGCAACGTGCGCAAGCGCAACCGACAACAGACACTCGTCTTTTTGCTAATGCCACTCTATTTTACTCCGTTTTAGGTACAGCCACCCGTTATATCACTTTAACATTCAATAGTGCCAAATAAAATAACCCGAATTGTTATTATTCGTTTACATTTAATTGGAAATGGCAAATAAAGTATTTCCTGTGTCCGGATACGTAACATAATTATAAACTAATGTTACACGACCATCAACAATAGATTTGGGAGTCGCCTTGTTACGTCAGCGGCGAGTGGGTGTTAGATTTTTTTGTAATAGCTCCCGTTCAGTTGCTGAGTGATAGTTTCGAACATGAAGCAGCCATAGCACAGAATTCGCAACAGATTAAGGGCGCCGGCACAGACTAATTGTCACGCTCGAAACAGGTGTTAATTCGGTGCAACAACAGCGCAACGGAATGTCACAACGGATCAAGGATAGATATCAAGCAAGTAATCGAAATGGGAAATTGTTTTCGGTTATTAATGCGATCGATAGTCTGCGATTTGGCTGAGAGGTAGCGATGAAACGAGAAAACGATGGACGAATTGTGTGAAATAATTTACTTAGGGCAAAAATAAATGGAGATAAAACGCCAAGAAATGTATAGAAGACTAGTTTGTGCCAGCGGCTACGTCCCTTGTGAAAGTCGAAAATGTTCCCAAGAGAACATGCTCGAGAATCACGGTTAAAAAGTTCCTATTATATGTTCTAATTCCAGTAGAGGATAATTAAATATGGTCTACCCGTGCATCAAATAATTCAATGATTCATTAGATTTCTGTCTTACTAGCTGGTTGCCACTAAGTCACTAATTAATAATTCATCCAAATCTAAGGATTTAAATTAAGCTATTAAGACGTGAAGCAGAGGAGGTTACAAAAAGGCAAACAGTCAGATAAAGATTTTTTTTTATCTATACCTACTAATAATATAAAGCAGAAGTTTGTTTGTTTGATTGAACGCGCTAATCTCAGGAACTACTGGTGCGATTAGTTCTTTCAGTGTCAGATGGCCCATTTATCGAGGAAGGCTATAGTAAGGCTAAGGTACTTAGGCTATTATCATCAGGCTACGCGGACGAAGTCGCGGGCAGAAACTAGTTTATAATATATATATATATATAATAGTTTATAATAGGTAATAACAGTATGGAAATGCTGCGCAGAACTAAAATAAACTGTGATTAGGATAAGAGGGAAACTTGTCCATTTCCCGGCTTATTTGCAAGTCTAATGTGACACACGGTATTTACTTTCCGAACTCACTATGGCTTTCTTCGGGGCCCGGTCACGGTCATCGCGTAGGGAACCTAGGCACTGGAAACCCAGTGAAAGTCCACGTATCAGCGGAGCCGATCATCGGTCATGCGTGAGCTTATATCGGATTCACGGTCAACCGATACGGGATATCGAGCGGTAAAGTCACTCAGTTCATTGATTTGGATATAGGTAGCTAGGTACGTACCTAATTGGTCATTGCCAGAGAGAGGGACGCTGCTCATATACATTTGTGAAATTGACTGTGAATATTGTATAAAAAAAAGATGGCGGCACAAATTTTAGATTCCCGCCACGAGCCAATAACTCCCTACGCATAGACTAAGTACCTATTAGTGTTTTACCAGGGAGCTAATTCTACAGATTTTTAAAAAAACTTTCGCATACACATATCAATTGCAAACTGTCAAAAAGCCTTAATTTTCATAAATTTTTGACAGTTTGTGATTGAGATGCGAATGTGAAAATTAGTAGAATTGGCACACTGGTGAGTTAGCTTCAGTACAAGAGAGCGCCTTCTATTTTCAATCTATTTTGAACTCTTTTTTGTATGTTTTCTTCTTTTGATGGGAAATAGAAGCGAATTTGCGAAACATCGTGAAGAAAATGACTTCACGTCGGGGGAATCACATCACAACCCTCAGTGATGAGAATACGACGCGAGGAGGAGAAATCCATACCTATATTTATAAAGGAAAACTGACTGACTGACATATCTACGCACAGCCGATGGTAAGAGTTCTTTCATTTTTGTGACATTTTATGACTAAGTACCTACTTATTTATTTTACTGACATTTTTTATTTATTTATGTAAAATTATTATTTTTAAATAAATCATCTGCCTAGCCTTTTCCCAATTATATTGGGGTCGGCTTCCAGTCAAACCGGATTCAGCTGAATACCAGTATTTTACATAGAGCGGCTGCCTACCAGACCTCCACAACCCATTGATTGGATAACACGCTACTTCATAACAAGACTGGAGTCAGATTTTACTAGGTTCTGACAATCCGTAACGACTGCCAAAGATCTACAAATGACAGCCGGGACCAACGGCTTAACGTGCTTTCCGAGGCAAATGAAATGAAATGAAACAATTTATTTGCTATGAATGTAGGTACAAAAATATGGTATGGAGGAAACTCGTACAATATCTTTTTTTTACGACATAATTATGTTAACAAAACATAAAAATATTTGAATTTCGCGGGCTACCCTAGTGTTCATGGTAAAGGTACTAGGAACATACATTTTGCAGAAGGCTTCTGATGTATGTGAGCATGCTATGAGGCGATATCTTGAAATTCAACCTTGAACGGGTGAAAATAGGGTTTTTTTGTGCTAAATCTGCGCAGAGGTCGCGGGCGTAGTGCTAGTATGTCCATCAAATTTGTTTCTCTGGACAAAATAACATGCTGTTAGCGCTACCAACGCAAAACTACTCCGCTCAGAGTAGGTGGAGTCATTTGATTAAGTATTTTCCATTCATGAAAAGCATATTATATATATAGTTGGGGCATATTTGGGGGCCGAGTCACCCGCGTCCGTAGGAGAATACCCTTCAGCGAATCCCTACACATGGTCCCCGGGTGGTGCTAAACAGGTGACACTAACCGCCTCCGTGGTCTAGTAGTTATACCACCTGATTCAGACCCAGAGGTCCCGGGTTCGATTCCCAGCGGAGGCATATTTTTTGCTCGGTTTGGTTGGTGGTAGGACTTGTTCTAAGTCCGCCTGGCAAGCTACCACCATCATGTCTAAGTCTGTCGCCATAACAACAATATTAACAGCATTGTTGTGTTCCGGCAGTTAGAAGTATGATAGCCAGTTCCTCTGTATAAGAGGATTCCGGGTGAAACTCGCTTCCATCTTCGGCCTAATCATCACTTTCCATCAGGTGAGATTTGGGCCAAGAGTTTCCCCGTTTTGTATAAAAAAAAAAAAATATATTAATATTTAGTGATGTTCTGTGAACCGAGGATTCACTGTAAATTCTTTCGGGTTACCTAGCTAGCTAGCCAGCCAGAAACCATTCAACCACTCAGTCATTACTTAAATACATATCTAAACTATTTGTAGAAAGGACTTTCGTTACCCACAATCCCCTGCGATACGTGAAGACATTCCATTAGCTAACATTACAGCATCGGCAAATGCAACGGTTACGAAGTGAGACCGCAAATTGTAGGTAGGTTAGCTAAAACAAGCCGCAAACTTTTCATATTCTTGTTTGCGTACGTTCCTGGATTTGTTAATTCAGTAGGTAAGTAATAATTTCTGCCTGGTTATAATTATACAAGGTTATAATTAAACATCATTATCAACTTTCGTTCTGTGAATTTTAAAAATTCATCTTAGTTCATTATGTTTTCATGCAACAATAAAAAATATTTATATTGAACGCTCTAAATGTTACGAAGTCTATGCGAAGCAAAAGAAAAAGAAAGAGCTTTATGATGTTAGTAACATAGTCCTGAGAGGTTGTTGGTGTTTTACAAATTAAAAAAGCAAACCGTTTCACATTGTAGAATTTCGAACTTCATTTCAATCTAATTAAAGTTTTTAATTAGTTTTTTTAGTTTTTAATTCATTACAATGATGTGATAAATAACTGCCGTGCTATTCTATAAAAAACTCACCGTGAAAACTTAGATGAAGTGTACCTAGGTACCTACCTTCTGTCATTCCTCCTAGAGCTAGCAGGGGTTGAAAACTCACTTCCAGTGTCATTTTTAATATCTACAATTTCGTGTCATTAGGTAAGTTGGAATAATCTCGCGATAGGTTGTCATTGTTTGGAAAGAATTTCGTGTTATGGACCTTTTTGTTTATTATTTACTAGCTGACCCGTGCACGGGCGATATTTTTTGTAGTTAATATAATAATATATATAGCCTATGACGCTCACAAATAACGTGGCTTTCTATTGGTAAAAGAATTTTCAAAATCGGTTCAGTAGATTCAGAGATTACCCCCTACAATCTCACAAACTTTATCTCTTCACAATATTATTAGTATAGATTTATTAGGTCGATCCGGCTCGAAGCACCATGCACAGACGCAAGCGCATCAAGCCACAACAAATGACTTAAGCGAACGTAAACGACGTTAACACGCGATCAAGTACGTTATAGTACCTAGACGCCAGCACATCAAGCCACATCAATCTGTCACAGATTTTAAACTTAATCATTAAAGTTATAAGGTTCAAGGTTGATTGAGAAAATTTGACAGTTTTGGGTATCTTGTTGTGGTGGTGACTGTACATTACTGCAACTGCCAGCAAAAGAAGCATTGATGGACGACGTGTAAATGTGGGCCGAGGTGTAGCCGAGGCACGCATTATGTCCATCAATGCCGTATGTGGCCAAGGCTATATGGTACTTTTCTCAAAAATGCGCGGAAATTAAAATACAATTACTTTTCAAAATCAATGTCGAACAACCAATAACTATAATTCCCGCGTAAAGTGTTCATTTTTTATTTCAATAAACAGCTTTCTATTTGCAAGCCAGTTCGAAATTTAAATAATACCTTTGATAATAACTTATCAAAGGTTTTATTTAAATTTCGAACTGGCTCCTATGTTTCGGAATATAAGATCGTTCATTCGTTCCATTTTGAAATTACACGAAATATATGAGTTTAGTATGTAATGTATTGGGCCGCAAAACACGATAGATATGGATTTTCATACTATTTTTGCCGGCCGCTGCTCGGCCAGTACCTACAGCAATTTCGTTTTAGCTCGATGAAGGTTATCAATATAATGCTCACATTTCCAAGCATGTTTGAGAAAAAAAAAACTGTTTTTACAAAAAAAAAAATACAACCGACTTCCAAAAAACAAAACACAACAAATTATAAAATAACTTTAATTTCGGAAGTCGGTGTTCTTGATTGTTTTTTATATTTTTCACTTTTTAGTTGCTCAAATGGGCTTACCCCTTCACAGCGTTCTGGCGTGATGATATTATGTTATGAACTGATGTAAACAAAAATGATAGACATGAGATTTCAGCAATTCCGGTCCATTTGCTATCATTTACTGAGGAGTTCTGTTACCTATCTCCGAAGTTCTTCATCAGATCTTCACCAAATTGAAATGGGACCACTCTGAGACCAAATCGCTTCATTGCCTTCACTTCGTGTGCCTATAAAATTTGAAGAGTTCCCTCTATTTCTCCAGGATCCCATCATCAGAACCTGACTTGGTGAGTTGGTGATCATGAGACCACCTGGCAAGCATTTTCTTTCAAACAAAAAAAGGTTTCGACGAATTGAGAACCTTCTTCTTTTTGAAGTCGGTTAAAAATACTTGCACCAAGCCCTCTGATAGTGCAATACCAAAGATGTAATTAAAAAAGTTAAAACATTAATTTAATAGTTTAATTATTTTCATATTTACATAGAAATCATATTTAGGAAGTTAAAGTATTAATTCTAAAGCAAATTATATCTTAGGTATAAAAATTAAATTATTAGGTACTCTTACAAAAACTGATGTATCTGGGATCATTGTCCCGTAAAGTTATGTACTTAAAAATGTGATATAAATATATAATAAGGGCGTACTGTGTGTTGTCCAACTAAGAGGAGTGTATAAATTGTGAATTGTGAATGAAAAGACATTACTTAAGTGACTTCAGAGAATATTGTAAAAGACTAAAACATTCTGCCGCATTACACGTTTCTACATTAGGGTGAGGCCACATGAACGTATTTTGTGAATTTCCTAAAATGTCGGCGGAATTCAGTTTCATACTAAAGTCTAACTCATTTTGCGTCGCCGTGTGGTACAAACAGGACTATAATACGAAATCGAATGCAACGTAAATTCTGACGACTCATTTTACGCGACCCATAACCCACAAAATTACGCTCGTCTGGCCTCACCTTAACTCGTGAAGCTGCTTTCAGACTACGCTATAATATATAGATAGAGTATATAGCTCATAGCACAACAATATTGAGCACCATTTTTTTTTTTTTTTTTTTTAGGATGGTAAATCATCAAATGACTCCTCCCGCTCTGGGTAAAGCAGGAGGGAGTGTCAGACTCCTACTGACTAAAACCCATCCGTGTTCCTTCTAATGCCCTTTGCGTTCCAGGGCCGCGGTGACTCGTTCGAACAAATTCCACCAATATTGCGCACCATACATTTTCAATAATATGTACAGTTTAATGTGAACGTGTCCATAACAATGTATGGTGCGCGATATTGTTGTGCTATAAGCTTTATATACCTACAATTATAGCGTAGTCTGAAAGCAGCTTTAGCCAAGACGACACTTCATAAGAAATAGCCTCTGTACCTAATGTAGAAGATCATACATTGTCTGAAGCGCACAAAAACATGACTTTTTTGTCACTTCTCAGTCACACACGGCAAAATTATTTATTAGGTACTATAATTCTAAGTAGACTGGAGAGATGTAGACAGTACAAAAACCTTTAATATTAATAATAGATGTCAAGTGGTCTTAGCACCTCTGTATTATACTTAGTAGATACTTATGTCAAAAAAAAACAATAAAAATTGGCAAGATACCAAGTTTAGGTTTTTATAGATTCTTTACAATTTTATATTTTAACTAGCTGACCCGTGCAACGTCGTCTGCGTAACATTTTTCATTACTGCTCCGCTTCTATTGGTCTTAGCGTGATGATATATCACATATAGATATATATAGCCTATAGCCTTCCTCGATAAATGGGCTATCTAACACTGAAAGAATTTTTCAAATCGGACCAGTAGTTCCTGAGATTAGCGCGTTCAACCAAACAAACAAACTCTTCTGCTTTATAATATTAGTATAGATTTTGACGTCTGGGTTTTTTTTTAATTTAGGTATTTAGTAGTTCACGTTTTCTATTAGCGTTTTAAATAATACTTGGCTTGTAGCAGTAATATCAAATCAAGGGATTCAACGATATATTAAAATAGTATTTTACAGTCCAGTTTTTATTTGATACTAGCTGACCCCGGCGAACTTCGTTCCGCCTAACAGTCGCTTCTTTAATTTTTTAGTTTTTTTTTTCTAAAATAAACGTAGCCTAAGTTACTCCTTATTACATCAGCTACCTGCCAATAAAAGTCCCGTCAAAATCGGTCCAGACATTTCAGAGATTTCAAAAAAACAGACAGGCAAAAATTGTAAAAAATGTTATTTTGAATGTACCATATAAATATTTATATACATGTAGTAAAAAACGGTTATTTCAATATTACAAACAGGCACTCCAATTTTTATATGTATGTATAGATTGCAATGAATTAACTTAATGTCACAAGTTATTTACTTACTAGATAATCTATGACTTTTAGGTTTCAAAAAAATCGTATGTTGCCTTCAAAAAAACAGGTAGCAGCTTTGAAAATCATATTTTTAGTTCAATTGAATGCAGAATTCGGGATAATTATTAATAACAAACTCTGTGTCCATACGTGACAGTTTAAATTCCATTGCAACCTACTTTTAGAATCTATTTAAAAATGGTCATTAAAAAATCAATTTGAAATACACAAACCTAAAGTCGATAATTGTATTGGGGGCGACAGATTGAAATTATCTCGAATATTAATTCAAGTATAACCATCTATTAAATCGTCAGGCAGTATAAGAGAACGGGTATTTTATTAGAACATAATGCCTGATTGCGTTGATACAAACATACTACGAGTAAACAATGCCCTTCGAATTTGGGTAAAAATAATAATTATGTCAATTAGCAAATAAAGTTAAACAAACATGAATATTATGCTCGTTCATTTATGACGGTCCAATAAAAGTTTCTGGAGCAATACGGAGAAAAACTAGCATAAAACAAAATAAATGCCGAAAATAACGAAGATACGATACATTGAATAGATCACATTTGACTGGTTCTACAACTCCTACTAAATCTTGATATAAAAAGTTTATCAATTCACAGAATCAAACCTTCATTCCTGACGCATATGACCCCGATGCACTGCAGAAGGCTAGCATCCTCTCAAATGGAGGGAGAACATAAGGCACTTGTGTCACCGCTGGCGAGGAAGCGATTAGCTTTCGACTATTGCTCACTGAGGAAAGGGATAAAAGATATAGATAGATCTTGTGTGAGTAAAAGAGACATATACTTTCAAAGTTGACAGCTGGCTGTTCACACTGCTGGTGTGCGGCTCTTACCAATAGTTGATCGCAGCGACAAGAGATATCAAAGATTGTACTCGCTCGGCGACACTCGCTCGGCGATGCTCACTTGGCAGTCAACTCACCAATGAGCGGTAATTTCTACCTATAGTGCGGGCCGGAGTTAGTATTGCGAGTAAAAAAACCCGTAGCACAAAAGCAATCGCTTAAAGCCAAGCTTCAAAACTAACAAAACTTTTCACTCGCTACTCTCTGCTCGCCCACTCGTTTCGAGTTAAGGTTTAAGAACAACTTTATTTCTCAAAAGAATTATACATAATTGACTTACTGAAAGACTACATCTAAAACTAAGATTAATCATTAGATCGCACAGATGTACGTATATAAAATAACAAAGCAATACAACCACAGAAATGTGGGTAAACAGATAATAAACTCGATCAGTTAACTTAAGCTTTACTCGCTAGTCGCTGATTGCCGGCGGTGCGACAAGTGCCTTACTAGTCATAGTCGCATGCACATCAACACATTCTGCAGTGAGCAAACCACTGGAAGACGAGTAACGTGGATGCAACACAAAATGGCCGAAAACTGCAAAAGCAGACAACCAAAGCTGCTTCACGCACCTTGAGTTTCATTACCTACACAAATCAAATGTCAAAAACAAATTAGCAGCACAGGCTGACTTCACACAAATATAAAATAAGTCACACGTAAAACTAACAACTGTCTGTACAATGTTCTTTCAACAATCGCTCTTGTAAAAACACCCAGTATTCCTGAGTTCACTTTGCACTGCCTATTCTCAGAAATAAGAATCCATAGTGGTTTATGATTCTATGACACCAGATTTCCGCTGTTAAATTATTGCTGGAAATAATACCAGCAAAGGAGGCTGGCCGCACGCGGGCCACCGTCCACAACCACAAAACGCCGCCACCGAAGTATTTCCTGTAGTTTTAATACATTCTATATAGACTTGCCACACACAGTTGACGTCGGTGGTCGCCACACGCTACAGATCGTCGTTGCTCACTTTTTCGCTGGCAACTAAACACCGACCCAAAACGCTGGCACCAATTCAATTCAATCCAATAACGCCGGTATTTTCGGCTTCTGCGACGACGTTTTCTTACCAGCAGCAGTGTAATTAAACTTATGTCGGAGTCCATTATGATTGTGTAAACAATGAGTGAAAGGAAGTAGCGACAACAGACTGCAACTGTCTACCACCGACCACAAGTTGCTGTCGCGCCCTTCAGCTGTCTTTGTAGCTGCTTCTAGCTTCAGGTGGCGGCATTTGTGACTGTCGCGAGTGGCCCGTGTACAGCCAGCTTTACACTGGCAGCGGTCACAAAATTTAACGTTATCAGTAAATCACATACCACAGAACTGTCTTGTGACATCACACTCCTAACCTGTTGAAAACGTTCCTAGTGATGGTCAGATTGTTCGTGTTCTTGTCTCCTAGCCTAGCCTTCACTCCATTGTTAACCATCTCGGGCATAGACAACCTTCTTTCCGGTTTGTTGAACACCGGCGTGAACTTCTGAACTGTCTTCTGCACAGGTTTGATCACCGTTTTTGGTGTTGGAACCTTTTGATTGGTCCGAACCGCTTCTATTTCTTTGTACTGGACGTGACTTGAGAACTTCACAGACTTTGGGACTGCCAATTTTGTTTTAACACTGACTGGTGTCTCATCAGCTCTCATTGTTCCAACAGCTATCTTCCTGCCACTATTTTTAGATGTGGTGACTGTGAATACTTTTTTAGAGATGTCAGGCATGCTCTTGAGGATTCCTTCGTACTTCAGAGCATCTTTGTCCATTGGAATGGACTGGTCATCTTCCTGGAGTTCGGACTTGGAACCGAGGCGCGCGTAGATCGGTTTGACTGAGGTCTTGGTTGAGGCTGCCGAGACCTTCACAGGTTCTGAGTTGCCTAGCCTGGCAAACACTGTTTTGGATGGACCTGGAAATAAGAATATAAATCATAAACAAAGATATCAGCAGCCGGTTTTTTTATTAGCTAGGGATGACTAAAGCTCACTTGGCTAAATAAGTGACATAAATGTATACAATACCTAATTCTTTGACGGCTGGCTTCTGCTGTGATGCCGCGAAGCGTATGAGACGCGACTTCTTCATGCTGATCTCATCACTGTTAGACAATAAAACAAAAAATTAACAGTTAACAATATGACGACATTGTATGTTTTGACAGTTAACAGGCCCAGTAGGTGCCCACGTTTAATCCTTCGATGGGGGCATTGTTTAAGTCATCTAGGCTGCAGGTGTATGAACATTTAGGAGACTCCAGCAAGTGGGACACAGTCTGAACCGCACCACACTGGTTATTTGATGGATCAAAAATTTCCAATTTCACCAGCTTATACCGCGTGTATCTGACATCGACGCACAAACGATTTCCATGGGTCCAGGGCATGATTCTGGACACCCCAGTGTTGGAATTTTTCGTCGGTTCTTTTCTCATTTTTTCATTTTTTTCAAGAGTACCACAACTAGGTATCAGCTCAGCTGAGCTGATATCGATTTGTGGTTTTATTCAGATTGCTCTTTTTAGTGAAAGTAGTTAATTAATTAGTTTTTTATTAAAAATCTGATTGGGTTAGGTCAGAATAACGATTATGAGCAGTCTAAAGTAAAATAAACCCTTAAAAAAAATTAAAAAATGAGAAAAAAGCTGACGAAAAATTTTAAGTCTAGGGTGTCCAGAATCATGCCCTGGACCCATGGAAATCGTATATGCGTCGATGTCAGATACACGCGGTATATGCGGCTGGCTACTTGTGTACGCAATCGATTGAGAGCTTTCCATATAGGCTACTGCTACGCCTTTCTGAATAAATACTTTCTTTTTTCTTCTTCGGTTATGGAAATTATTTGTTACACAAGACCTCATAAGCAGTCCTCGAATATTCTCAGTCCCCACATGGATTGCCACCAAGCGGCTATCGTAAATAAGCAACCCTCAAATAGGTTGTCAATTTTTAGGTGTAAATTACAATAACTTAAAATTGTAGCCTAGTGGGAGTCAAATATTATCTTCTCTATAATATAAAAATGAATCGCTAAATGTGTTGGTAAGCGCATAACTCAACAACGCCTGGACCAATTTGGCCATTTCTTTTTTTAGAATATTCCTTGAAGTACGAGGATGGTTTTTACGGAGAGAAAAAATATTAAAATTGCCTGAAAAAGACTAAAAACAACACTTTTCTATGCTCCCATACAAAAGATTCGTAATAATACTTAAAAGTCAATTTGAACTTTAATACCATTCCATAAAGTTTAAGTGTTAGTGGAGAGGTTTCGGGAAGGCAAAACAATTGATTGACGTTAGTATCGCATAAATATTGACATTAGTCAAATACAAAATTTTATGAGTAAGAGTAAGAGAGTAGCGGGGTAGGTAGGTAGGTAGACAGGTAGCCAGTTGACGGGAGCGAAGCCGCGGGGTACAGCTAGTTTTTAATAAAAAAAAATCAAGGGATGATGAAGCAACCGCGAGATACCTGCCAGAACGGTACTTTCTTAATATTGACAGATATAAAATATAATTTTTAAAAATCTAGCTTTACGGGAAACTGGTTAGTCGGATGGTTCAGTAGTTTTCCCATACCTATCTGAAGTTTTATAGTGGTACAAATAAATAAACTTACGCAGTTTCAAGGGACTTCCTCTTGAGTTGAGACGTGGGGCTTGTAGACTCCACTTGTGGGTTGCGCGTGTAGTGCTCCAATATACGACTGGCGGCTGTGCAACAAAGACAGAAGATTACAGTGAATGAAAACTCAAACTGTGAAAGTAGGTAACTTAAATTTAATATTATCAAAATATTTAAAACACTGCCTGAAACCAAGTCCAATAGACATTCAAACTAAGAGCGCTTGGCAGGGCCGCCGTAAGCGGGCGTGCAAGGCGTGCACCGCACGCGGGCGGCACGTCCAAGGGGGCGACAAATCGAGCTCACGAAGAGACTCATCACGTACCTAATATTCAAAGTCATTGTCATAATAGCCACCCCACCTATTACTACTACTTTGGACAGTTGTACACGTCAATGACTAAACCCGCTACGAATCTAGCTATCGACCCAAAGGCTAGATTGACCGGGCATTATAACAAGGCCATCCCGGACGTCAGCCTGTATGAGATTAGGATGGCTCTAAAGCAGATTAAAAACAATAAGGCGTCGGGTTAGGACGTAATCACGGCCGAACTCTTAAAGGCGAGTGCAAAACCTGTCCTTAAGGCCCTTCAGGAACAGTTAAATTCCGTCATACTCGAGAGGAAAACGCCACAGGCATGGAGCAGAGGTGTAGCTATACTCTTCTTTGAGAAGGGCGACAATGTCGTTCTTAAGAATTACAGGCCCATCTCACTTCTGAGCCGTGTCTACAAGCTGTTTTCCAGAGTCATCATGAACCTTCTCGTACACAGGTTTGACGACTTCCAGCCTCTCGAACAAGCCGGATTCCGAAAAGGTTTCAGCACCATAGACCACATACTCTTACACACTAAAACACATTTGTGATCCTCCAAATCTGTTTTGCTATCCAGGGTCGCGCGTAACTCTTTCGAACAATTACTGTATCCTGGCATACGCTGCGGCAGGTTATACAGAAGACCGTAGAGCATATTCTGCCCTTCTGCTTAGCGTTGTGGACTACGAGAAAACCTTCGATTCTATCGAGACTTGGGCCGTGCTGCACTCTCCAACGGTGTCAGATTGACTATCGGTACATCGAGGTGTTTTTTTAAGTTTTGTAAAAAGCGCCACCATGTCAGTCCGACAGGAAGGATTCATTTCTCCGAAACTGTTCACGGCCGCAGTGGAGGCTGTCTTCTAGGTTTTGGACTGGAGAAGGCGAGTAGCTACATCACCCACCTTCGATTTGCCGACGATATAGTCGTCATGGCTGAGACTACGGAGGGCCTCGGTACATTACTCGATGACCTCAATAGAGGTTCCGAAAGAGTGGGTCTAAAAATGAACACAACGACAAAACCAAGATCATGGTAAATACCCGTGTAGCACCCACTCCTATCAAGATCGGAGGCTATACACTAAGAGTTGTAGATGATACATCTACCTGGGACAAACGGTCCAGTTAGGTAGAGCTAACTTCAAAAAAGAGGTCAACGGTCATATTCGACTCGGCTGGGCAGTGTTCGGGAAGTTGCTCGTCCCACATACGACGATAGTGCAAAATAAAAAGAGAAGGAAGGGAGAAGTTTCATTCCAAAGTCCTGGAATGAAACTGAAACGTGGTCGCTCACAATGGGCCTCATTAGAAGCCTCAAAGTCACTGGAGCCTCAAAGGGCAATGGTGAGGGAAATGCTTGGAGTTTGAGTTGAGTACATTTTGTGGCCTACCTACTACCCAAATGTCCTTACTTTGGTATTGTTCGTTGGATCATCGAGCTCCTCAAAGTTCTGAGTTGAGCTGCATGATGATTGATAAATTCTTGCACTGTCTGGACAGGTCCACTCAAACCTGGGTGGTACTTTCCTCAAAAGGCCACCACAGACGTGAACCTACTTGGTTTTCATATATTATTCACGATTGTATGGACTTTAAAAGAGACTATGAACTCTGCGTTTGTTTCGGTGTTTCCTCTCAGGGTAGTCAGCTAGGAAACATCGGCCTCATCTAGAATAATATGACCAAAAATATTTTGACGTGTAAAAGAGTTCACACACATATAACCTTTTTGAAAAATAAATATAATTTATGATTTAGTTTCCTTGCGTGATCGAATCAGGATTGTTGATATCCGCAAGAGAACCAAGGTTACCGCCATAGCCCGAAGGATCGCCAAACTAAAGTGGCAGTGGGCAGAACAGATGGTCGATGGGGCCGAAAAGTTCTAGTGGCGACCGTGTGCTGGAAGACGTAACGTTGGAACTGGAAAGCCTCCCACCAGGTGGACCGATGACCTGGTGAAGGTCGCGGGTAGGCGATAGTGCGAGACACACAGGACCGTTTGTTGTGGCGACAGGGGAGACTTGGGGGAGGCCTTAGAATAATAACGCAGGGGAGGCCTATGTCCAGCAGTGAACGTCTTTCGGTTGATATGATGATGATGAGTGAAAAAAAACCATTAAATATCCTATCATTTAACGACTTCCCAAAAAAGAGGAGGTTCTCAATTCGGTTGTATGTTTTTTTTATTATGTTTGTTACCTCATAACTCCGACAGTTATGAAACGAATTCAAAAATTCTTGTTTTATCATAAAGGATGTGCTTGCAGATTGGTCCCATTTAAATTTTATCAAAATCGGTTACGAATTTTGGATTTTAAATCGAAATAGCTGGAATTCGTTTACTTTGATGATGATTTTATGTTATAAAGTAATCGAAATTGCGTATTTTGATTTTCTGCGATTTTGCAGTGGTGTTGTTAGGTGTGGGGTACCACTAAAAAGTGAAAAATAAAAAATACAACCGACTTTGAAATAAAAAAAAACACTACAAAGTAAATAATAACTTTAATTTCGGAAGTCAGTGTCAAAATACGAAACTTTTGAAATTAAAATTATTATTTACTTTGTAGCGTTTTTTTTTTCGAAGTCGGTTGTATTTTTTGTAAAAAGTTTTTTAAAACAAAACTCAGCATTATGATGTAGTCGTAGGGCGGCATAATCGGATAGGTAGGTATTGCACGCGGGCGGTCAAACAGCTAGCGAACGGGCCTGGCGCTAGGAAACATCTATAGGAACGTCTGCGTAGTTTTCAGGGTAGGATGACTTACGAGACGATGGCTGCGACACGGTGGTGCGGCCAGTGACGGCGGCGACCGGCACCTTCGCGGTGACAGGCGCCGCCGAGCTGAGCACCCGGTCGCGAGCTGTGCTCTCGTGCACTAGCTTGGCATGCCTGTAATCAATGTTGAAGTGTTCTGCATTTATCTCTTTTTGCATTTGGAAATGATTCGTCATTTCGCCTGAAAGACCACGCATCCTCGCACAACTCTGGAGGAAATGCAGCCTAAGTGCGGAAACCGGAGTCCCAACTCTGATAAATCCTGAAAAACAAAGACTTTTACAGCAGACATGGTTAAAGGCGAAAAAAATCACAAGCATTTTAACTTAATAGGTATACTAATCAAGTATATTTTGAAGTGCTATATTACTGGCGTCATTCACATCAAATGTGCATCAACTTTGCTGCTGCAACTGATTTTGTTATTGCCATATGGTTGCCAGCTGCCATTTTCTGTATTAACGAAATGGCACTATGTGATGATAGATAATTAGAATGCCTTATTGTACATCAAACATAGTTGCACAACTGTTTATTACCAATATGAAAGTAGAAATAACAACTGAGCAAATAGATCATACAATGTTCACTTTGAAGACGTAATTTTGTTTGAAGACTTAACTTTGTTTACAAAAGTTTTAACTGTAACTCTTCATAAAGGTACAAGTTTGTAGCCAAGTGCAGGCAGCAACGTAAGTACACATAATCCTCACCTCAATATGGCAATAACATCTCCCATCCTTGAGATTCCCATATCCCGCAAGTATTCCTTATTAAGATCCAGAAGCATGTCATTCTGTATGCGGTTCTCAGTAAATGTGAGCGCATAGGTTGCGGACACGTCAGACGGTATGCCTGCTGCTGTGAAGAAACTCACCCACATGCCTAAAATGTAGTAATAAGACATTATGTTGATATTAAAGACATTGTGTATATTAATTTTAGCCTAGCACTTTTGAAAGGCATTTCTTAGAGCAGTGATTTGTTCTAGTAGAAGGATGTTGGAAGGATTTGTTCAAGTAGAAGGGGTAGAAGGATGGAGCACTAGTGCTCCATCCTTCTCTCTTACTAGAACAAATCACTGCTAGTTAGTAATTCCTTCCAATTCATAGTTACTCATTAGCAAAAACTGTGGTAAATAAACCTTTTGCTTTGTTCATGGAATTATGCTGAAAGGGACACATCCTAGTATGATATCAGGTCAATCAAATTCATGGACTGTTGTTCTCTATCTTACATTTAGCTGTTAATAAGAGTCATTAAAATACTTATTTTATCAACAGCACTAAGAGCATTGATATTCAATTAAATAATTACTAACTGCACTCATACACTAGGGGACATAATGAGTACCCATTTTGTCCACTAGTGTACAAGTAAATTCATAGAATTATGGATTAGCAAACACTATACCATCAGACACAAGATACAGACACAACAGGACTAAAAATAAAATATAGATTTTAAGGACCAATCAATGTGTCTTTATTCAACCCAACCATTTGTTTCTACTGAACCAATTTCAGGCACTTTTGAAATGTAGAGGAGCTAATTGGGTTAGTAGAAAGTAGAACCTTTTTGCATTTATAGGCTTACCATACGTCCCGGTTTGACCGGGATTGCCCCGGTTTCATGCATTGGTCCCGGCGTCCCGGCCGGTTTGGTATTTTGTCCCGGTTAAGTTAATACGTGGTGTGTACGACTGTGTTGCAACGTGTCCGTATTATGAAAAACAAACGGTGTGCAGCCGGCGGCACACTGTATCCGCCGCAGCCCGCGTGCTCCTTGTTTCTCTTTCTTTCCTTTCATTGCCAATTTTCCAGTCAGCCGCACGCGCGTAAGTAGGTACTTAATGTGACTTACCAACGTATAGCTTGTTATTTAAAATGCCGAAAAGGAATTGTAAATTCACAAGTGAACTCCAAAAAGACTATCCATTTATAAAAAAAGCTTTATGGTGAGGATAGTAGAGTAAAATTACATGCACCGACTTTTATGAAAAAATTAAAAAGAATAATAATTTCTTGAAAAAAGTTCACTCTAGCGAGAAGTACCTACGAATGGCACAATAAATAAGTACCTTACTCAATATCTATTTTATAAATAATAAAACATTTTTTGGTAGTAGCCTGTGTTTTTTTTTGGCTTATCCTGTCCTGGAGGGCTACTCTCTAAGCCCGACGTCCGTAGTTTCGGGCTTAGTTGCGGGCGTATTCTACTCCGTATTATGTAACCACTAAGTGTGAATGACAACACAATTCGAAAGTTACTGGAAAATCGTGTTGTCATTCATTTTTAGTTCGGGTTCGGGACTAATCGTAAGTTCGTAGGTGATACGGAGTAGAATACGCACGCAACTAAACGCGAAACTACGGACTTCGGGCTTAGAGAGTAGCCCCCCTGCTGTCCCGGTTTAGAGCTTCATGATTATGGTAAGCCTATGCATTTAGTTAGTTTACATTTTAATTAAATAGGTCACTGAACTGTCTATCACATATTATTAATAATAAATTATTTATGATATCAATGTAAAAGTCATCATAATCACGTTTAGTAGGTATCTGAGGATGCACTACAAGAACAGAACTTCATTAATTATTAATGAAGTTCTGTTCCAAGTAGTCTAAATTGAAGTTTTATACACAAATTAATGTAGCAGTAAATAATGGGCTTCATAATTTTTTATCTTTTTGATTGGCTACCGAAAAATGAAAGGATTTTTCTAATAACATGGGTATGTTCAATAATCGCAACAACTTTTTTTACAAATTATATTTCTGCCAAATTACCACGACTTATCATGGAGGTATAACCTTGGAGCATATTTTTGGAATCTACAGACTACAGCTATAGTTACCTGGGATTTTATTTGATTTTATAACACATGAGACTTACCAGTTAAATTTGAATCCATTTTTAGGGAAGCTGAACTCAATACAATAATATCAAATTACTGAATTTCGCGACACACAAACAGGCTAGCTAAACAAAAACCATAGATACCATAGTGTGAAGTATATAAGGCCAGAACTAATTTAACTTATAATAGTTATCTATGGTGGTTACTAGGAAACTGTGTGTTGATTCTGTCTTGTCATATACTTTGATGTTGTCACAAATAGAAAAATACTACGTACTTTTATTTCTTTATTTTCACAATATTTAACAATATAACACATAGACCCAGTATTATATTCGTTGTAATACAAACCACAGAGGTATAAAATTTTCTAGAGATGCTACTTCTTTCATCCTGATCCATACTTAGTTTTGGTAAAACAGACAAAGTAACTGTAAATTGAACTAACCCAGAATAAGTAATATGGCTGTGGCTCGACGACCTTTTTTGCTAGTGTGTCACCACTCACCGTTAAGTTGGTGATAGACGGGCAAGGAATTATGCGGACTTATGGCTCGACGACCTTTTTCTCTACGCGTCTTCTTTAAAAAGTAGGTGACACTCGCGCGAAAAGGTGGTTGAGAGGTAAGTTCGCGTACTTGCTCGCCCGTCTATCACCCACTTTAGTACGTGGACTATGACTAGACGAATAAGTTCGTTGGCGATACAGCAGGTTTGAAATTTTGCTCGTAAGCTACGCTACCTTGGCTCTCACGTCTGTCAACGCCGTGATGGTCGCCCTTTTGTTTTGTAACACGTCGAGTGCTATTTTGTTGCAAAAATTAATGAAGCTGTTCACACGAATTATACGAGCTAGGAACACAAGTGTAACAGGTTCAGGAGTTGGTCAAATATTATGTACAGACGCCAGCACATCAAGCTACAACAATCTGTCAAATTTCTTTGTTAGATTTTTAACTTTACTCCGAAAGAGATTGGGTTCAAATTTGATTAGGAAAATTGGACAGTTTCCACAGTTTCTTATAGCCTGATGTGCTGGCGACTGTACCGTAACAGGGAATGTGCACGCGATTTTTTTATTTATAAAATGAATTACTCCAGTAAACACTCATGAAAATACTATTTTTAATATCTTTGTCAGCGATGAAGTTATAACGCTTCAAAGATTACTTTTAGAACGAAAAGTCCGACATGGAATTTGACGTCACATTCCGTGACGTCTATACATCTGCCATAGAAAACAGCGTTTTCGCGAGAGGGACAGATATATTTGTTTAAAATAATTATATCTCGTTGGTTTTTCGAGCAGTTTTGATTCTATTTCCACTGTTAGTAATATATTTTTAGATAAACTGTTTATAATAAATATTTTTTTTTATGCGTATTCCCTATTATGGCGCTAAAGTCAGCTGCTATTCATTGTGAAATTGCTTCTATCATACAAATATTCTGTCTGGCTAATATAATGGAAACGTCAAGTACATTTGCGGGTTAATTACCTACAGAGTTCTAATAGTGTGATAGAATAGAATTCGGTATTTCAATTCCAGCACAAAAATTAAAAATAAAACGACACTCCGACGGTTATTCCCCCACTCGTAGACATTATGTAGAACCATCTATAATTATTTTCCATACTCACATTCGACGACGCTCGGAGCGTTCCGTCAGTTGTTCAGTCAACTACACAGAGTACATTACTATATACCAGTGTTGCCAGGGCCCTTGAGTCGTAAGTTACGTTTCGTTTCCAAAAATGTTACATTTTTGCTCCAAAAGTTACATTAATGTATTTTTTTTAAATTACGTTTTTTTTAGGGTCGGTGGGGAAAATGGCGGAATATAATGGAATCTATGATGTGTAATGGTGTATTTAACCTAAGGATAAAATTTTGTCATGTCTTTATAATGTGTACTAGCTGACCCACGCAAATTCGTCTGCGTCACCTTTTCCATTAATGCTCGGCTCCTTTTAGTCTTAGCGTGATGATATGTAGCCTATATCCTTCCTCGATACATGGGCTATCTAATCCAGAAAGAATTTTTCAAATCGGACCAGTAGTTCCTGAGATTACCCCTTACAAACTTACAAACAAATGTTACCTCTTTATAATATTAGTATAGATTGTAATGTAATACTCGTTGAGGTTTAAATCACAGTTATCAAAAAAAAATACAACCGACTTCCAAAAAAAAAACACTACAAAGTAAAAAATAACTTTAATTTCGGAACTCGGTGTTTTTGTTAATTTGTTCGTTTTTGACACCGACTTCCGAAATTAAAGTTATTTTTTACTTTGTAGTGTTTTTTTTTTGGAAGTCGGTTGTATTTTTTTGTAAAAAGTTTTTTATTTTTCACTTTTTAGTGGTACCCCACACCTAACAACATCACTGCAAATACAAACGCACTTGTTGCCCATACGATTTTCGAAAGTTCCCCTCGACTTCTCTGGGATGCCATCATCAGATCCTGGTTTCCTTATCATGGGACCATTTGGGAAGTATTCCCTTTCCAACAAAAAAATCATTTTTAAAATCGGTTGGCAAGCGACGGAGTTATGCCCGAACAAACATAAAAAAAAAAAAAAAAATGCAAACATCCGAATTGAGAACCTCCTCCTTTTTGGAAAGTCGGTTAAAAATCGTTGATTTATTTCTTTGTAGATATTTTACTTGTTTGCATCTGCAATAAAATACAGATTTTTATTTTTATTAATATAAGTTGCAAACTTTGACATGCAGTTTGCCAAAAAAATAAAATATTAGTTGGAAATAAATGTATTCATCAGAACTTCACTCACGCACATAATACAACAAAACGCAAGGAAACAAAACAAATCACAATCAGTCATTTCTGTAGCTACGAAACCGCGTACGGCGGGAACTTGCGAAGTACGAAAATTGCGCGTACACGCTCAAGCAAAATCAAGTTCTAAAGCAAATGATTTACGATTCATTTTGTCGTGGCGCTTTCCATGCAGAGCCATCTGTGAGTGTGATATGGAGTGAAATACTATTTAGATGCGCAGTTTTAGGTGCGTTAAATTGAAATGCGTTCGTAAACTGTTTGCAATAAACATCTAGTGTTACAAATCTCGTTGTTCTCAAAAGTTACGAAAATTGCCTTACATACAAAAATTACTTACATGTTACGCGAGGGGGTCAAAAGTTACGAAAAATGTAAGAAATGTAACCTTCTGGCAACACTGCTATATACTGAAAAGTCAACTAGACGGTTGCTGTTCTAACGAAATATTGAACGTACCCTTGACTTGCTGTCTGTGCCACACCTCACATTGAAATGACATTTGGAACAAAAGGAAAAAAAAAAAAAAATTGAAATGACATTGACAACTTTATTTTGACGTATTGCTTGTTTCAATGTTTGTCGGTTTGTCATTGGTTTGTCGTCATCTTTTGGCGCTTGGCGCAGCTTATATTAAAACAATTTCAATTCAATTAAATTCAAAATGGAACCTGATAATTTGATCGAAGATGGAGAAGAGGATATGGATGGTTCCATCGTCAACATACATGTTCGCAACTTTTTTTGTCATGACAATTTGGAAGTGAATCTAAACAAAAACGTTAATTTTATAGTTGGTCGCAACGGAAGTGGTAAAAGTGCAATTTTGACTGCTTTAGTGGTCGGCCTGGGTGGAAGAGCGTCTGCTACAAACCGAGGAAGTAATCTACGTTGTAAGTAACAAGTTTATTCTTCTTCATGCTCTAATCCTACATTACTTGAAATTGGCTCAAAATTGATCTCAGTAGTGCTAATATAATTCCGCCCCTTACTGAAATACTCCTGACACCTTCGTTTAATCCGAAGCTTCGATATTAAGTGAAGAAAGTGAGTTTTTACACTTTTTCAATTTTAAATTTCCATACTCATGTTACTTACAACACAACTGAAATCTCGGTTTTCTTCTGTTTGTACAAATTGTATGCCAAGTTTTTCTATCACTAAAACATGAGTTGTTTTTCAGCATTTATAAAAAAGGGCGCCAACTCTGCCACCATTGAGATAAAAATCAAGAACAATGGTCCAAAGGCCTACAAACATAATATTTATGGTGACTACATCACTGTTGTGAGACATATCAGTGCTTCAGGTGCATCCAGTTACAAAATCAAAACTGCTTCAGGTATGTATTTCTCTAGTTGAATGATTATTATTTTACTACTTCCTTACCTGTTATGAAATGTAAGCTTTATCTCTTCTTATCTATTTGTAATTGGGATATTATAAATTGCATATCAAATAAATAATCGCCTATCAATATATACTCATCATTTATATTCTTTTTTACATTAAATAACTTACTTCACTACAGATAAACTAAATGTTTAACAAAACTCAAACTGCAGATAATTCGAAATTATACATCAATATGACATTACTTTTTTCCTCATAATGCAATACAGTTAAATTTATTTTTGTACAAAAATACTACATACATAGCATAAATACTGACTGCACAGCAAATTTTATTTCATAGCAAAATAACTAGCGAGCGAAGCGAGCTCGGGATTTAGGCCACCCCGACTCGGACAGGTTAGGTTAGAAAGGGATCCATCCCCTTCGTGGATATTTATTTTTAAACTACCCAGAGTAGCCAAGCGGGGCTCCGTCCACAACGCCTTTATTTGTATTGATTTGAAGCAAATTTAGAACCATATTTAGAAAAACTGCTGTAAGTAATATAAAAAACATAGAAGCTATATTTAAAAGAAAAAGAGTTAACATGTATAATGTGCAATAAGATTATTAGCTGTGCATTAATGCAAAAGCTATTGCTTTAGGAAAAATCGCTGTACGCTGCGAAAATAAATTGTAGTGTGTTTAGTGATATTTTGAGTTGAATATTTTGCTGTGCAATCAGTAATTTTATTGGGAATTCAGAATCTTATTGCATAGAAAAAGGATATTTTTTTATTTGCGTTTAAATACTACTCTTTGTAATTGTATACAATGCATGACACAATGTAATAGAATTATTGTAACTTCTTATGTATGTAATTAATATTATGAGCAAACTAGCTGTCCCCCGCGGCGTCACTCCCTTCAGCTGCAACTTATTGAATATTTCTTTTCTTTTTGTAAGAAGCTTTTCCTGACAATAATAAACACAACAAAAAGATCACGCGTGTTGCAATGACCAAGCGAATCAGGGATTCATTTCTGGAAGGAGGATGGTGGTTGGGGTGATGGCAGCCATGACTCACGCATAACGTTCCAACATCAGCACTAAGTGTGGAAACCAAACCCTCTTAAGATAACATCATCATAGAAGTCTCACAGGCTGTATATTTACTTATAAACTTGTTCACATCCTGGACAGCACACCTATATTAACACAGTTTTCTTTACAAATGCAGCAGTTCTCTTAATAACCTCATTGTAGTTTTATTTCTAACTGAAAGTATAATATTGCATAGGGGTACTCCCACACCTAGATTGGCAAATGAAAAATGTGGAAATTGCACATTGTCGCTTTTAACAATACATAGCAACATGTGATATGTAATCAATAAATTAGATAATGCCATTGATATATGATTATAATAATAGATAATTTCAGTCTACTAAACCACCCAAACCCACAGCGTTTCATCTTTTGTTTCCATATTCTGCAATAGTACTGCTCCAACCGGGGATTGTCCTTGGGAATACTTTCACAGTGCATACAGGGATAATCGGCGGTTGGAGCCCCATTACATTTGAAATGTCTAACAGGCCTCTGTGAGTCGGTTTCGGCCCCTCTTACACCTACCAAAGGACCGGGTCTCCAGGGACCCGAGAAAGTAAAATAGATAATTATTGCAATCAAGTTGTGGAATGCATAGTAACCAAGGGCTGGTTCTGTACTTTATCTTAGGAGTAAGCCATACTGGATATCTTCTACGTTATTATCCAATGTTTTTTTTTGCATGCACAACATAGTAGATGCAACAGCATCATCATCATCTTTTATTTAATTTAATTTTTGGACAACAAAATAGCCCATTTATGTCACAGACAGATTCAGATGCACTGTATTTTATACTATGTTGTCAATATAAAGAGGCTTATTACAATATTGGTGTTTTGATAGATAGTAGTTTAAGTTTCAGGAGTCATTATGACCAAATCATTAGTCGGGCATCGAAATTATCAGGTTTCGTTGTCAGGGAGATGAAATTTTTCAGAGAACCAGCGCTGACTATTTCCATTTGTAACAGTATTATTCGTAGTATTCTGGAATATTGTAGTACGGTATGGAAGCCGTTTTATCGGATTGTATGTATGTATGTATGTAAATCGGGCTGGTTTCCGCAACTCCACGACTAGGCGCGTATTTTGCGTGTAGGTGGGACAAATGTGTCACTCGATCCACCCCAGCTCCCCAAGGAAGGCCAGTAACGCCTTGGTGTTACTAACTATCTCACAGAGGGTACCTGGGTTACCGAAGTACTTGGCCCTGTAATCCGCGACTACCGGGCAGCTTAGAAGCAGGTGTGCTGCTGTCTCATCTTCCTCCATACAAGCTCTGCACAGTGGGCTGTCGGTGGCTCCTATGGCATAGAGGTGTTTATTAAAAGTCCCGTGGCCAGTTGTTACGGCTGTGACTGAACGCAACTGTTGTTTTGTTAGTCTTAGGGCTTGTTTTGTGAAACGGCCATTAATAGAGGGAAGTGCCTCTTTGGCCTGCCTACACTCACCATGGTCAGCCCATAGCTTGTGATGTTTGTTTCCGGTGCGTTTCCTTACCAGACTGCGAAGATACCCGAAAGGCAGCGGCACGATGGGCTCAGGTCCAATCGTCGTCATGCTCGAACCCCTTCTGGCTAGCTCATCTGCTGCATCGTTGCCTCGGGATTCGCTGTGTCCTTTGATCCATTGAATGGTTACTTTGTTGTGTCTACCAACCTGGTTGAGACGCTGGTGACACTCGAGAATCAGCCCAGAGTTCGCTGTGTGGCTGTTCAGGGCTTGCAGGACGGCCATGCTGTCCGAAAGTATGCGTATTGAATGGTCCTTAACTTCCCTGATTAGGATGGCTGATGCCGCCAGAGAAATGCCCATGCATTCAGCTTGGAACACTGTGTTGTGGACCCCCAATGGTGTGGCTATGTGGACGTTGAGATCCTCTGAGAAGACTCCCGCACCAGTGCCTGTACCTGTTTTCGATCCATCTGTGAAGATTCTCAGCTCTGCAGGGCATAGGCCCTCGCAACGATGATCCTCATACAATTGGATTTTGTATTTTTTATCAAATAAGAACTGCTTGGGTACCCGGTCATTGATTGCTTTAGTTATGGGGAGTTCATTATTGAGCTCCTCGAGCAGAGACGTGTGTTGTGTTTCTCTCTTACCCCAGAGATCCAGTGTTTTAAGGCGTACTGCTGCCATCGTCGCTTCCTGTTGTATAAACAAGTGTAGCGGGGGCAGTCCCAACATGGCTTCCAGTGCCGCAGTCGGAGTAGTTCGCATGCAGCCCGTCATCGCCATGCAGGCTAGCCTTTGCATGTGTTGTAGCTTGTTTATGGCTGTAACTAATTTTGTGCGTGGCCACCACACAAGAGCCCCATACGTTATCATGGGCCGAATTACTGCGCTGTACAACCATAGTATTATTTTGGGAGATAGGCCCCACCTCTTCCCTATCATTTTCCTGCATTGCCAGAAGGTAATGCAAGCCCTGTTTAGCTTGTAGTCTAGATGAGGGCTCCAGTTTAATTTACAATCTAGTATGACGCCTAGATACTTTACCTCGTTAGACAACTGGAGTTCTGTGTTAAAGAGCTTAGGTAGCCGATAGTGACCTAGTGCTCGCTTTTGAGTGAACATGACTAATTCAGTCTTAGTGGGATTAACTGACAGATCATATTCTTCACACCATCGCTCCACGATGCGTAGTGCTTGTTGAGTGAGGTTGCAGATCGTTCCAGTTACCTTCCCTGGCACGAGGATTGCGAGGTCGTCTGCATACCCTATTGTGTAGTAACGATGTGCGTTGAGTTTGGTGATAAGGTCATTAATCACCAAATTCCACAGAAGAGGGGAGATCACTCCTCCCTGCGGGCAGCCTCTGGCTATCAAGGCCAACTGCTGCTCCTCCTCAAGGCGAACTACTCGTTTGCTTAACATATTAGTAATCCAGTCAGTTAGTACCTGCTCTACACCGTGTCTGGAGAGGGCGGCTCTAATGCTGGAAAAGTTTGTCTTGTCGAAGGCTCCTTCGATGTCTATAAAGGTGCCCAGGCAGGAACCTTTCTGGTGAATTGCTTCCTCAATCTGGCCGACCACCAGATGAAGAGCTGACTCTGTTGACTTACCCGAGCTGTATGCGTGCTGGTTACCATGCAGTGGTATTGCTTTTAAGGCGCCATCTCGTAGTTCCCTTTCACACAGTCTTTCCATTGTCTTCAGTAAGAACGAGGTCAGACTTATAGGTCTATAGGATTTGGCGCTTGTGTAGTCACTCTTGCCTGGCTTCGGAATGAATATGACTTTCACTTCCCTCCATCCCTTAGGAACGTATCTGAAGGCCAGGCACGCTCGCATTAAGGGCACCAGTCTTGTAGCAACAGCGGTACCTCCCCACTGTAGTAGGGCTGGGAACACACCATCGGGACCTGGTGCCTTGAAAGGTTGGAAGCTTTTGATGGCCCACTGAAGTTTTTCCAGTGTATTCATCTTCTCTGCGTAATGCCACTCATGTTCTGATGGTGTTTGGATGACGTCTAGCCAATCATTTACCTGTGTGAATACGCTGCCTGGGAAGTGAGTTTCCACTAGGAGGCGTTTCGCTTCTTCAGGCGTCGTGGTCAGCGTATTGTCGGGTTTCCGGAGTGTGGCGACTTCAGGTGTGTCCTGTTTCGCCAGTATTTTCCTTACCCTGTTTGCTTGTTGGCATGATTCAATGCTACCACAGAATTTACGCCATCCTGAAGTCCTCATGAATCTGATGCATTTCTTGTAGCTGGATTTGGCCGCGTAATAGGCGTCCCAGTCCTCATCACTACATGTATTCATGGCTCTGTTCAGAGCCTTCCTTACCTTACCGCGTTTGCGTTCTAGCTTCGCGCCCCACCACGGTTGTTTGCCTGGTGTGTCGCGCGGAATCGTTTCCGGGCAGGCGATATGGTAGCTGTTTATCAGCGATTCGGTGAGTTGTAGTACTTGCGAGTCGATCTGCGCCGTGTCCGCAAGAGAACCCGAATCGTCTTGTATTGCAAGCCGTGAGGCGAGGTTGCGCGTGTATACCGCTCTATCCGTGTTGCGTGGATTGCGCCTAGGTTGCTTAGGTGGTATACAGACCTGGATGTCGAAACGGATCCACCTGTGGTCTGAGCAGGAAGCCTCATTTGAGACCTGCCACCCAGTGATGAGTTCCGCTGCTCCCTCCGTTGCCAGAGTGAGGTCTATGATAGTACGACTGCGTCTGGTTACGAAAGTTGGTTCCGAACCCGTGTTTAGTAGGGACAAGTTAGTTGTGAACAAATAATCAACTAATGCCTTACCCCTTTCATTCTGCGTCGCCATCCCCCACAGTGGATGGTGTGCGTTTGCGTCAGTCCCGATGACAACCTCATCCCCGCTGCCTTCACAGTGTTTGATGAGGCGGTCAAGGTCGTGTGGGGGCGGTGCCTCCGCTTCAGGCATGTAAACCGAGGCGAAGACGACGGCCATCCCTGTGGCTCCACGCTGCATAAACAGCCTAGCTGCAGAGACATCTCTGCAACAGAAGTCACTTAAGAGCTGTGCTTTAAGGTTACCTGTGACATATATGCACGATCTAGGGTGATCATGGTCTGCAGTAACAAGGAGCTTACCACCGAGATTGGATAGTCCTCGTATGTGGCCACCCCTAATCCACGGCTCCTGGATCAGGGCTATGGCCGTGTGTTGAACCTCCAGCCACTTGCGTAGTTGAGCCGTCGCGGTCTGGCTGTGGTGGAGGTTAGCCTGCACGACTTTTCAGGCCGACGAAAGGGTCGCCATCGCAGGCGAGACCCTCCTCGTCACCCTCCAGTCGCAGCCCGGCAAACAGGTCGCCCTCGTCGAAACCGTCCCCACCCGGGTCAGAAGCCGGGGACAACATTACGTCGTCCAGCTCCCCCCCCGTTGAAGGGACGGCATCCATGATGGCGGCAGGGGCGGCCGACACTGCTTCTCCAGCAGGTTCAGCCGCAGTTGCTTCCGGGTTGTTTAGCGGGGAGATGGTCTCCCTTGCGTCTTCCAGCAGCTGCTTCGTTGTGGGGTCCCAACCCCGAGGGACATCGACGAACCGTCCATTCGGCCCCTGAAACCTCACGTACACCGACCCCAAACCAATTGAGAGTCGGCGCTCGGCGCTCATCAGGGTCGGAACTTGGTCCTCGGGGATACCCAGCACCACAAACCAGCATGCCTTCTGCTTCTCGGCATGCAGCACTACCCACCTCCTTATGTCGATCCAGCGATTCTGGTACCATAGGGCTCGTCCAATATAGGTCGAGTCCTCGTAGACTCCCTGGTCGTCGGGGATGGCAATGCCGCAACGTACCCGCTTCTGGATCTCCGCCTGGCTCCTGACGACTAGCGAGGTGCTAGCCGGGAGAGCCAGTTTGGAGACTGTCTCCTTTAGCCAGGCTAAAGTGTGGTCATTCCCGCACCACAGCTTAAGGACTCCACCGGCGAACAGCGGCTTCGCTTTGAAGGTCGGCCCTGGTGTGTCCTGCGTAGCGGAGCAGGCCTCAGTGATGATCTGCTTGTGGATGGCAGCTAAGACCTGGTCCGATATTCCCTGGCTGATGAAACCCCTCCGGTCGCAGGTTATCGCGACGTTCAGGGACGCACTGGCAGCTTGGGCGTAGCTTCTGTTGGCAACCCGTTGGGACCGGTCAAGCCGCGGCCGCTTGTGCTCTCCACGGGGCGAAAACGTCTCGTTGAGGGCCCGCTTGGCCACAGTCTGATCGTTCCCATCGGGTTGCTGCGTCGTGGTTACCATCTTGGCCGGAACTCCTGCGGATTTAGGTGGCGATTGAATGGGTATTGGTCGGCTAGTGCCGGCCGCAGCCCACAACCGCTTCCCTTCAGAGAAGTTCAACTTACCTCGCTTGGTCGTTTTATCCGAGCTGGAGGCAGCAACCTGCTTGTTTTGGGGGGCTCTTCGTCCCCGCTTGCTTTCCTGACGCCGCTCCTTTCGCGTCAGCCTTTCCCTCCTCTTACCCTGGCTTGCGGGAGCTGCTGGACCTGAAGGGTCCGAACCAGAACAGGAGCAATGGGCTTGTGGATTTGATTTTTTGCCCTTGCCCTTACCTTTGCCCTTGCGGGCATGCACTAGCCAGGCGCTCGAGAACACGTCCTCGATGCTGCCTGCCGTCTCCGTTTGACCGGAGACTGCTACAACCTGGGATGTGGCCTGTAGAGCCACAGGAGGAGGAGGAGGAGGAGGGTGTTTGGGAAGGCTACTTCCGGCAGAGGTTTTACCCGTCTCCGTTTTCGCCTTTGTGTGTAAAGGATCGGTACTGGTCCCATGCAGCGCCGTTCTCCTTTGCTTGGAGTGGGACTTTTTGGTCTTAGTTGCGGTTTTCGCCACAACCGGACCGACACCCGCGCTGGCGCCCGCGGCGTGAACCGCAGGACATCCAGGGGCAAGCGAGGCACCAGAGGCACCTCGCTTAGGAGCTTTGCCAGCTTTCGCCGACTCCACTCCTGCGGTGTTTTTAGTTGGCTTCAATTCGTCCATACTAAAAAGAAAAACACTTTCATCTTCCTGGCTCCCACCCTCCATGGAGCCCGCACCTGGGAACGTCGCACTGAGTGCGAACGTTAGGACTACCAGGAAGATATAGGTGCGCAAGGCTGGTTTACAGCGCGACATCGGGTGCTCGATCGGGTTGGCAACTAATCAACCCTCACTTACACCGTCAGCATGGCCTTTACCTACCGCTTTGGCCGCCCAAGGGCGACCTCAGCGGACCCCACGCACCTCGCCTGTGACCCTCTGACGGGACACTGTGGCCATTTCCCTACCCCTGGCTAGAGGGTAGGGCCACCGTTTCGCTTGAAATCCAGACCAAAGAGGGCGTGTTGCCTCACGGACACATTACCGCCAGTGCCGATCGGCTCAACCCCCCAGGACTCCTTCATCCCCGCTTACGGCGCTCGACTGCGCAGGTCCTAGCGCAGGTGACTAAATTCTCCTACCCGCCATCAGCTGAGTTTAGTGACGGCCGAGCCCGCAACCACTTCGTCACAGAAGGGTCACAGTTAGGAGAGGAGTTGGGAGGGGTAATAGATAGGAAAAAGGGTTAAAGGGGATTTAGGATGAGGAATGAGTGGTTAGCCCGCCACTCTACGGGTCGCCCGGTGGTTTCAGTTACGTCTATTTCATAAGGAATTAGACCTATAACGGGGTGGCAACCTCGGGAAGGTATGACTACCGGACTTGCCTTGAGGATCTACACGACTGTTGCGCTCCCCCTCAAGACCACGCCACCTTTTCGTCTCTGAAGGAGACGTAAAGGTAGGCCTGCATCTATACTACCAAGCAAAGCAAAGCAAAGCGTGTCGTTGTGCAACCGCAAAAGCATACATACAGACCCCCCCCCTTCGTTCGTTTCGTTTCGTTGTCAGGGAGATGAAATTTTTCAGAGAACCAGCGCTGACTATTTCCATTTGTAACAGTATTATTCGTAGTATTCTGGAATATTGTAGTACGGTATGGAAGCCGTTTTATCGGATAGAGCGCATTCAAAAAAAGGTTTTTGTATCACCTATGTTACTTAGAAAACTGATGTCGTATTCTGAACTCGTATAATTCTAGGTTGAACTTTTATAAAATGTCATCTTTAACTGCACGTAGGAAATCTTTGGATTTCATGTTTCTACTTAAACTAATAAATAGTCAAATAGGTTCTCCTGTACTTTTAGAAAAAGTAAACATCAGTATCCCTCATAGCCGCTTAATTAACTGAAAAACTTTCATCCTACCTCACAGTTAAACTAACATTGGTAATTTTTCGCCCATTGGCCGCATGATTTCTACTGATTCTGTAGGCTTAGTTAAAACTAAACTCAGAGAAAATTTTTCAGTGATTTTCTTTGAATATGGATTCACATCTAGTAGGTGTCAATCTATAATATTATAAAGCAGAAGAGTTTGTTAGTTTGTTTGTTTGGTTGAACGCGCTAATCTCAGGAACTACTGGTCCGATTTGAAAAATTATTTCAGTGTTAGCCCATTTATTGAGTAAAGCTATAGGCTATATATCATCACGCTAAGACAAATAGGAGCGGATCATTAATGAAAAATGTGACGCAGACGAAGTTGCGCGGGTCAGCTAGTCATATATATCTTTATGTTGTTTTTCTGTTGCATGTTTGATTGTACTTCAGTTTTGTGAATTACAAATAAAAATATATATTCATAGTTCACAATTAAGTTCTCTAAGATACAACAATACCAATATTTATTACAATTTCAGGTGAAGTCCATTCGACAAAGTCCGAGGAAGTGCATGCCATAGCTGTGGCACATAATATACATGTAGACAACCCCATCTCAGTTCTCAACCAGGATGACGCTAGAAGTTTTCACGCTTCGGATGCTAAGAAAAAGTATGCCTTGTTTCGTAAGGCCACCAATTTAGATAAGACTAACGACAATTATAATGTGACCATTGAGAACTGTAACAAAGCTGAATCAACATTTAAAAGAAAAAAAGAGGTAAGTTATTTAGTGAGGAAGATATTATGTTAAGCTTGGTTCCTTAGACAAGCCTTATCCTATAAATATGCAGCAATATACTATATGTCACTGGAAAATGGCAAATGCTGTAAGATTTTAAAATAATGAAACTATTTTTTCTAAATAAGACACGGATGTATTGGAAACTATGGGATATATAAATAATAATAAATAAATAATAAATAATATCCTTGGACATTTCACACAACGCTATATAGTCCCAAGCTAAGCAACCTAATGCTTGTGTTATGGTGACGATATGGCTGATAAACTACTTAAATACATTTTTTTTTTGTAAATACATACATATTATAGATAGAAAAACACCCAGACTCAGAACAAATACATGTAGGTCGTACAAATATTTGTTCCGTGCGGGAATCGAACCCGCGACATGCTGCGCAGCAGTCAATCGCTCAACCACTGCGCCAACCGTGTCGTGAAAAGATAATAATACACAAAACGATTTTTTCATAAACTAATCAAGATTTATTACAGTCTTACGGAGTCTGCCACTTGCTGGTTACAAATATATTAGTAGGGGAGCCCACGATGCTAAATGGGGATTTACTCGAGCGTCATAGAGACCTATTGGGTTGCAAAGCTTAGATGATAAAAAGAAAAAAATGTTAAATGATATATACCTTTTCATCGGTGGGGGAAGCGGGTATAGATTTTTAAATATGTAAAAAAATACTGTTGCATGGACATTCTCGAGCGCGTCAGATATTGATCGCATCAATGCCCTACGTATTTTTAATAATGTACGTATTTTAATCTGATCCTTTGCATGATGCGGGTGGTTGTATGCAAGGGTTGAAAATGAAAAAAAATAATAATAATCGAGCGCGTCCGATTTTATAAGGGAGTGTTAAGTGCACCAAAAAAAAAAGCTCTCATTCACTAATCTGACGATTTCGATGTGACGCAAACTCGCGGCCAATTTTATAATGTGCAAAAAAAATTCGCCATTTTGAAATACTCAAGCGCGTCAGATTAAGATATATATGGTTCATTTATACGTTCTGAACGTGCTGTCTCATAATCTGACGGTTAGCTAGAGGGATTAGCGTAATCTGATAAAAAAATAATTAAATCATTGAACTTAATTAATTGAAAAGCTCTGGAAATAGCATGCAAATAAATAAGTGTTACATGCTTTTTAAGTAGAATACTTGTATATATAAAAAAATAATTTAAAAAAAAATGCTTAAAAAATTTAATGTTTTATAAATAACTAGCTGACCCACGCAACTTCGTCTGCGTCACATTTTCCCTGAATTTCGTTTACTCTACAAATCTCACGGAGCCCGAGACCTTTCCAACGAATGCAAAACCGTGGAAATCGGTTCGAGCGTTCTGGAGTTATAGCGTCAGGAAGGAAAACCCGAATTATTTTTATATTATAGATTAACAAGGAATCAACAGTACCATGTGTTTCGGAACACTCTCCAGAAACAGGAGCACGTGGTTCGGTGCTATTTCCCGAAACTTCCGGTGCATTGTAACGTTCCACTACACTTTGCTCTTGTAAATACTGAAAGTCTCGCGGTATTTTAATTGCAGTAAATAATTTATAGCACTGTGCGTGATATAAATCATTTAATGAAGATTCCATCGACAGTTCGAGGTTATCATATGTTGCTCGAGATTTTCGGTCAACCGGTTTGCTCCGACGATATTCCAGAATATTTACACATTTTTTTAGTGTTTCTACTGTAAATTTTATTGTTTTTTGTAAAAAGTGAAAATGTGTATTTACCACAAAATACACATTTTTAAATTAATATCACTTGATCTTTTGAGTCTCTATGGTCAGCTATGATGACGGTGTGGCAGCAAAAACCAGAGTGGGGACGGAGTGGGAGAATAATAGATAGAGAAAGAGAGAAGAGTGAGAGAGGAATAGCAGCTGCACGCATTTAACTTTATCGACGAATTTTTGTAATTTCGGCTTGCGGAAATCGTCAGATTATATATTTTTCGTTGTCCTTGAATTATTTCCTTAAAATAAGACAAAAATTTAGCTACGCTCGAGAATGTCGAGATGACATTTTTTTTAAATTTTTCCTGCCCTCTCTTTTCTTTACGTCACTCTCAAATTGTCAGATTAGTGGAATATACACTTTTTAGGATATAATTAACTCGCACTACCTTAATCTGACGCGCTCGAGAATTTCTGATAGTCAATTTTTTTTTTACTAATCTGATCCTTATTATCCTTCACGGGCGGCCTTAAATATGGGGCTCATGTTTGGTGGAGGTACTTAACCGGGTACAAGGTATCCCCTTGTATATTAATCTGCCGCGCTTTAGTAAATCCCGAAATCCCCGCTTGGCCTCTCCTACTATATATTGCTGTTGTACTTAACACTACGCATAATATAAAACTCCAGCATGCATGTTCACGGTATATAGCCAGTAAGTATACTGGTTACTGCTAAGTGTCTAATAAAACCCTTCTAGGGTTTTTAAAAAACGAGATAGGCACTCAGCTTTTATTTCCGCCTCATCCCTTGTCGTGTTTCGCTCCCTGGAAGCACGACTCGTCAACAGTTAAGGTCAGCAGACACGTACACAGTGGCACTACAATATTTTGCGAGTTATATTTATGCCCCATGTAATATGGGTGATCCTCTTCTCGTCACAACCTCATCCGAGCGGAGTTCGTATTTACCGCTGCCAATTTCAAAACCACCACCTACACTTCTGTTAATGGCAGTTAGCTAACGGAGATCTTAACTGTTGACGAGTCGTGCTTCCAGGGAGCGAAACACGTCAAGGGATGAGGCGGAAATAAAAGCTGAGTGCCTATCTCGTTTTTTAAAAACCCTAGAAGGGTTTTATTAGACACTTAGCAGTAACCAGTATACTTACTGGCTATATACCGTGAACATGCATGCTGGAGTTTTATATTATGCGTAGTGTTAAGTACAACAGCAATATATAGTAGGAGAGGCCAAGCGGGGATTTCGGGATTTACTAAAGCGCGGCAGATTAATATACAAGGGGATACCTTGTACCCGGTTAAGTACCTCCACCAAACATGAGCCCCATATTTAAGGCCGCCCGAACTTGGCAGAACTTTCGAACTTGGCAGAAAAAATCCTGTCCCAGTCTCATCAACCAACAAACTTACCTAGGAGATTAAGTCACAATATAACACCCAACCCCGCCGGCTCTCTTGTGATACTTGAGGTTGATGAATCAGAAGTGGAGTCACTTATTCTGCAACTGCGAAATGATTGCGCAATAGGTTGGGATAACATATCTCCCCAAGTGTTAAAGAGTTGCCGGCAGATCTTGACGCCGCCATTGACGTATATTTTTAACTGCTGCCTCCAAAAAGGCATCTTTCCTGATGCGCTTAAAAAAGCTGTTATTCATCCAATTCATAAGGGAGGGATCAGAAACTGTGTCAACAATTATAGACCTATATCGGTCCTATCAGCGCTCTCTAAGATACTGGAAAGGATCTTGAATAATGTTCTAAAAAAATTCCTCGACAAACATCGGCTCATAGCAGATAATCAGTATGGTTTTCGCTCAGGAATCTCAACTGAGGATGCAGTTCTGGATCTAACACAGTTGGTTGCGAGGAACCTTGACAGTGGCGTTAAAAGTCTAGGGATATTTTTGGACCTCTCTAAAGCTTTTGACACAGTTTCTGTTCCCAAACTTATATCTAAATTGGAACTCCTAGGGGTGCGAGGAAACTCCCTCGAAATTTTCAAAGATTATCTCAGCAACCGGACCCAACGAGTAAAAATAGGAGAACATGTAAGTGATGAAATAATAATAAACACGTACGGTGTGCCTCAGGGAAGCATCTTAGGTCCCACTTTATTCCAAATATACGTCAATGAGTTGTGTAATTTGACCATCCCCAACTCTAAAATCATTGCGTATGCAGACGACACCGCAGTCATAGTTTCCGGACCAAGTTGGGATAGCGTTAAATGCCATGCTGAAGTGGCATTAACAACCATCATGACATGGCTCAACCTAAACTTGCTTACCCTGAATTGCGATAAAACCTCGTACATTCCTTTCGCTATTCGACGAAACAACTTACCTGAAAAGTCATTCTCCATAACAGCTCACACCTGCTCTACACAATCCCCCCACTGTTTATGTCCGAAACTCACAAGAACAGATAACTTATATCTAAAACTTATATCTAAATTGGAACTCCTAGGGGTGCGAGGAAACTCCCTCGAAATTTTCAAAGATTATCTCAGCAACCGGACCCAACGAGTAAAAATAGGAGAACATGTAAGTGATGAAATAATAATAAACACGTACGGTGTGCCTCAGGGAAGCATCTTAGGTCCCACTTTATTCCAAATATACGTCAATGAGTTGTGTAATTTGACCATCCCCAACTCTAAAATCATTGCGTATGCAGACGACACCGCAGTCATAGTTTCCGGACCAAGTTGGGATAGCGTTAAATGCCATGCTGAAGTGGCATTAACAACCATCATGACATGGCTCAACCTAAACTTGCTTACCCTGAATTGCGATAAAACCTCGTACATTCCTTTCGCTATTCGACGAAACAACTTACCTGAAAAGTCATTCTCCATAACAGCTCACACCTGCTCTACACAATCCCCCCACTGTTTATGTCCGAAACTCACAAGAACAGATAACTTGAAATATCTGGGTGTACAAATAGACGGAGGATTACGATGGGACAAACAGGTTGACGCTATAACTGCTAGGTCTATGAAACTTTTGCATACTTTTAAATCCCTCAGAGACTCGGCAGCGCCTGAAACCCTGAAGATGGTGTATTATGCATTATGTCAATCTATTATTGGATATTGCATCACAGTATGGGGTGGTGCAAATAAAACCAGTTTTCTGAGGATTGAAAGAGCACAGAGAGCCGTGCTGAAAGTAATGCTTCGAAAACCTTATCGCTATCCCACTACGAAACTATACGCGGACTCACAAGTGCTTTCTGTTCGCCAGCTCTATTTACTGCGGTCTATTTTAAGAAAACACGGTAGTGTTCCCCCTACTGACCCTAAAAAAAGGAAGAAATTACCCATTAGCACCCCCCACAAAACCGCCTTCGCTCAACACCAATACTACACATTAAGTACATACATCTACAAACAAATTCTCAAAAAATTAAACATAGTCGATCTAAATAAACATCAATTAAAATCAAAATTAAGTGAATGGCTACTGAAACAGGATACCTACAAACAGAGTCTTTACTCAAATATGTCGTCTAACTACCTATGTACATTATTTCTAATTACATACCCACACACACACATATACAGACACACACACACTCGCGCACATACAAACTTACACACACTCACGCCCACATACATACATACACGCTCAAACACACAAACACACATCAAGTGAATGTAAATATATTTTCCTACATAATATTTCCTAGAATGCTCGGGTAGATCGACACAGTCTACTATAAATATAATAGCATCAATGTTAAGCTGAATCACTGTCTCTCAAGATACAGGTTACCTAGTTTGAGAGGCAGGGTTTTCCTAATTGTGTTCAGATTTTAGTTCCTAGATTGTACTGTATTGTGTTACTCCCAAAGCTCTTTTAATTGTCTTTACATTACATTATGAAATCTGTATTTTTTGTGAAATAAAGTTATTATTATTATTATTATCTGGAGCCAAGAAGAGGCAAGACACTATGTAACTTTTGTCGAAGCATTTCTTCGTAATTTCGGACTCTTATAGTTTCGGGCTGGATAACAAAAGACACTCGAATTCTCAGGAAAAAATCTACATCTTCTGAGAATACCAGTGTCTTGGGATATTTAACAAACACTCTCTCTGCGGCTATTGTAGCTATCATGTAACAAAATAGTAAATATTTCAGGCTTGTAAAGGTTTAGAAGAAGAGTACAAAAAATGGAAAACAAGCTACGAACAATTGCAATCGCACGATCAGATCAAAGCGCGGCAGAAAGCGCTACAGAACGAATACTACTGGAGTGAGATAGCGGAATTGGAGCGAGAGGCAAATAAGATCCAAGAGCAGTATGACAAACAGAAGACCAAGATGGACAAACTGAGAGACAAGCTCAGCAACATGGAACAGAACTATGGCAGCAACACCAGCGCGATTGAGTAAGTCGAATATTTTCGCATTCAAATTTATAGTCTGGCAAAAACTGGTCAAGTTCGAGTTGGACTCGCGTGCAAAGGGTTCCGAACCAATTTCATTTTTTTTTTAACATGATGTTGTAACACTACAGATTTCTTAAAGGTTTTCCTGTCATCTTTAGGTATAGAACTCCCCATATTCAAATTTGGGTTACAGGAGTCCATATGTATACCGAATTTCAACAGAATCGGTCCCGTAGATTCGGAGAAAACTGGCTGTGACAGATGGAGTACGGACGGACAGACAGACAGACAGACAGACACCCAAGTGATCCCAAATAAGGGATCCGTTTTTCATGGATGTTCGGAACCCTAAAAACTAGTTTGGTAGTAGAATTACTTTGTGGCCTTCCTTTCTATACCCTACAGCTACATGTTAAATGCAAAAAAAGTATTATTGCAAAGTTAGCTTTATTTCCTCATAATTTTTAGGTCGATTATCGATCGATCGATCTAGACCTTTTTGCAATTGATTTGATGGAAACCTATTTTCTTCTTCCCCTCTTTAATAGCGAGCTACGAAAGGTGCTCGACGAGAAGTCTCTACAGAAGACGGCCTTAGAACAGGAGCTCCGCGAACTGGAGACAGAAGTGAACAGCATGCAGGCAAAGTGGAGAAGCTCACAAAACACCGCCGGCAAGATCACCGACTCGCTTAACAGGGAAAAGAGGAAGATAGTGGACCTGGAGAGAGAGATACAGAACATTGGGTAAGTTGAGTCACAGGGATCAGTTTGTAGGCAGGGCAGCTCAATGACTCACTAAATAGATAGATCTAAGACCTAGAGAGAGACGTACGAATACATGAAAGTTACACGAAAAGTTAGGTTGGATGCTAATCCTCGGTTATAGCGCTACGTCAGCTATTGGGCAACTAAATAATTGTAAAAGTAAATAAAATGAGTAGCGAGAAGTAGGTCGCGGCGTGAACTATTTGCTTGTACGTGAAACGTACATCAACAATCTGCCGTGCTGCGAGAGTGTACCGACTATTTGTCACTTGCGAATATCGTTTTGAACGAAAATCCATTTTGCGAAGCAAATTATTTAATTGTGGCACTCCAACGACATATTCACTATACATTGTTGGGGCACCGTTACAGTTAAACTTAACTAGATTCACTCTAGATTTTAAGTGCAAAACATTCAACAAAGCAAGCATCCGTTTTGACAAGAGAGAATCGCACTATTATATTGGTTCGTGTAAGCGCTCCTTTGATCACTGCAATGTATGTGTAGGTCTGGTGCCGCGGAGTCCCGGCGCGCAGAGCTGGAGGCGCAGGCGGGGCGCGCTCAGGCGGCGGCCGACACCGTGCGCGCGCGCTACGTCACCGCGCAGCACGAGGCCGAGCAGGCGCGCGAGAACGTGGCGCACAAGCAGGCCCAGGCCGAGCAGCTCAACAAGCACGCGCAGCAACAGCGCGGGACACTCGGTATGTATCCTAACCGCGGCGCAGCGCGAGCCGAGCAGGCGCGCGAGAACGTGGCGCACAAGCAGGCCCAGGCCGAGCAGCTCAACAAGCACGCGCAGCAACAGCGCGGGACACTCGGTATGTATCCTAACCGCGGCGCAGCGCGAGCCGAGCAGGCGCGCGAGAACGTGGCGCACAAGCAGGCCCAGGCCGAGCAGCTCAACAAGCACGCGCAGCAACAGCGCGGGACACTCGGTATGTATCCTAACCGCGGCGCAGCGCGAGCCGAGCAGGCGCGCGAGAACGTGGCGCACAAGCAGGCCCAGGCCGAGCAGCTCAACAAGCACGCGCAGCAACAGCGCGGGACACTCGGTATGTATCCTAACCGCGGCGCAGCGCGAGCCGAGCAGGCGCGCGAGAACGTGGCGCACAAGCAGGCCCAGGCCGAGCAGCTCAACAAGCACGCGCAGCAACAGCGCGGGACACTCGGTATGTATCCTAACCGCGGCGCAGCGCGAGCCGAGCAGGCGCGCGAGAACGTGGCGCACAAGCAGGCCCAGGCCGAGCAGCTCAACAAGCACGCGCAGCAACAGCGCGGGACACTCGGTATGTATCCTAACCGCGGCGCAGCGCGAGCCGAGCAGGCGCACGAGAACGTGGCGCACAAGCAGGCACCTGCTCTGCCTGGCCGAGCAGCTCAACAGGCAAGATGTAGACGGTCTTATCATCAGTTTAAAATATCATTTGACAACCAATAAAAAAACCGGTTTCTCCAAAAACCGTGTTTTTTTTTTGTTTGAAACCGAAAGAAAACGGTTTTTAATTCCGATTTTACATTCCCTAATCAAAATTCATCAAAATCGGTTCAGCGATCGAATCGGTTTAGAGATAAAAAACTAACTAATATTGTCACTTGTAATATTAAGTTAGGATTTTCGTTTAACAGTTCAACTGAAGCAGACACTACGTGAGCTTGAGTCGCGCGGCAACGACTCTCTAGCGGTGTACGGCAACAACATGGTTGAGCTGTGCCAGCAGATTAACGCCGCGTACGCCAAGAAACAGTTCTCGCAGAAACCAAAGGGCCCAATCGGTACGTATGATAGAAATCTACATAAAACGCCGGCCAAGTGCGAATCGCAGTCCCGCCTGAAGGGTCATCAGTCTTCCATACCTCAGTATTTTTTTTATAGTGGACAGCAACAGAAATACAGACTGAATATTCCAACTGTCTACCTAAACGGTTCATAAGTTATAGCCCGCTGACAGACAGACGTACGGACGGACAGCGGAGGCTTAGTAATAGGGTTCCGTTTGTTACCCTTTGGGTATGGAACCCTGAAAAGAAGGAAGGTAATTTGCAATACTCGCTAGCAGCTGGCGCTTATAAACCAGTAGCCTCTTACTACTGTTTAATTTTAATGTGCCGCAAAAAATATTCCGCCATAATCCACCCTTACGTGTGCCTCTAGCATCAACAAATTACAGACAGAATAGTTTTATTATACGAGCAAGTAGACAGTTCAATAATATGTGTAAGCAGCATGACTTGGATCCCTTTATAACTAGCGTGGCGTCGTCGGCTAGAAGACGCATAAGACTCAGGTTTTTTAAGTAGCCCTTTAATTGTTTCCTTATTTTTTCTGTAATGTTTTTATTATTTTTATCATTACTTATTCTTCCGTTAACTAAAGGTTTCTAGTTACTACTCAATTAAGAAGTAAAGATTGATATGCTCACTTCTCAATTTTAAGTCTGACACTAGACGTGAGGACTTGCAATTGGCTTTCTGTCGTTTATGTTTGTTTATTATTTTTAGTTTGTTTAAGCTGTAAGTCCTCCAAGCTGTAATAAATTTAAAAGCCGTGTATATTGTTAGTGGTCAGGCAATAGTTCTTCTATAATAAACGATTATCAGTCCACTAAACCACCCAAACCCATAGCGTTTCATTTTTTGTTTCCATATTCTGCAATAGTACTGCTCCAACCGGAGATTGTCTTTGGGAATACTTTCAGTGCATACAGGGATAATCGCCGGTTGGTGCCCCATTTTCTAAATGTCTAACGGGGCCTCTGTGAGTTGGTTTCGGCCCCTCGTACGCCTACCATAGGACCGGGTCTCCAGGGACCCGAGAAAGTAAAAAAAATAAAAATAAATAAAGATAAAGTTCAATAAAAACATATTTATCAGGTGCTTATCTAAAAGTAAAGGAGAAGAAATGGGGTGGTGCGCTGGAGCACATCATTGGTGGAAACATCCAGGCCTTCTGTGTCAACACGCCCGAAGACTCCAGGAAACTCTTTCAGTTGATGAACCAAGTGAGTATTGCCACAAATTGCCGTACAGTCAGTCCGCACAGCAGTAATGATTTGACATTGACAGCGCGTTAAGCAATAACGAGGACCAGAAAATATTTGACATTGACAGCGGATTCCTGTAGTATAGCAGTAACGAAGATCAGAAAATATTTTACATTTTCTGCGGTTTCATGTAGTTGCAGTAACGACGATCAGAAAATATTTGACATTGACAGCGCATTCATGGAGTAGCAGTAACGACGATCAGAAAATATTTTACATGACAGCGGATTCATGTAGTAGCAGTAACGACGATCAGAAAATAGCTGACGTTGACAGCACATTCATGTAGTAGCAGTAACGACGATCAGAAAATATTTGATATTGACAGCGCATTCATGGAGTAGCAGTAACGACGATCAGAAAATATTTTACATGACAGCGGATTCATGTAGTAGCAGTAACGACGATCAGAAAATAGCTGACGTTGACAGCACATTCATGTAGTAGCAGTAACGACGATCAGAAAATATTTGATATTGACAGCGCATTTATGTACTAAAGTCCGGTCACGAAGCGGAAAGAATTTCGTCCGCTGACCTGCCGGCCATTGCTTCTGTGCGAGCGAGACTCATTCTATTTACGCGGGAGTGACAGAGACAGGTAATAACAGGTCAACGGACGAAATTCTTTCTGCTTCGCGACCGGACTTTAACAGTAACTACGATTTTTGACCGACTTCAAAAAAGGAGGTGGTTATCAATTCGGTTTTATTTTTATGTTTGTTACCTCAACTCCGTAATTTAAGAACCGATTTCAAAATTTCTTATTTTATCTGAAAGAATTGGTCTCATAGAATTTTAAATAAAAAAATTGCGTATTTTGTTTTCCTGCGATATTCCAGTAGTGTTGTTACGTGTGGAGTATCATTAAAAAGTGAAAAATAAAACTCTTTTTACTAAGGTTATGGTTATTATTTTGTTGTAATATTATTAATTAAATATAGAGTCAAATTAAAACAACGCTTTAGGTTGCTTATTGAAAAATAAACTTCAATTGAAACCAATAATTAAATCAATCAGCCTACTCCGTCCAACCCATGCTCAAACTGCAAGCCTCTATTTTTAAAGGGGCTGATTTAATTCACAGATTACAATTCTCTGACGTAAGAAAAAAAAGTCCTAAATGAGTAACTTCGTTTAATCCCCTAGGTATACGGGTCTCGGCCCAAGCCAAGCGTGACGTGCAGCAAGTTCCTCCCGCGCGTGCACGACGTGCGCAACACGCGCGTGCGCGCCGGCGCCTACCTGTCCGCGCTGGACTCGCTCGATGTCACTGATCCCGTGGTCGCCAACTTCCTCATCGATAACGTCGGCATGGAGAGGGTGCTGCTTGTTCCTGATCACGGTAGGTTCACCATCATGTATGGTTAGCGCCTACCTGTCCGCGCTGGACTCGCTCGATGTCACTGACCCCGTGGTCGCCAACTTCCTCATCGATAACGTCGGCATGGAGAGGGTGCTGCTTGTTCCTGATCACGGTAGGTTCACCATCATGTATGGTTAGCGCCTACCTGTCCGCGCTGGACTCGCTCGATGTCACTGACCCCGTGGTCGCCAACTTCCTCATCGATAACGTCGGCATGGAGAGGGTGCTGCTTGTTCCTGATCACGGTAGGTTCACCATCATGTATGGTTAGCGCCTACCTGTCCGCGCTGGACTCGCTCGATGTCACTGACCCCGTGGTCGCCAACTTCCTCATCGACAACGTCGGCATGGAGAGGGTGCTGCTTGTTCCTGATCACGGTAGGTTCACCATCATGTATGGTTAGCGCCTACCTGTCCGCGCTGGACTCGCTCGATGTCACTGACCCCGTGGTCGCCAACTTCCTCATCGATAACGTCGGCATGGAGAGGGTGCTGCTGGTTCCTGATCACGGTAGGTTCACCATCATGTATGGTTAGCGCCTACCTGTCCGCGCTGGACTCGCTCGATGTCACTGACCCCGTGGTCGCCAACTTCCTCATCGATAACGTCGGCATGGAGAGGGTGCTGCTTGTTCCTGATCACGGTAGGTTCACCATCATGTATGGTTAGCGCCTACCTGTCCGCGCTGGACTCGCTCGATGTCACTGACCCCGTGGTCGCCAACTTCCTCATCGATAACGTCGGCATGGAGAGGGTGCTGCTTGTTCCTGATCACGGTAGGTTCACCATCATGTATGGTTAGCGCCTACCTGTCCGCGCTGGACTCGCTCGATGTCACTGACCCCGTGGTCGCCAACTTCCTCATCGATAACGTCGGCATGGAGAGGGTGCTGCTTGTTCCTGATCACGGTAGGTTCACCATCATGTATGGTTAGCGCCTACCTGTCCGCGCTGGACTCGCTCGATGTCACTGACCCCGTGGTCGCCAACTTCCTCATCGATAACGTCGGCATGGAGAGGGTGCTGCTTGTTCCTGATCACGGTAGGTTCACCATCATGTATGGTTAGCGCCTACCTGTCCGCGCTGGACTCGCTCGATGTCACTGACCCCGTGGTCGCCAACTTCCTCATCGATAACGTCGGCATGGAGAGGGTGCTGCTTGTTCCTGATCACGGTAGGTTCACCATCATGTATGGTTAGCGCCTACCTGTCCGCGCTGGACTCGCTCGATGTCACTGACCCCGTGGTCGCCAACTTCCTCATCGATAACGTCGGCATGGAGAGGGTGCTGCTTGTTCCTGATCACGGTAGGTTCACCATCATGTATGGTTAGCGCCTACCTGTCCGCGCTGGACTCGCTCGATGTCACTGACCCCGTGGTCGCCAACTTCCTCATCGATAACGTCGGCATGGAGAGGGTGCTGCTTGTTCCTGATCACGGTAGGTTCACCATCATGTATGGTTAGCGCCTACCTGTCCGCGCTGGACTCGCTCGATGTCACTGACCCCGTGGTCGCCAACTTCCTCATCGATAACGTCGGCATGGAGAGGGTGCTGCTTGTTCCTGATCACGGTAGGTTCACCATCATGTATGGTTAGCGCCTACCTGTCCGCGCTGGACTCGCTCGATGTCACTGACCCCGTGGTCGCCAACTTCCTCATCGATAACGTCGGCATGGAGAGGGTGCTGCTGGTTCCTGATCACGGTAGGTTCACCATCATGTATGGTTAGCGCCTACCTGTCCGCGCTGGACTCGCTCGATGTCACTGACCCCGTGGTCGCCAACTTCCTCATCGATAACGTCGGCATGGAGAGGGTGCTGCTTGTTCCTGATCACGGTAGGTTCACCATCATGTATGGTTAGCGCCTACCTGTCCGCGCTGGACTCGCTCGATGTCACTGACCCCGTGGTCGCCAACTTCCTCATCGATAACGTCGGCATGGAGAGGGTGCTGCTTGTTCCTGATCACGGTAGGTTCACCATCATGTATGGTTAGCGCCTACCTGTCCGCGCTGGACTCGCTCGATGTCACTGACCCCGTGGTCGCCAACTTCCTCATCGATAACGTCGGCATGGAGAGGGTGCTGCTTGTTCCTGATCACGGTAGGTTCACCATCATGTATGGTTAGCGCCTACCTGTCCGCGCTGGACTCGCTCGATGTCACTGACCCCGTGGTCGCCAACTTCCTCATCGATAACGTCGGCATGGAGAGGGTGCTGCTTGTTCCTGATCACGGTAGGTTCACCATCATGTATGGTTAGCGCCTACCTGTCCGCGCTGGACTCGCTCGATGTCACTGACCCCGTGGTCGCCAACTTCCTCATCGATAACGTCGGCATGGAGAGGGTGCTGCTTGTTCCTGATCACGGTAGGTTCACCATCATGTATGGTTAGCGCCTACCTGTCCGCGCTGGACTCGCTCGATGTCACTGACCCCGTGGTCGCCAACTTCCTCATCGATAACGTCGGCATGGAGAGGGTGCTGCTGGTTCCTGATCACGGTAGGTTCACCATCATGTATGGTTAGCGCCTACCTGTCCGCGCTGGACTCGCTCGATGTCACTGACCCCGTGGTCGCCAACTTCCTCATCGATAACGTCGGCATGGAGAGGGTGCTGCTTGTTCCTGATCACGGTAGGTTCACCATCTATTTATTTATTTATTTATTTATTTATTTATGTACACACAATATACTTAGAAAAAAGATAATTTTGTACAGAGAAAAGAGCACAAAGGTACTGCTTATTTCAAAAGAAATTTCTACCAGCAGACCTGCGACAGAAGAATTTAATAAAAAAAAAATGTAGACACAGTGTGTCAAAAACCAGAGAGGAATCTTAAAACAAATTAAAGGTACTAACTTAACTAAAACAAATTATAATCTAAGTAAATACACATAAAATTACAATAGACATACAAACAAATATACACAAATAGATTTAACTAAATATATAATGATAATAAATTAATACATACTTATAATATATATCACATTATTGACAGATAATGCTCTTTGACTTCTTTTTTGAAGAGGTTAATATTTTTGCAGTCTCTTATGTTAGGTGGGAGTGAGTTCCACAATCGTACTGCGTGAAAAGAGAAGGAGTGGGAGTATGTGTGGGTTTTATGGGATGGGAAGTTAAGATGAAGTTTGAGGTGGGATCTACACAGCGCATTAGGAGGGCGAGTGAATGAGAAACGATCGCGCAGGTAGCTTGGGTATACAGGATTAAATAGGATGTTATAAAGCAGACATAATATGCGAGTGTTCCTGCGAAGGCGGATAGGGAGCCACTTGAGATCCTTGCGAAACTGAGAGACATGGTCGTATTTCCTCAGGCCAAAAACAAAACGAATGCATAAGTTTTGCAAGCGCTCAAGCTTATTTAAGAGCTCCTCAGTGGCATCCAGGTAGCAGGCATCAGCGTAATCAATGATCGGCTGAATTAAAGTTTGAGCTAGATAAATTTTAGTTTTAAAGGGCAAGAAGGATTGCAGAGTTTTTAAAGAGTGGAAGGAAAAGTGCACCTTACGACTAACCTCATTTACTTGCGCTCGCCAAGAAAGATTACTATCAATTAAGACACCGAGATTCTTTGCCAATTCCGTAAACGCAATGATGGACCCGTTAAGGAATAATGGCGGCAAAGTGGAAGTGTCAAGCGCAGAGCGATAGTAACGACTACCTATGATCATCGCCTGGGACTTGGACGGATTTATATGTAAGCCGTATGACTTAGCCCATTGATTAATACTCTCTAGATCACGATTCATGGCATTAATCGCTGAATCTGCGTCGGCCAGCAAGAAGTGACGATAAAGCTGCAAATCGTCTGCGTAAAGGTGGAAGTTGGAGGAGATAACCTTAGTAACTGTATTAATGAAGATAGTGAAAATAAGAGGAGAGAGAACGCCACCCTGGGGTACACCAGCAGTGAGGTCACACCAATCAGAGAAAGTTTCTTCAAGGCGGACACTTTGAGAGCGGCCCCGAAGATAAGAGTCAAACCAGGATAGTGCAGAAGGAGAAAAGTTAGTAGAACGAAGGACTCCAAGAAGTATGTCGAAATCCACTGAGTTGAACGCACTACTGAAGTCGAGTAGGACTAATACGGTTAGAGATTTATTGTCCATAGCCCAGCGGATATCGTCAGTGACTTTCAGAAGCGCGGTAACAGTGCTGTGACCAGCACGAAAACCCGATTGAAAAGGGGAGATAAGAGAGTTTGTTGATAGATATCTGGAAATTTGGCCATGGACAATGTGTTCAAGAACTTTAGAAAGGAATGGCAGAATGGAGATGGGTCGGAAGTGAGATAAAGACGATGGATTATTTGTTTTAGGAATTGGTATTATGTGAGCTAGTTTCCAGGATGCAGGAAATGTACCAGAGAATAAAGAATAATTAGCAATGTGAGTGAGAATGGGAAGCAGTTGTGGGAGAATAGGGATTATCATTCTTGAACACAGATTGTCATGGCCTACAGCAGAAGACGAGATAGCAAGAAGTGATTTTTTAACATCGTCTACAGAGACAGAACTAAGATTAAAAGATGGACAGTTCGGTAATGGGAATTTGGAGAGCTCAAGCAAAGTAGATGTTTTCACACTAGGTTCCAGAGAGACAGGAGGAAGAGAAAAGTGCCTGTTGAGAGCAAACAGGTCGATATCAGCACAGGTACTCGGGGACTTGCCGATACCAACTGATTTCAGGAACTTCCAGATATCAGAGGACTTGCGATCCACTAGAGATTCATGGAAGTAGCGTCTCTTAGCACCTCGACACAGACGATTGCAGCTGTTACGCAGATATTTGAAGTGAGCAAGATTCCGCTCAGTGGGTCTACGCCTGTACCTGCTCTTCGCCTTGTCTTTAAGTGCAATAGCAATTTTGATATCAGAAGTCATCCACGGAGCAGGATTATGTCTAATTTTAACTCTCCGCCGCGGAGCATGCTTGTCATATAGACTCAACAGCTGGGAAGTGAAGCAGCTCACTTTTTCATCAATACAGTAGCTTTCAGTAACCGAAGTCCAGTCGATATCGCCTGCATCACGCGTCAACGCAATAAGGTCCAACCCATTATAATTACGCAGGAAACAGTAGCGAGGTTTTCTTTTAGGAGATCGTATACGATAAGAAAGATAGATGAGGTCATGATAGGAAAAGGTTGCAGTGAGCTGCCCAAACTCAGCAACTTTATCAGGCGAAGAAACAATCATCAGGTCCAAAAGAGAAGGCGTGCAGTTGGGAAAGTTATGGGTCGCAGAGAGAGGAAGAATTTCAAGATTAAAAGAAGATAAGAGAGAGCGGAGTTTCAGAGAACGAGTATCATCTTTAAGTAAGCAAGTATTAAAATCACCCATTAAGATAACATGCTCGTACAACGGGCAAAGATTATTAAGCGATGTTTCTAAGGAGTCAAAATAGTTAATATGAAGATTGGGGGAGTAGAATACCGCAAGCAGCACTTTGGTATGATTTAATATAATCTCCAGGAACAAGAATTCAGCCGACGCAGAGTACTGAGATGGAGACGCACTAACAATTTTATGAGGAATATCAGCACGTATGTACATAGCAACGCCACCACCACCCTTGCCAGTCCTGTCATTCCTAACCAGAACATAGCCAGGAAGAGCATAGTGCGTAGAAAGGAGAGAAGGCTTTAGGAAAGTTTCAGAAATGAAAAGTGCATCAAGATGAGAACTGCTGAAGGATGCCAGAAGATCGGAATAGTGACCAGGAACACTTTGAGCATTAATATGGGCTATGTTAAAATTTTTAGGGTAGTTGGAAAAAAGAGTGGAGATGTTGTCATGCAAAGTACGAAGCGAAGTCTCACTTTCCGCACTGACAAAACTGCAAGTCGAAGAAGAACACGAGAAAAAACTGTCGTTTAGGATGACTGGTTCATCCATAAATAAATACCTAAATAATAATATATATGTATAATATACTAAAATAATTAGACAAACAAACTAAAACTGAATACAAACGGCTGATTGCTTTGAAACAACCACCCCAACTCACACTGGAATGTAGGAAGAAATCATTTACAAATAAACAGTAAGAATAATAACATACAATGAAAGCGTAAAACGAAAAACATAGGTATGCTCGAGAACTGAAATTACTCCCTTTGAACACTGGAACGCGAAATATTGCATCAAGAGTAATGTCAAGTTGACAATGACAGGTCAGGTCGGTTAGCTTGACGTAACGTAACAAAAATTACACAATAAAATAATTTTATTACACCGTACCGACATCATTATCAACTTAACTAACACAGAATTACATAGTAGGTAATAGAGAAAGTGCGAAATGTTTAAAGTACCGACACAGAAACTCATAAAGTAAACAAACTCCTGCAAAATTAAGGCGACCACGAGACAGAACAACAACAAATTTAATTACGCCGGCGGGCTTTCCTTTGTCCTCTTGAGGGTGTCGCAGTGACCCCAGGCGGACTCACGATTCCTGGAGAAGTATGTTCTTCAACCTGCGCAGCGTTAGCCGAGTCACAAGAAGCCTTAGGGAACCGCAAAACCAGGGCTTTAAGTTCACCCGGCGTTTCAATCTTGTGGCGCTTAGAGTCAGGTGTGACGATAACTATTCTGCCCTCCACCGACCAGCAACTCTGCATACCAAAATGCTTGCGTGCGTCCATGAAAGTCCGATGTCTTATGTGCGTCAAAAATTCGGAAACTGTGATGCCCGTACCTTTCAAGGACTTTTTGCTGTCCCAGATCAAGTGTCGGTGCTCAGCGGTGTACAGTCTGACTAAGATAGGTCGGGCTTTGCTCTGTGAATTACCCAATCTGTGGCAGACATGAATGCAATCCTTCTTAACCTCAGGCAATCCCATTTGGTCGGTTAATACCTTATGGACTACGTCATGCAGCTTCTCCCCTGGACATTCAGCGATCCCATGAAATAGAAGCACCTTCTTCCGCATCATCGTTTCGTGCCTATCATATCCAAGTGAGAGGATCTCTATTTGGCTCTTAAATTTGGAGAGTGCCTGCCAAACAAAAGTTTTGAAATCAGCGAACTCACTTGAAAGTGTTGTGATATCCTGAGCTGGCCGTGATTCAGAGGATGCACTCTTAAGTTTTTTCTCGTAATCTGCCATTCGAGAATTGAAATGACGTTCTAGATCTTCCAAACTTGAAGACAGCCTTGTGTCCATTTTGTGGTTGAAGAGTAGAAGTTGCAGTAGATTTAGGAAACACTTGAAAACAATATACAGTGAGTGTAGGGTGGTAAGTTGCAAATATATATAATTATATCATTAAAATTTTTATAATAATTAATTTAAATTAAATAAAACTCGGAGCTATCAAAAATGCGTATTTACCCTGTGTCTACCCACACAGGAGCACCATCATGTATGGTTAGCGCCTACCTGTCCGCGCTGGACTCGCTCGATGTCACTGACCCCGTGGTCGCCAACTTCCTCATCGATAACGTCGGCATGGAGAGGGTGCTGCTTGTTCCTGATCACGGTAGGTTCACCATCATGTATGGTTAGCGCCTACCTGTCCGCGCTGGACTCGCTCGATGTCACTGACCCCGTGGTCGCCAACTTCCTCATCGATAACGTCGGCATGGAGAGGGTGCTGCTTGTTCCTGATCACGGTAGGTTCACCATCATGTATGGTTAGCGCCTACCTGTCCGCGCTGGACTCGCTCGATGTCACTGACCCCGTGGTCGCCAACTTCCTCATCGATAACGTCGGCATGGAGAGGGTGCTGCTTGTTCCTGATCACGGTAGGTTCACCATCATGTATGGTTAGCGCCTACCTGTCCGCGCTGGACTCGCTCGATGTCACTGACCCCGTGGTCGCCAACTTCCTCATCGATAACGTCGGCATGGAGAGGGTGCTGCTTGTTCCTGATCACGGTAGGTTCACCATCATGTATGGTTAGCGCCTACCTGTCCGCGCTGGACTCGCTCGATGTCACTGACCCCGTGGTCGCCAACTTCCTCATCGATAACGTCGGCATGGAGAGGGTGCTGCTTGTTCCTGATCACGGTAGGTTCACCATCATGTATGGTTAGCGCCTACCTGTCCGCGCTGGACTCGCTCGATGTCACTGACCCCGTGGTCGCCAACTTCCTCATCGATAACGTCGGCATGGAGAGGGTGCTGCTTGTTCCTGATCACGGTAGGTTCACCATCATGTATGGTTAGCGCCTACCTGTCCGCGCTGGACTCGCTCGATGTCACTGACCCCGTGGTCGCCAACTTCCTCATCGATAACGTCGGCATGGAGAGGGTGCTGCTTGTTCCTGATCACGGTAGGTTCACCATCATGTATGGTTAGCGCCTACCTGTCCGCGCTGGACTCGCTCGATGTCACTGACCCCGTGGTCGCCAACTTCCTCATCGATAACGTCGGCATGGAGAGGGTGCTGCTTGTTCCTGATCACGGTAGGTTCACCATCATGTATGGTTAGCGCCTACCTGTCCGCGCTGGATTTTTTTAGTTTGGAACTTCACTCGTATTGTATTAATATTTAAATTCGTTTCCCTCCATTCTCCCTCCCACTCGCTACTTTACCGCTCATATCTGGATCAGCCATATTTTATTTATATGAAATAAATGATTTTTTTGTGGCTGAGTATCGGTTTGTTCTGACTTCTTTGGCTGACTATAGAGTAGACACCATTCTTAATTGCACTGTGTTTCAGAGGATGCGGTCCGCCTCTCGGACAATGAGAACAACGTGCCAGAGAACTGCGCCAAGATAGTGACGCTGGACTCTACGGAGTACCATCCCGCACCCAACTACCGCAGTTACGGGGGTGCCGCCAGGAGCAGTCGCTTCCTGCATCTCAGCACTGCCGAGAGGAAAAAGTAAGTGAAACGAGAACTGCGCCAAGATAGTGACGCTGGACTCTACGGAGTACCATCCCGCACCCAACTACCGCAGCCACGGGGGTGCCGCCAGGAACAGTCGCTTCCTGCATCTCAGCACTGCCGAGAGGAAAAAGTAAGTGAAACAAGAACTGCGCCAAGATAGTGACGCTGGACTCTACGGAGTACCACCCCGCACCCAACTACCACAGCTACGGGAGCGTAAATTTCGCGAAGTGACATTTATTAAAACGGCCACAACGTGTTGGGGCTATGAAGTTAGGCCATTACGGATTCTGAGCCCTGATCACATCGCTTCATCATGTTGTATAGACTTGAATGGGGAAAAAGTCGGTGTGGCAGTGGACTACAATAGACTCATGATGATGAAAATATTCGCGCGATGTGTCGTTAAACTTTGGGTGACTAATGCATTCATATTTAGATTAACACCTAAATAAAATAGAAATAACTACGCTCGCACTGCGGTTCGATATAAATTAATATAAAGGAGATGTTCGATTTTGGGCTACCACTATGTACACTATACAAATAAATAGGAAAAATATGAGAAATTCATAAAAATACTAATAAATTAAATTGAAGAAGGGTGCAGGCGTACAAAAATGGGTATTTGAAAGGTTTTTTTAATGTGAAAACTATATTTTGGGCAGCCATGACAGTTGTTTGACATGACGTTTGCCTTTGAGTCTGTCTTTGTTTTGACTGTTAATTGGATGTGTTTCGGAGCGTTTAGTGATTGTATTTGTGCGTGTGTTGCCGCAATCGAGTAGAATATCTTGTACTTATTCTTATTTTATCGAAGCCCAAGATTTTCAGAATTTATGTTGTTAATTTTATCGCATCTTTTAAACACGTCAATCAAATTTAAGGTGGAAGCGCCAGGGTAGCCCGCGAAATTCAAATATTTTTTATTTTTTTTTGCAATTTGCTGGTCAGTGTGAAGCTGTATGTTGAACAAAATACGATTCGCGGCCGTAACGCATATTTATCTAAAGAATTATACCCATTTTAAGAGCGTGTATTCCGTCCACTAGCGCCGCCAATCGTTTTTTATTATTTGTGGTAAATTTAAGACACGTAGATAAAAAACCGCTCTGTACTGAAGAAATGTATTTATTATGTTTTGAGAGTTATGTTTTGTACTTTAGAACATAAATAGTTGCCAAAGTCGATATTTTTGCTAAAAGTGGCCACTTTTAGCAATAATTGCCATTTTGGCTATTTAGCCATGAGTTATGTATTAAAAATAGCTGTCAAAAAATAATAGATACATTTCTTTAGTGCACTACAGAGCGGTTTTTTATCTACGTGTCTTAAATTTACCACAATTAATAAAAAACGATTGGCGGCGCTAGTGGACGGAATACACACTCTTAATTATCAATATAACCCTCTAAGTTCATACAACTCGATTGAATGACTTTTTCACGAAATAACATTCAATCGAGTTCTATGAACTTAGAGGGTTATATTGATGATTCAAATGGTTATAATCCTTTAGATAAATGCTCTTTACGATCGCGAACGGTATTTTGTTCAAAAACAGCTTCACACTGGCCGGCAAATTGCAAAAACATAAAAATATTTGAATTTCGCGGGCTACCCTGGAGCCTTAATTTTCAAAATTAACATTTTTCGCATATTACTGATCAGATCCGCCGACTTGAGCAAGTGAATATGAATGTACATTGCAATGAAGTGAAATTAAAGAAAAATAACACTAAAAAACGGTTACTATTTTATTTAGCGATATTTACATATTGTGTACATAGTGCTGGCCCAGGCTCCATACATTTCTGGAACATCTCCATTATATATATTTTGATCTAAGTTATTTGTACTGAATAAAATTGTCTTTTTAGGCAAGTGCTAGCCGAGATAAAAGAAGCGGAGAGAGCACTCGCAGAAATAGAAGCGAAAGTCGAAGAGTTGAACCGCGAGGCTAATCAAGCGCGCTCGGTGGAGCGGTCGGCCTCTCGCGCGCTTCAAGCGCTGCTGTCCGAGCGCCACCAGAAGGACGAGGCGGCGCGCGTGGCCGCTGCAGCGCTGGACCAGCAGCAAGCGCCGCAGCATGCTGTTCTCGTATGGAGCTTACAACTACTAATATTATTATTAATGTGTTTGTTGATCTGGCCGTCTTTCGAGCAGCAACGATTACATAGATATAATTTATGTACTGTATTGCACTTAATGTCCATCCCCATCATACCAGGATGATTCTCAATGATACCTTGGCACCAAATACCAAACGGTATATTGAATAACCACAACAAAAAATGACAAATCTGATTTTAAAAAGGTATATGCTCTCAGGTGGAAGAGTTAGACATATCCAAAGAGAAGATGGCCACGCTGCAAAAGCAGGTGGACGATTTATCGAGCAAGGAGGCGGCGTTCCGACAGAACCTGGACGAGTATGACGTCAGCATGAAGAAGAGTAAGAAGGAGCTGGCCGAACTGAAGACCTCCTGTAGGAGCTTGCGGGTAAGCGACCAGCGAGACATTTTTGTTTAGTTAAGTTCACTATTGAAGCGTCGTCTAAATTGAACCGGTTGATTCAAAGTAGCTCAGCGAGTCTAAAAAGGCCACTTAATTAGAATCAGCCAGCACATCAAGCTAACCGAAACTGTAAAATTTTCCTAATCAACTTTGAACCTTATGCTACGTTGCCCCATAACTAAATTTAATGCGATTGTTGTTTGATTAATATTGTGATCCTAATATGGATAAAGGATATCTGAACGAAAAAATGATAATACTGCTTGTGGATAAGACGTCAGAAGACGTCACGACGCGTGACCTGATCGAGAATTCGTAAGACGGATGATTCAAAAGTGCACAACGTTAATGTTCATGTTTTCAATTCTGCCGGCACTCCCGGATGCAACCCGTTGTTTTTTTATTGTCTTTTTCACCAAATGAAAGATTCAAAAAATTATTGTATTTTTTGCTTTTTTACTGTTATGACGTCGAACTAATAGAAAAATAAAACTGGCGACACTTCGCATTGCCAGAAGCCAGAAAAATCTGACCCCAGTCTTGCCAAGAAGTACCGTGTTACCCAGTAAATGGGTTGTGGAGGTCTGGTAGGCAGTCGCTCCACGTGAAATATTTGTAATCAGCTGAATCCGGTTCGACTAGTTAAAGGCTTGGTATTATATAACAAACCAGCTGTTGGCTGCGACTGCGAACCCGCAAATCCCATTTAACCCGTTCCTGTAGAGGAATTTCGGGACGATTTTTTTTTTTGTACAAAACGGGGAAACTCTTGGCCCAAATCTCACCTGATGGAAAGTGATGATTAGGCCGAAGATGGAAGCTAGTTTCACCCGGAATCCTCTTACACAGAGGAACTGGCTATCATACCTCTAACTGCCGGAACACAACAATGCTGTTAACATAGTTGTTATGGCGACAGACTTAGACATGATGGTGGTAGCTTGCCAGGCGGACTTGGAACAAGTCCTACCACCAACCAAACCGAGCAAAAAATTTGCCTCCGCTGGGAATCGAACCTCTGGGTCTGAATCAGGTGGTATAACCACTAGACCACGGAGGCGGTTAGTGTCACCTGTTTAGCACCACCCAATTATACACATATACCTTCCTCTTCAATCACTCTGTCTTGGATGAAAACCGCATTAAAACATAACCCGTAGCGCAGTCCGTAATCCGTAGCTTGTCATCGTCCGTAAGGTTCGGGGGGAGCAGCGGTACAGAGAGTAAAGTCCCACAAACCTCCATTGAAACGAGAGGATCCTCCGCCCAGGCGGTTGTTGTGCCTGGGGGGCTACTGCCCGATAGTTCATATTCGGGTGGATGTATATGTTCAAATCGCAATGTAAACTCTGCTTGCGCGATTTAGGATTTTAGTTCGCCAGCAGTTGGAAGATTACGTCGCGGTTCTTTTTGTTGTGATGCAGATAGGTTTCGTTGGTTTTTCTTGTGGCGCCGCCGCCGCATTGATGCCGCTACAGCTGTATCGGGACAAAGTTGTATTGTCTAACTATTGTTCTTCTAATATGCGGGCGCTGACAGATTACAAGATATAAGCGAACATACAGAAAAAGCAACTTTTATATACTATGTAAAGATAAAGATTTGTATCTGACATATAGGAAGAAATAGACCAAGAGCAGCTGAAGCTGGACCAAGGCGTGACAGAGCGCAAGGCGCATCAGCAACGTCTCCGCGAAGACAGCATCAAGATGACGCAGGTGGAAGCCATCCTCGAAGACAAGCGCGGCGTCATCAGGCGGAAGGTCGAGGAGGCTGAGCAACTCTGTCCGCGGGTGCAGAGTCCCAGGTAACGACAAATATCTTGTGAGCAGCTGATCTGATTTCTCCCTTTAGTTCATTTATATCACTTACTAGCTGACCTGCGCAACTTCGTCTGCGTCATAATTTCCATTAATACTCCGCTCCTATTAGTCTTAGCGTGATGGTATACCGCGTGTATCTGACATCGACGCACAAACGATTTCCATGGGTCCAGGGCATGATTCTGGACACCCCAGAGTTGGAATTTTTCGTCGGTTCTTTTCTCTTTTTTTCATTTTTTTCAATAGTACCACAAATAGGTATCAGCTCAGCTGAGCTGATATCTATTTGTGGTTTTATTCAGATTGCTCTTTTTAGTGAAAGCAGTTAATTAATTATTTTTTTATTAAAAATCTCATTGGGTTAGGTCAGAATAACGATTATGAGCAGTCTAAAGTAAAAAAACTCTTGAAAAAAATGAAAAAATGAGAAAAATGCCGACGATAAATTCTAAGTCTAGGGTGTCCAGAATCATGCCCTGGACCCATGAAAATCGTTTGTGCGTCGATGTCAGATACACGCGGTATAGCCTATAGCCTTCCTCGATAAATGGACTATCTAACACTGAAAGTTTTTTTTCTAATCGGACCAGTAGTTCCTGAGATTAGCACGTTCAAGCTAACAAACAAACAAACTCTGTATAATATTAGTATATTTTTTATGATTGGTAATTTATTATGAGCCTGTGCTGTACCACAGCAGAGCAATGGCCTCCCTTTCCTCCTTCCACTTTCCTCGGTCTTCTCTGCAAGTTTGGGCCAGTCCTTTGAAAAGAGGTCCATCTCACCCCGCCATCACTTTGTGTGCCTGCTCCGTTGTCGTTTCCTTGCGTTTGGGGTCCGGTCCACTGTGTGGTAATCTTTGCCCATTGCACCTCCGACATGCGGCTGACCAGCCCAGTTCCAGTTTAACCTCGCAGGTGTGTGGCCCAGCTATTTGATACTATTGAAAGAAAAATATATTTTTGTTTGTTATTATGAGAAACCGATACACATAACGTCGGCGAAGTCTCACGAGTGCGCTAAAAGCAACACAAGACACGAACAAATTATTTTTTAAACGACTTCAAAAAAGAGGAGGCGTTTTCAATTCGATTTTAAATCCCTGACCAAAAAGAGGGGTGTTGATAAGTTTTACTGCTATGTGTGTCTGTCTTTGGACGCGGTTTTTTTATATATTAAAAAGGTATTTTTAACCGACTTCCCAAAAAGGAGGAGGTCCTCATTTCGGTTGTATTTTTTTATGTTTGTTACCTAATAACTCCATCATGTATGAACCGATTTGAAAAAATCTTGTTTTATCTGAAAGGATATAGTTGTCGATTTGGTCCCATTTAAATTTTATCAAAATCTGTTAGGATTATTGGATTTTAAATCGAAATAGCTGGAATTCGTTTACTTGGATGATGGAAGGATTTAGGAAATAATTATGAAAACTTCATGTTAAGGTATAAAAATTGTGAAACCTAAACAAATAAAGTTAGAACTCATTAACTGGATCTCTCAATCTGGACAACTGAAGAAAAAGCCATAACGCGTATCCAAGCATATACTGCTTATGTGTTTATAATTTGCATTTTAATTAATTGTGAAGGATTTATTAAATAGGTTTATTAAATATAGTTCAAAATAATTATCTCTCAGTTGGGACGATCGACAAAAAACAAGATTTTCATTTTCTCTTGAACCAGTAAGATTTCAATCACGATTTTTGTTTCACAAATTTTCTCAGAAGCATAATTTGCAATAAACATTATAATTATTCATACTTTTTCAATATTAGGTTGTGTTTTACAAGATCACTCAATTGAAAATTGTCCACTCTGAGTGATCCATATAAACCGTTATAAATCTTAAACGTGCCTTTGAAACGAATCGAAATATTGTTTAGCAGCTTTCACAAATCCTTCACAATTAATTAAAATGCAAATTATAAACACAGGCAGTATATTCTTGGATACGCGGTTTTTCTTCAGTTGTCCAGATTGAGAGATCCAGTTAATGAGTTCTAACTTTCTTTGTTTAGGTTTCACAATTTTTATACCTTACCATGAAGTTTTCACAATTATTTCCTAAATCCTCTTATAATTTGGTTGGGATTGGAAGAGTTTTTCGAAAAGATCTCTCAATCCACACGCACATGGCTTTTGTCGTCAGAGTAATCGAAATTGCGTGTTTTGCAGTGCTTTCCTGCGATTTTGCAGTGGTAATGTTAGGTGCGCGGTACCACATAAACATAAACTTTTAAATATAAATACAACCGACTTCCAAATAAAAAAGAACACTACAAAGTAAAAAATAACTTTAACTTCGGAAGTCGGTCTCAAAATACGAAGAAACTAACAAAAACACCGAAAGTTTTTTTAATAGAGAGTGTTCTTAGAGTGTGATTCAAGAAAAACGGTTCAGCCGTTTGAAGATCATCAGCTCTTTTATAGTTCATGAAGAGATGTAAGCAATTTCTATAGGTATGATCGATTCGTTTGGTATTCCGTTACTTCTATGATATTGCAAGAACATGATAAAATTTAGCTGATGCTACAGCATGACCTAAGGTCTGCAAAATACCCAACTCCTCACTAAGTTACAGCAAAGGTATAGTGTCTAGACTCACTGGAACGATTTCAGTTAACAGTAGATTAGTTATCTTAACCTGATGCTTCAGCACGACCTGAAATCTGCAGGAGGCCCAACACCTCACTTACAGCTGACCTTTCGTGTTTGTTTTCATTTTAATGGTCGCAATGAATACATTATCAAGCTGAAAATGATCGGGATGATCTTCAAGAATAAGCAAAGCCTGCGAGGTCCATTCGTGGATGGATGTTTTGTCGTTGCTCCCGACTTTCATTCATATTTATTTGACATATCCTAAGGGTTTCGTTTTTTGTTCGGAGCCCTAATAAAATGACTCATGTAAGTGTATTTGGAGCCCCGCGTAACGTGATAACGTCCACAGAGACAGGGCGATAGTGACGAACGAGCTGAAGAAGATCCAGCTGAAGCTGAGCTCCATCCGCAGCGACGGGCTGTCGGTGGACGAGGTGGCGCAGCGCCTGCGCGACGCCGAGCACCAGTTCCTGCACACCTGCAACCAGCTGCAGCGCCTCGGGAAGCTTATCGAAGAGGTGAGGAGACGACCTTGTTGTTTTAAGACTTGTTTTTTATGTGAGACTAGCTGACCCGGTGGACTTCGTTCCGCCTAACAGTCGATTCTTATTTTTTATTTCTAAAATAAACGTAGCCTAAGTTACTCCTTATTACATCAGCTACCTGCCAATAAAAGTCCCGTCAAAATCGATACAGCCATTTCAGAGATTAGCCGGGACAAACAGACAGACAGACAGACAAAAATTTAAAAAAATGTTATTTTGCTATGTACCGTATATATATTCATATTGTAAAAAACGATTATTTCAATACTACAAACAGACACTCCAATTTTATTTATATGTATAGATGTATAGACTAGCTTTCGCTCCCGACTTCGTACCCGCATATCCCGTTTTTTCCTGTTCCCGTAGGAATTTCGGGAAATCCTCTCTTAGTGCACCTAAACGGAGTGTAAGGAAGCTACATGCCAAATTTCAGCACTTTACGACTAGAAGTTTCGGCTGTGCGTTGATTTATAAGTCAGGTTTGCCTTTTATAATATACTAGCTGACCCGCGCAACTTCGTTTGCGTCACATTTTCTATTATTGCTCCGCTCCTATTTGTCTTAGCGTGATGATATATAGCCTATAACCTTCCTCGATAAATGGGCTATCTAACACTGAAATAAGTTTTCAAATCGGACCAGTAGTTCCTGAGATTACCCCCTACATACAAACCTACAAACTTACAAACAAATTTTACCTCTTTATAATATTAGTATAGACTAGCTTTTGCCCACGACTTCGTACGCGCATATACCGTTTTCCCGTCCCGTAGGAATTTCGAGAAATCGATTCGATTTCGAGAAATGTGTAGGGAAGCTACAAGCCAAGTTTCAGCTTAAGGACTAAGTCGACGATTGAGCGAGCTTACCAAGAAGGAACCTGTTCACTCTAACTAGGCTTTTGTGCGTCCCCTGATGGTAAGTGAAGATGTGGCCAACGATGGTGCATGCTTGCCTAGAAAGCGAAAGCGACACGAAAAAGGTAACGCGTAATATCGATTGTGAAAATATACACTTTTTTTTTTCGCTCGTATTCGCGTCAGTCGCCAATCTGTCAAAAATGTCTATTCGATATTTGGCTAAATTAAAAAAAAAGTGTTTCGATATTACCTACGCGGCTAGCTTTTTCGGACCGTTTTGAACCAACTTTTCTTGGACTGGGAAATATAAACTAAATAAATTTTATATTTAAGACACGTCATTCTTTTTTCAAATAATCAGAGAAAACCATGGTGGCATATCCGTAAATAAAATAAACAAGGTGCGATACACAGTCCATACATACTATACCTGAATGTTTGTTATAATGTGTAAAACTAGTTAATCCTTGCGTGCGTGAGGATTATTTTATATATCTATTTATTTATTTATTTATATATCTAATTATCTATAAAAAAATGCTCAAATGCGAGTCGGACTCTCGTGCAAAAGGTTTCGAACCATTTTAATTTTTTTAACGTGTTATTTTAACACTCTGTAGAGTTCATATAGGTTTTCCTGTTATCTTTAGGTATAGAACTGGTATGTTTTTTTTTTCAAAATTTTAGATTCAGTAGTTTCGAAGATAAGGGAAAAGGTAACGCGTAATATCGGAATTGTTATTTTTGGTCTAATTTCAGGAATAACTTCAAAAATAATTATTTTAAAATTATGAAAAAAATATAATTAAAACCCTCACAGTAAGTTTTTTAATTTGATATGTCACACAATATAGTTAAAATTCTTTATTTTCTAGTTCCCACATACTGAAAACATATTTATTTACATAACGCGTCCGTGTTTGGGTCACAGATTCCAAATTTCAACAGAATCGGCCCAGTAGATCCGGTGAAAACTGGCTGTGACAGATGGACAGACAGACAAACACCCGAGGGATTATGTAAGGGTTCCGTTTTTTACGCATGAACTTTTTCACAGACGAAGGTCGTAACAGAGAGGCACAAGAGCGATTTATACAGGCTACAGACCCTCATCGCAAGGAAAGTGGAGCATAGCTTCCAATCTGTGCTTCAACTCAGAGGATACTCGGTAAGTTGACATTTTGACTGTTTGGTCTTTTCACACAACTTTCAAGGGGAGTGCGAGTTTTTGAACGTACTCGATCGCGTTAACGTAAACGTTCGCTTGTGAGTTTGATGGAAAGGTTTTCATTATTGTAACCAGGTAGCGCTTATTTAATTTCAATACAAATTGGCGTTTACGCTAACGCGATCGAGAATGTCTAAGTTGAAACTTGTTTCACTGCCTCTAAATACCAATTATTTTTTGTCGGGGCTAAATTTTTTGCTGGTGTCTTGCTTATACTTGTGGTCTTGAAGGCCGAGGTCTTGTTACCGTCAAGTAACTAGAGTAATAGAGTTTTGTAGAAGTCGTCAGCTCCACACTTATTCTTGAAAAGTTTACGTAGTTAAATAAAGGTAAACAATCTTGATGTGGCTTTTCTCTACACTGCTCGCGAAGTTGAGCGAAGTTGAGCGAATACGATAGTGTAGAAGGGCAATTTTCTTTGCATCGTGAAACTTCGCCTCGCTTCGGGCGACTTCCAGTCTTCGGTTTTTGTGACCGAGTCAAAGGACTCGAAGTGTCCGAAGTTCGAACACGAAGCGTCTTACTACGCTACTCGGCTCACTTCGGTTCGCGTCGAGCTGTTGTAAATACGCACGTAGTTTTAATATACCCTCGCGTATTACATACACAACGGCAGCTGCCACTTGAAAATTATCCATGATGCCCATCGTGAGGGGACCGGAGACTTCGCGAGTAGTATAGCGGAGGTACGATCTATTTATTATTAGAACCACTAGTTTACCCTTTCATCGGTTTGTGTTCTTAAGGTCGAACTGTCAAATTCCTCGCATCTTTACGATACAAAACAATGGGCTTGTGTCCTGAAAAAATCTAATTAGTCCGTCAGTTAGATTATCAAAAAATATTTGACCCGTGTTTTTTCTTTTGTTACGGGAACCAAAATTGACGAAGTTACGACGCTTACGTCTTAGCTCTCAATACGTCACACCTTCGCATATTTTTTTGTGAGTCGTGACGTCACGAGCCCCCCACTCCCGAGTTTTGATGCGTTTTATCTTTGTCAATACCAAATTGATTTACAAAAACAAAAAATACGTGTCCATTATTTTTCAATACTCTAACTGACGGACTAAATAGTTTTGCAATTTGTGGATGATGGAATCTAGCCTATTGTAGTGACCAGTGGCTTTTCAAGGGTGACGTGACAGATGCGAGAATGTGTCAGTTTGTGTGAGTTTTTGTGTGTTTGTGCTTGACTATTGTGTTTATTTATATCTTTAATCGAAACACTGTTGTATATCAAGCAAGTGTTGTATTCGTCAGGGCCGCATGGTGATAGAGCACTCGGGGAGCACGCTAGAGATCCAGTGCTCGGGGCGCGAGAGCAGCAGCAAGCGCGTGGCGGCCAGCACGTCGTCGCTGTCGGGCGGAGAGCGCTCCTACTCCACGGTGGCCTTCATCATGGCGCTGTGGGACTGCGTCGAGCTGCCCTTCTGCTTCATGGACGAGTTCGACGTCTTTATGGTACTGTGCTATAGTGTCAACTAGCTCTATCCGCTGATCAACACCCGTTTAATATATCAAAATTTATATAAATAAAACCGGCCAAGTGCGAGTCAGACTCGTGCACCGAGGGTTCCGTACAAACCAGTAGGTATTATACGATTTATGACGTATAAAAAAAACTACTTACTAGATCTCGTTCAAACCAATTTTCGCTGGTAGTTTACATGTCACATTAATGTACATCATATATTTTTTTTAGTATTATCATTCTCTTATTTTAGAAGTTAAGGGGCCACACATTTTACCACTTTTGAAGTGTCTCTCGCGCAAACTATTCAGTTTAGAAAAAAATGATATTAGAAACCTCAATATCATTTTTGAAGACCTATCTATAGATACTCCACACAAAAAAAATTAAAAAAAATGAGTTTCAGTTATAAGTAGGTATGGGTATACCCCCAAAATTTATTGTTTTTTTTTTCTATTTTTGTGTTAAAATCTTTATGCGGTTCACGGAATACATCTACTTACCAAAGCATAGTTCTTAAAGTTTCGGAGAAAAGTGGCTGTGACATATGGACGGACAGACAGACAGACATGACGAATCTATAAGGGTTCCGTTTTTGCCATTTGGCTACGGAACCCTAAAAAGCAGTTGCCATATGTATCCTTTTGAATGATTTCTTAACTCCTTCACTGAGATTCATGGCTGACCATATATTACAGTAGAGCTGAGCGCTGCACGCTCTCCGCTCTCTATATCAAAAACGGTGGAGCGCATGAAAAAGTATTGCAAATTTCGAGGCAAATTTTACGCTCTACAATTTTGATAGGTTTTGTACTTGATTGGAGCTATATAAGTCGATAAAATCGTGAAATAACGATTTTTGTAATCTTTGTCCTTCAATAACTTACGACGTAGACATGAGATTTTTGACACAACATTTAGAATGGCAAAATGAAGGTGTACACGAGTTTCCAGTTTTTCCTGCTGTTACGGGCGGGCGTTTTTGGGGGACTGTCTTTTGTAGAACTTGACGTTCAAAAAGTGCTGGATCTCAGCCTTATTTGAATAAATTACTTGAATTTTATTTTTTTATTCGGAGGTGTAACGCTAATTTGACTGGTCTATTTCTAAAAATACATTCAAAATTCAAAAGTCATTTATTCAAATTAGGCTGAGATCCAGCACTTTTTGAACGTCAAGTTCTACAAAAGACAGTCCCCCAAAAACGCCCGCCAGTCACCACTTGATAGTGTTTTAGCTGAGGAGAAGAAGTGGCCAACAAACTCCCCAGCAACACATCTGTCTGTTACGTTGTAGGAACTAGAATTTATACACTGAGAAGAATGCAAAGTAATTATGACACAAAACAAAAAATAAAAAAAATAACAGCTAGCACACTATGTTTCTATGATACTATAAAACAAAATACACATAAATATTTACCAAAACCCTCGGTTTCAGGACAACGTGAACCGTAAGATAGTGATGGAGCTACTGATCGACCACGCGCTCAGCAAAACAAATCAACAGTTTGTGTTCCTCACGCCGCAGGACACCTCCACGGTTAGCGCCGGACCTAAGATTAGCATACACAGGTGAGCTTTCATAGCTTCTTGTCATTTTCCAGTTTATTTAAGACATTCATGTCAGTATAAATTCCCTACTTAAGTACTATACCGAACGTGCATCTATTGTTGCATATTCGAAAATGTAACGTTAATAATAGGCTTGTGTCCTGAAAAAATCTAATTAGTCCGTTAGTTAGATTATCAAAATATATTTGACCCGTGTTTTTTCTTTTGTTACGGGAACCAAAATTGACGAAGTTACGACGCTTACGTCTTAGCTCTCAATACGTCACACCTTCGCATAATTTTTTGTGAGTCGTGACGTCACGAGCCCCCACTCCCGAGTTTTGATGCGTTTTATCTTTGTCAATACCAAATTGATTTACAAAAACAAAAAATACGTGTCCATTATTTTCAATACTCTAACTGACGGACTAAATAGTTTTGCAATTTGTGGATGATGGAATCTAGCCTATTGACTTGGAATTGATGCTTCTGTGCCGCCATCTATAGATCATACACGCTCCGTTTAGGAGAACATGCACGAAGTAGACTGGTGCCATCAAGTATTGTGGAAACTTATAGGCAAAATATACTTGACACTTCTGTGCTCTTACCAAATAGTTCCAGCTCGTTCACTATAGAAGTGTAGAGGGATGCGGACCAGCCGGTCGATTCTGTCGACATCTTACCGTTATCACTTAGGTGGAGTGAACGACAAGTGAGCAGCCGGTCGATTCTGTTCACATCTCACCGTTATCACTTAGGTGGAGTGAATGACAAGCGAGCAGCCGGTCGATTCTGTTCACATCTCACCGTTATCACTTAGGTGGAGTGAACGACAAGTGAGCAGCCGGTCGATTCTGTTCACATCTCACCGTTATCACTTAGGTGGAGTGAACGACAAGTGAGCAGACTTGACTCTTTGTTTGTATGGTTTGACAGCTCACTTATCGTTCACTTCGCCTAAGTGTTCACTTCGACATGTTTACAGAATCGCACTGCAGGGTGTAAAGTCCTGCAAACCTCCATTGAAATGGGAGGATCCTCCGATCAGACGGCTATTGAGTCCGGGGGGCAACTGCCCGATGGTTGATATTTGGACTGTTGTATATTTTCCAATTGCATGGAAAACTCTGATATCGCGATGAAAAATTTGTTTGACGTAGTACGTTGCTGGCGGTATACATAGATGTCGCTAAGTTAAATTTTGTGGCGGTATAGATTCCTCTACAGTCCCATGAAATAGAGCTACTCTATTGCTAATCAGGCACAAATCCGGACACTCGGTGGCTGGAGCGGCCACAAAACCAACGAGTCTGTTCCTTTATTTTTCCATTTTTTTTTTTGGAGGACTTGGAAACGGATCTCCAGATAAAAAAAAAAGGTAAAAGCACAGTCGAAAAGAATTTAAACAGTGGAATCTTCTCAATTTTGTTTCAGGATGGCAGACCCTCGGCCGTAGTACGTATTCACGTATTAATTTTATAAGTTATCCAAAGGAGATTATTTTATCATGTGATTGTTATTACATAGAGTTACCAGAACTCATGTTTGGGTACCTTCTTGATGTTACATGTTACATCGTTATTTTTTATACTATTTTTTAAGTAACAATACTTTGTGAAACAAACTGTATGAAAAATAAAAACATTTTCAATAAAATACCTTTACCAATACCTTTTATTTAATTACTAGTCAGTACCTTGGATTCGCTAAAATGACACTCTTAATTATCCTGTGTGTATCCAGACTATAATCTACCTTTGTGCCAAATTTCATCAAATACAAATACAAAATCCTTTATTTCAAATAGACCAGTTACAGGCACTTTTGAATAGTCAAGTTCTGTCAGTCAAATAAATGAAGCTAATCCTGCCGCGCTAGCGACAAGAGCAGCGGGTTGTTCTGCAACATAACACACCCACCGACCCCGTCTCCAGCGCGGCAGTTGCACGTTCCAAAGAGTAGATCCTGTAGAGAAGAACGTGCAAGAAACTCCATGGACACTCTTTTAAACCAGTTGTCATTGTTTACAAAATGATGGTTACATTCGTTGCGAAATAATTTATGACTAAAATTATACAATGCTAAAGAGAATGAGTCTATACAGTGCAAAGATAGTCTTACAATCTTCAGCAGGTCCAACAATGTTTTCACATGTTCATCAAAGTTTGGGCACTTTAGTCGCTGTGGAGCGAACCAGCATTGAGCCAAGCCAATTTTTATCGTCAATGTATTCCCCTAATTTATAATATGCTTGCTTGCATAGAGTGCGTTTTATACAATTTTTAAATTTCGTCTCATTCAGTTCTAATATATGTGGCGGTATTTTGTTAAAACACTTTGAACAGTATCCCATAAAAGATGTTGCTACTTTAGCCTGGTTGAATTAATTGGTTCCTATTTCTAGTAACATAGTTATGTCTGTCGCCTCGTTTACTGAAAAGATGTAGATTCTTTCTAACGTACATGATATTATCATAAATATATTGACAAGGGACCGTCATGATGTTAATTTCTTTAAACAGTTCCCTTAGAGAATCTCGCCGGCGGAGATAGTAAATGGCTCTGATGGCTCTTTTCTGCAAAATGAAAATAGACTCGATGTCCGCAGCCCGTCCCCATAGTAAAATACCGTAAAACATTATACTGTGAAAGTAGCTAAAATAGACTAGTCTCGCGGTTTCAACATCTGTAAACTGGCGAATTTTTCTTACAGCATATGCTGCTGAACTTACCTTCCTGCAAGAGATGTTAAATGAGGACCCCATTGTAGCCTTGAGTCTAGCTTAATCCCCAGGAAAACTGTTTCTTCGACGAATTCTAGTTTCTCCCCGGTCAATATTATGTCACAATTATTACTTTTGACATTTGGTAAAGTGAATCGGATGCACTTCGTTTTTTTCTCATTTAATACTAAATTATTAGCTGTGAACCAATCATGTACCTGCATTAGGGCGTTATTTACAACGTCGAGATTGTTTGCATGTCTATTTACTTTAAAAATCAAAGATGTATCGTCAGCAAACAACACCATATTGAGTTTATTTTCTAAAATATAGGGCAAATCATTTATATAAACTAGAAACAAGAAAGGACCCAAAATTGAGCCTTGTGGTACCCCCATTTTCACGATTAATCCTGTTGAATTGTTGCCGTTTATATGAACTAGCTGCTGTCTATCATTCAAATGCGATATTACTAAGTTCAAGGCTGTTTTGCTTAGTCCGTAATGCTCTAGTTTCAGGAGTAATGTTTCATGGCTCACACAATCAAACGCCTTCGACAGGTCGCAGAAAATACCTATGGCATCTTGCGCCTCTTCCCACGCATTAAAGATATGTTTTAATAACGTTACACCAGCGTCAGTTGTACAACGCCCCTTGGTGAAACCGTACTGTTTGTTGTGTAAGATACTATTCTCGTTAAAGTGACTGAGCATTTGATTCAGCATAACCTTTTCAAACACTTTGCTGAAGACCGGCAACACAGAGACGAGTCTATAGTTATTACTATCTTTACTGTCCCCGGATTTGAATAAAGGAATTACTTTACTGTATTTCATAAGGTCCGGGAAAACCGTGAACATCAGAATGACTGGCCAAAATGACCGATCAGCTTTAAAATATTACTAAAATCTAATACCTATTTGCTACTATTTGATACCTTTGTTTAAATAATTGGTACCTAATTAACAAGTGAGAAAATGAATTTTCAAAATGGGCAGTCATTCTGATGTCAGGATGACTGCCCACATTTAGAATCTCCACGTAAGGGCTCCAAAATTTAAATTCGCCTTTACAAAAATTTAATACCTATTTGATACCTAAACATATATTTTTTCTAGATTTTTAGGGCAAATAATAAAGATTTTATTAGAGGTTTTTTGTTTACTATGTAATACAGAAAGTCATATAAATATATCACAATGAAAAATAATACAGATTAATCATTTCTTGTATATATAATGCTATGTGCGTAGAAGCTTTTATTGCTTTTTGCTTTTTGCTTCCATAAAGCAGCAACTATCGATGACAACGATATATAAAAAAATAATATAGTTCTACCCACATGTTAGCTTTTATCAGTATCTCGCAGTCGGAAATTGTTATTGATTAGAAGTAATATTAATAATCGTGTAAATTGAACTTAATTGCAAAGAATTGAAAAACAATCACTTGACTTTCTGTATTACATAGTAAACAGAAAACCTCTAATAAAATCTTTATTATTTGCCCTAAAAATCTAGTAAAAATATATGTTTAGGTATCAAATAGGTACTAAATTTTTGTAAAGGCGAATTTAAATTTTGGAGCCCTTACGTGGAGATTCTAAATGTGGGCAGTCATCCTGACATCAGAATGACTGCCCATTTTGTAAATTCATTTTCTCACTTGTTAATTAGGTACCAATTATTTAAACAAAGGTATCAAATAGTAGCAAATAGGTATTAGATTTTAGTAATATTTTAAAGCTGATCGGTCATTTTGGCCAGTCATTCTGTGATCTACACACAGATTGAATATAAAAGCTAAATACGGCGCTATGGTGTTAATAATGGAGGCACAAACCTTTCCATTAACCATCAAGATTCGTTCAGCCATTCTGAGTAACAAATGTCTAAACTTTCAATTAATAATATTAAAAGTAGGGAATGCAAAATCCGGATTTTTTTTAAATCCGGATTTTAATAATTCTCGTCTGATACAAATCCGGATTATCCGGATTTTTCGAATTTTTCGAAGTTTTTAATTTAAGGTAATTTAATTAAACTAAAAGTAGTATAAATTATTTAAAATCAGCATTTATTTGCTCAATTCACAGAACTAAATAAATCAACTAATATAAACAGGTACATATCACTCATCTTTCCTGATAAAAATCAGTCTAAAAAAATAACTTTTAACGTTAGTCAGTTATAAATGTTACACATACAATCCAAATAAGAAAATAATTAGGTACTCAATCAGTTAACTTTATAACTATCTTATCCGTCATATTTATTGTAACAGTAATACGAATTTTAATCACTGTTTTTTAGACAACGAGATCAACATAAACACGTCAAGTGTCTCATCGTTTAGGCGCGATCTTATTTTATTACAGAATATGCCAGCAGTAGAAAAATAATAGAATATAATAACGTTTATTGTCTCCAGTATTACATTTAGTAGTATTAGTACATACACAAAACTATAATACCGGAAGCAAAAGGTTCAAGCGTCAGCATTATGCTTAGGTTGGGTTAGGTATGGGGGCAATTACCATCAGCCCCCAAGATGTTGCCTGTGCGTTTCGTCCGTTGCCTAACTGGAAATCGCCAGGGCCGGACGGGCTGCACAATTTTTGGATAAAATGGTTCAAAAGATCGCACGCCCGCTTGGCATTTCAATTCCCGTCTGCCTTAGAGTCAGGGTCACTGCCCCCAGTTCCTAACTACAGGAATAACCCACCTGCTCCATAAATCAGGTGGTACCGCGGAGCCTAAAAATTATAGACTGCGACGGTCTATAAAGTTCTTACATCCATTTTGAGAGCAAAGATTACTCATCATATTGATAGTAATTCAATTATGTCTGCCTCTTAGAATGGATGTAGGAACGGGTTCCGCGGTACTAAGGAGCTGCTCCTCATTGACATTGCCATTAGCCAGCAGGTTCGTCGTTCCCGAAGGGATCTGTCGACATGCTGGATATATTATAAGAAGGCCTATGACTCGGTGCCACAAACATGGCTCATGAGGGTGCTGGAGCTGTATAAAGTTGATTGAAAAGCTCTTTCGGGCTTAACACTGTTCGGCGGTATGGAAAGCAACCAGTCCATAGATCTTTTTAGTATTTCTCCACGACCTCCACCGTTTTCAAATAACGTCATTTCAACGTGAATCATTGAGGCAAATCAGTTGCATTGACCACACTCGTTGACTGGTGCTGATGATCAATTACAACACTTGCAAGAGAAAGTTGAAGATTGAGCTTTTCTTTAAAACTGAGTGGCGATGGATCGCACCTAATCATCCAATAGACGAAACACAATCCAAGACAACCACTTTCTATAAAACTTGCTGGCCGACTGAGCGCGCGGCGCGGCGGGCGGGGCGCTGCTGGCGCGACGCGTGCGTCTTGGCGTGGGGTGGGGCGCGCTGCTTGTTTTTTTTTTGTCGTATAGGAGCGTAAACTAAATCAATCACGGATTTCGCTCCAAATTCGCGCAAACGTTGAACATATACCTAATCCTACCAATTCAAATTTTGTTCGGATTTGCGCATTAGTTCAGGTAATACCGATCTACCAATTACTTACAATAAAACTTTGTGGATAAATAAAAATATAGTCTGTTGAAGTCAGTTTTGACTGAAATTCGAAAAAACCGGATTTGAGTCTTAAAAACCGGATTTTAAAAAGTCCATAAAATCCGGATTTTTCAGTTATTTTCGAATTTCGAAGAATCCGGATTGCATTCCCTAATTAAAAGTATAGCTAATGAGGTACATATGACTTCTGTTGAGTGAATAAGAGTGGTCACATGACGAAATGTTAGCAGATTATCATAAGGCAACCTTGGCTAGAATTCGCTATGCACCAAGCGCGCCGTACAGCTGGTTACGAACATTTTAGAACGTTGGTCCAACTGCGCCAATTGTATTAATCGTTATCCCTACTAATATTACGAGCCCGTGTCTTTGGCGACAACTTGTAAAGAGCACACATATTATCACTTCGTGATAGTGGTAGTGGAAGCAGAACACGCGTCACTGCCCCGTCGTCACCGTCGACGAGGGAGGCCTGGGCGCTGGCAAAGGCGCGATGACGTCGACTTTGTGAGGGACGGCCGGAAACTGGCCGGGCATTGGCACTAGGTAATGACTGAAACCTTTATCCGTCTCGGCATGCACATCTAGGCGGGAAGTAGTTACCGATGGCGTACTGACCAAATTTGGTAAGGCCGCCCGTATAACAAACGCGATTCACGATGAAAATTGATGATGCGTTCGAAATTGCCTTAAAACATGACGACCGAATTTGGTTGATAGGCGAACGGTGACTTTGTCGAGACTTCCCGCCTAGATGCAGAAACGAACTGATATCATTTTTAATTAAAATTATGAAACAATTATATTCGTAAATTAAAAACCTCTTTAGTCGTATCTGTCCTCTATGCATAGCGTAGAATAGAACGGAAAAGCAACAAAACAATTTTTGACATTGACACTTCCCTTGACAAGCTTGACAAGTTGTAAGTCAAAATAAAATAAAAACTAAAATTTGTTGGTCTTCTTACTCAACTCAAGTATGTTTCAAATCTAATGTTATCTACAGTTAGACATTTTTCTAGTAGTTTGTTTTCAGCAGCTAGTTTAAAACTCGTTAATCGAGGTAAGCCGAACTTTGATCCAATACAAATGCTCGTATTTCTTGCATAAATAACCTCTTGTGAATAAAAATGATTTTGCTTGTATTCTTATTTTCAGTTCCAAATAATATCTTGTGTGACTACAATAGAAAAATGTCGACAACTTTAGAATCTTTACCTAAGGTAGACATAGATCCCTCTGGAGTATTTAAATACATATTGATGAATGTGTATGACAAATCAAAAGACAATTCAGAGCCAGTCGTTATCGTGCGTGGCTACAAGCATTGTAACTATCATTCAGATATTTATGATGAGGTAAGAATAGTTTGATAATATTGTTGATCAGAACTCTGTGCTGAAACAGTTAAAATTAGCATAAACATGCTTTAAAAGGGGCTTGATCTTATTATGATGAAAAACGAGATTGATCTGGACTCTAAGCTTTGCTAGAATTAATTGGATTATTAAGTACCTACATAAAACGAACAGCAATCTGTACCTGGTGTAATAAAATTCTCACATAATAATGTTTAACTTGCTGACCCTCACAACTTTTGTACAATGCTCTGCTCCTATTAGTTGAAGAGTGATAGTATAGCCTGTAGCCTTTCTGGATAAATGTGCTATTCAAAACTAAAATAATTTTCCAATTCGAACCAGCAGTCCCTGAGATTAGAGTGTTCAACCAACCAAACACTTCAGCTTTATAATGTTACTATTATAGTATAGATAATTCATTGATGTTCAAATTTCAGGTTCAGGAAAGGCTTCAACCACTAGACTGTGAACCTCTAGGAGGGGGTAGAATCTCCCATGATCCTGAAAATAAAAAGTTGCATATCTATGGCTATTCTCAGGGCTATGGCAAGGCAGACCACGAGCTTACTGCCAAATTAATCAAGAAAGCATTCCCAGGCTACAGCATTACTGTCAGTGATGAGGGATATTAAAATAAACTGTGTTTGTTGTTATTAAAATACTGATTATTATGCTTGACTGCTGTGAAATAAACAAGTTTGAATAATAAAACTTTCTTTAGATGTTAGAATTTCTCCTTCCTGATATTATATACATTTGAGTAGAGGATTGAATGCTCAATATTGAATAGCCTCTATGTGGTCTGTGGATATCACAGACATATAAATAGTAGCAGACCAAACATTCGCTAAAATTTGCGTAGCCATTACGCACACCTAGGGAATGATATCATTACAGGGCCGAATTAGGACCGGTTGCCAGTATTATCAAACGATATTCTGAAAATCCGTGAAAATCTATATTCTCTGGGTACATGAAATATAGATTACTCATCAATAGTCTTAACGAATAGAACCACACTCCATTCCCGTGGTTATTGTTAAAGGCGACTAAGGGAATATTTTAAGAGGACGATGGGCAGCAGTCCACTCTTTATCTTTTGACGGTGTTTACAAACCATTGACGGACGTCAGTATCAGCTAGAAAAACTGGCACTGCAGTCATTAACCCGCATGCCATGTTTTGTAGAACCGAGAGTCAAGGTATTAGTATGCCTGAAAGCTAGTTTAGGAATAAATCAGGATTTTTGAAATAAAAGTAATGTATGTAATTCAAAATTCAAGCATTTATTTCAAACTAGCTGACCCGCGCAACTTCGTCTGCGTCACATTTTCCATTACTGCTCCGCTCCTATTTGTCTCAGCGTGATTATATATATATATATATATATATATATATATACGCCTATAACCTTCCTCAATAAATGGGCTATCTAACACTGAAAGATTTTTTCAAATCGGACCAGTACCTGAGATTAACGCGTTCAACCAAACAAACAAACTCTTCTGCTTTATAATATTAGTATAGATTGCTGGTGGTAGAGGTGCTGAATCAAGTGGATTCTTAATTTCGTCCAGAACAGTCCAAAAAGAAACACATTTTCTCCGATTTTTACTGACAATATTGCTGATCGTAGACCACTGATAAATATAGTTTGTTTTAAGATTTTATAATATCAAAAAAGTTTTACTGGGTTCATAGAATCGATTTATTATAGAGGAGCTCGTTCAAATCGGACCAGTAGTTCCTGAGATTAACGCGTTCAACCAAACAAACAAACTCTTCTGCTTTATAATATTAGTATAGATTGCATAATATACAAAATCTACGTTCAGTTACGTATCCTGATCTCTCTCTCGAATTAAGAATATAATTATGAAGAGGGTACCTAATGCAGGGCACTGTATCATCTCTATCGGTTGAAATGCCGACCAGCCCAGGTACCTAATCTCCTGGTACAAACTAATCTTGAATCAAAATCAACAAAACCAACTATCGAACGAATGGTGCTGAATCAAGTGGATTCTTAATTTCGTCCAGAACAGTCCAAAAAGAAACACATTTTCTCCGATTTTTACTGACAATATTGCTGATCGTAGACCACTGATAAATATAGTTTGTTTTAAGATTTTATAATATCAAAAAAGTTTTACTGGGTTCATAGAATCGATTTATTATAGAGGAGCTCGTGGCTAAAGCCGCACGGGCCGATCTTCAAGGCTAAACTATAACAGACGAACGCATCGATCTTCAAGGTTAAGCAACGCTTGCGAAGGTTGGTCTGTGGGTGGGTGACCATCTTGACATACCGAGTTTCCTTCGTGCCTCAGAAAGCACGTTAAGCCTTTGGTCCCGGCTGTCATTTGTAGATCTTTGGCAGTCGTTACGGATAGTCAAAAGCCAGTAAAATCTGACTGAAATCTTGCATTGAATGAGTTGTGGAGGTCTGGTAGGCAGCCGCGCCACGTAAAATACCGGTATTCAGCTGAATCCGGTTTGTCTGGAAGCCGAGCCAATATAGTAAGGAAAAGGCTAGGTTGTTATAATGGTCACCCATTCACAGACCGGCCTCGGCAAGCGTTGCTTAACCTTGAAGATCGACGTGTTCGGCTGATATAGTTTAGCCACATTGAAACATAATACCAAATATTCATCTCTTCTGTTAGTAAAACAGTTTACTTATGGATACAGGTAACTCCGGACGAGACTCTCCTCTCCTCCCAGTAAATCAAAAAACATTCTAGTAATTCAATCAAATCCATACCTCCATAGCTAATAATTTCAACATTATACGTCTTCTTTAAGTTAAACAACATAAAACATGGGGCTGACCTTATGCTACTGCGGAGAATCTTAACACCGCGATTCAGAAAAACGCGTCATAAGTACAACGCCATCTATCGATCTACAACGTAACTGAACTGTCTTTATGCTCATAACTACTCATAAGTTCAAACTTAGAAGCTTACACGTTACGAAAAATAATGATATAATTATAAACATTATGTGTTTAATTAAAAAATAACTCAAAAATACATTGTTTCGGGGTCTTTTCACACATTTCTTATTAAAAAATTTCTCAATAGATGGCATTGCAAGTATCTGAAGTCTCAATGAAAACAACCTATTTTAGCGCTCGATGAAGTTTCTTCGTAAACTTTAAAATTCGATATCTTTTGATTTTGTGGGTCGATTTTGATGAAATAAACACTAAATGTTGCTCCGATTATCACTTAATATTTCGAAGTACCTAAATTTTGAATCCAATCAGTGGTTTATGCGTGATGCTCCTCCAAACGCACAGACATACAGACGCACAGACATACAGACACACAGACAAACAGACAAACAGAAAAGAATTTCAAAAACTGCTTTTTTGTGTTCTATGTCATTTTTCTGACATTTCTATGTATTTTTTATGCGAAAATATTCAATGTACAGACACGGCAACTCTACGATTTTATTATATGTATAGATAGATAAACCATTTACAGGCACTTTTTAATTGTCAAGGTCGGTCTGTCCAAAAAGTTGAAGCTATTTGCACGTTCCAAAGCGTAGATCTCTATGGAGAAGAACGTGCAAGAAACTCCAGGGACACTCTTCTATCTTACACTCTCATAATGCTTACATATGGAGTAAATTCGGTAAACAGTGTAGGAATTGCTCCGGGACGTAATGTTGTTCAAAAAGCGCTGGGATCGATCAAGTGATTCTCAAAATGCTTTGAACAAAGTACACTTCGACGGTCCCTACGTACAATCCCCTAACGGCCCTAACTGCAAATGTCAAACTTTACAGGAGAGCACTTTAAAGTTTGTAGTTCATATTCTACTTAGCAGAAAGTCATGAAATTTGGAATTCAGGTTTCATATTTGATCTATTTTATAACAAAAATAACTACAACTTTTAAAAGGCCTTTCGAGCGTATTATTTGTCAATTACTTACTTACCTATACAGCGGAATCATCGCCTGTGGTAAATAATGTAAGTGGTACTTATTGAGTTTTACGCCGGAGGTATTAAATTAAACAAAGTCGCAATTGCCATTTAGAAAGATTTACGTGGGGATCATGGTACAAAAACTGTTATAAAAAGTAGATAAGTGATTGACTCACTCAAAAAAGACATTTCGTCACAAGATATACAAATTATTTGCATTACGTTTTATTTCGAAGCAGGTTAAATGTAAACAAAAACGTTATTTTATTTTTATATACTTATTTATTTATCGACAGTACGATGTATCTTCAGTATTTGTACCTAATTTAATCAGTCTTGATTTCGTCTCCAAAGCCGGCGCGAACGCTTATGTCTCGCAAACGACAGTTGCGGGGGAGGTGCGCGGGGTTACAATGGATTGTCCCGCGTAAAATGACTGGATTACCACTATTGTTGTTCTACGTCGGAAGTTTTAGTCAATTTGGTAGTTATGCGAAATGTCGTGTGTGTATTTCAAGGTCAATTTGCCACCTTTTATTACTTTTTATTAAACTGGACGATAGTTTAGGTTTGTCTGAATGTCACGGAACAAAAAAACACAAATCACGTATCTACCACTTAGGTGATTATACGTAGGGACCATCGACTTGAAGGTCTTGGTTGCCAATCCTGGAGTTTCAGGTTTTTAATCCAGGCATTCCGTAAACTTTCATCCTTGCGAAACCTGGAAAAATATTAGTATGCTCAATTATTGCCTGCTGAATGAAAATTCATCGTTATGTGAGTAGCCTATACTGTATTTATACATATGCCTATGTTCATGTTCTCCATAACACAGACACTGGGTAACATAATATTGATTTTATAATTTATTTTTAATATTAGCATGACATGTGTACATACACTGAAACTACTACAGGTATTTTGGAATTGTATCACCAAAAAAGAATAAAACATCATACATTAAACTGAGGCTTTATTTGATAATTCAATGGAAATAAATATTTTACATAAATACATACAACAAATGCAATTTACTAAAAGTTTCGTCTTTGTTGCCTAATTCGTCCCTGACTAATTGAACAGGTACTTGAGCTGTCACTTGATGCCACTTTCTGACTATTTTGTCCTTGTTATGGTTTATTTCTTTAGTTGTAGGCTGACGGTACAGACAAATCGCATCTTTGTTAAAAACTGTATGTAAAATACGAATAAACAGTATGGAAACATTTGAATTTAGTAAAGAAAGCACTAAGATTTCCCAAAACTTACCGATGAAAGGTCAATCAAGGTGTTTTGTGGTAGCTAGCACTGTCACTGCGATACGCACAGCACTTCACCATATTATTTTACCGTCCTCGTGTGTTTTATGTCCCAAACAAGTAATATTTTATCAATTTTAAACGCGATTGAAAAACATTTGATGCTTATCAATATGGCAGCAAGCTACGCGTCAAATTTTGTCTATGTATGAGTCAGTGTGACAACACGTGACAGAACGAGACATGCTTATGAATTGTCACTTAGAAAAAAAAAGGATAAAGAATCATACCATAAAAAAAATATATCTACGTATTAATGTTTGGTCTGCTACTATTTATATGTCTGTGGTGGATATAAACATGACATAATAATTATGATGTTAAAAAATTAAAAGTTTTTATGGTGCTATTGATTTGTGGCTATGCTTGGTGGAACTGCACGCAGAAATACAAGCTCTTACCAAGTTCAACTAGTTTTTTTTTTGTTGGAAGATGAAACGTTTCTTAATCTGTGTTCTTAATAATATTATTTTTTGCCACTAAAAACGCAGCTGCGTTTTTAGGAACGTATTCAATTTAAAAAAATCGTCATTCTCATGTCAATATTGTCAATGTCAATCGGATGAAATGTCAATTTGCTAAGAAATCTTGTGATGGTGCGTGTTTTGTGAAAAAATAATACCTACTGAAAAATGGCAAATTTTACAACAGATGGCAAATTGTGCATTGAGCGTGAACTAGAAATTGATACTACTGAAAAACAGTTCGATGACTTGATAACACGGTTTGATATTAGTGAAACATGTCAATGGATAACCGACAATAACTACCAAAAGGTAAACATTGTTTTCGCATCTTTGCAAAGTACATATTTGTTTACTATTTTAACACCCGCATCTTCAAACAGGTTTGCCTTCAATTTCCTGATGAACTACTTGGTGTGAGTGCCAAAATTTACGAAGAAATCAAAAAGAGAGTCGAAGTTGACCTGTACATTCTCGGTGACACTTCATATGCAAGGTAAGCATGTTCAACTTTGGTTTTTTATGATCCCTAAGATGACCCACTGAACAATACTTTTATTAACATTACAGCTTGAGCTTGCTTACCATGACATGTACCTAAACAATTTTGTGTTGTGACTGTTGTGAGTCAAACTACCTAATATTTAAAAGTACCTTCATGACATCCTTTGTCTCTGGTTACAGTTGTTGCGTGGATTCAGTTGCTGCAATGCATGTGCAAGGAAATGCCATAGTACACTATGGTCACACATGCTTCTCAAAGACAAACATACCGGTGTTCACTGTTCTACCCAAAGGACACTTGAATGTGGAGGAAACTATGAAGTTGCTACATGAAAACTTTAATACTGACGGAAATACCAAACTAAGCCTCTTTTATGATGCTGAGTTTGAACATTGCAAAGGTGAGAATGTAAATCTAAACAATATAACCTGGAACCTGGAAGTTTAAATGATTCATGATAAGATCTCAGCCATTGCTTTCCTTCAGGCGTGTTGTAGTCAAGATGACCTGATCGAGAGCAAGCCCATTACTTAATCTATCTTATAATATAAAAATGAATCACTAAATGTGTTGGTAAGTGCATAACTCAACAACGCCTGGACCAATTTGGCCAATTCTTTTTTTGTTGTGTTTGTTATCATCAGGAGAAGGTTTTTATGTGGTTTATAAAAAAAAAAGTTGCCAGTTGACGGGAGCAAAGACGCGGGGAACAGCTAGTAAAAAATATAAATATTGTTGTATAGCATAACTACAGGTTAAAAATATTTACTAACCAGCTGGCAAGTCCATGAAACTCATCTGAATACTGTGCCAGATATCATTTGAACACAATTTAAGGTAAAAAGTGAGATGTTATAATATTTTTTCCAGATTTAATTTCAAGCCACTGGTTTCAATACTACCCACACAGCTACATCTCTTATGTGGAAATTGAAGAGAAACCCAACAGGTTCCTTGGCAGAGTTATAAGGAACAAAGAAGGGGAAGACTTCCCTCTAGAAGTGCTCAAGGATTGCATCTGTATTCATGTTGGGTCAAGGGGGCAAACACTGTTCAATTACACTATCTCAATTGCAGGTAAAATTTAAATATTTTTATGCATAGCCCTATGACACTAATAAAACACACAATTTTACTAGGAATCTGCATTTTTTTTATAGATTTTTAATTGATTTAAAAGCATGTTCTCACATTATAATATTTTAATTTATTTATCCACAGCATCAGAATGGTACTCGCTGGACCCAAATACAAGCAAAGTGGAGCGTTTAGAAGAAACAGTTTGGTTCAAACGCCGGAGGTTCCTGGTGGAAAAGTGCAAGGATGCCAATGTGGTAGGCATCCTGATTTGCAAGTTGGCAGGAGACCAGACCAAAGACATCATCAGTAGGATGAAGCAGCTTTGTAAAGTGAATGGAAAGAAGAGCTATATTGTATCTGTAGGCAAGCCTAATGTTCCTAAGTTGGCTAACTTTCCTGAAGTAAGTCTGTATTTTCTTGGCTGGTTTATAAATTTTATGCTTCCTGTGTTTGCTTGATGTGTCTCTTATGTTGGTACTAATGTAGCAGCATGTCAGAACATCGAGATTTTATTTTAATTCATAAACATGGATCTTATTTTTTACTAAATTATACTTTACCACTCAAATGCACACAGGGGACAATACTTGAGGCCCTTCCAATGAACCTTTTAGTTATATTTCCTTAATTTTGTCTTTTAATACTTATTTCCTTTAACAGATTGACATCTATGTAATGATAGCATGCCCAGAAAATGACTTGTATAGTGCCAGAGACTTCTACAAACCTATAGTTTACCCGTATGAACTGGAGGTAGCTCTAAACTGTAACCGGGAGCCATACTTTACCACACATGTGACTGACTACGACCAGCTGTTACCAGGGCGGCGTCACCACTGTGACATAGACCATGTCAAAGAGACCACAGATGTCAGTCTCATCACAGGAAAGATTAGGGAGACTAAGGTAGACACACATGAGGGCAGCAGCACTGACTTGGTAGAAAAACAAAACTGGGCCCTCGAAACTATAGGGCAGAACCTCCAAGACAGATCCTGGAAAGGTCTAGAACAAAAACTGGGGGAAACAGAAGTCAAGAAAGCCGAGGAAGGCCGCAAGGGAATAGCTATACAGTACAGTGATGAACCAGAATGAATTTCAAATTTTATATTTTCTTTATATTTTTATTTACAATGCCTTTGTTATTCTAGTACAAATCACTTGTCCTATTATGTAAGACTGCATTTTACAAATAATTAGCAAACATTTTAAAAACACATTGTTTCCTTTACAAAAATGTTGACATGGAATTATGAATAAAATCAAATCTGTTTTACAAATGTTAGATCAACTGGTGCAGAGTTAATTAAAAAACACAGATTGTGTATCAAATCTAAAGACATGACAGTGCCCTTGGTATGAAATTAATTGAAGACTAATTTAATTATTAAAATAGATTAAAAAAGGCTTTGATTTATGACAAAACATATATGTATTTAGAAGCTGTGCCTGAGCGAAACAAATATTTCTAAGCAATCATAGAAAGTTGATCCTATTAGTAAGTTAAGTAGACTATATATAATCAGACTCTTCAAACTTTCATGTTCAGTGGGTTCTGCGGAGACTTGAGCCATTCTTTCCTAAGCATCTGTTTGAGCTGCGACAACCTCAAGGATGGGTTCTCAGCCTTGAGTATTGGTAGGTTTGTCTCTTCAAATGCTGTATACGCTGCCTTGAGGCGTTTTTCTGGATGCCTGTCCAGATCCGATTTTTCACTGGAAAAAAATTAATAGTGGTAGTAAATGACGAAAATAATAGTGCAGTCTTAAAAAAAATAGTTTTAAAAATTAATTCTCACACTCTTATTTTGTAAGTTAAAACCCTATCAACTACATGTAGTTCTAATTACCAGCAAATTCTATCACTAACTAGCTTAGCATTTTTCTAGAGTAGCAATGACAGACAGTGTTGAGTTTGAGTTATTGACAGAGAGCTATCCAAATGGCTAGTTCAAGAAATTTGAGTCAAATGAAAGACTAGAGTCAAAAGCATACCCAACTCAAGTAAAAAAAAAAAAAAATAACAGAAGAATCAATTTGATTAAGAATTATTAAAACCCTAATCTCTTCAAAGTTGAACAGGCTACTTCTGGGTAAGCTTGCTCCATCACTGACTTTGTCTCTGACATCTCTGGCCTAGACTAGAGTCAAGAATAAAACCATTACCAATAAAGAAAAAAAAAAAGAGTTGCAAATAATTACCCAAGTATAGAGATAGCTTCATCCACAGTCTGGGCCACCTCTCCCTCCAACTGGACTCTGTTGAGATTCTCCACCAGAACTGGCTCATCCACAACCACTTTAGAAGGCTGAAACACAAAATAACAACAATGACGAGTAATGTCGGACAGCATAACTTTCTCTGTTGATACCTTAGTAGTTTTATTTTTACAAGAATTGATAAAGTTTTTTTAGTTAGTGACATTTGGACATTAATAGTGATCAATAGTATTTATAAACCAAGATTTATATTACATTAGTGGGTAACCAAATATTTATTTGCTATTCATGCAAAATGCACTTTCGGTGCCCAGAACTCAGCATTTAGGTCAAACAATAATTTGTTTATGTACCTCTGCACTGTCCATTTCTCTTCTATCTTCAGTTCCATCTTCACTTCTATCAACATGATCTTTAGTAATGCCATGAAACTCAAACTGACCCTAACAATTACATAAACCAAATTAAAATGTTGTTTTAGTGCAGCTATCTTACCACAGGTTTAACAGGTTCAGGCTTAATAGTTTTCTCCTTCATCTTCTCAATCTGTGCTCGAGTGATCTTGGGAGGAGGGGGAGCTGCCTTTGGTGCAGCCTTCAGGGATTCCATCTCCTTTTCTAGTAAAGCCTTTGCCTCAGCTTTCTTCTGAAGCTGTTCTAAACGCTTCTTTTCCTGATCTTCCTGTGAAGAAAAAAGATTTGTTTTGAAGTGTGCATATTATTGGAAGAAGGCTAAATAAAATTATGAAGTTGTGTAGTTTATAGAAATGTTGCCAAATTTTTGAATAATTATTAGAGTTAATAGAACACCAGAGCTACTATGGCGGGGTTGCAGTACTTTTTAAGATTTTTTAACGTCTGAAAATCTTATTAAGTTTTTTAATAAATAAAAATCATCACATAAAAATTAAACATACCCTCAAGTAAATCGTAAAGATAGAAACGCGATTTAGAATGATTGGCTCAATACTTTTTTTAATCAAACATGACACTAAATTACAATTTTAAATGTGTACTGCTAAGAGATTTCATCACGAATATTTATACAAGTTATATCAATAGATAGAGCTTTTTATTTTGAAGTAAATGCTGAAACCATATTGTATAATTTCTTTATCAGTTTTCGCCAAGAAGAAAAATTAATCAAAATTTAGGCATTATTTCGCTCGCCGGACAGTCGCTGTTGTTCGTCAAAACACACTGTAACTACTGCAACCTCGCCTTATGCTATTTATGTCCAACGTTTCCTCTAGTAGTAGTCAAGTCAGCTTAAAGAGCAAAAATATTCCGCACATGTTTCACAATATTCTAGAATAAACATGTTGTAACTAACCTTTTTTTGTTGTTTTTTCTTGAGTTTATCGTCGTTATCCTCCCACTCCGCATCTTCCATATTTTTTTTTACCTTCTGTTCTTTTTCTTGCTTCTCATTTTCTTTTCGCTGTCGGGCAGCAACAGCTTTGCTATTTTCGCCTGCGAATTTCTTCGGCATTTTTGTCTCGATATAAAGTTTTAGAAAATCTTATTGGAAAGAAGCAGATTGATCGATTTTTTTCTGAAGAAACAACTACTTAAAACTGTTGATTTTTAACTTCAAAGTTTATTTTATTTTTGAAATCCAGTAAAAAATAGGATTTTCGTGGAATTTGGGTAGGTACCTTCCAATGGGGTGACACACTCAAAGCTTTTTGTAGATGGCGCTTAGATCGACCGTACCTTGTTTACTTTTGGTGACATGTATCTGTTCGCTATATTTCGAGTTTTTAAGTGTTAAATAGTTCCAAAATGTACTCATTTATGACTGTGCCTCAACTTAAAGTTGAGCTTCGAAAAAGAAATGCTTCAGTTGCCGGTAAAAAGGCTGATTTGATTGAAAGGTAAACACTTAAAATATTTTAGGTTATAATTGTTTTTTTTAATGTTTTTTGTGTTCTTTGGCTAATTATCTTGTTTTAATTTATAGATTGGAAGCGTATGATCGAAACCAGAACTTTGGTGCCGACTGCGACGTCCAAGACGACATCATATACCAGTGTCCACCCTCTGATACATTCAGAGATATAAATGCGAATTCTCCACTTCCCATCATCACCAGACAGGCAATCCAAGAATATTTTGATAGGTACATGAATCCATTTGTTAATCAAATGTTTAGAAAGCTCTCCATACTAACAGTGACTTTATAGTAAATACTGTTTGATTTGATCACAGTATCTGAATCTAATTTTTTGTTATTTGTTTGCAGCTGTAACACTCAGCCTAAAGGACAGCATTTATATGAATGTCGCCATCTTTTGACCGCCCGCTTTACCTCCGATGGCATTTACACTTATTTACGAGGACAGTGTAAAGCCAGTATGAAGAAAGTTGCCTATGTGGTGGATATAAAATTAAGCAAAGATGGTATTATAGAAGAATGCCATTGCGATTGTGCAGCAGGCAGTGGTACCCAAGCAAGTTGCAAACATGTAGCTGTGTTATTGTGTGGCATACATGAGATGGTGCACAGCAAAACAATTAAATTGCATCAAGCATGTACCCAAATGTTGATGACATTTAATAGGCCAAGGAAAGCTTTTTATAACTCGCCCATATCAGCTCAAAATTTACCTAACAAGAGGTTGAAATCTTGTAATTATAACCCACTAAGTGAAAATGATATTATGCATAACTACAAAGATTATGTGCGTAATTTGGTAATAGGATATGGTGAAACAACAATGCCTCTATTGCAAACATTTCAACCTGCAAATCCACATGGGATTGAATGGGATCACTACTCATACGTAGAAAAGTCTCCACAAGACGTTTTACTGGAGAAATTACTTTTAAAAAATGTGACCTCCAATCAAATACAGGAGGTAGAGGAGAACACACGAACGCAAGCTAACTCTCCAAAGTGGCATGAAATGAGATCATGCAGGATCACTGCTAGCATTTTTTATGTAGTTTGTCACAGCAAAACATGTAGCAAAAGTTTGTTACAGAGAATTTTGGCACCTAAAGCTGTGCATACTAAAGCAGTAGTCCATGGAAAAATCCATGAGCCTATTGCAATCTCACAGTATGAGGACAATTATGGGCTGACAGTGCAGAAATGTGGGTTATTTATATCCTATGAGTTTCCATTCTTAGCTGCTTCTCCAGATGGATTGATGGGAGAAGACACAGTGATTGAGGTCAAGTGCCCATATGCTTCACGGAACAGTGTGATAAATGAAGTAACTGTGCCTTATTTAGAAAAAAAAAATGGAGAATTGTATTTAAAAAAGATGCATCCATATTATGCTCAAATCCAGGGACAGCTATATTGCTCCCGCAAACAATACTGTAATTTTATAATTTATACTTTTAAGGACATGAAGGTAATATTTATAAGTCGAGATGATGCATATTTTAATGAAATGTTAACTCATTTAATTAACTTTTATGTACATCATTTAGAACCTGCAATTCTAAATAAATATATGTATAAAGACTATTTAAAAATAATAAAAAGGCAGTATTAAAAGTTATCTTTTATTTAATATTCTTCATAATACACTCTCGAAAATTACAGCTCATAAAACATATAAAAAAGATTTTGCTTGCTATTGGGATGTAACTATGATCTAGGTCATTTGTTAATATTTTGTAAGTTTTAGTCAACCCTATTATCCTTTCGATGTGCACTCTCTTATTTGCAAGCTCCCTATCTTTTATTACTGTAAGACCAGGCAACTGAGATTTTCCTTTTAGAAAAGCTGGTATCCTCACAGTCACATTTTTGTCAATGAACATGTCTTGTATTGTAAATCCCCTGTCAGCCAGTAAACTGTCACCACTTTGGCATTTAGTCATAAGATCACTTCGTTCCACCATCTGCCGGTCACTTATTGAGCCTGCATAAGCTTGAGAACAATATGATAATAATCCACCAGGTGTAGCACCAACTAATATTTTTAGTGTGTTGGCATGTTTGTAGCTACTCCAAGATGCTTGTTGAGATTTAGGGTTCTTGGGTTTTTGGACTTTTATTTCTGTTCCATCTAGTATCACTCTGAGATTTGTGTCAAAATTTTTGAAGTGCCTTGGCATATAATATTGAACCAATTCTTTACTGGGCCAAATATCAATTTTTTTCCACAACTGATAAATAAAGTTCACCCATGTTATAAAAATATTTGAAACTGTGCTTTGGCTAACATTGAAAAACTTACCAAGTTCGAAATTACATTTGTTCTGTTTTAACTTCATCATTGTCATGAAAAATTGATCCTCCGTGTTCAGGTTAATTACATTATTACCATAATACCGAATTTTATGCACCATTGGACTTACAGTTGAGTAAGCTAATTGAAATTTTTTATAGGATTCGAAACCTGTGTAAAACTTTATAGATTTATCATCCTCTTTGTATCTATTAATAGACCCATAAACATACTCATGGTCAATTTGAGTACTTTTTGATAAAAACTTAGGTGCACTGCCTACACATGCTTCTTCACTGTTGTCTAATGTGTTTACTTCTTCTTCGAGACCTATTTCTAATTCTAAGTCTGTTGCTGTATACATGGAAGTTACACTACTGGTTGATGGTTGTGGTTCTACTTCAAAACTTTCCTGAAAAAGTTTTTTCTGGCTTCTTTTCTCATAACGATGCTGTCGTTCGAGGGCGGCTGGATTTTCTGGTTTAGCTTCAGTGAAACAGAATACCGATGGTACAGCTGTCTTTCTAAGGAACTTGGCGTGAGTTTCATAATCTGAAATGATAACGAAACCAAATAGGTTAACTTTTTTGTTATTGTTTTTGTTGTTAACAAATTTGACACAAATTTGTAAGCTATGCTTAAAAGTACGTAATATTACTGTGTTAGCTCACTTGTATATTTACTTTTCCCGAAATAATCCTCTTCCTTGAAATGCACTGCACACAATCGTGCGGTAACACTTGCCTTGAAGTTTTTAATGCGTAAGGCAGACTCCCATTGTTTTCTGCGTTTGCTATTCTTTGGAAACAAATGCACTCCCCTATTCTTACAATTGAACGCGCTACATTGAGGCATTATTACAATAATTGCGGCAAATAGTGACGATAAACAAAAACGATTGAAGAAATCCATACGATTTGACAGTTCTTATGTCAAAGCAGGGTACGGTCGATTCGGCGCCCTCTGTCGTGATGAAAAGTTAGTTTTTCTCTCAATTGCTTTACTGTGGAAAAATTTAACAGCTGTCAATCAAAGTCAAAATGTCAGTAATTGTCAGACCAATAATGACCATAGACAGACTGGCTGAAGTTTGTTTATATTAGCTTTATAGTTTTCACTCTTACCAGTCGCATCACAAAATAGTTTTGACTAAATGTGTGTGAGCCACCAGGGTCACCTCTAGAACCATAGAGGCAAACTGGCATTGGCAATGTCATTGTCATGTATCAGTAATCTGTCAAATACCCACTGACGTAAAAGGCTATTGTCAATTTGCGTTTTTATTTTTATTGGCGAAGCATTTCTATTCATACCATACTCATTTAGTTTTGAAACAGATTTACAGTTCTATACCACAATTTTAAAAGCACTATTCACAACACACAAGTACAAGAACTATGGCTTTAGTCGCTTACGGGAACAGTGACTCGAGTGATTATGAGGACGAGGTCGAAGAAGATGCACCCGTTGTACTGTTGAACATCAAAACGGAAAGTAAACATGGTACGCATTTCACACGCAAATCATAAATACTTATGATCTTACCATGTAAATAACTCGGTCAGTGGGTCGTCTTAGGGGCGGATCTTGATATAATATTAAACCTTGCGTGATCGCACAGCCAAACACACAACAGCTGGTTTGCCCTTCTCTTCTTAATCTTTTTATTTATATATTAATAAATACTTTATTGTTCACCTCATAACAAGTACAGGAAAAACGTTAATAAAAACAAACTTTTTACTGAATATTGTTATCATAAATTAGTTCCAGAGCCAAATGTACAAAAACCAATAACAATAAAAACAGAAGAACCAGAAGAGCCACAGGATAATAGTGCTAGTCTGTTTAATTTGTTACCACAACCCTCTAAGAAGAAACCAACTTTTATTGAAGAAGATGATGAATTTCTACACAAGAAGGAGACAGGTTCTGTGAAACCAAAAGCCAGGATCACAGTACCCTCACTGAGTGATGTATGAACTCTATAACTCTATTACCTATATATATTTGAGTATTTGAATGAAACCACAAGCACCAGTTTCATGAATTAAACCACCATTAATTATTTTCAAACTTATTTTGCAGTTCAAAGATGTGAATAACATAACACCTAATGTCAAACCAAGAGCACCTTCTGATGTAAGTAAAGAAAATCACTAAAGTGCAAATAAATACTAAAATAATTAATGTTAATTATATGAACTTAAATTCTTTATAAATTTACAGAAAAAATCCAGCTTACTAAGCATGCTACCACAACCAAGAAATGGAGTGAAATCCACAACAAAGTCTTTAATACCACATGTACTAACAAAGAAACCAGCCGCTTCAGCCAAGAAGACTGCTTTACCAACACCTGTAAAGAAACCTAAGGTGGAACCAGCATTAGTCAATGAATATTCAGATGAAAGTGACAATGATGAACTTGAAAATGATTTCTTTTCAATACACAAGCCTCTGGACAAATTAGAAGATGTAGAACTACCATTTGATATAGCACAAAATGCTAAGATAGAAGTAAAAGATGAACGTAGAGGTATTGAGGCATTCTTCAAGAAGGAGGAAGACGTTGACCGCGGGCAGCTAGAACCCAAGTATGATGGTGAAAGTTTGGAGGAGCAGGGCGAGGGCAGCTCTGGTTATATTGGCTTTGGAGCTGAAAGTTCTAAGGATATTGAACTTGATGATGAAGCTGTAAGTATCACTAGTTCATTAATAGTTTCTGTCTGTAGGAAGGCACTTCCTTTGAGGGTTCCATACCCGAAGGGTAATTAATACTGGAACCCTATTACTAAGCTTCGGCCATTTGCCAAACTGAAAAAGCAGGCAATAAATATAAAATTATATTAAAGAGTGCGTAATATTGAAAAGAGAGGAAAGAAGCTCACCGGAGCACTCCCTTTTCAAAGCCATATGACTACAAATCAATTGATTGTCTATGAACAGATTCTTTGTACTACAAAGAATCTGTTCATAGACAATCAGCATAAAAAAAAAGGGTTATTGTGTGGAATGTTGTGTGAGAGTCCAACTCACACTAGGCCAGTTTTTTTTTTTTCAATTAAATGTGGCTGCGTAACTGTGAAAGCTATCTGGCTTATATATACTCTCTATGGGTGCACAGAGGATTTCCCGAAATTCCTACGGGAACGGAAAAAACGGGATGAGTATGCGCGTACAAAGTTGCGGGCGTAAAACATATAAGTGGGAATATTGTAGGTATATTCCCACTAATATGTTTAGGCTGGAATAGTGGAATTCTGTTGTCACTGTTAAGTACTCTATACTTTATAGTTGTAAATAATCCCTTGTTGATTATAAATATTTCTTACCTTCAACACGGGAGTAGCTCTCAAAGTGACCTACCATCACTTACCTATCAGTTAAATTGCTAATATTCACATTCACTTTTTTGCCCAGATCATGAAGTTAGTTGGCGCGCGCGGCAAACGGAAACGCGAAGAGATTCAGATCGTAGACGTGAACCAGGCTGAAGTCCTGGCCGACGCACGGGAGATGCTGATGAAGGGGCTCATGGACGACACCACTCAGCGCGTGTCCGCCAGCAAGAAGAAAGGCAACGAGCCTACCACTCAACAGCGGAGGAAGCACCAGATCACATACCTCGCTTATCAGGTTTGTCACTGAATATTTTTTGTCTTCTAGTAAATATTTAGATAAAATATTTTAAGAAAAATTGGGTTTAGTTTAATTAAATGCAAAGAACCTATAAAATTTTAGGGTTTAAATTTTTTAGTTCCAGTACATCTGAACATATAGCATACTTATTTATTGGTATTGTATATAAGCTTGATTAGGACTATATAACAAGTTTCCTTGTATATCTGTGAAATACTTACCTTTCGTAGTGAGATGTCGTGTCGTCGCCACTCGCCTGCCGCTATTTCATAGAAATACTGTTATCAGTCGGCGTCGCCTGCTGCTGCTTTATTAACTATAGTTAATAGATCAGGCGTGTTGTGGCTTATAAATCGTTAATCTCCATACGATTCTTAAAAAATGTTTAATTTACAGGCCAAAGCAAACGAAGCAGAACTACAAAACCAATGGGCCAACAACAGAATGTCGAAGAGACAGACTCAAGCCAAGTATGGTTTCTAGCAGAAGACTGCCAAGCCTAAACTACCAGTTTATAGGTTTCTTTGTAAATAATAATCATATAATTTTCTTTAAAATAATAAATATTTTTATGTTATAGATTTATTTTATTTGTACACAAAGACTAATTATTAAGACTAAGTAGGTATGTTGATTACAATCTTCTGGCTTTCCTTGCCCGCGGAGGGTTCCATGAGACGTGGGTGTTGTCTGTGATAGACACTACTTGTAAGCCACCCATCTGTAAACCTTTAACTGCTGCCTGTAAAAGAATGATGTTTATTAATGATATAATGATCCTCATTGCAAGTTATTGTAGGTTAAGGTGATATTCCTAGAAAGTTTGATACTATTATTGGGATACAAATATGTAAGAAATATGACCCCTATGCATGATATGAGCAAGAGGCAATCATCGTGATTGCAAGTTATGGATTGCTATTTGAATTTATATTTTTTTTAATTTAGGAACAAATTAAAAGACATTGATGAGAAAACAATGGTGGTGAGGTAGGACAATGTATAGTGTAGAAAGACTTAAATATTGTATAGTATATCTTACCAATCTCCCAGGTCCCAAGCCTTGCACCCTAACTCTGACTGTTTTATATCCTCTGTCTAGGGCTCTCTGCAATGAAAAGGATTGATAATTTAACTCTTGTCAAGAAATACAGTCTAAACATTTCTGCCTGATGACTAAATCTTACAGTAGCTATAGCAATGGCAGTAGTCTGAGCGGCTATATTGGTTCCTTTCTTCGTGTTCTTAAAGCCCTCCATCCCACAAGATCTAATGACCTTCACTGTGCCAGCAGCATCCGTCATGGTGAATATTGTGTTGTTGTGGGTCACTCGGATGTTGCAGATGGGCAGGTCTTTGTACAGAGTGCCATCAAATAACAAATTGTCTGAATCCAGGGTCGGGAATAAGTTTTGTTTTCTGAAACAAAAGAGAAGTGAGATTATGGTATTTTTTTTAAATAAGGGTTTCATTTTTACTTTAATTAGTATTAATATAAATATCTAGACATAATTAGTTCAGAGGTTGCTTTAGTGTTGCCTCGAAAATTCATAGAAGTTTTACAAAAAATATTATTTAAATGCAAGATATACCTTACAGGTATCCTAAATTGAACCATTAATATAACAAATGCAAAAGTGTGAAGAAAGTGAGTTGTTTTACACCTAAATCGCTGATCTGATTTTGATAAATTTTAGTATATTAGGCTACCTATTTCTGTACAATAAAAAAATGAATATGAGAGAACCCACGGACTAACGTTTCATTAATAGTATTTTTATGGTTCAGAATGACTATATACTCACGCTTTTAGTACAGAATCGAGATCCACGATCTTCTCTCCTTGAACACCTTCATCTTCTTGTGGTATTCTCTTGTGATCAAACTTGTCTGATGCCTGAGGTGCAGAAGTCTGGAATAACCGCGTCACACTCGTCACAGGAACCCGTAGGGTATTCCTTATTGCGCTCAGCATGTTGTTGTGCAACTTTTATTTATATTTAAAGTAAAAATTGTGTTTGTTGTATTCGCGACCTAACCTAAAACATTTGACGGAACACGGATTGACATGATTGACACTGACAGCTACGTTTTATTTTTACATTCTGAGATACCAGTATTAAGTAGCCTCCACACTATTCCCGAAGTTGAGCGAATACGATAGTGTGGAGGGGCACTTCGCTTCGCCTCGTACAACTTCGCTTCGCCTCGGGCGACTTCGAGTTGTTGTCGTTTTTTGCGCCCGAGTCAAAGGACTCGAAGTTCGAACACGAAGCGTCTGTCCACACTACTCGGCTCACTTCGGCTTACTTCGGTTCGCGTCAGCCATAGTAAATACGCACGTATTTTTATTACGCGAGAGTACACATTGCAACGGCAGTTGCCACATGAACGTTATCCATTATGCCTATCGTGAGGGGAACGGGGGGAACGGGCGACTGAGCTCCTCGCGAAGTTGCCCGAGTGTGTGGACACCTACTTCGGACTTCGGTCAACTTCGGAGAGCACTTCGCCTCGTGCAACTTCGGAATAGTGTGGATAGTACTCTATGTTCTGAGAACTCATGGTATTATAAAGGTTTATACAAGCTTCTTTAGCGAAACAAAACGTTTTTGTGATTGTAGAGCCGCGCGAAGGCGAGTTTTTTTTTTAACTAGGTACTTATTTCAAGCACAAGCCGAGTGATAATGTTTATTTCATTATATTTGTCTGTGCCTCTCCTTCTCTAAATAAAATTCTCTTTCTTTTGTTAATTCAGAGCTCTTGACTAAATAACAGCTGCACGTTTGTATACGTATCTTCGAGGAGATGCACTTGGCGAGGTCAGTCTGTGGATCGATGTGGACGGCCATCCATTACAAACTGAGACTCCTCTGTGGCTGGGAAAACACGTTAAGCACTGTAATTTTTTTTTTTTTTTTTTTTTTTTTTGGCAGGAGTGGGAAATCCTCATGGACGAATCGGCCGCCCACACTGTGAGACGACCGAGACAGTGCCGGACTCTTACCGGCTAAAACCCACTCCTGCCACGCTAGTTGTCCTCTGCCAGTGTCAGAGACCTTATGAGCGATTTTTATGTTTCGTTGTCTGTACAGTGTTATAAACTTATATTAGGGGGATGACACGATTAACGTGAATACTACTAAATATTGCTACTTAATAATCTGACGTTGAACTATGTTTTTATTATTATTATTATTTTTTATTTATTTATTTTGTTTGCTTTTTTTTTTTTTTTTTTATCTTAATTTTAGGTAGGTACTTATACTATATACTTACTATATAACTAAGTATCCTTATTAATTTAACTTATTTCTATTTATAACTACTTTACCTATTTTTATACAATAATCTAAAAATAATTTTCTTTTTCGACCCATCATGAGATTCGGCAGATTGGACAGTGTGAGCCTTTCGTCAAGCATGTGCTCAGCATCGTACCGCTCTGCGGCTGTTATTGGGCATGCTAACAGAATGTGGGCAACTGTCTCATCTACGCCTGGCTCACAGGCGCACGATGCATTCTCTTTACACTTGAAACGTTTCAAGTATGCAGAGAATCCACCGTGCCCCGTGAGGATTTGTGTGACCACGTTTGTGAGCTCCATTTTGCGGACTACTGTATACGCCTCAACCGCATCAGGGAGAAACAGTTTCGTGCCTGAGGCTGTTGTCCCGGACTTGTATCTCTCGTTCCATTCGTCAAGCGTCCCCATACGAATTTGACGCTTGACGAATGAAACGGGGCACAGATCGTAGTCCGGCCTCTTCTTCGACCCCAAGGCGGCTTCCTTGGCAAGTTGGTCGGCTCGCTCGTTGCCCTCCAGTCCCGCGTGGGCTTTGATCCAGAACAAGGAGACACTCTTGTTCTGGAGCTTGCAGCGTCTGATGGTGTCCCTTGTTTCCACCGCCAGAGGATTGGGGGCAGAGACGTTGGTAACCGTTTGGAGAGCCGCCATAGAGTCGCTGAAGATGCCGAACGTGCTTTCCTTGTGTTTGAGGGCCTCGGCAGCCGCTCTTTGCAGGGCCAATAGTTCCGCCTGATAGACGGTGCAGTAAGACGGCAAGGTAAGTTTGAGGGCCTTCGTTTCGGTGGCACTATTCCATAAGGATAGCGCCGCTCCGACCCTGCCCTCAATCTTACTGCCGTCGGTGAAGATGCGTACAGCGAAGTTGTTATGTGCGTTGTATTGTTCCTCGTCTATCAGGCTACCGAACTGCAATGCGGTCTGTTCCGCAGGGTGTGGGGCCTCCAGGGCTGGAGCCATCCGTTCGACCTCTCTGTCCCTTAGTGCGGGCTGGGGCACGCCCCTCTTGGTTTCGTAAAGAGAGGCAACTTCCCTTATCCGAAGGTCGAGGGGAAGTATCCCAGCCAGCACCAGTGCAGAGTTCAGGGAGACCGTGCGGTAGGCCCTGCACAGCTTTTGCGCGAACCCTCTTTGGACCACATTGAGCTGTTTGATGACCCCGAGTTTTTTGGCGGCTGGTGCCCATGCGCTCGCGGCGTACAGCAGCGTTGGTTCGACCGCCGCGGAATAAATGGTCCTGATCACCTCTGGGTGCAGACCCCAACTCACCCGAGCCGCTCTGGTCAATTGCTTATATATAGCTATCGCCTTCTTACAGACGACAGCTATATGTTTGTTGAAAGTGAGCTTCGAGTCAATGGTTAGGCCCAAAATTTTAACATCTTGGGACATTCCAATGTCGATCCCCCCCATGCTCAAGCGTGGGGTGTCGTACTTGAGTTTCCGTGTCAGCACCATCGCACAAGTTTTGTGTGGAGCGAAATTCAGCTTATTTCTGACACCCCACGCTCGAACATGTTCGAGAGCGGCATTGGCTTGTCCCTCAATTTCAACCGCCGTGTCCCCATCCAAGACCAAGACGACATCGTCCGCGAATGCCTGGCAGTAGATGCCTCCACCTTCCAGCTCCTTCAAGAGTGGGTCCAGCAGGAGATTCCAAAAAATTGGACCGCCGATAGAGCCCTGGACGCATCCTTTGTTGGTCGACCGTCTGCTCTCCTCCCCAGCATATCTAACCGTGACCTCCCTGCCACTGAGATAGCTGCCGACTACCCGTCTCAAATTCACAGGACACTTTTCCTCAGCCAGCCGTACCTTGATTGCCGCACTAGCAAGCACTGTAATTACGATTATGACAGTCAGTTAGAAACTCTGACACCACTATTGTCAAGGGGTAACGGATTATCCAGTAACTGGACTGTGGAGGTCAGACTGGCAGTCTCATGTTAAATACTGGTACACAGCTGCATCCGGCTACACTGAAAGCCGACCCTAACTTAGTTGGGAAAATTGACTGGTGCCTCTCCTGCTCCAAGACTCCATTTGTTGGCATTAACTTTTATTAACTTGTCTATAGAGAGACGGCCATAAGAATTGCCTTATTATTGATAACCCACTTGAAAGGTAAAACTAATGAAAAGGTATTTTATTAAAATAATATCAACACAGACCTATAACCATATTTTAATAAATAGACTTATACATATATAGACATTGATTGGAATAAAATACAACATTTAATTGGGTAACATATTCTTGCAGTAGGCAACGGATTGTGAGAATCCTCTAAGAGCGGCGGGAACGCCCATAGACATGAGCTGTAGGTGTCCGGCCTCGGCGAAGTACTTTGCTTTCATGAGTTCGTCGGTGGCCCACTGCACGGAGTACTCGTTGTCTATGGCCTCCTGGCCCGTCGCCTCCTTGGTGATGATGTAGTTGATGAAGAAGGAGTACAGCGGGCTGCCGACTAGTTTTACAAACATATTGTTGTCAAGCAGCTCTTTGATCAACTCTTCGTCTATTTCTTGCTTCTGTATGTTCTCCTGAAATATACAATGTGAGAAAATGTTAACAAACGTTTTTCGAAGCATAATGATCCTATGTTCTTACTGTTGGGTCACAGGCACGCCGACACAGACAAAAACACACACAAACACAGGGTTTTAAATGAAATCGTTTAATTAATAATAAAAAGATATAATCAGACTTTATTTCAACTTGCAAAAAACTGACAATTGTGTGCCATGCAATGTGAGAAAAAGGTAGTGATAAAATATGTCGTACCTTATGCTGAAGCACTAAGTTCAATATATCGTCTTTGGAATGTTCGCATTTGCTCAGGAGCAGAACCCAAATAGCATTAACCACTGATTCAGCCGCCACATTATCAGCAAGCCATTTCACCTCCTGAAAGCAAAATAACAGTTTCAACATCAGCCTAGCTTTATCCCAACTATGTTGGGGTCGGCTTCGAGTCAAACCGGATTCAGCTGAATACCAATACTTTACGTGGAGCACAGAACACGGTAGTTCTTGGCAACTAGACTCAGATTTACTGGATTCTGACAACCCGTAACGACGACGCCCAAAGATCTATAAAAGACAGCCGGGACCAACGGCTTAACGTGCTTTCCGAGGTACAGAGAATACTAGGTATGTTAAGATGGTCGCCCATCCACAGACCTACTTCGGCAAGCGTTGCTTAACCTTGCAGATCGACCCGTGCGGCTATAACTCTTTAGCCACGAGCTCCTGCAGTAAATTAAAGTTAGTCATAAAAAAATCATAGGTGTGCTATTCATACAGTTAGGCCGACAGACAAAGAAATGCAATAAAGTCGTTTAGCAATAAAAAAATATCAGTCTTTTGCCTCGCGTGTAAGTTGATGAATTTACAACTTCATTTCAACGCTCACAAGGCTGATATTCGTGTGCCACAAATGAATATAACGTGTTACCTCTTCAGCAAGCACAGGTCGCCGCAGCAACAACTTGATGAGCACCAGGTTCTCCTTGTGGTCAGTGGGGCAGCTCAGCAAGCAGCTCAGGTACTCAGCGTGCAAACTCTTCGAATCGCTGCAGAGGAATGGGAAAAAACAAATGTTAGCTATATATGTAACTTATAGTTATAACTTTTAATAAAACTTTGTGTTCTTAGTAAGAAGAAGTAAAAAACGTTAGCTACTTTGACTAAAACTTGTGTTCTTAGTAAGTAGAAGTAAAAAACGTTAGCTTCTTTTACTAAAACTTGTTTTCTTAGTTTTAGTAAAAGTAAAAAACGTTAGCTACTTTGACTAAAACTTGTGTTCTTAGTAAGTAGAAGTAAAAACGTTAGCTTCTTTTACTAAAACATGTTTTCTTAGTTTTAGTAAAAGTAAAAACGTTAGCTACTTTTACTAAAACTTGTGTTCTTAGTAAGTAGAAGTAAAAAACGTTAGCTTCTTTTACTAAAACTTGTTTTCTTAGTTTTAGTTATAGTAAAAAACGTTAGCTACTTTGACTAAAACTTGTGTTCTTAGTAAGTAGAAGTAAAAACGTTAGCTTCTTTTACTAAAAAATGTTTTCTTAGTTTTAGTAAAAGTAAAAACGTTAGCTACTTTTACTAAAACTTGTGTTCTTAGTAAGTAGAAGTAAAAAACGTTAGTTTCTTTTACTAAAACTTGTTTTCTTAGTTTTAGTAAAAGTAAAAAACGTTTTCTACTTTTACTAAAACTTGTGTTCTTAATAAGTAGAAGTAAAAAACGTTAGCTTCTTTTACTAAAACTTGTTTTCTTAGTTGTAGTAAAAGTAAAAACGTTAGCTACTTTTACTTAAACTTGTGTTCTTTGTAAGTAAAAGTAAAAAACGTTAGCTACTTTTACTAAAACTTGTGTTCTGAGTTTTAGTAAAAGTAAAAAACGTAAGCTACTTTAACTAAGTTTTTGTTCTTGGTTTTAGTAAAAGTAGCTAACGTTTCTATGAATAAATGACTCCGGGTGTGTGCCTCGGTGTGGGATGTGTGCTTTTACCTTTGAATCCATCTGTGTGAATAGAATAACGGTGGTACGTTTAGCTGTGGAAACCTACAACTTCCGTGGATAATGTCTCAATAAACTTCAGAGTCTATATCGATACCCATGTATAAACAGTTAAGTAAGAACGAAACTAGAGAGGACTTAGTGTGAGTTTTTTTAAAGTATTCTATCGCGTTTACGTAAACGTTCGCTAATGTCAACTATATGAAAACAAAAAAGGTTTTCCTTTATAATCAACAGACGGCGCTTATTCAGTTTCAATACAACGTTTACGCGAACGCGATCCAGAACGTTAAAAACTCGCCTATGGATACAAAACTGTTAGTTTAGTGCCGAGACAGCCCGAGTGCACTTAACCCTTCTTTGTATAAACCACTTTGCAAGAATGAGATAAATGGAAGGTCTGAAGGTGTTACGGCGAGTGTGAACAGTCGGCTTCATACGAGTCAAATACTCAAATCACATCGAGACGCGTCTCAGTGCATTCAACATATTCACAGGTACATGTATAACGCTCAGTATCTTGTCATAATATTCGTGGGGTAACTATACTTATTTTTCCATTAATCTTATTAGGTACTTATTTTATTTCTTTAGTTCGTTTTATCTGCTAGACTGATCTAATAAATCTAATAAATAAATAGAAAATAGTTTTTCACCAGTTCCTAGTAGCGGGCCAGCAGTTGAGTACATCGACGAGCGCCTTCTTGCGCTGCCACGTGTCGGATAGTTCCACAAACTTAGAGAACGCGTCACGCCTGCCTTCTTCGCTTAAAAGCTTCTCATCTACAAAAGGTAATTATGATTCATTTAAGTAAGAGTATGAAAAGCTTCAAAGTTATGAGTAGAAAATCCATGATAGCACACAAATCAAATGACAGCGCATTCATTATCAAAATCAAGATGATAAATTGATGGAATGATGAGATCGTCTTGTCATTTTAATTTTAGGTCTCAAGAGAGCCAGAAGACAGTTGAACAGAGAATTTATCAATAACATCTAATAGACCGTATCGATACGGTCATAAAGAGTAAAGTTCTGCGAACAACGACGCAAAACCATGCAGGGTTAGTCCGAGCGCGTACAGTCTGTGCCCAACATTATCTAACCCACTTGCCAATTATTCGCTAATAGTCAAGTGGGTTAGATAATGTTGGTCACAACCCTTCCCTTCATACACTCTACATTGTCACTCATAAAGTTCATAATTCAACATCAGATTAACTCACCAGTGAGCTCTTTAGCATAGTCACATTCGGGCCAGTCAGTGCGGAACAGGTCCACAGTGAACTGCGCTATCTTCAGCATGTCGTCGCTGTCGTGGACTCTCGCCTTTTGGCTCAGCGACAGCAAGCCGATCTGCTTGTGCGGCGGCAGAGCGAACTCACTCGCCTTTAGCATCACTCTCTCTAACAGGTCCTCGGGGAACTTGATGCCTTCCTTGTTGTACGAGGTCAGGCGGGTCACTAGGGTTTCCATGTCGCTGGAAGATAAAATTATATTTTAAAAAGGGCTAACGTGAAGTTTCATGCCGGTTCTACTCTGTACGAAAAGAGCAATTCGAAGTGTGCAGTTTCTTTTTAAAGGCTTCTTTTTTCACTTAATCACGAAATTAAGACAATACAGTGCGTTGAAAACTCGAGTGTCGTCACATTTCTGTCCACCTTTTACCTAGCAGCTTTGCGTTCCAGGGCAGTAGTAACTCTTTCGAACAATTCCATAACCCTGGCAGGCATTAAGCGAAGTAGGCCCCTTTTACTATGCTGATATATCATCGCGGCGAGCGAGCCTGTTCCTTACCAGACGGCGCGCCAGCCATCGCTCTATGTCCTTACCCCACGCAGTACGTGTCCCGGCGCCCGGGGCGTCTCCTTCAAGTGACACGACATGATCAGCCGGCTGATGCTGATGTTGATGCTGAGGCACTCACCTAGCAGTGTTGAGGTGGTGTTCCAGGATGTGCTGCAGCACTAGCGGCACCTCGGCGTCCACGTGCAGGCACTGCAGCAGCGTCGTCAGTGTCGCCAGCTTCATGTCACACGACATGATCAGCCTGCTGATGCTGATGCTGAGGCACTCACCTAGCAGTGTTGAGGTGGTGTTCCAGGATGTGCTGCAGCACTAGCGGCACCTCGGCGTCCACGTGCAGGCACTGTAGCAGCGTCGTCAGTGTCGCCAGCTTCATGTCACACGACATGATCAGCCGGCTGATGCACGACACCAACGTTTCCGTGTCGCCGTGGCTCTTCTCTATGTCCCTGTGAAAGCACGATAAAGTTTGAACACTATAATGCTCCGAAAAATAGTTCATATGGATGCAAGTGGGCAAACTTTATATTTGATACCGATTTCGACTCCACAATGCGTAACAGTGGTGTGGCGTCGGCGCTGCAATGGTGGAACGATGTCGTTGCGCTACTGTTTTACACACAAATCAGTCGACAAAACGCGCGCGCAACGGAGTAAAAGCCAGAATGATGAAGCAGGGAGGGGGCAGATGTGCTATGACGTTGGGCGGTAACACAACGTCGTCAAACTCCGTTGACGTTCAAAAACTGACACACCCTGCTACGTCGGGGAGCGACGCCGCGCTGCTTTGTTGAAAAGCGGTGCGTTGCAACGCGTCGCCGTATTCTTTTATTAAACGCCCGTGTGACATCGCTCTTTTGTTTGCCTAAACAGCAATGATAATTGTTTGCCCACTTGCATCAATCATTGTGTCAGCTTTTTTCTTTAAAGCACCTTTAGTAGGGTCTGTGACCAACATTATCTAACCCACTTGGCTATTATTCACTAATAGTCAAGTGGGTTAGATAATGTTGGTCACATACTGACCCAAAAGGGTCTTAATTCACATATTCAGGCTACTTGGTGTGCACTCAGAATTTTATTTGTTTAAATATTGAAAAACGTTGAAAGACTTAGGGAAAGTACAGGATTCTATTGTTGGTATACCAAAATATCACTATATTAAAACCAAGACCGAGCAAGAAAAGATTGACTGTAAAGAAATGTGGAAGGCTTTTGCCCAGCTGTGGGAAATTATAACCGTGCGTGTTTTATGTTTGTGCCAAACAAATTTTATTATTTTTTTCTAAATATGAGGAGGTATACGGAACAACGTGTAAAGTCCCGCAAACCATCCTTGAAAAGGGAGGATCTTCCGACCGGACGGTTGTGTCTGGTGGGCAACTGGCCAACAGTTGATATTTGGATATGTTGTAATCGCTCGGAAAACTCTGACTACGCGAGGCAGGATTTGTATGACGTCAGTCCTTTAGTTCGTATCTGGCGGCGTAGATGTCGCTAGGTTAGTTTTTGCGGAAGTAGTGATGGCGTTACATAATAAAAAATGTAAGCAGTGTAGATGTACTTACGGCCAGATGTGGTCCCTGCGCACGGTGGAGTGTTGGATGAGGCTCTGAATGGTGCCGGAGTGGAAGTTCTCCAGGAAGCGCGCCCAGCGCGTCAGCTCCTGCCCCACACCCGCCCACGTCTGTTGTTCACTGGGGGGGGGGGGGGGTCAGTAGTTTATATTATATTTCACCAAGAACATTTTCATAGAAAATGTTGCCAAGATACAGTCTCGCCTGGTATAAGAGCTATCCAATTGAAACTATACATATTTAATTAGTTCACTATTGACATCATATCCCGAGAATTTTGTTTATCCGGTATAATCCAAACGAAAATACGACGAAGATCTTCCAGAAAATGCAGGTAGTAAGTACCCTTGTGGTTCGCTTGGTTTCGAATTCAGATTATTCGGTCGTTCTGTTCGTAGATATTTTGGAACTGGTTTTTCAGCCCACTGATTTATATGCGTGAAAAGCGATAAAGCTGTTTCTCACAAATTCATACACTTGCCAGTAAAACTCAACATTGAATCAGATTAAATAACAGAAAAAAAAACTCCATGAAATCGTAAACAAAACGATTTTATGGAGTTTTTGTTTTGCATTATAAAAGTAGTAAGTTATATTCAAAATCGATCCAACCAACACGGACATTTTTTGTAATAATTTAAATTTGATATCGACTTTGATATACATTTGTCAAAAACCTATTTCGATTTTACAAATTTAATTGTATAGATTATGATATACCTCACATGTTTGAGTTAAAGATCTTAATTCAAAAGCAATAAGGTATCGAATTCCTCCGGCACAAAATAAAAGCATTTTGATCTCGGCGCACGGTAGTGCGCCAGGCCAAGTTCCGGCCTAACGCACGCAGTTAGAACAAAATTCAAAATTCAAGCATTTATTTCAATAACTTACTTCTTGTTGAACTTGAAGTCGTTCTCCTGTTCCTGCTGGCAGTAGTCCACGGCTTGCATTATCATCAGGTTGCGAGTTCCAGCCGGCACCCTGCACCAAACACATGACAGCATAATATACACGCCGACGACATTACAAATGAATACCACCTATTTTGGTTATGGGTACCAAGAATAACGAATTTGAGACGGTTAGCGGTCGGACACCGCATATCTTTGCATTTATCGGGATGTATCTTGAGCAGATTTAGTCCTGTTCTAAAATGGAGCTACTGACTACCCTTAAAAACTTAAAAGTAACTGCCGGGAACTATAAAATTGAATTAAACTTTCTCATCACTTCAGCGATGTTAGACAGTTAGTTAGACGGTTAGTTTTGGGGGCCGAGTCACCCGCGTCCGTAGGAGAATACCCTTCAGCGAATCCCTACACGTGGTCCCCGGGTGGTGCTAAACAGGTGACACTAACCGCCTCCGTGGTCTAGTGGTTATACCACCTGATTCAGACCCAGAGGTGGGGGTTCGATTCCCAGCGGAGGCAAATTTTTTGATCGGTTTGGTTGGTGGTAGGACTTGTTCTAAGTCCGCCTGGCAAGCTACCACCATCACGTCTAAGTCTGTCGCCATAACAACTATGTTAACAGCATTGTTGTGTTCCGGCAGCTAGAGGTATGATAGCCAGTTCCTCTGTGTAAGAGGATTCCGGGTGAAACTCGCTTCCATCTTCGGCCTAATCATCACTTTCCATCGGGTGAGATTTGGGCCGAGAGTTTCCCCGTTTTGTATATAAAAAAAGACATTCAGACATCACATAGGGCGTGCAATTCGAAACTTTCACCTTATTAATACTTTACACTGACGCTTTTGTGCTGTCACCTAAAGTTCTTACATGATCCTATATTGATATTAGGGGTTAAAGTATGAAATTGTCGATTAGTACTGAAAAATTGAAATTGTTTTTTTTTTTAATTTATCATATTTATTTAATCAAAAGAATTACCATTATTATCTATACATTGCTGCCATCTAATAGGAAGGTCATTAATGCCTTTGCGATAGAACTCTGGTGATCTAGATTCGTCAAACTGAGTGAAAGCATTTTGTACTGCCTCCTGAGAAGAAAACTTTTTATCACGTAGAAAATTGTCCAAATCACGAAAAAACGAATGGTTTCTAATCGCAGTTCCTGTAGAGTTAAAACGGTTTCTCGTGCTGTATGAGGTCTCGCGTTATCATGGAGCAATAATGGTGAAGAACGATTCATGAGTCGGGGCTGTTTCACTGCTAGTTTTGCTATCATTGTTCGGAGTTCGGCACAAGACATCAGCCGTTATTGCTTGACCAGATCGGGGAAAGCTATAGTGAATAACACCATGCTGAGACCACCAAATTGTTACCATTACCTTTTTATTGGTAAGATTTGCTTTAAGACACTGATGCGGCGTTTGACCTGGGGTCAGCCATTGCATCTTTCGCTTACGGTTATCGTAAAGAATCCACTTTTCATCACATATCACAATTCGATCCAATATTCCTTCATTTCTGTACCGAACAAGTTTCAACACGCGTTTCTTTCTGCAGATCAGTCAAATCAGGAGGTACCCATTTTTCATATATATTTTTTTATTAATTTTACGAAAATGAGTTAATATTGTTGATAATGTAACGTTAAACCATGCCGCTAATTCTTGGGTAGTTTGGCTCGGATCGGCTTCCACCATCTCCTTCAATTCATTGTTATTCACCTGTGTGGGCGGGCTTCCACGTGGTTCGTTCTTCAAATCAAAGTTTCCATCACAAAAGCGTTTAAACCAAAATCGCACGGTGCGTTCATTAGCAGTCCCGTCTTCTAACGCAACATTGATATTGTGAGCCGTGTCTGCCGCGTTAGTTCCGTGTCGGAACCCGTATTCAAAAATCACTAAAATTTTCGAAGTATCCTTTTTTCTTGTCTAAGCTGAATAAAAGAACTTCATAGGTACCACGTGAAAAACAGTTTCACTCAAAAATCTCAAACCATGAAGGTTCTATGTCAATTCGAAGTACCTATTACAATAAAACGGCAAGGCGGTACTTTAACCTCTATTATTAATTTAAGGAACGTGCCGGGCGTAGACTTTTACCGTATAAATACTTGATATTAACGCTGCTGTGCTGCCACCTATACTACAAGTTCCCATTAGGGGAACGGTCCAGGCGTGGAAAGTGCTGTCTAGTGGCGCAATTTAGAAACTTTTACCGTATTAATCCTTGAAATTGACGTTTCTGTTTTTTTTTTCCTGCTTAAAGGAAAGGCTTACCGTTCTATAGCTGTGTCGCTGAAGCAAGTATCGGCGACGAACTGCACGAGCTCGTGTTTGGACAGCTTGTTGAAGTAGCTGGCGCACTGCCGGTACTGCTGCATCCACTTCTTGTTAGTCGCGTTAGTGGGCACCTGGGTAGTTACGATTATCGTTGTCACATGAAAAAGTATCAGACATAGGCAGACAGACTACTAATTTCGTATTTATAATATGGATGGATTATATTACTAATTGGATTTTAATATGGATGGATTACAAAATGAATTGAATTATAATACGGGTTCGATTATTATATGGATTCGATTATAATATGGACTGGAATATAATTGGATGGTTTATTTTCATATTGATTGGATTTGAATATGATTGGATTATATTATAGACTAGTTGTCCCCCGCGGCTTCGCTCCCGTCAACTTTTTTATTTTTCTCTTTCATAAGAACATTCTACTCATAATCACAAACACAACGACAAAAAGAATTAGCGAAATCAGTCCAGTCGTTCACATGTGATGCTTGGACCAAGGGAAAAAGGGATTCATTTTTATATACTTATAAAAAAGAAAAATGTCACTCAAGTGTTTTGCCTTCCAGGAACCTCTCCACTAACACTTGAACTTTATTGTACGGTATTAAAGTTCAAATTGACTTTTAAGTATTATTACGAATCGTTTGTATGGGAATATGGAAAAGTGTTGTTTTTATACTTATTTCAGGCAATTTTTGATATTTTTTTCTCTGCGTTAGAACCATCCTCGTACCTCAAGGAATATTCTAAAAATAGAATTAGCGAAATCAGTTCAGCAGTTCTCGAGATTTGCGCTTAGCAACACATTCAGATGATTAATTTTTATATTAAAGAGGATATATTATGATATACCGCGTGTATCTGACATCGACGCACAAACGATTTCCATGGGTCCAGGGCATGATTCTGGACACCCTAGACTTAGAAGGGCTTTTTTCTCATTTTTTTCAAGGGTTTTTTTACTTTAGACTGCTCATAATCCTTATTCTGACCTAACCCAATGAGATTTTTAGTAAAAAAACAATTAATTAACTACTTTCACTAAAAAGAGCAATCTGAATAAAACCACAAATAGATATCAGCTCAGCTGAGCTGAAAAAAATGAAAAAATGAGAAAAGAACCGACGAAAAATTCCAACACTGGGGTGTCCAGAATCATGCCCTGGACCCATGGAAATTGTTTGTGCGTCGATGTCAGATACACGCGGTATTTAATTAGATAAGTCTCGACTCACGCTAAAGAAGTACTTGGTGAGCCACTTGGTGTAGAGCGTGTTGACGGGCACGGGCAGGCGGAAGGCGGGCGGCAGCGTGCGCAGGAACTTGCACAGCATGCCCACGTTCTCCGGCCGCATGATGGCCAGCACGTGCGCGCTCAGCGCCTCCGCCGACGGCGCCGCCAGCAGCAGCTTGTAGTCCAGCTCTGGGACCACACGGGACTAGCTCAGCTTCGGTCTCTTGTCCGGCTGGCATTTTTTTTATTTGGGACAAGCCCGCCACACATTCCCAACCACTGCAACTCTTGAAAGCCAGAAGACCGGCTGGCATTTGTAGATCTTTGGCTGTCGCCAGCCTTGCCAATAAGCACCGTGTTACCGAGGATCTGATAACCAGTCATCTATCAGATCCCCAACCCAGTGACTGGTTGAATAGCAGTTTTATAATAATAATAACATAATATAAACATTTATTTCAGAATCTCTTGCATAATTTGTTATGAATGTGTTTTTTTTATATATAAAATACTGGTATTCAGTTACGCGAACTATACATATAAATGTATAGTTCGGGCAGGGCTACGAAGATGATGGCCTCTTCAGAACGTATAATGTTGCGGTATGCAGTGCCAGAGTCATATTTAATAAATAAAAAATCACGTGTCACGGTGTTTGTTATCCAACTCTTCCGAAAGAGCTAGACCGTTTTTTAATTTGAAATTTTTATGTGTATTCGCTTGGTCAGAGAATACGTCGTAGGATATTTTTTTTTGTATGGCAGAACAACGTTTTCCCGGTTAGCTAGTCTAATATATAAAAATCTCGTATCACGGTGTTTGTTATCGAAGTCCTAAGAAACGACTTGACAGATTTTTAGGTTTTTTGGAACGAAGTTCCTTATCACGCGTTGCGAAAGGGGGCTAAACGGAAAAAATTCAGACGAAAAGTTGTAACGACACTTTTTTTTTTTCGTTAGTCAAAGTCAGAAGTCAAAGTCGTAGTTCAAAATCGAAATTCATAGGATATTAGATACTAATGTGTTTTTGTTGAGTGTATACAGGTTTGAGTGTATAAAGCTATAACTATATCTACCTACTAACATAATGTTACGAGTTTGGGGTTCGCGACAGTAAAAACAGCCGATTAATTAACCAAAAATGACATTTTAACTATAAAGACCAATTTATCACTTCAAACACACTAATGACAACCCACAATCGCACTACTGAACGCTTCACTTCACTTAATTCGCAGTTGAAGATCGCTTCTGAAGTTTCGCTTGTATCGCCAATTCATACTGACCCAGTCGTGAGCGATGCGCACCTTATATAGTCCGACAGTTATTTCCTGAACCCTCTAGTACGGAAACATCTGGAAAGTTCGGGTATATACCGGTCCCGACTGACCAGGTGTCGAAACATCGAGAATGTTCTAGCATAGAGAAGTTTATAAAGATCGTGACTCAATTAGTTCCGCTACTCGATACTAGATGGCGTTAGTAGTACGTTGTGTACCCGGCATTAATTCTGGCGCGTAACAATAATATATGGACCTGTCTCAACTAAAAAAATGGGACATTAAAAAATTTGTAATTAATAGAGCGATAAAAATTATTCGGAACAAATCATTGAAAAAAAAAGGTGAGACGGTACTTCACGCCGGAGCAGCTTCTTAAACTGTATCAAGCGCAAGTTCGAACGTGTATGGAATACTGCTCTCATCTTTGGGACGGATCTGCCAGATACCAGCTTGATGCCCTCGAGTCAATTGATAAACGAGCCAAGAGGATCATCAGCGATGATAAGCTCGTCGAATCGAAGCTCCAAAGTCTTGAACATCGACGCCGAGTTGCTGGCCTGTCGGTTTTCTATCGGTTACATCTTGGGGAGTGTGCGACGGAATTGCGTAACTTAATTCCGCCAAGCCCGTTCCACCATCGGACCACAAGACGTACGGCGATGTGCCACCGGTACATGGTGGATATCCCACCTATACGCACAAAACGTTTTGGGAATACATTCATTGTGCGTACAGCTAAGGAGTGGAATTCCCTGCCTGAGTCTGTGTTTCCTGATAGCTACAACCTGGGAGTCTTTAAGTCAAGAGTGAATAGGTTACTTCTAGGCAAGCGTGCTCCACCTTAGACCGCATCATCGCTTAACATCAGGTGAGATAGCGGTCAACGTACGCCTATCAAAATTAAATAATAATAATAATAATTGACACAGCTTTGCATGCAAGTCCGAGATATCGGTCTAATCGTGAAGAATTTTATAGGCTGTTGTGTAAAATTCAAACACCCTAGAGGAAACTGTGAAGTACATTATCCAAAAACACTCTTGTATAAGAACCTGAAAAACCCATTTTGTACTTTTTCAGCATGAGTGTGTAGGTAAACACGCGAGGATTCCATACACAAGTGCACACTATATTCAAACAGTAAGAGAAACTGACCTGGCGAAGCCGCCTTAGCTTTCTTGAGCAGTTTGATGTGTTCGGCCGAGGTGAGGGCGCTGAAGGTCGCCCTCTCGTCCACGGACTTCAGCACCAGGAACAAGTTGATGAGCGCGTTGTGCGCCGTGCCGCTCAGCTGCGGCCACAGCGACTCCTGGATACTGTACGGGAGGATACGCATGTTATTGGATTATATGTGGGCTATGTTTGAATCCTAATGTATAAAATGCTTCCGTTAGCTTACAGTGGGAGCATAGCTATGGAGATCTGCGGCGGCGGCGCGGGGAGCGCGGGCGGGCGGGCGGCGAGCGCGGCGGCGGCGTGCTGCAGCCACGCGTCCAGCGGGTTCATGTCGTACTTGTAAAGTATATAGCTTACAGTGGGAGCATAGCTATGGAGATCTGCGGCGGCGGCGCGGGGAGCGCGGGCGGGCGGGCGGCGAGCGCGGCGGCGGCGTGCTGCAGCCACGCGTCCAGCGGGTTCATGTCGTACTTGTAAAGTATATAGCTTACAGTGGGAGCATAGCTATGGAGATCTGCGGCGGCGGCGCGGGGAGCGCGGGCGGGCGGGCGGCGAGCGCGGCGGCGGCGTGCTGCAGCCACGCGTCCAGCGGGTTCATGTCGTACTTGCTGGCCAGCACCATCGCGCGGGTCACGTGTCCCGCGTCCAGGGACCTGCAACCACCATACATTCAACATCTAAATCAAAATTCATTTATTTCTAATATTTTTAGTTATCAAGGTCATTTAAATAAAGCTAGTTCTGCCGCGCTAGCGTCAAGAGCAGCAAAAATAGTTTTTAGATCCGGTACCCTGACATGATCCCTACCTACATGAAACCGAGTCCATCAATTTAAATAAAATTTACTCATTTTCGTGGACAACTCACACTTGACCAAAAATAATAATGCCAAAATTACTTTTCTCGGAAAAAGAGCAAAATATAACATTGCAAAGTCCTGAATCTCCTATAGATTTCCCAAACTGTCCCAAAAAAGTTACACTACAAATTCTGTAAAAAAAAAAACATTTTTGTATCATAATTATGAAAAAAAACGTAACTACAATACAAGATAAACATAAAACGTTACATACCTCCTACAGATAACGTTGGTTAATTTCAATACCTATAACACAGCCGAAATAGCTCAGTTGGGAGAGCGTTAGACTGAAGATCTAAAGGTCCCTGGTTCAATCCCTGGTTTCGGCAAGTCTCTTTTTGCTTATTTTATAATTTTCTTAGGAACACTTTCATTTTACTTAAGTTCTGTAACATTATTTTTATCTTTCCTAAAGCATAAAAGATTATTTTATTGCATTTTTTTTACTTTGTTTGTTAACATGATTAAAAAGTTTTTGTAAGAATGGGAAGTCATAAAATGCCTCCCGCTCTGGGTAAAGCAGGAGGTAGTGTCTCGACTCCTACTGACTAAAACCCATCCGTGTTTCTCCTAGTGCCCTTTGCATTCCAGGGCCGCGGTGACTCTTCCGAACAAATTCCGCAACCCTGGCAGGCACTGGCCCTGGCGAGCCCCATCTGCTTTGATGTTTGAATAGTAGAATAACGCTCTACAAACTTTACAAAATTCGATGTGGAATAATTTAACGACCGAATAGTTAACCGTGCATCGGTGGTTAACTACCGTTAATACTTGTTACTTTTGACAACAAACTGTTCGTGGAAACTTCAGTTACCTTGAAATGATGTACAAAAACTTAAAAAAGCGCAATAAGTGACATTCGACTATAATACTACGAAAACCAATCTTACTGCTTCGACATAAACGCGCTGTCAATGTCCAATGGTAAAATTTTCGACAGGTTTAGTTTTAAAATGTGCAATATTTAAACTAAGAATCTGACTGCCTAGCCTTTTCCCGAATATGTTGAGGTCGGCTTCCAGTCAAACCAGATTCAGCAAAATACCAGTATTTTCGTGGAACGGTTGACTACGTTTTAACTAAAAATAAAAAATAAGGTTAAAAAATCTAAAACTAAAGCAAAAACAAATGTTTAATCTGGACATACCAATTTAAACAGAGAATGTGTTTGGCAATCACCTTCATATTTGCTTCTCTGAGGCATTCCTGTGAGTAAGAATGTCGCGTGACCTCTTAACTAGGTATATTTTTTGAATTCTTAATTCGAAATAATTATCCAATGGAGCAACAAATTCAATGACTTACTTTTTTTGGGGCCTATTCTAAAGTCGGTACTTGAGTTGGTGGCAATGGATTCAAATTACATTAAAATTTCAAGTATATTAGTATTTTATTAGAAAAAATTGAAAAAATCATGGTCTAGTCTTAAGGCGAGGTTGCAGTACTGTGTGTTTTGACGAACAACAGCGACTGTCCGGCGAGCGAAATATAATGCCTAAATTTTGATTGTTTTTTCTTCTTGGCGAAAACTGATAAAGAAATTATACAAAATAGTTTCATCATTTACTTCAAAATAAAAAGCTCTATCTATTGATATAACTTTTATTTAAATTCGTGATAAAATCTCTTAGCAGTACACGTTTAAATTGTAATTTAGTGTCATGTTTGATAAAAAAAGTATCGAGCCAATCATTCTAAATCGCGTTTCTATCTTTACGATTTACTTGAGGGTATGTTCAATTTTTATGTAATGATTTTTCTTTATTAAAAAATTCCTAATTAATTAGATGGAGCTACAGCTGAAAATCAAATATCTAAAGATAAAGAACCTCATAGCCAACATAAGTCATACAAAGAAGCACTTACCAATAAAAATCTTCTGAACAATATAACAACAGAGACAAATCACAGTTACCAAAATGACATGCTTGAATTAATGAACCTCATGAAACAAATGATGCAGCAACTAACCACCATGACAAACCTAATATTAGCCCTCACAACCAAGCTGTCAACTTCGACTGCTTAAAAATTGCCCTATGGAATGCCAATGGGCTGTCACAACATACCCTTGAGGTTAAAGCATACCTAGAGATACAAAAGATAGATATCCTCCTAGTTACGGAAACACATTTTACCAAAAAGAGCCACTTTAACGTCCAGAACTATAAAACCTATCACACAATGCACCCCGACGGTAAAGCACACGCTGGAAGTGCAGTTCTAATAAGGTATAATATCAAACATCATGAAACGGTACATTACTGCACAGATGAAATCCAAGCAACAAATGTTGTTATTGAAGACTGGGCGGGACCTTTTACAATCTCGGCTGTTTATAGTCCACCTAAACATAAACTTAAGTTAGAAGACTACGTAAGGTTTCTTTCTACACTGGGCAACAGATTCATAGCTGGAGGTGATTACAATGCCAAGCACCACTACTGGGGCTCACGTACTATAACTACGAAAGGTAGGCAGCTGTTAATGGCCATTGAAAAATTAAAACTAAATATTATTTCTCCCGGAGATCCTACATACTGGCCTACAGACTTGAATAAAATACCAGACCTGCTTGATTTCTGTATTACAAAAGGCATTCCTAACAACTATATAACATGCAAAACGTGCACCGAACTATCCTCCGATCATTCCCCGGTACAAATAGTACTAAAAAGGAAAATCACAGTAGTACCTAAACCTTGCAAGCTACACTCCAATAAAACTAACTGGGAGCTCTTCAGACAGCTACTGATTGAAAAATTAGATTTAAAAATTCCTCTCAAAACGGACGATAACATAACAGAAGCGGTAGAACATTTCAATAGCTGCGTTCAACAATCTGCCTGGTCTGCTACCCCAGTTGCCGCGGACTCTTACCATAAACATAATTACCCAACATCTGTAAGAGAATTATTAGCTGATAAACGAAAAGCTCGGAAGAAGTGGCAAACAACAGGTTATCCTTCTGATAAAAAATATCTAAACTATCTTCAAACAAAACTAAAAACTCTGCTAAAAGACAATGAAAACCATGGCATTCAAACATGTCTAGAAAACCTTGATGCTACATCTGAGACAAATTACTCTTTGTGGAAAGTCACTAAAAAACTTAAACGCCCAGCAAGTTATCAACCTCCTATCCGTAAGAGTAACTCAGAATGGGCTTCTAGCGATGCGGACAGAGCTGATACATTTGCTAAACATCTCAAACAGGTCTTTATTCCAAATCCAGATACAGGCTCCTCTAAAATCCAAGAAGTCACAGAATTTTTGGACCAAACCCATCAACTCGATCCTCCCATTAATAAGCTCACTTCTAGAGAAATAAAATCAGCTATAAAGGCATTAGATCCAAATAAAGCTCCTGGTTATGACCTTATTACAGGAAAAATCCTAAGGGATCTGCCAAAGGAAGGGATTAAATTTCTCACTTTCCTGTATAACGCTATCCTTCGAAGAGGAATGGTCCCTCCTCAATGGAAAGTAGCTCAAGTTATAATGGTACCTAAGCCTGGAAAAAATCCGGTTGAAGCGCTATCATACAGACCTATTAGCCTGTTACCCATACCCTCAAAAATCATGGAAATAGTTATTTTGCTTAGATTATCCCCAATTATTGCTGCAAACAAACTAATACCTGACCATCAGTTTGGTTTTCGTCGAAAGCATGGTACTATTGAACAAGTGCACAGACTAGTTGAACATATAAACAAAGCTCTTGAATCAAAACAATACAGTGTAGCAGCGTTCCTGGATATATCCCAGGCATTTGATCGAGTCTGGCATGACGGCCTTCTTTTCAAAATAAAAAAAGACCTACCTATAAACTTCTACATCCTAATAAAGGCATACCTAAGCGAAAGACACTTTTTTGTAAAACAAGGAGAAGAGTTAACGTCTTTGTATGCTATCAAAGCTGGAGTTCCGCAAGGCAGCGTCATGGGTCCCACGTTGTATCTGCTTTTTACCGCTGACCTCCCTACGACCGATGGAGTAGTTACTGGAACATTTGCTGATGACACAGCTATTCTATCAATGGACGACTCACCAGATATTGGAGCACAAAAGCTTCAAAATAGTCTCGATCAAGTATCTAAATGGCTCAGAGACTGGCGAATCAAAGCCAACGAAACCAAATCTGTCCAGGTTACTTTCACAAACAGGAAAGAAACATGTCCACCCGTCACTCTCAACGGCATACCTTTACCGCAACAGGATCACGCCAAATATCTTGGAATATACTTGGATAGACGCCTTACCTGGAAGAAGCATATTTTCACAAAGCGATTAGCTATGGGACAACAGTTGCGCACTATGTACTGGCTACTAAATAAAAAATCACGACTCTCACTTCAAAATAAACTATTGCTTTATAAATGCATATTAAAACCCATATGGACATATGGCCTACAACTCTGGGGAACAGCAGCAAAATCAAACATTGAAATAATACAGAGATTCCAGTCAAAGGTTCTAAGAAAAATAACAAACGCACCTTGGTATGTCTCAAACATTAGACTCCATCACGACCTCTGCGTCAAAAGGGTTATGGAAGAAATCTCGGAAAGGACAAAAGCGTACAAGAAGCGAATCACTAGTCATCCAAATATGCTGGCAGTCAATCTAATGAACACCAAAACAGTTGCTCGTAGACTAAAAAGAAAGATTCCTCAAGACCTTCTCTGAAAGGCACAAGAATAAACGGAGCAGTCATTGGACGGCTCTCGTGCAAGCCCTAAATAAAATTTCACACATATTGCTGAATATCTGCAAGTTTGATAGATTGCAATAAAACTGCTACAAAAAAAAAAAAAAAAAAAATAATTAGATTTTCCGATGTTCAAAAATCTTTTAAAGTACTGCAACCCCGCCTTAAGGGACGTCAGCTAAAAACTAGTCGACTGACCCTTCGTCATCACAGGGTAAGACTTTTCCTCGGTTAACCGATAAGGACTGCCATTCGACGTGGCAATGTTGCCAGGTTTCTAGAAATTTTTCCCATATCTAATTTTTTTATGACCAATTTATTTTGTAAAGACTATCCTGGCCACTCTAAATGCAGTGTTACCTGGCCACTCTATAGATGACCTCCGTGCGGTACTGCTCGTCGGCGTTGAAGAGCAGCCCGTTGACGTTGTAGCCCATCGCCCTGAGCGCGTCCACCTCGCCCATGCCCGTCAGCTTGTCGATGCAGGCGCGGATCAGCTCCATCTGTGCCTCCGGCGCGCTGCCCTGCGCCAGAGTATCGCGGGCCAACTGGGAAACATGTTTTAGACGATGTTAAAAGGAAACAGTTATTTTTTGGCCACTTAACGAGCGTGGCGTACAGCGCGCAGCTGACGGCCGTGTCCGTGTTGTTGTACATACACACTCACCTCTGCAGGTTTAGTGAAGTACGCGTTGTCCCGCAGCTCGGCGGCGTTGCACTTGACGAGCGTGGCGTACAGCGCGCAGCTGACGGCCGTGTCCGTGTTGTTGTACATACACACTCACCTCTGCAGGTTTAGTGAAGTACGCGTTGTCCCGCAGCTCGGCGGCGTTGCACTTGACGAGCGTGGCGTACAGCGCGCAGCTGACGGCCGTGTCCGTGTTGTTGTACATACACACTCACCTCTGCAGGTTTAGTGAAGTACGCGTTGTCCCGCAGCTCGGCGGCGTTGCACTTGACGAGCGTGGCGTACAGCGCGCAGCTGACGGCCGTGTCCGTGTTGTTGTACATACACACTCACCTCTGCAGGTTTAGTGAAGTACGCGTTGTCCCGCAGCTCGGCGGCGTTGCACTTGACGAGCGTGGCGTACAGCGCGCAGCTGACGGCCGTGTCCGTGTTGTTGTACATACACACTCACCTCTGCAGGTTTAGTGAAGTACGCGTTGTCCCGCAGCTCGGCGGCGTTGCACTTGACGAGCGTGGCGTACAGCGCGCAGCTGACGGCCGTGTCCGTGTTGTTGTACATACACACTCACCTCTGCAGGTTTAGTGAAGTACGCGTTGTCCCGCAGCTCGGCGGCGTTGCACTTGACGAGCGTGGCGTACAGCGCGCAGCTGACGGACGTGTCCGTGTTGTTGTACATACACACTCACCTCTGCAGGTTTAGTGAAGTACGCGTTGTCCCGCAGCTCGGCGGCGTTGCACTTGACGAGCGTGGCGTACAGCGCGCAGCTGACGGCCGTGTCCGTGTTGTTGTACATACACACTCACCTCTGCAGGTTTAGTGAAGTACGCGTTGTCCCGCAGCTCGGCGGCGTTGCACTTGACGAGCGTGGCGTACAGCGCGCAGCTGACGGCCGTGTCCGTGTTGTTGTACATACACACTCACCTCTGCAGGTTTAGTGAAGTACGCGTTGTCCCGCAGCTCGGCGGCGTTGCACTTGACGAGCGTGGCGTACAGCGCGCAGCTGACGGCCGTGTCCGTGTTGTTGTACATACACACTCACCTCTGCAGGTTTAGTGAAGTACGCGTTGTCCCGCAGCTCGGCGGCGTTGCACTTGACGAGCGTGGCGTACAGCGCGCAGCTGACGGCCGTGTCCGTGTTGTTGTACATACACACTCACCTCTGCAGGTTTAGTGAAGTACGCGTTGTCCCGCAGCTCGGCGGCGTTGCACTTGACGAGCGTGGCGTACAGCGCGCAGCTGACGGCCGTGTCCGTGTTGTTGGTGATGACCAGACGCTTTGAATGTGCGGGCTCTAGCGAGGTGCGGAGCAGACAGGACACGCTCAGCGCTGTGTCCTTGTAGAGTATCTCTTGGGCGCATTTTTGGACAACTGAAAAAAGACAAGTGTTGAGTAGCCCAGCCCAGCTTCACCCTCTGTTAAGATACCAATAATTTCAGAGTTATTATTTGACCGATAGCTATGATCTAAAACGGTTTATATCACGTCGCAAACATGTTATTTCTAGGCGAACATACATCATTTTCGATATAGGGGTCAATCTTAAGACAGCCGAAAACAAAATCTATGAGCAGACAAAACTTGATTTTGCAGAATTTGATCGAAATAATCAACGCGGCCCCGTAAACGGCATTAAGAGGAACACTGATGTATTATTAGTCAGTACGAGTCTGACACTTCATTCAACTCCGTCCAGAGTGGGAGGAGTTATTTGATGACTTCCCGTCCTTAAAAAGAAAGGCATAACTTCGTGGTACCTTCAGTCTCCAGCTCACAAGTGACGCCGTCCTCCAGACAGTTCTGTATGTAGAACCACTTGAGCACGTTCTGTCCCACGGTCATGGGCCCGTCGATGGCGTCGGGCAGAGAGAAGCGGTCGTAGCGATAGTAGCTGTTCGACACGCTGTACTCCGGGTACAGCGAGTGGTAGAACTCCTGGCAGTGCCCGGTACGTTCCGACGCTTCGATGGTAGATGACTTACTGTCGCTACAAAAAAAAGGACTACTTGTGTGAAAAAACCCGACTACAAAGACTATTGAAAACCGGCCAAGAGCGAGTTGGACTCACACACGAAGGGTTCCGTTCCATAAGCCGAATAAAACGTTTCTTGTATGGGAGCCCACTTAATTTTAATTTAATTACATTTTTATTATTTGGTGTTTTAGCAGCAATAGACGTACACTCTGCAAAACTTTTTTTTTTTATAAAAATTTGCCCCACACTAGAAATTTATCCTGTATCGTGAGTGCATTTACAAACATACAAAGATATATACATTAGCTGACCCGCGCAACTTCGTCTGCGTCACGTTTTCCATTAATGCTCCGCTCCTTTTTGTCTTAGCGTGATGATAATTATAGCCTATAGCCTTCCTCGATAAATCGGACCTGTAGTTCCTGAGATTAGCGCGTTCAAACAAACAAACTCTTCAGCTTTATAATATTAGTATAGATTTTATCTATCTTGCCATCTGTAAGCGGCGTAAGTTACTTAAAAAAAAATATACTGAATAAATAGTAGTTTTACAAAAGGCTTTATTCGAAAAGACAAAATTTACATACCTGAGAGTGAATTTATTCTGGAAAGTGTCGAGAAGATAGTTGAAAAGCGGTATTTTCATTTCTGGTGGAGCGGGAACCAAGTCTTTCTTCTCTACCATAGGCTAAAAAATCGCAAAAATAAGTTTGTTTACAGCGGATATCCCAATTAAAACCCCATCTTAAACACTACAATAACACTTGTGCATTTACAATTGCAGCTTTTTTGCACAGACTTGTATCAAATCAAAATTTCAATGGCAAGGCTAGTGATCGATTAATAACAGGAAATTTGAAAATGGCTGCAATCCTTATATATAAAATTCTTCCGTTACTGAGTGAGTGAGTGACTGACAGACAACGCACAGCCGAAACTACTGCTCATAGGAAGCTGAAATTTGGCTTGTAGCTTCCCTACACTCCGTAAGGGAGCACTAAGAGGTTTTCTCGAAATTCCAAAAATTATAACAAATACATAAGTTACATACTGTTGTGACCGCGTCAGCAAATTCGTCGTCAGTAGACGGCCATCTCTCGGAGAGGTTACCATAGCTGTTCTCTTTGAGCGTCACGCCCATCTGTTGAAGACTCTCTAGTTCTAAGCCCATTCTGAAAATATTACAGGCTACAATTAAAACCATGTGAAGAGTGCTGTTTACTAAATGGTTGCATGTATTATTATGATACGAGTGAGTTGCTTGCCTGTCTGAAAAGTATATCAGGTCAAAGTATAGTATTGTATATTTAAAAAAAATTATGACAATATCATTGGAAATACAGTGAGATAAATGGATGAAGAATACATGCTGCGCCGATACGAAATAAAAAAAATAATCATCATATAATCATAATCGTTTATTTGCTAATATGGATAATTGCATAAAGATATTGAAAATATAGCACAGTCCAACCATATTACACCTTGAGGCATGCAAATCACAAGTTTTGTTATTATAATACATTTTCTTGCAATAATAATATACATGCAAGACGACGGTTATCGTTTTGAATGTTTCAGAAATAATAATTCTAGACAGTTGTACCATCCCACTTCTGATGTCGGCGATGGTACGACTGGCTAGGTTACATCAGCCAAGGCATTGGAACTAGAATGGGCGTACTAAGGGAATTGCTGGTTATTGCGCAATAGAAAAATTTGATCCGTTTGATGATAATGAAATTATTAGTTACAATCAGTCTCAATAATAATATTCTCACACAATAGGTACACTAAACAAGTATTCGGAACACGCAGCGGTTCTAGACGTGTGCACTGCTTGACCAGTAGACTGAGCTCAAGCTTGGTCAAGCACAATGTTTTAGATTCCGTCGAACGCCACTAGGTGGCGTTGGCGTCCCAATTTTTCGATCGACTGACGTATTTCCGACAAATTGAAGTTTATTTTTATTTTAGCTGGTCACAAAGCAGTAACAACTAGCAGCGGCGCAGAGTGGCGAGGCGCCAGGACAGCTCCACAGCCGCGCAGTGACACACGTACTGTAACGTTACCTACCTAGCTCGCAGTATATCCTCAATGTTCTCGGGGTCAGTGTAGGTGACGGCGGCGGCGTACAGCTGGCGTCGCGTGGCGGTGTCGGCGTGTGCGTGCGCTATGTGCGCCACGTGCGCGAGCAGCGGCGCGGCCGGGGCGTGGCGCAGAGTGGCGAGGCGCCGGGACAGCTCCACCGCGGCGGTGCAGCCCTGGCCGGCACCTCCCTCGCCCGCTGTGGCCGCGTAGTTGCCCGCGAGTTGGAGGACTTGACCCTCTCTAACAGAGAACCAGTTTAATACCTAGTTGCAAATCAAATCTTGTAGTGTAACGTCAGCAAAAAAATAATTCAATACTCGTTAACCCAATTGAATTACTTTAATTGAACAACAGATAACAGAAATGCGAATTTAATAAATAGAAAAAAAAACATGCTTTTTCAGCAAAAAGTCATGTATGGCTCAGAGGTACTTACAGTTGAGTTGTTGGATGTGAGTTGACGAAAACCACAGATTTCACTATAATTCAGTTTATTGCACGAAAGTTACACGATAAATAAGGTTGGATGCTAATCCGCGGTTATAGCGCTACGGCAGCTATTGGTCAACTAAATAATTATAAAAGTAAATAAAATGAGTAGCGTAAAGTAGGTCGCGGCGTAAGCAATTTGCCTGTACGTGAACCGTACATGCTCCCGAGGGAAAAGTAGGATGAGCATCCATTACAAAGCAAATAATAAAATATATGAAAAGTGTATAGTAAATAATTACTGTTAAATCGTATAAACGTAAACGTATAGGTTTAACACTCAATTAAATTCGTCAAAGTGAAAAGCTTTCTTCGGCTGTCTAGCTTCGCTGTAAACGGGCTCCGCTGCTGTCGAATGGATTTCTTGTAGCTCAATGTCCCCTCCAAGGTTATCCTTTCCTCTAGATGTTTCTCCAGTTTTGGCAGAGAGTTTTTTGACGCCTTTCTTTGTTCTGCACCATCGTTTAATGATAACATAGAGGGCAAGCGCGGCGATTCCTCCCAACAACAAAGAAGTAACCGAGTAGAGGTAGATGTCGTGACTTGACATGTCCGACGCCTTCGGTAATATCTCTCTGGTTTTCTGGAATTCCAACTGCTGGTCTATTTTTCTTATTTCTACTGCAGTTGGCGTTTCTTGTTCTGTTATATTTAATTTTGCATTTTTCCAGCCGAGGTCAAAGATGTTGTTAATTGTTGAATTGATGGTTGGTATTTCTATCTCTGGTTCCATGTTGAAAGTACTTCCCAGCTGATTGTTTGTAATTATTGTGGCGTCCTTTTTCTGCAGTAAGCACTTTATTTCAAGGAAATCACTCCAGTCCCGTCAATGACCGCTGGCGTAACTTGATCGTTACATATTACGCGCATCAGCTGCTTTCCACACAGTGTAAATAGCCACATATTCGGTTTGTGAAGCTTTGTCCAAGTTTCTTGGCATGTTACGTCATTGAGGATGCAGGATATAGTCTCTTGTTGGTTGAAGACCTGGGCCTCACATGGGGCGCTTCTATCGTGCATGTTGTACACAGGATTACGTGCTACACAAATGAATTCATCTTCTCCATATGAAGTACATTGGCGCATGTCTTGATCTTCCATTGTTATGTAAGAGTTTTTTACAAAGTTGATTGCGATGAAGCTTGAACTTGGTTGTACGAGTTTTAAATGTCCTTGTCTAAGGAACGGTAAAGGTATGACTCGATATATCTTGAAGTCTTCATCGCTCAGCAATGGGATGTGTATTTCAAATAGCATATAGTTGTTTGTAATTCGAGCTTTCACATGGATGAGGTCATAGATATTTTTCAAATCCCTTTGAATTTCCTTTACTGGTAGCGACAATCCATGTGGCAACCTTCCGGATATAATGTTTAACTGTTCGATCAGTTGGTTAGCCGGAAATAGGTGAGTGTCTAAATGTCCTCTGTAAATGTTGGCGAGAGCATTTATCAGCATTTCCAATATTCTGTTTAAATCACTTAAAATCAGAGTGGACGTCACGGCAGCGGAATTTATGTCATTCATCGTGAATAGCATTTGCGCCTTGTATACTATTTTTGTGATGTCGCTGCAAGTTTGGTTCATGTAGTCGCGCAATGTTTTGAATTGTTTATCCATGAAGGCAGTGTTCTTTTTTATAATGTTGTTTTCAGCCTCTGCAATTAACGTTTGGTTTTTCATAAGTTGTAGTAGGTAGTTATCGTTTATTAATTGTAGATTGTGTATGTCTCTTTCGTACTTTTCGGCAAAGTCTGCGTCGAGCACTCCGAAAAGAGTTCTTGCTAATTCCCATTTTTCCATCGGTACCGTCAATGCTATGCTAATCTTCTCCACAGTGCGTTCAAACGCTCTTAAGTTACAGTATTGCTGACGCAAAAGATCTTGTTGCCTTTCTGTGGACTCGCTAGTTTCCCGAGGAGGTATGTGGAATTGGATGTCGTCAAAAGTGAATGACGATTGTCCCTGACCTTGCTTGGGCGTAGATGGTTGTTCCGTCTTACTAGTAGATGCAGACGGCAGTTCCGATTTACGTTTCAACATGTCTTGCAGCACTTCTTCATACATCTTCTTCGTAGTGTTGAAAATGTCGTCTTTGAAGTATTGAAGGTCTGTTGCTCCAGACTCTTCTAGTTGTTGATGGTTGTGAACAAACTTCTCCCAGTTATTGTTCAGACGAGAAAGACGCTCCTCCAGGTACGCCAAGTTCTTCCTGGTGGGACTATCCTTCTTGTAGTTGGTGCAAATAAGCTTCAAGTCTCTGAAGACAGTTTCTTGATGGCCTATCAGTTCCTTTACACCCTGAACCATTGTTATTAGTTGTTGGCTTGACCGTTGGATGTATCACCGCAGGTACTAGTTCACCAAAGTTGCGAAGTTTCCGCAAGTTCTGGATATTAGGTGCGTCAGCAGCCCACTAACGCGATCCGCTCTTTTGGGATACGTAACGTTAACAGAGACAATACGCACCTGATATATCCGGCTCGAAGGACCACTTTTATGTATGGCTCAGAGGTACTTACAGTTGAGTTGTTGGATGTGAGTTGACGAAAACCACAGATTTCACTATAATTCAGTTTATTGCACGAAAGTTACACGATAAATAAGGTTGGATGCTAATCCGCGGTTATAGCGCTACGGCAGCTATTGGTCAACTAAATAATTATAAAAGTAAATAAAATGAGTAGCGAAAAGTAGGTCGCGGCGTAAGCAATTTGCCTGTACGTGAACCGTACAAGTCAAATGCAAAAATGTTCAACTGACTCTTTCAAGATCTACATTGTCTGTAGCAGCGCACCCTATGTAAAATGGCGGCATATCATCCGCTGATCGGTTCCCCGGATATGAATTTTTAAATTGTGTTTTTGATAACATTAGATAAAGTATAGTGCATGAAATGAAACTGCACATAATTAGGTATTAAAATATTCGTGTGTGCTCGTCCATGCAATTTATACTGATTATAAAAAAGCTTTCGATAGGATCAACCATAATATTTTACTGAGGAAGTTTTTCGACTTGGGCATTAGGGGAGATATATACAGATGGTTTTCCTCTTATGTGCAAAATAGGACACAAGCAGTGGTATTCAATAGCTTAATGTACTTCCTTATCAACAATTCCCTCTGGTGTACCGCTGGGCTCCCTATTAGGACCGTTATTATTTGTGCTATTCATTAATGATTCATTTGAGATTAGAGAAAATTTAAATATCACGTCAAAGTTTAAATGAGAGTACAATTTTGCAGGCTGACATATCTAGATTAGTATGCTATTTTAGTACTTACAAATAAATTAGATCTTATCATATCGAAATGCTTAATTATCACTTTTACCCGGAAGAACCATCTAATCATGATCGACTAGTCAATTGCAAATTAGCCTTTAACTCGAACTCATGTCGCAAGAGATGTTGGTATTCTTCTGGATAATAAGCTCATCTTTGAGTGTCATCACCATATCGCTAAAAAGCTTCTAAAGCCTTGGGTTTCATCATCTGTTATACAGCTTCATTCAATAAAATACATTAAAAATCGACTGTGCTAACGTCCGCAGTCATCTCGAATATGGTAGTCAAGTTTGGAATCCGAAATACGCAGTGCACTCAGCCAGATTGGAACGAATACAAAGGACATTCACCAGATACATGAATTACAAATTAAAAATCCCATACCTGAGTTACAGCGATAGATGCACTCGTCCACTTGTAAGTTCGGAGGAATATATCTGTTATACGTTTTCTAGTGAAAATAGCATAATCTAGGATTGAATGAACTTCTTTCTAAGCTGTCTCCGAATGTTCTTCATCGACATTATTTAAGACTAGCTGACCCACGCAACTTCGTCTGCGTCACATTTTCCATTAATGCTCGGCTCCTTTTAGTCTTAGCGTGATGATATATATCTATACTAATATTATAAAGCAGAAGAGTTTGTTTGTTTGTTTGGTTGAACGCGGTAATCTCAGGAACTACTGGTCCGATTTGAAAAATTATTTCAGTGTTAGATAGCCCATTTATTGAGGAAGGCTATAGGCTATATATCATCACGCTAAGACCAATAGGAGCGGAACAGTAATTAAAATGTTACGCAGACGACGTTGCACGGGTCAGCTAGTAGCCTATAACCTTCCTGGATAAATGGGCTATCTAATACTGAAATAATTTTTCAAATCGGACCAGTAGTTCCTGAGATTACCCCCTACATACAAACTTAAAACATACAAACTTACTAACAAATGTTACCTCTTTATAATATTAGTTTAGTATAGATTACAAACAAATGTTACCTCTTTATAATATTAGTATAGATTACTCACGTTTTTTTTCAATTAGCAGCTGTTCTCTTATTTTGTTTTTAACTAACTTTGTTGTTTTGTGCCTACATGAGTGATCTGTGGTCATTTTGTGAGTTGCGAGTAGTTTAGACACAATTTTTAGGTTTTCTCCGAATTTGTTTATTTACTTTAAAACTCGGATACTTGTATGAAAATGAACACTTTTATTTAATAGTACATAAAGCGTAGTCTATAATAAATAAAGATTTATTGTGTTTCAACTTAAGACGGATTTCAATACATCGTTGGTCATGATCCTTTTACTTTCTAATACTTTCTATATATATAGCTATTTCAGTAAAAATTGTTCATAATGATGAGTACAATAACCCCTTCAAGCTGTGCAGGTACAATACGCGCCACGAAAGATGAGACTTGACGATCGTCAGTAGTGGGAAGCTAGGTACAGTCGTGTAAGAAATAGTTATCCATAATTTGTAAACCTATTCAGGGATTTTACGATGACATTTAGATTAAAACTCTTAACAATGTTACAATATTTATTACGAAATAATAAAGTTTAAAATATCAAAATGGCAAATTGTTCTAGTCACGGTCACTGTCAACAACACTGTCGTGCACCATCTTCCGACTTTGCTTTCTTAATGTTTTACCTCGCGGCATAATCAAGATAGGACAAAAGTTACACTCGTATATAAAAACACAACTATAAACAAAGTATTAAACAACTAAACACTGTTAACACAGGTTGCACTCGTCTGTACTTGCGGAGTCAAGCGGTACGTGAACGGGGTGCGGAGAGCGGGAGGCAACTAACGCGTCGCCCGGCCCCTTCCCGCCTCAGACCTCATACCGCTTAAGAGACCTTTATATCGTCTACTGCGCTAGTCAAACTATGTGATGTGTCAAGTCTCATCTTTTGTGGCGCGTATTGTAGTATTTATGCTCCGTGTGTGTATTTGATGTATGGCGTCCCAATACCAGAATAGACGAAAATATAAATAAGTTTTACCTGGTTAGTTCATCGTCCCCAGCGATCCTCAACAAAGCTGCTAACTTCAGCAGTTTATGGCTCGACAAATACGCGTTAGGTTCCAACATCAGACACGCTTCTATGAGCGACATCCTGTCTTCGCATATGCGCACTGAAATTTAGGTAAATATTATTATCTGTAACCACTTTGAGGTTAACATTATACAGGCTGACGATTTTATTATTTATTTAAACTTTATGTACAATAGTGTAACATGGGCGGACTTAATGCAACAATGCATTCTCTACCAGTCTACCTTTGGGTTAAAAAGACTGCATTGTGGTAGGTGTACAACAACAAATAATAAAAAAAACAAAAAGTAACAGTATTTTTCTGATTAAGAGAACTTACAATAATTATGACGAGACCAAACTACGAATGACAGGCTTTTAAGTAGTGTTTTCGGAGTTTAACCTTAAAAGAAAAGACTTTTGACTCAGACTTCTTGATGTCAAGTGGTAGCATATTCCAGAGTTTAATGGTGGAAATAGCGTAGGAGTTAGACAAGAACCCAGTGCGGTGAGGAGGAATATGAAGAATTAAGTTTTTGGACGCTCGGAGGTTAAGATTATGAGAACTGCCCAACACTTTAAAATATTGTTTTAGATAATCAGGAGCACAAGGATCATTTAAAATACTGAAGAGCATGCACAGGAATCTGAGGGATCTCTTTTGACGGATAGGTAGCCATTTAAGCTGAGGACGGAAGGAAGAAATGTGATCATATTTACGGAGACCAAAGATGAACCGGATACAGTTGTTAAGAAGTCGATCCAGTTTGTTAAGAAGATCTTGGGATAGATCAGAGTAGCAAACATCAGCATAATCGATTATAGGAAGTACAAGTGATTGGACCAAAATAGTTTTAGTGCTTGAAGGAAGAAAATGCTTGAATCTATAGAGAGATCGCAACGTGAATGTTACTCTCTGGCTAACTTGAGCAATCTGCTTTTTCCAACTGAACCTGTCGTCAATGTAGGCGAGAGAGGGATAACGGTATTGTTGAAGGAAAGCGGCAGTAATTGGCTGGTGTCCAAGTTGCGTAAAAAATAAGAACTACCAATAAGGATAGCCTGGCATTTACTGACATTGACAGTAACCCCAAATCTGCTTGACCAATCACTAATAGCCATAAGATTTTGACACCTACGGTGCAAGACAGGATTGTTTTACCTATTTGATGAACACTTTCACTATGAAGCCTATCGTCCATTACTTGTGTAACTATTTCTGTAACGTCAATGTGTTAACTACTACTCTTGTTTAGGAAGTTTTAAGTTAGTTAAGTGAAATGTATTAATTTTTTAGAGAAATTTGTTCAGAATGACGGGTAAAAATCAAATCTTGTCTATTACCGACGGCTAAATCATCACCTTGTTTGACGATAGTATTTCTTCTTATTTTTACCTTGTACGGGGACGACACCAACATTGAATGCATGTAGTATTGGCAATGCATTGATCAAATCCAATTCTTGTTTTATTTCTATATTATCATCTTTCATAAGTAGCAAACAGCATCTGAAACACGATTCAAGATTATTTAATAGTAGTTACATGTCGCACAGTTTTAATATATTCAAACACAAATGTTAAAGTTAAGCCAGAAAAGGTATGAACTTCGGTAATACTCGTTTTCCCGAAATAGTCCGAACGTCGCAGCAGAGAACTCCCGCTATTTATTCAATTTGGTATTGCCGAGCTTTATGGTATTACAACTTTTGAATGAAATTTGAATACCAAAAAACTCGGCTAGTTTCAGTTGGGCTGTCTATCTAGTCGTTTTTAATACATAGATTCGGAAAACTATAATTTTGTATTCAAATATTGTCATAGTACATAAAAGGTCTTATGTATTATTTCCATGACAATCATGAACAGCCGTTCGATTCTGCAAATTACTCAACGTGAAAACTCAGGTGAGGGCGAAGAGAACTGTCATTCCATCTTATTTACATGGATTTCTTCGTGATCACTTCACCCAACCCTTCACAGTGAGATGTATACAGAATCGCAAGATCGCAGATCCATATCACATGTCATATATTATTATAATAACGCGTTCGTATTTCCGAACAACGATGATTGCCGAAGCGCAAACTTTACTCAAAGAATCTCCTCTCTTACTTGGCCAGTTCTAATCCCGGGTCGACGAGACTGTTGGCGGAGTTGAAGTACTCCTGTGCGGCGGCCATGACGAGTCCCACGCTGGTGTAGTAGCTGACCTGCGTGGTGCTGCGGCGTTGGTCGGCGGAGACTGTTAGCACTTCGCTGGCTAGCTTGATGCTGGGCGCGTCGCCTGACGTCAGCAGGGCTAGAGCGTAGATCTGGGGAACGGAATTTAGTTACGTTTAACCCATTTAACAGGGTGGTGGTGGCAGGAGATCTGCGCTCATATTTAAAACCGGCTTCTACTCATATGCTGAACAATTTTTCTCTAGGAAGTCATAGTTCATTAAAACCATTAATCTCCCATACCAATATTGATAATTTTATACGGTTTTTTTTTTTTTGTTTTTGTTTTTTTTATTTTGGTATGGGCTTACTCTTGACTTCGATGTCGCCTGCTGGAAAGTGACGAGTCGAGTTTTTCGTCGGTTCTTTTCTCATTTTTTTCAAGAGTACCACAAATAGGTATCAGCTCAGCTGAGCTGATATCTATTTTTTATTAAAAATCTCATTGGGTTAGGTCAGAATAACGATTATGAGCAGTCTAAAGTAAAAAAACCCTTGAAAAAAATGAAAAAATGAGAAAAAGCCGACGAAAAATTCTAAGTCTAGGGTGTCCAGAATCATGCCTTGGACCCATGGAAATCGTTTGTGCGTCGTTGTCAGATATGTGACACGCGGTATGTGGAAGGGAACACAGTCGCTGGCAGAGTTCTACACTTTGGCTGTGCGCATAGCAAATGCGGAGGTTTACCCTGAAGTACGTATGGTATTCCAGGCATTTGGTTTTAGGGCGCTGGTGGGATCAGGACGTGGAGTTCCTGCACACACTCCGAAGTACAGTCAGTACTGTAGATGAGGCATCAAATATATGAGCAGAAGTAATTTTTAAAGTTTGAACACAATTCTGCCTTCATCATCTGCCTAGCCTTTTCCCAACTATATTGGGGTCGGCTTCCAGTCAAACCGGATTCAGCTGAATACCAGTATTTTACGTGGAGCGGCTGCTTACCAGACCTCCACAACCCATTAACTGGGTAACACGGTGCTCCTTGGCAAGAACTGGTGTCAGATTTTCTGGCTTCTGACTATCCGTAACGACTGCCAAAGATCTCCAAATGGCAGCCGGGACCAACAGCTTAACGTGCTTCTCGAGGCACGGAGGAAACTCGGAATGTTCAATACCATTCAGCCTTACAGCCTGTATAGAATGTATGAATAAACCCGATAACTGGTAGTGGTATCATGGTTGCCTCAAAATTGTTTCTCCTTCTCCGTCTCTAGCTAAAGGGATATTCTATGTCTATATTTATGATTGTGAATAATTACCTCATAACATTTATCTTTAGTGATACATCCGAACAGCGTCGCTTGCAGTTCGAGCAAATCTTTCAATAACTTCTCCCAATCCTGTGGCGTAGGCTTTTCTTCCCTGAAACAACGTTTTATTTTTTTATTATATACTTTATTGTACACCTCATAATAAGCACATGACAAACATTTGTAAAAAAAAACAGTTCGATGAGACGTATCCTATTCTATTTGCCAATGACATGCTAGAAAGAAGAATGCCAAAGTTATTGCGCAATGAGAAACCCAATGTCCAAAGGTATCAACTAGTCTGACTTTGACTTATTCAAAACATAAGTACAAAATTAATTTATCATTTTTTTTTTATTCCATTTTACTTTAATTTTTTTATATAATTCTACTCTAGCTGACGCCCGCTTGTCAAATTATATACTCAAACTTTCCTCGAGAGCAACTGTATCCATTAGTGAAAACAGCATGAAAATCGGTGAAGTAGTTTTTGAGTTTATCGCAGACAGACGCAGCGGAGGACTTTGTTTTATAATGTGTAGTGATAAAGACGTCTTCATGCTTTGACATTTATAGGACGCTACGTGATTCGCTGCAAGAGTTGCACTGCTAGCAACGTAAACCTTACCTACGATATATCAAAACACGACATGTTCTAACTACAAGCCGTATAAGAAAGCATTGTGGGGATCAGACCATGCAATTGGGTATATTCCTAAAAAATCTAATTACGTAAGTCAGAAGATTTCAAAAAAATATTTGACACGTTTTTTTTTTCTTTTTTACGGTAACGAAAATTAAGGCGACCTATAGATTTTCGGGAGGTATTCAGTTGGATACGTCATATATTTATTTAAAAAATACAAGTACAGGAACTCTTGACTTTCAAACTAAGTAAGACCTCGTGAAGTTACCTCTCACTATAATTTTTCTTCTCCTTTTCCAATTATTTATTTGATATTTATTAGTATATTGTTTTATTGTATGTTTTTATTTTATATTATTAAGTCTAATTAATATTATTTATGATGTTTGTACACTGACCGCCCTAAATCTAACTTCTTTCGTTCAATCCATCCTAAGGTTGTCTGTAAGAGATTGCCCTGTGCGATAAGACCGCCCATTGTACACTTGTTTTTATAAACGTTTTTCCTGTACTTGTTATGAGGTGTACAATAAAGTATATAATAAATAATAAATAAATAAGACTTGAATTATGGAATTCAAGGCGCTCTCTTATAATGTAAGCATATTGAGTACAGTTAAAGGAAGGATGAGATCATAATATACATACAATACATATTTCAATGCATAACTAGAAGTACATACAAACATTGACACTAACTACATAACATGTAGAGACAGTACTGAAAATAATAAAACTAATCAACATCTATTGCTACCCATTTATCCGAATTACTCCTTAGCCTGACAACAGACTACAACACGTTACACCATGCGGCGCGAAGACTGTTCAGAGGGCTTAATTCGAGTTTTTGTTTTAACGTACTCGATCGCGTTAACGTAAACGTTCGCTTAAGTCTAATGAGGGCTACCGTTTTTTACTTACCAGTTAGCGCCACTGTCGAGTGAGGTCGCACGCATGTGAACAAAGTCAGAAGAAATAATTTTTGATGCCGTAAATGTGCGATTAATACAACAAAGATATCGTCGCAGTGCTACGTGGACTCATCATATTGGAAAAAAATAAGGATATATACATATTTCCGACATAAAAAGTTAAATGCAGTAGTCGGTAGAACTGTAACTTAATCTACCATAGTCAGGGTGTTTTAGTGAAATATTCACAAAAATAAAAGAAAATAAACTCGAGTCAAAAGCCAACCAATAGTGAAATTTTACATTTCGAAGACCTCACACTCCACGAGCGCCTCTAGCGGCGAATTCAAACGCGATAGCCCTCATCGTATGGATCAATGTACGATCAATGGACGTTTACCCTAACGCGGGAACGTTAAAAAACTCTCACTAAGGCTACTGATTGGTCACATTTTAATATCGTGATTCGCGCAAGATTATTGGCCGTAAAGGATTACGCCGTTACTCGGCCAATAATCTTGCGTCGCTGTGGTACAAGTGTGTTGCAAGCTTTACTATACTTACCTAGTGGACGCTGCATTGACCTTGGGTAATATTCCCTGAACCGTAACTTTGTCCCCGCGAACATAACTCCGGATGAGAAAAGGATATCTGTCAAATGCGTGACTTTTATACAGGCCAACATATTAATGGTTTTACAAACATGGGTGACGATAGTTGTCGGTTGGTGAATAGAACAAGAATAAATATTTGTATGTACAGCACATATATTTGGTTAGTAAAAATAATGTTAATTTGTACGAAGAGAGTGAAACGTAATGTGCGTGTGTGCTACTTACAGTAATACAATTATAATATAAAATTATTTAGATTTTATTAAATATTGTGAGCTATGAAACTACTCAGGGAAACGTAAATATTTATTTTAAGCTCTGAAGAAGCGACATGAGGCCGCAGCAGACCGCGAAGGGGATGGCGGGAGGACCTGGGTGGCTTCCTTACGAATTGTAAGGAAGGGGTACAACACCGTGAGCATTAGAAGGTATGGAAGGAGGCCTTTGCCCAGCAGTGGGACAGTACGGGATAGTAATAATACTATAATAATAATAAACATAAGTTTTTACAGGTTGACTGGATAAACCAACTAAAAAATAAGTATTAAGTTTTTTTTAGTGTTTCGTCCTCGAAATCTTACTTCATTAAGACAGTTGTCAAATGGGGAACGTGCACAAACTATAGCAGGCAGCACAGAAATGTCAATGTCAAGTATTTACAACGTAAAAGTTTCGAATTTTCGTCACTACATGGCGCTACTGTCCACGTTCCCCTAACGGAAGCGTATAAGAACTATAGACAAGCGATAATGTTTAGTACTCCTACGGTAAAGGTTTCTAATTTGCATCGCTAGATGGCGCAGTTGACGCCGTGTACGTTCCCTATACCATCATACCTTATCTAGAAGTACAGGTTGAAGCAATTTTTTACATAATAATATATTATACAGCTTTAATATTTTTTTAAATGTTTTCATTTACTGACATTAAGCATCTTTGTATCAAGTTGTTATTTAGTCATGATTGGTATGCGCCCTGTGGTGCATCAGGTCTTGTCGGGTTTGTCGTTTGATGCCAGTTTCAATCTATTCTTGTAAGTGACTGGACTGACTTCTCGTGAGTTAAAAATACCAAAGGTTAAAGAACAGTGTTTGTTCCTCTGGCATTTTTAACTCCCGGAGTAATATATCAGCAGTTATCATGATGTAGCTGTTATAATCCTTGGATTTGTTTGCAGCTTTAAGAATAAAGAACAAGCTCACCCCAGCGCCAGCGTGCGGGACATCTTGGTGAGCAGGTTGAGCACGCTCTGCGGGTGCTGCCGGAGGTCGCGCAGGTCGCGCGGCGGCACGCGCACCCCGCGCCACGCCAGGCGGCTGCTGGCCGACACCACGCGCTCCACTAAAGAACAAGCTCACCCCAGCGCCAGCGTGCGGGACATCTTGGTGAGCAGGTTGAGCACGCTCTGCGGGTGCTGCCGGAGGTCGCGCAGGTCGCGCGGCGGCACGCGCACCCCGCGCCACGCCAGGCGGCTGCTGGCCGACACCACGCGCTCCACTAAAGAACAAGCTCACCCCAGCGCCAGCGTGCGGGACATCTTGGTGAGCAGGTTGAGCACGCTCTGCGGGTGCTGACGGAGGTCGCGCAGGTCGCGCGGCGGCACGCGCACCCCGCGCCACGCCAGGCGGCTGCTGGCCGACACCACGCGCTCCACCTCCCTCACGCGCCGCACCAGCTCGCTGCTGCTGATGCTGCCGTCGCTGATGACGTCGAACGAAACACGATGTAGTAACAGTATCCAATAGTTTGGTGTACTTGCCAAAATACAGCGTGCCTTTCTAATTTAAAAGGTAGGTAATGAGGGCATCTTTTTGAGAAATTCTAAGATTATGGTAAAAGAGATTTTTTCTAAAACAAATGTTTCAATTGAGGGTAGTTTTTAGCACTATTTTCATTTTATGAGGATGGCTAATTACTTCCGGTCATTATAGAGTGTTTCACTGCGATAACACTGGTCACAGTTGTGAACAAAATAAATCTAGCAAAAAAACTTTTTACAAAAAAATACAACCGACTTCCAAAAAAAAAAACACAAGTAAAAAATTACTTTAATTTCGGAACTCGGTGTTTTTTTTTAATTTGTTCGTTTTTTGACACCGACTTCCGAAATTAAAGTTATTTTTTACTTTAGTGTTTTTTTTTTGGAAGTATTTTTTTGTAAAAAGTTTTTTATTTTTCACTTTTAAGTGTTACCCCACACCTAACAAACGCACTAGTTGCCAATACGATTTTCGAAAGTTCCCCTCGACTTATCTGGGATGCCATCATCAGATCCTGGTTTCCTTATCATGGGACCATTTGGGAAGTATTCCCTTTCCAACAAAAAAATCATTTTTAAAATTGGTTGGCAAGCGACGGAGTTATGACCGAAAAAACATTTAAAAAAAAATACAAACATCCGAATTGAGAACCTCCTCCTTTTTGGGAAGTCGGTTAAAAATAAAATAGTTTTTTTTTAATACGTTTTCAGTCGATAATCATAATAACGGGTGTAAGGGACAGCCCTCCTCAAACTGATAGGGTTATTTCAGTATATCGTACTAAGTTGACCGGTACATGAAATTATTTCAGGAACTTTATGGGAATCCAATAAAACTGATTTGTTTAATTACCTCACTCCGGCAATGTATCGCTACCTCTGCAAAACGCACGCAGCGAACGGCAGCGCAGCGAGCTTTCGAAAGGATAGCTGCGCCCGCGCTACGTTTTAACAGCTGATTTCATGCGTCGTTCATGAGGTTTTTTTTTTTTTTTTTCATTTTAGCTGTGTTATTTACATTAATGGAGTTCTGCATACAGATAATGTAACTTTACATTGAAATAGAGCAAAAAAAAATGAAAAATCTAAAAAAAATCCTGAGGAAATTTCCACTGGAATATGATTCAAAATAAGGGGCTGATTGCACCCTGTTAATTTGTGGAAGGCTGTCCCTTACACCCTGTATATCAAAATATATCGAAAGTAGAGTATAGTTTCCTTCATTTTCAAATATGCACATTGTAAAAACACACTGTATTCGCGCCACTAATGCAATACAAAAAAGACTTGATTCGGTTGGCAAAAAGTATATTTTACACTGATAAAGTCACGCAAATATTTGGCCAGATACACCAACGCTGGCACTTCACTAGGCGTATTTGTCAAACTATTCACGTCACTTGTGCAATACAAAATATGCCTTATGGCTTTCAAGATAAGGTTAATTTTAAATAGACAAGTGACGCAAATATTTGGCCAAATTCACTTAGTGAAGTGTTACAAGCCTTACAAGCAATACGCCTTTTCCTCAAAAGGTTTGGTAGAAATGAAGCGATGGTACACTCACACAACGGGGGCGAGCTTGCTGCCATCAACTGTTCCCGAATCCAGGCTAACTGATGCTGCTGCGAAATTCCTTTTGAAACAACCCAAAAACACCCAAGAATTTTAATCAATTAGGTTTTATTTTCGAAATATGTAAGAATAATTCATTATAAAATACTGGAGATTGATGTTAGGGTTTCTATCAAATACCAGTTACTTAATAAAGTCGGCAAAAATCTTGAAATCAAATGGCGCCGATAGCCCTCTGACTTGTAGTAAAACGCCTCAGCAGCCGATGCGCTCCTCAAATGACACCGTCATATCGCTTTTCGAGTATGTTCAAGACCTTTACCGGCTTTTATACAAGTAGCCACAAATATAGTGAAGTATTAAAATAACCGGCACAAGCGGTGAGCACACTTTCTATTAGCCTATTTGACGCCGACAACGCTGACGCTACAGTCAGTCAATGCTCATCGACAATTGGGCTTGCCAGTTTCGTTCGCCCACCGTACATTGGCGAGATCACCCCGCTGCCAAGTTTCGTTCGCCCACCGTACATTGGCGAGATAACCCCGCTGCCAAGTTTCGTTCGCCCACCGTACATTGGCGAGATCACACCGCTGCCAAGTTTCGTTTGCCCACCGTACATTGGCGAGATCACCCCGCTGCCAAGTTTCGTTCGCCCACCGTACATTGGCGAGATCACACCGCTGCCAAGTTTCGTTCGCCCACCGTACATTGGCGAGATCACCCCGCTGCCAAGTTTCGTTCGCCCACCGTACATTGGCGAGATCACCCCGCTGCCAAGTTTCGTCCGCCCACCGTACATTGGCGAGATCACCACGCTGCATTCATCTGTACTTACCACTCGCGCCGGCTATTATACCATGCAGTTAACCACTAAACATTCGATTCTCAAGCAAATCAATCTACTAAACTTTCAAATATATATCCAAAGGGATCCTTATGTAACTAAAGCTTAATGGTTTATCTTGGCGATGTTATAAGTTTTAACAAAAATCTGCTTAAGAGCTTGAAGAGCTTATCTAATTTTGTAAAACTCCTATTGAAGTCCTAATACGGATCAGCCAAAGTTCTTTTTGGATGAAGAACTTACCTGTCCTTCAGCAACGTGTCAAGCAGGTCACAGGCCTTGTCAAGTTGCTCAGTACCTGTGTGGGCGTATAGACAACGCTCCACCAACTCCAGGTGCGTTCGGACGTCCAGTTCGAACTCGGTTGGCGATTGTAGCACCTTTGTGTAAGGAAATATGAAGTTTTTTAGAACCAGTTGTAGTAGTAGAAGCGGCAATGGATTGATGATAAGGCGGCATTACCGTTCGATAAGAAAGCATGAGACTTTTTTTACTGTTGATAGGCACGCGTTTCACCAATATTTAATTTTTTTACCACTATGTATTTAAATTTGTGTTGACATTTGCTTTTTATTATTATGATTGTGATTTATATTCATTTTATTTGGATGATGATTTTTACTTATTTTTTCAATTATTCCAATAATCGTGTTATCTGCTTTTTGTTTACCGAACTATTTTTCTTTTTTGTGTAACGCATGCAGACACAATGTAAATTGTTATTGAATAAATGAAATGAAATGAAAGATGGCAAGCGATAATGTGGTTGGCGATGGAGAACGCTTGCCTAAAATTAACCTGTTCACTCTTTACCTAAAAAGTCCTTTGGTTTGTAGCTGCCAAGAAAGCCCGGGAGGGTTTCTTGGAGGCAATTCTCCTCCTTAGCCATATTAGTACCCAAAACGTTTTTAATCGTATGGGTAGGATGTCCACCAAGTAATACGTGTCGCGCAACAAATACTTGTCGTGTCCAATATTTTTCGATAATCTAACTGACGGACTTAATAGAATCATATATTTTTTTACTCAGGAATCATCCATATTATGCTTTGTTACCCCAGCTGGGGCGGGTTGCTAGAATTAGATAATTCAAACACAAATAGCAAGACAGAACTTACGAGTAGTATGGAGGACAGGTCCTCAATACTGATGTGCTCGAGGTAGTTGATGAGTCCGTCGATGCACGACTCGTTGCGGTTCGACAGTTTCTCGCAACGCTTCAGGTATGGCACTGCGAACTGCTTCAGGTCTGATACGAACGTCACTGGTGTTGACTGCGAATGTTACACTTTTATTACAATTTTAAAAACATAAAGGATAAACAAAAATTATTAGAATTAAAAAAAATAACATTATATTTGAAAATTCAGTACAATTTATTCAAATAAAATCTTTGAAAATAATCATTACTGTGAGTTTGAATTATAGAAACTGAATCTAACTAATCCGTCACTTCTCGGTACTTTGGCACATTCAATAATCCGGCACCCACCGGCCGCGTCTACACAGCTTTTTCTATTAAATTATTACAAAATTGTTAAATGCTTACATTAAATAATTTTGACTTATTGTAAGCAATCAATCCACATTATCTGAACATTTCAATAATCCAGCAATCCCTGGTTTTAACTTGGTGAATTAGTTAGACTATACTTTTTTTTTACTTCTTGAACAAAAATAACTGGGAAGGTTGTTCCCATGTACTTGTATAGAAACGAATAGAGATGGATGGAACATTTGCTGTTACTTCTTTTTTCAAACTTTACGTCGCACAACTGAATAAGTAGTAATATATAATAGGTAAAGCTTCGACCGAATTTCGATCACGCTGCCCAATCTCAACAGAGATTAGCCAAGTACAAGGGGCCCGAGTATGCTATTTTTATAAATTTGTCATTCCGACACGATCCCATTGTCATTTTGCTAAAAGTTCGTAATCTGCTAAATTCATAATGGGACGGTCACTGGCACGTCAGTGACCGGTCACTGGCTCGTCAATGGTATCGTAATAGAATTGCGGTAGCAAAATTTGAGCATTTATTCATGCCAGATTCTATTTATATTTAGTTTTACATATTATTTATTAGTGTTAAAAGCAATCTGAAGTAGTGAGAAGTTCGTAAATACTAAATCTGTCATTATGTACGAGATAACCATTCACATGGCTTTCTTTCAATGGCGTGTCAGTGATTGATCATTGGAATGTCATAATGACGCCATTATGATGCAGTTATGTTAGTAGATTACCAAACTTGTCAAAATCAACCATTTTGAAATCAGTGATCGACCATTCTGACACTATTGTAATAGCAGACTCGGGCCCCAGGACATATTATTGGACACAAGTGTGTGCGCAAACGCAAACACAGGTGCACTCTCTGTTCCTTCATACTCGTATTCCGATGGGAAGGCAATCCGTCAAGACAGGGGAGATACAGGCGCAGGACCAACAGTTTTACGTGCATCCGAGGCACGTCGGTATCACACAACCAACTTTCAAAATTCCGGGCTGCTATAGTTATTAATTTTATTAAAAAAATCCAATTACACTTTTTTGTTCGACCTGGGAATCGAACTCACCTCGTCAGTCACACTTACCACGAGACCGACGGGCAAAACGTTAAAAACAATCCACTATCCTCAATTAACAAAAATCTTTATTTGCTATCATTAATTTATTGAGGAACTCATTAAAATGGGTCCACTCCCACAAAATACTCTTTCAAAAAACTACCCAATTCGCTTCATGTAAATCTATAAAGTCTATTTCTCCAGGATCCCATCATCATATCCTGACCACTTGGTAAGTCTAACCTCTTAAACAAAAACATAATGTTCCAAATCAGTTCAGGCGTTTTCAAGTAATATGGGAACATATTATTACTAGCCCGTACTGTCCCACTGCTGGGCAAAGGCCTCCCTCCATTCCTTCCAATGCTCACGGTGTTGTGCCTCTTCCTTCCATTTCGTAAGGAAGACATCCAGATCGTCCCGCTATCTCTTTCGCGGTCTGCCGCGGCCTGTCTCGCTGTTTCAGGCTTCCAATCAAGTATTTTACGGGCCCACAGTTAGTCCGATTCAGATTGAACCCCCCCCCCCCTTTTTTTGAAGTCGGTTAAAAAAATAAAACTCACCAAACTCATAAGCATGGTGCAGATTTCCAAGATGGACATGTTCTGCACCTGATCCAAGGTGACCCCCTCTATATTGAGGTCATAGGTGAACACGTCCAGGGTCAGCAGATGGAACATGATGACGTCAAGCCCCTCCACGCCGCCGCCGATGGTGGCCAGCGTGACGAGCGTGAGCGCGTGCGAGACAAGGCCGCTGCGCTGCTCTATCTCCCTCGCACGCGCCTCGTACCACTTCACTATGTCGTCGGTGGCCGAGGGGATGGCGCCGGCTGTCTCCAGCTCGGGGGTCGAGTCTTCCGACCAGTTTGAGCTCCAGATTGACCTGGTACAACGAAACGGCTTTATTGAAGGTTTCAACTAAATTGATTTTTTGTAACAATTAACTGCATGATGTTTTAACTTATAAGCGCAAATATTCGCCTTGCTTGTTTGTTAAAAAATGAACTTCATGTGAATGATTTCAGGGTATATTTTCCAATATCCAAGTAAAGCGCAGATTTTTAAAAAAGGCACTAAGTGAAGTGCATTTTTGGGGTTTGGAATCATTTTTATTTTGCTCAATGTTTATCTAAAACAAAGCCAAAGCTTAAAACACACACGAAATAAAGTCAGTCGGCTTTAAGCTCGGAATCCGCATAACCTAACTTCCACAAAACTATCCAAGTAGCGTATGATATCAATCAATTCTAAATTGCTAGGACGGTAAAATAGTTTTAGTTTTCATCAAAATCGTGTCCGAAACTCCTTGGAGTGTTTCGCTAATCCTTAAAGGATTTCGTAAAACCATTATTTTGTTTTTTTTGCCTTAAACCTCCTTTCAAAATCGAAAAAATCAAGTACACCTGAAACAAAACAGATAGATGCTTCCACATACCTAAACGACTCCTTCCTACACCAATCGTCTTCGGGCAAGCACGGCGGCACCTTGACAGGCGATTTCTTATCGAACCACTTGAACGGATGCCTGGTCGGCAGCAAGTGCTGATACTCCAGCGGGTTGATAGTCTCTGGTAGCTTGTCCAGTACTGCCAACTGCATCACTGTGGTCTTGATGTGCGGCCAGAGACACGTCAGGGCCTCTATGCGACCTTCTTTGGCGATCTCTATGGCACTGTGCACTATACTGTTGCTTCGCAGGCGATCGTACTCGTCTTTTATGTACGTGGATTTTTCGCATTTGAGAATGGACTGCAATTAAATTAAACAAACATGAAACCATGGACAAAACTAACTTTGAACAAAAATTTTGTGTCATTATTTGTTTCCGTAACTAGTCAAAATAAAATAATTACGAGAAAAGAGGCATTTATATTTTAAGCCTGATAGAACTGTTTGTAAAAAAAAATGGGTAGGTGTACATTTTTCCATCTTTCTATAATATGTATAAAAACTGGCCAAGTGCGAGTCGGACTGGCGCACGAAGGGTTCCGTACTATTATCTATAATAACGGCAAAGAAATCAAGTTTGTTGTATGGGAGCACCCTTAAATATTTATTTTATTCTGTTTTTTAGTATTTTATTGTTATAGCGGCAACAGAAATACATCATATGTGAAAAATTAAACTGTCTAGCTATCGCGGTTCTTGAGATACAGCCTGGTAACAGACAGACAGACAGACAGCGAAGTCTTAGTAATAGGGTCCCGTTTTACCCTTTGGGTACGGAACCCTACAAATGAATCGCTGAATGTCTTGCTAAGCGCAAATCTCGAGAACAGCTGAACCGATTTCGCTAATTCTTTTTTTGTTGCGTTTTGTATTATATCAGGAGAAGGTTTTCATGTAATAAAAAAGTTGCCAGTTGACAGGAGCGAAGCCGCGGGGGACAGCTAGTATCTTATACAGATTGAATTTTTAAAGTGTGCCTTCAAAGCCAAATCCGAAGCTATTTCTTTTTTGTTTGTGATTTATTGTCAGGAGAAGGTTCTTATGAAAGAAACAAATAAGAAAGTTAACAGTTGACGGGAGTGATGCCGCGGGGGACACCTAGAATTGCTATATTTCCAGTGGTTTAAACTTTGTACATTTATTCCCCCACTTTTAGACGCAGTGTCGTGAGTCGCAAGACAATCACGGTTGTTAAGGTGAATTCTCCAACCAGCCCGCGAAATTCAAAATTTCTTGCGTTTTTTGCAATTTGTAGGCCAGTGCTAGGTTGTATGTTGATTAGAATATTATTCGCGGCTGTAAGACGTATGTAGTTACAGAATTATAATCATCAAAATCATCAATACAACGCTCTAAGTTCATAAAGCTCTAGGAATGACATTTTGTGTTTTTTTTTTGTTCCTAGGCCTGGAGGGCCAAATTGCAAAAAAATTAAGAAAATTTGAATTTCGCTGGCTGGGCTGGTTGGAGCATTCACATTAAGAGGCTTAAAATAAGTAAACCTGAAGGCTTAATAAAGAGATCCTAACCCTGATGGGCCAGGTCTACTTTACCTCATACAGTTTCAGTCTCTCCTTATAGAACAGCATGACATGGCGACATCGAAGCAGTTCGCTGGTGTACGCGTTCAGGTGCTCCAGGAGTATGTCTTCCGGATCGATGAGGGGGTCGATTTGTTCTTTGTTGATTTCTATAATATAAAAAATTGGTATTTCTTAGAAAAGCTTTTTTGAAAATTAAAAAAAGTATTTAAAAAAAAGGGAGCAGATTTTTTGAAAATTAAAAAGTATTTAAAAAAAGGGTGTATTTTTTTTTTCAAAATCAACTGGTTACATTCGCAGGTAGGATTTTTTCAATAATCCAACGATGCAGTTTAACTTTAACATCTCGTTACCATAACACAAGCATTAGGTTGCTTAGCTTGGGACTATACCTACGGCGTTGTGTGAAATGTCCAAGGATATTATATTATATTACTATATTATAACTTTTAATCAAATTCGCGTTCGAGACTCATTTCAGTGTTTTTCAAAATTCTTAGTAGTTTCGAATTTAGCCCTGAAGGCACACTTTAAAAAAATATTCCTGTATATCCGTACCATCACATAAAACGTGAAATGTTTTTAAATTTTAATCGAAATTAATAGAATATTGCAGTGTTAGATCAGCACCTCTTGACCGATAGTGGAAGAAATGAAATTTTTGTTGATGATTTCTGAAAAAGTGTACTAAAGAGACATTGTTTTATATTTCCTCTAATCTTTACCTTAACTTCTATCACATAGAATAATTTCGTTTATATAGATAAATAAATAAATAAATAAATAGATACATATATAAAGAGAACAATTGGGGTTTTGGTACGGAACCCTAAAAACAGATATTTCGTAAAAAAAACAAAGCTATACGATATGACTAGACTGGCGCAGCCTGAGAATGTATGGACTGTTCACTCATCAAATAACCAAGACATACTGAACTAAAAGAATAATACTTTTACTTTTAGAATAATCTTTTCTCTATTATGGGTCAATAGATACAGTACTGCAAAGACTGACAGCAATAAGTAGGGATCCATCGGCACCCTTTAGGAACAGGACCCTAATCTTTTCTCAGGACAAGTCTTTCAGTATCATCTATTCCAGTATCATCATTTCATTTGGAATATCTTACCGTCCATGATAGTTTCGTCGGTGAGTTCGAGCCCAAACTGCAGCAGTTCCTTCGCGGCCGGCAGAGTCTCCGGCAGACGGTCCACGCACTGATGCACCGTCCAGATCTTCTTCGACACTTTACTCTACAAACACAGTTAAACGAATATAACTTTGTGTAGGTATTATGCATGTTTTCTTTTTGAGTTTATCGCGAACAGACAGACAGACGCGGCGGAAAACGTGTGTAGTGATTAAGTTTTTGTGTAAATAGGTTATAGATGATGATTGTTGGAAGACGTCGGAAAAAACCGGCCAAGTACGAGTCGGACTCGCACACGAAGGCTTCCGTACAATAAAACATAATTTTAATTATTTTGTGTGTATTTGTATCCTCAAAATCCAACCGATAGAAAACCGACAGGCCAGCAACTCGGCATCGAAGCTCAAGACTTTGTTGGCCACTTCTTCTCCACAGCTAAAACACTAGGAAGTGGTGACGGGTGGGCGTTATGGGGGACTGTCTTTTGTAGAACTTGACGTTCAAAAAGTGCTGGCATTTATTCAAATTAGGCTGAGAGCCTAATTTGAATAAATGCCAGACTTTTGATTTGTAATTTTTTAATATTTTTGGATTTTCGATTCGACGAGCCTGTCATTGCCGATGATCCTCTTGGCTCGTTTTTCAATTGACTCGAGGGCATCAAGCTGGTATCTGGCAGATCCGTCCCAAAGATGGGACCAGTACTCCAAACACGATCGAACTTGCGCTTGAAACAGTTTAAGAAGCTGTTCCGGCGTGAAGTACCGTCTCACCATTGCTAGGATCCCCAACTTTCTAGCAGCCACTTGAGCCTTTGCCTCTATGAAAGGGCCAAAATTGAGGGTAAGATGTTAACGTAACACCAAGAAGCTGAAGTCAGTCGGTTTTCGGCTCGGTTACGCCCTTAGTACACCTACGCATTCGTATGCGGCAGCGAGTCTTTGCGAAACTATTGCGGTAGCGAAACATCTGCGGAACGTTAGTACACGGCAGTTTTTTCGCAAGGAAATGTCATTGTAGCTTTCGTAAGCTGTAGGTGCAGACGAAATTTCAGAATGTCATCCGAGTTATCCCAGTCACAGCGTGTCCAACTACATATAATTCGGGATAATTTCGAATCAAATTCAAAAATATTTCAATATTTTCAGCTTCCATATTGTGCGAAATCTGTCCTCACCGACAGAACGCGTGGTAACGCATTGCGATGCGAAACTCGACTAGCGAAACACCTGCGTCTGTGTAACGACAATTTCGCAGTACCTTGCGAAACAATAGCGACAAGGACGCAACTATTTCATCTAGCTATACAGTAGAGCGAGACCATGTGCGAAACGTTGCCATATAACTTACAGTTTTTTCGTTGTTTCGCTGCCGCATACGAATGCGTAGGTGTACTAAGGGCGTTACACCGTGGAGAGTGAAGCTGGGTGGAATTGGCTTCTTTTAGCGGAAAAAAGACACGCTTGGATCACGGCTGCAGGTCGCTGTCCAGCCCGAACGTGTCCGCCAGCGCCAGCGCCTCGCTGTAGTGTGACTGAGTGTGACAACGTACCAAGTACTTCTGTATAGCGTCGGTGGAGACGGGGTTCTTGCGCCACTGCTGCTGGTACACCAGGTCGCTGTCCAGCCCGAACGTGTCCGCCAGCGCCAGCGCCTCGCTGTAGTGGCCGCTCTCGATCTACAACAATACGAGAACCCAAATATTATTCAATATATAGAGGTATGCGGAACAGGGTATAAAGTCCCGCCAACCGTCCGTGAAAAATGAGAAGATCCTGCGAATAGACAGGTGTTGTGTCTGGTGGGCAACTACCCCATAGTTGGCATTCGGACTGTTGTTTATATTCAAATCACTCGGAAAACTTTGATACCGCTGCGTAGGATTCCTGTGAGGTCCTAGTCTTTAATTCGTATGTGGCAGCATATTTTTTTTGTAATTTTTATTATAGCTTTATTTATCCATACAATTAAAGTTAAATTTTTAGTGATTTACATAAAACATATTATTGTATGGCCTCTGTAGGGTAAAAAGCATATACGCCGCTACAAATGGATCACAGTTCACTTTATGGGTGATCAGACTCAGAAGTCCGAGTATCTGATAGTCAGTATTACCAAAGGGTATAGTATAAACCTATAACTATGTTGTAATATACAGGTATTCAGCTGCATCCTGGACTAGAAGCCTACCCCAACATATTTTAAAGAAGGCTAGGCAGACTGATTGAGGTACACAACTCACCTTCCTAGAGAACAGCTCTGTGGGCGTGGTACTCTTCAGGCCAAGCAGTCGGTACACTCGCGACACTACAGTGATGCGCCTCGGCTTCGGCTGGAAGGTCTCAATGTCCGTGATGGCGTACAACACTGTCTTTATGAGCTCCCTGGCTAGCTCGAACATTGTGTCTTCTGTGTCTGATTCTACTCTGACAACCTCCATCTGAAAGAAAAATTCTGTTCAAACACTTCGAATGTGGCATATTATTACTGGTTAGGTAAGGAATTCCCTATAGGAAACCTCCAGCACAAAAGTGTCATTGTCAAGTAATTTTACTTATAAGTTTCGAAATTGCAACGCTAGATGGCACTGCAGTCTACTTCGTGCACGTGTAGTGATGTGAAGTGTCATTTTCAAGTATTCTTAACATGATAGTTAAGAATATACAACACGGACAGCTCATACAAAGTGGCCAGTAAACTCGAAAATCACTTCAAGTCCCTTATTTCATTGAATATTGAACCTTATGAACATAAAGGACACACCTCACAGGATGGTTATTTTTATAAATAAGGTCGGATTTGACTAATTATCAAACCAGACAAGCAATTTTTTGTTAAAAAGTCACTCTGTATAAGTATACTTACACTTTCATCGCTCCTTGACTTCTTCGCCGGGAGCACATTACTCTCACATTCCAACACCATGAATGTGCCACCATGAGCGCACGTAATCTGTCAACGAAATGAATACACCACTTTATTTTACCACCAAAATGTCACCACAACACACCAAGTTGACGGGCAGAGAATGCCTTAGGCATCATTTTACCTCTGTGCATGGAGTTTAAATTGTCCTCTAAATCTATACACACCTGAGGCGATCCCTGAAAGAACTCAGGCTTCTTCCCAAGAATATTGGCCATGGTTTCAATGTCGCAAATGGTGACTGCACCACTAAATCGCGATACAATTATCTCCTGAAAATAACATCATTTTTAGTAAAAAAATAGATTTTTCCTTCACAATAAATAATGTTGACTTGAAAATACATATCATGAAGATATGGGCGACGACTTTGCCTTCTTGTACCACACTATTATTTAAGGTTATTTTGGGTAAACCCCGAAGTCAGTTAAACTACCAACGAACGAAAATAAACTATAACACTTTGAAAATAAAGTTCATTTTCAAATTTTTCACCCACCTCATTGCTCCACCAGTTAATGTCAGCTGGGTAGAACACAGTGAGATCCTTTTTCCCTGGTTTCTCGTCTCCAGCGAGGGGGTTCCTCAGGTCGTGATGCGGCTGCGTGTTGAGTGGCCAGCGGTACTCCAGCCTGAGCAGTGGGAGACGCCACACGGATACGTCGCCGTTGCAGTGCAGGCACACGAGCTTGGTGCCGTCGGGAGAGACCTCCATTTGGACTATGAACGCCTGGTAGGTTAAGAATGTAAAGTTTATTTTTCGGGTACTTAGACAGATCTAATATTTAAGGGCTATAAGGGGAAAACCCAACTTGCTTAATTTGAAGTGACCTTTCTGAGTGACCATCAGAATGTTTCTTAAGTCTTTAATTATTTTTTTTAACGCATGGAGGTTTTTTGGTGTTTTTATTATTATTTTGGAGGCATGTACACATCTTTGAAGACTCGTGGATATTTTGAAGTTGCAGCGTTGTATAATGCATCTTACTTGTGAAGCTGTGAATTAAATAATTATTCACTTCAATAGGAATTACATTAAACAAGCAGTAAACACAAAAAATACTCTCTCAAATATAAAAATAATCATCAAAATCGTTGGACAATTGGCGAATATATTGCGGAACAAAACCCTCCTATTTTGCAGTTTTTGCAGCAAACAAAAGTTTTAACAAAAAAAGACTTCAAAAAAGAGGAGGTTCTCGTAGTCTCGATTCAGCGGAAGCTTTTTTATAGTTAACTCACCGCATTATTCTTGTAGCCGAAAGGTACGTAGAGCTTGAACCGCTCGGTGGCGTACGCCTCCGCGTCGTCCGACACCACGGACAGCTTGTAGTAGGGCTCCTCGTTTAGGATGCGCCACGCCGTGATGCCGGCGCTTAGCGCCGAGTTTGGGTCCTGCGACAATAATAATAGTTCAGTTTTGTACTTTTTTTATTTTGTAGGGTTCCTTAGCCAAATGGCAAAAAACGGAACCCTTATAGTTTCGTCATGTCTGTCTGTCCGTATGTCACAGCCACTTTTTCCGAAACTATAAAAACTATGCTGTTGAAACTTGGTAAGTAGATGTATTCTGTAAACCAAATTAAGATTTTCACACAAAAATAGAAAAAAAAACAACAAATTTTGGGGGTTCCCCATACTTAGAACTGAAACTCATCAAATCCATACGTGTGAGGTATCTATGGATAGTTCTTCAAAAAAAATTATATTGAGTATCATTTTTTGCTAAACTGAATAGTTTGTTCAAGAGACACTTCCAAAATGGTAAAATGTGTATGTGTTTTTTTAATACGTCATAAATCGTATAAAACGATAATGGTACGGAACCCATCGTGCGCGAGTCCGACTCGCACTTGTTATTATTTGTTATAGGTTAGCTCTTGACTCTAGCTCGTGCTCAGAGATGACAGAGACAAAGTCTATTACGATGGAGCGAGCTTACCCAAAACCCTGTTCACTCTAACTTTGAAGAGATTAGGGTTGTAAGCGTTCGGAAACACAGAAGCAGGCAGAGAGTTCCACTCCTTTGCTGTGCGCATTATAAAAGACGTTTAGAAACGCTTAGTGTTGTTGAGTTAGTTATTTATAACTATGAGCTTGGATTGTCCGTGTCCCACTGCAGGACAAAAGCTTCGCATCCCGCCTTCTACTCTCCCCGGTCTTCTGCACTCTGCTGGCCTGTCTTTAAGAAGTCCAGCTCATCCCGCCATCTCTTTCTGGGTCTGCACAATATCGTTTTCTTAAGTTTGGGAACCACTGTGTGGTAATCGTCACCCCTTTTCTCCGCCGATATGTAACAGATGTGCGATATTTGTAATGCCGTTTTTGAGTTTGATATTTTTAGCATATGATTGCAGTAAATACAGGCTCCTCATTGAAATTCAATATATGACCCGACTATCTTAATATTTTGGTACAATTCATTGCTTTATACTTTATTCAGTCCTAATGAGAATGAAAGAAAATCATGGACATAATATATAACATTACCAAACAGTTGGTTTTATGATAGTCCAAATCATAAAAGAACTACCGTACCGTACCGATCACGAAAACTGACCCGAAGCGTTAAACTCAAAATCTTCGGGTCCAATGTCAAACCCTGGCGATATACGGGTGCGAAACGTGGGAAGAAACAAAGGACATCTCACGTCATGGTACATGGTATGCAGTAGGCCCAGGAAAAGACAAGGCGTCACAAGAAGAAAACTACCGGAAGGATTTACCAAATATCTCGAAGGACAGAGAAAACTTCTGTGCTTCTAGGCGGAGCTTTTATTTTTAAGGTTGAGAAATCATCAAACGACTCCTCCCGCCCTGGGTGAAGCAGAAGGGAGTGTCAGACTCTTACTGACTAAAACCCATCCATGTTCCTCCTAATGCCTTTTGCGTTCCAGGGCCGCGGTGACTCTTTCGAACAAATTCCGCAACCCTGGCAGTTCTAGGCGGAGCTAGGTTGGCTAACTTTGCCAAACCACCTACGCACAACCGACCGAATGGGAGTCTAAAATGCGTAAAATGGAGTCCCTTCTCTATTCTACTCCAATAATAATGTTGCGTGACTTACTTTAGCAGATCCCCGGGGCACTCCGGCGACATACAAAGTGGCGTGTGGCTCGCAGTACTTGATAGCCGCCACTCCACCCGCAAACCGGAACGAGTGGTGCAGCTTGCAGCCGTCCGTCTGCGAGACCAGGTAGCCGCGCAGCTTGCCGTCGTACGTCACTACTAGCACCTCCCAGTTCCTGTTCACGATTTGATGAATGAGGTCCATACATTTACTTTTTAACCGACTTCCCAAAAAGGAGGAGGTTCTCAATTCGGATGTTTGTTATTTTTTTTGTTTGTTCGGGCATAACTCCGTCGCTTGACAACCGATTTTAACAAAAATGATTTTTTTGTTCGAAAAGGAATACTTCCCAAATGGTCCCATGAGAAGGAAGCCAGGATCTGATGATGGCATCCCAGAGAAGTCGAGGGGAACTTTCGAAAATCGTATGGGCAACTAGTGCGTTTGTATTTTGCTTGTGTTGTTAGGTGTGGGGTAACATTAAAAAGTGACAAATAAAAAACTTTTTACAAAAAAAATACAACCGACTTCCAAAAAAAAAAACACTACAAAGTAAAAAATAACTTTAATTTCGGGAGTCGGTGTCAAAAAACGAACAAATTAACAAAAACACCAAGTTCCGAAATTAAAGTTATTTTTTACTTTGTAGTGTTTTTTTTTGGAAGTCGGTTGTATTTTTTTTGTAAAAAGTTTTTTATTTGTATTAGGATAATAGAAAGAAACTACCACTGTAGACCTATAATTCTCATTACATTGGCTACTTTCCAGGTCGAATTCGAATATTATCGATATATCTCTTCTGATACTGAGTGACTGACAGACAATTCACAGTTGAAACAAATGGTGGAAGAAAGCTGAAAATTGTCATGTATCTTCGCTGGGGAGTGGAACGGGATATGTACGAACGAAGTTGCGGGCAAAAGCTAGTTATTTGATATTATATTCAACAAGTCTAAGTAAGTATTTTTCTTTTATATATATTTTTTTAATAAATAAGATTATAAATCTTACCATTTTGTATCCTTGACCCTCAGCGGCATGAATATAATATCAGCGACAGCATGAGTGTTGTCTGAGCATTCTAATCCACCTGGTCTTGAACAATCCTACCAAGAACAATAAAAGTGTAAGATCTAAGAACTCCCAGACTTTACTCAAATTAATCCAATAAGTTATTTCATATTTCAAATTCAGAAAACTATATTTTTATTTTTATGGGCCCATAATGCCATGAAACTGCGAGAAGTGGAAAGAGGGATGCAGTAGAATGACCAAACAAACTAGTCTTTCAAATTCCATCATTGGTCTTCATGTACCCAAAGACTCAAACATTCATTTCAATTAAACCATTTACAGGCACTTCTGAATTGACAAGGTCAGTCGGTCCAAAAAGATGAAGCTATTTGCACTTTCCAAAGCGTAGATCTCTATAGAGAAGAAAGTGCAAGAAACTCCATGGACACTCGTTTAAAATTAATAAATTGTTACAAAGTTTTGTTGACATCATGTTGAAATAATACTCACAATAGGTATGTTGAAAAGGCTGGAGGCAGTCAGGTCAAAGAAGCTGACAACTCCATTCCCGTAGGCCAACACCACAAATGAGCAGTCTGGACTCCACACCAACTTGCGCCATTGAGGATAGGCATCACGGCTCACTAAAATGCATTTAGATAATCAGACCTAGGTATGCATAAAACAGCCATGTTAGAAAAGTACAAACAGAGATTTGACCATTTTCCTATTGTTTTCAGTCAGTCCTTAGGTTGTTTTTTGCTCAAACATAAGATAATATCAGGAGCTCAAAAATGACCCTTCAACAGAAATCAATTGAAAAACACTCATATCTCTGATGTTTTTTATACTTTTTGCTGACATAAGTGAGAGACTGAGAGAGTAAATTATGTGAATTATATTAGGCACAGGCAGACCAGCTGAAATATAAGAAAAAATTCAACAAAAAGATGTTAATATTTACCCGTTGTTCTTGCAGCAATTGTGGCATATTCTGATCGCTTGGTTCTGATCTCAAGTATATTGTCAGTCAGAACAGCAATCACTTTACCCTCATCTCCTAGGGTGATGTGCCACTTTTGCCGTTTTTCCAAATGTCTGAACAAAATGAAAGCATAGAAACATTAATTTTAAATGTAGAACATAATTTCGAACAAATTGGTTTCGAATTAGTATATCCTATCCGTAACGCTTACGTTGACACACCGTCGATAAGACTCTTTTTCGGCCCCAGGAAGTTCACCCATCTCCAAATAGCTGATATATTCTCTGGTAGAATACTATCCGACTTTTGCTGAAAACAGAGCACAATACCTTTTTTTTATTTTGAATAGTTGTGGGGACAGTTTATTACTTAATTAATTATTCACTAGTTAGTAATTTTAAAATACTGCCTCAAAGGTCCAAATAATGATTATGAAGAGCGTTTGTGTTTATAATTCTAAAACAAAAATATGTTGCCACTTACAATGTATTCTGGCTCCGGCTTCCATTCCGAAAATACGTATAATTCATGTAGAATAGATTTCTTTTCCTCCATTTTCAAAAGATATGCTCTTTACAAACTTTAAGACATTAAAAAGAACTTTTGCAGTTTTGCACTTACACTCGGGAGAAATCGATCAACCAATACAAAACTACAAGACAAATGTCAAAGTCAGTCAAAGTCAAAGTATCGACCGTATGTTTTTGACAGTAGGCGGACAACCGAGCACTTTATGCGTGAACCGTGACTGTGTGTGATTGATTTTTGAATGAAATCACGCTTTGATGTTTAGTTATTCTATTGAAGTAACACTTATAAATTGAATTGAATACCGCCATATCTACAATGTAACTATTGCGATATTTTTTTGCAGTATTTCATTCCTGCACGAAACGGCTACGTTCAACTTCAAAGTTTAAACTGTCAAAATGATCAAATGTCAACTAACTAGCATGTCAATCAAAAAGTTAGTGCTGCTGTTTTTCACAGACACAATTTGCAATAAAACATTATTTTTATTGCGTGTTGATTAAAAATTACTAAGTAAATAGCTTAAAACTGAAATTATGGATTTGCTCAGTGAAGTGTATTCTAAGGTACAATATATCTTAATAATTCTGCGAAACTATATTCATTATTTTTCGTAAACAAGGTTGTATTCATTCATTTAACAATTATTATTTCAGAGTGCAGATACGAATGAAAAGAGTTTACTTTTCTGGGAGAAATATTTAGAAAGTCTGAAGAATTTAGATTTTAGTATATACAGCGATAAATTAAAAGTTTCCACTCTCGTCCCCATCGGAAGCAGAATATCGTTCAGAGGAGAGCTCAAACATACGAACGAAGTAACTGTATCTCTCGGCGCTAATTACTTCGTCAAATGTTCGATAAAACAAGCTGAGGTATTACGACAGCACAGAATCAAAGGTAATACGAATTTCAAGAGTTGATTGGAACCTAGTTAAACACAGCAATTTGAATAACAAAGAATTTAGCTGCCATTGAAACTGACTTACGACTTGGAAAAAAATAGTCAACAGAATTACTCCAATTAAAAGCAATTTGTAATGTTTCATATTTTCAGATGCTGAATCTAAAGTTGATGTTTTAAAAAAGGAAAAGAATTATTTAGAAAATCAGATGTCATTTACTCAAAGAGCTTTTTATGATAATCAGGGCAAGGAAATAATTGAGGATTATAATGAAGAAGATGACAAAGCGTGGAGGCAAGCACATCGGGAAAATGTAAAAAAATATAAACAAAATAAAGGCAAAAAAGACAAGGCTCAAACAGAAAGTGTTACAGATGAAGAATTGTGGAACAGACTGGAGGAATTAGAGCTAAAGGAAGAGTTGGAAAATGAATTGTTCAATGAACAGGATGATAACATTGATAATGAACATATCACTACCAGGAATCTAAACTTTGCAGGAGATCAATTGTCCAAAATACAGGATGATAACATTGATGAAAAACATGAACTCAACAGGATTCCAACCTCTGCACGAGACATTGATGAACTTAAATACTACATTGAAACAGAAAATGAAAAAGAAAGAAAACTGCTTAAAGAAAAATCTGAGAATGGAAAAGAAAAAAAAGTTACTTTCTATGACACTAAAACCCCAGAAAAATCCTCTAAGTCAGACAAACTACAGCAAGTAATAGATAAACAGAATGAACTGGAAGAATTATTGATTACAGTCAAAAACAGAGCAAGGGCTCAAACTAAAAATAAATCAGATCTAGAAGCTAGGTTAGATGAACTTGAACAACTTGATGAACTGGAAGACGAAATGGACAGGTGAGACATATTATATGTACTTTGGTTATGAATAAGACCCAGACCAAGATTCTATTTTCTTTCAGATATCATGGAAAGATTTTATAGAATATGCTATTATTTACAGGCTAGAAGACATCATCGAAAATGAAGCTGTTGAAGAAGAAGAAGATGAAGATACAAATGAAGCAAATGCACCCAAACTTAAACGAAGAGTGTCATTTGTTGATGAGGATGACAGCAACACTTTAGAGATTACCTTCAAGCACAGTCCTGTTGACTCTAACAACAAACCTTACAATCAAACTGAAGGTATACAGAAACCAAGTGATATCTATGATGCACATTCCAAACTTTTTGGAAATGGAACCACATCTATTCTCAAAAAGTCAAAATATGAAACAGTGGCTGACAAGTCTGATCCAAAGCCCCCTGAAGAAAAAGTTTTACAATTTGATACCCAGGATAAGGAGAAACCTGAACCAGAAACTATTGTGATAAAAGATGTTGTAGAGAAAGTCACTCAAGAAGAAACTAAGGTATTAAGCCAAGCAAGGCCTTCAAGTTTATTTAAGAAAAAACGAATGCAAAATAAATCATAAGACAAGATACTAGGAATATGATATTAAGCCTGTAAGACAGGTTTATTCCTAGCACGGGGCTCGGGCTTGATCTGCCCTCCACGCTAATGTGACTAAGTTATCTGCCATATATTATGTAGTGAAATAATATAATGAACTCATCATTTTGTTCTTAATAAATTGAAATATCAATGATCACTGCAAATTAGAATTGTTTCATTTCTCCTTGTTATAGACTGTTTACACGTGGGTTACACAGTGCTTATGAAAAAGTTCAAATAACTGACGACTTTGTGCAGGGTCGTAGGGGTAAATCAGATTGCTGCAGAGACTTAGATCTTTCTTTGGCTTAGATAGCACGCGTTTTTCTAGAATTCCTGATTTGCAGCAGTCTGATAAGAACCGAGCCTTCACATATTTATTGTAGATCAAAGTTGTAGATACTGGGCGCTTTGGCCTTTGAGACCAGATAGGCAACCAATTTTGATCTATAAAAAATTAAAGAAATAAAAAAGCTTGAGACAATAATCTGCTGTATTGAACTTTTGAATCATCGGCAACATTCGACATCGAAAGAATAAATGTTTTTCCACGATGCAGGCGACGTCATTACGTTGTAACTTGACATTTATTAGAATGACATTGACAGATGATTGTCACTAATTGTCAGATCATCAGATGTTCATAAAGTACCTACATATTGTTTTTGAGGTTATGTTGTGATTGCTTGTGGGTTGTTTTATAATCGTTATTAGAATATCAAAGATATTCTATTTGTTTATTTGTAACACTTATTCAAAATGCTGTCACGTAGTTGGAGGCACCTCTGCCGACGATATTCGCAAGCTGTTACTTTTAGAACCAATGAGAACTCACCCGTAAGTTTACCGTATAGATTACACTATTCCAACAATTAAATTCAATATCATAGGCCTATTTAATACCAAAAAACATAATTTTTTTTACAGTCCCAACACAATGAAAAGCAAGAAGGTTTATTTTACAAAATGAACCCAGAGCTGTGCAAACAACTTTTTGCTCATGGTGGGTTCCCCAAAAGTTTTAAGCAACAGACCAAGACATTCACAGAAACAGCCATAATGGTGCGCCAGCCAGCTCTGGACCTCATAAACTGTATAAGAGCTAGTGATATGGACAAGCCAGTCATTAGATATGTTCTTTGTATCCTTTTTGACTTACTTAAACTGTCTAGCTGACCTGTGCAAGTTTGTCTGCGTCACATTTCATGAATGCTCCCCTGCTTCTCGTCATAGCGTGATGTTATATAGCATATAGGCTTCTACGATAAATGGGCTAACCAGCACTAAAATAATTTTTCAATTTAAACCAGTATCTCCTGAGATGACACATGAGTGCTTTCAACAAAACTTCAGCTTTCTAATATTAGTGTAGATGTGCACATAATCACCCCATAGCTAAGACTTAGGACCCAGCTAAAGCTGGGAGAATGGTAATGCTAGGTGTTTGTAAAAAATACCTGTACTTTCAGGCTTCCAATCTGCCACCAGGTCACAACTGCTAGGTATTTTACTACTAGTAGTAGTAAGTACAACCAGAAAATTGTATAATAACTGTGGTCTTTGAATAATAATGTGACTGTTATTTAGAAATTTTCAGGGATAATGGGCTTCATAATTCCGCAACTGTAACATAGTTAATATTGTCATTTAGTTTCCTTAGCAGTAGATCAGATGGTGAGAAAGGCACAGGCAAGTCAATAACGATGGCCCACCTCCTGCACTATGTCCATGAAGAGGGCTTTCTCATTGTACACATACCTTGGGGTGAGTTACTTTAATTGAAAACTTTATAATTGAATATAATCATGTGGTGTTCACAGTTAGCATCATAAAGACTATGTTTTTTTTGCTATTGATAGGCATATGTTTGACCTGATGGTAAGCAATGATGCTGTCTAAGATGGAGCAGGCTTGCCTAGAAGTAACCTATTAACTCTTGACTTAGAGACTCTCAGGTTGTACCTACCAGGAAATACAGACTCAGGCAGGAATGGTTTCCAAGTCATTAATTTCCACCACATATTACAGTGTCAGAATGGCTGCGGCGTTTGCCGCGTCACAAGGAGATGTCCAACTCGCAGACGCACGAGGGTCTGGTGGACCTGCCGCTGGACGCCGCCGCCTGGCTAATACACTTCAAGAGCCAGAACCAGACGCTGCTCAAATCTGGTGATGTGAGTACTTCTTATATTTCCATTGGACTGGAAGATATCAACGTTCGTAAGGAAGACATCCAGAACGTCCCGCCATCTTCGTGATCTGCCACGTCCCTGTATAGCTGTCTCAGGGAACCAATCCAGTATTTGACGGGCCCACAGCTTAGGCATTTGGCAGACATGTCCTGCCCAATATCATTTCAATCTAACATGAATTTGTCGCCAGTTGACAGTGTCCAAAGAGTACGTGTGGAGCAAGCGCGAGAAGACGGAAGCGGGCGCTCCGCTGTCGGCGCTGGTGGAGCATGGCATCAGCCGCGTCAAGTACGCCTGTGACGTCATCGACGCGCTCGTCGACGAGATCAAGATACTGTCCACTAACAAACAGTAAGTTGTATTGCACTATATTTCCTTGCTTCTAGAAATTGCTGCTGCGCCACCACCGTTTCCCATGAAGCAAAGCGCAGTGAAGCGTCGGACAGACTGCCGCTGTGTATATTTAAAGCCGCAGGTGCGTGATTCTGCGGATTTTATGACGCTTAGCCGAGGACCACGGACAGCCACGCACCGCGCACCAATTGCTTTCCACGGTTCGTGTCGGTCTGTGGGTCTAGAATCGAAGCCATTTTGTCAAAAATGCAAAGTGAAAGAGATCTCGGCCCGCACCTTCGAAGTTACCGACTAGCGGCGGATCCAACGCACCGCTACGGACTCGTCTGCACTTCCACAGACACTCTTTCCACATGGTGCGTCGGTGCGGGCTGATCCGCGTCTGACCGCACAATCACGCACCTTGGAATGCCGGCTGGAATTTGGGAGGAATTTATTTAGGATCTAGACACAAATATCTTAAGTACCAACTAATACTAATAGGATATTTTTACTAATAAATGACTCATGGTTACCTACTTGAAAAGTAAATTGATTTAAGTTGCGATTGGTCCCTCTTACTTAATCATTAGAATAAGTTGACCTATACTTATTTTATCTGAAGGTACTAAATAACAGACTGAAACATTTTCTTTTTTTAGATGCAAAACCTTTGTGGCAATCGACGGTTTCAACAGCTTCTTCTACCCTTTGACGCGACTCAACACCCCAACCAAGAAGAAAGTCAAGCCTGAAGAAGTCACCCTTACTACCTCATTCCTGAAACTCACTAACAATGACTGGGTAGGTTTAATATTTTTAAGAAAGAAATAATGCAAGTGCAAATGAAACGATGTGTCATTTTCATCTTCCTGTCGTTATCTCATGTTACTTGGGATCGGCGCAACACGTTCTTTTCTTCCAACCTGTCATCAGCCGTCGCATATCATATCACTCACTCCCTTTTCTTTCATTTCTCTCCTCACACTAACCATCCATAAAAAATGCACATTAATTATATGCTATGTAACATTATAATAATTATTCTGTCGTTTCCACAGACAAACGGCGCCATAGTAGTTACAGCAGATCAGTTAGCAGTTCCAGATGATCATCAAGAAAGTTACCTCCCAAGATACTTGCTGTACAAAAAGGTAATTAAAATAGTCCTACTTCCTAAGTGGAAACTAAAAAAAAACTGTTGGCCATTTTTGCGAAAAAAAAATATTTGAATGCCATTTTAAGGTTTTTTTTTTACCTTTTTCTATGCGAATATATGGCTATAACGGTGTTTTTCGACCAAAACCGCCAGTACCGTTTTTATGCATATCTAACTCAAAATCATTCAAAATGGTTTTAGTGGCACCTTGTGGAGTCTAGAAATAATTACTTTCTTTTTACAGGGCTTTGAGCATTTAGACCCCTTTGTGCCAATAGAAGTAGGCAGATACAATGAAAAGGAGTTCCTATGCTGTGTTGAATACTACAGGGACCGGCTATGGTTGAGAGGGCCACAGGAAATTGAGTCAGAGCTGAAGTATACCAGTGCATGCAACCCCTACAGGTTTATGGAACAGTGTGCACCTTTGTAAATTAGTTTTATTTGTAATGTAATATATTGTAGTTGGTATTTAATGTTGGTTTTATTTCTAGATTTTTAGTGAAATATGACTGTTTTTTGTGATTAAATACAAGAATCTATCTCCATAAGAGTTATGATAAGTACACTTAAATTCCCCTAATACACATAAAACATCATTCATATATCAGTATTTCACAACAATAAGTAAAATAAACACATACTGGTTTAATAATTTATTTGCTGAACATAATATCTACAGAGTTGAGGCTTACAACCAACACTTAAACATTATAACCGACAATGCGGCCTTTTCCGATGCACTCTCCAACATAAAACCAGAAGATGACCTCAGCACCCACCAGGGCGTTCAGGGAGGCCTGCTTGACGGTCTGGTTCCTCCATGCACCAGTCTTGGCGCTTGTCAGCAGTTTGGCGATGCCAGCCTTGATCTGTGGGATCTCGCTCAATTTAGGGGGAGCCAGCTCCACTCGCGCATACTTCAAAAAGATATTGAATTTGGGGCGAGCTAATGTGAGTGCCGCTGAAAAAAATAACATTTTATTAATTACAAAGATTGAATGGTAATAAGTGACAGTTTCTACAGTTCGTTCAGTATACAACTATACAATGTGCGATAAGTGTGAAACAGTGCAACTAAGTAGAAAAATATATTTTATTTTCGTTAATATCAACCTAACCTTCAATCTGATTTTTAAACCAGAATTACATAATATCTGAGGTGAGCAAAACAGACCTTCCAGGAAAAATTATCTAAGCTCATAAGGTAACTTCAAGGTACTCACAACTAATTAGAGACGGAATCTTAGCGACTGCACCTGCCATTTTGCTAATTAATCAAAACAATTGAAGTACAATCGAAAAACTTAACTTCGGAATGGTAATGGAAGTGGCCGAACTGTCAAGCTGCTTTTTGACTGAATTTGACGTTTTGTTATAGGTGGGCTTGCTTGAACAGAAAAAACTAAAACCGAAGATGCGTTATCGTTTATTGAAAGCAATCAAAATATATTAAAAGTGCTGTTCTCGAAAATTTGATATTATTTGAAACAAGTACATACATGTGACAAAAATCAAAAAGTGTTTTTGTGTGTGTTTGCTTTTGTAAGAACTATGTTTATCACGTAATACATAAACATTCCTTGTTTATCTATATTCCTTGTTTATCACGCGTAGACAGAGATGTCTACGTTATCACGTAATATATAAATACAAGCCACAGTATACAAGCTATCTCTTTCTAGCCGGCAGATTATTTTTCCTGGTAACATTCTTGTAGTGCTATGCTACGTCGATGATTTTCTGTCAAACGTGGTGTTTGTCAAGTGAAACCGGCGATCGAAGCATTTAGTAGAAAATTAGCCAAATACTAATAGAAAATAAGATTGTTAATATAAAATCAGGGTGATCTCTGATTTATTAGGCTATAGCAATGTATTTTCATGGTATGTTTCCACTCTTTCATACAATAACACTAACATTAGCGTGGCACCCGAAATGTCTTTTTTCTAGTGTTTTACTCATATTTCTAATGATTTTGAAGCTTTTATCGCACTTTCGGTAGAATAGCAAAGTCTCAGTTATGATAGATAGGTTTTAAACTGTTTCTTCGCTTTATAAATCTTAGGGACACGTCATTGTTACCCAGGCGTCGCCGGCCGTACAAATTCTTTGTACAGGTTATTCTTATCAAAATATCCACTCTATGAATGTTAATGCAAAGCAATGTAGAAAATAAAAGTAAGAACTAAAATATTGTCATGTAGACTTAAAAACAGTGAGGCATGTTGTTGTGGCAACAACACTTGTGTCTGATAAGAATCTCTCATAAAAATACTATTAAGATTTAATACCTGCAAAAACACAATGTAATTACAATTTAATTATGTTTTCAGCCTTATTTCTGTTATTACTAAGTGCACTATCAGTGAGCAATGGTAACACTCTGCAAGGCACAATAGACCTGAAGCGGCTACAGACTATCCTACAGGAAAATGTGAAGAGTAAAGACATCACTGCATTGTACTACTCTGTGAAGGGTCTTGCAGAGTTAAATGTTGATATTCCTAATATTTGTGAGGTGAGTTAGTAAAGAGGTCAGATAACCATCAGTTTTAATCAAAAATAACTGATTTGATAATATTAATTAAGTAACCATTTAAATAAGAACCTACTTACAAGTATGTCTAGATAACTGCAACACTTCTTAGAATACACATTGAAATGATAGTAACATAAGAAACCAAATTTACAGCACATCAAAAGCATCAAGTATGATACCAAAAACATTGAGCAAGTGTTCCAACTGGCAAACGCTGCATCCATAACCAGCTGCCTCAACTCCTTGCAACCAGAGGTCCTGAAACCAGCCACCCTAGTGCTGGACAAGAAGGACGCCACAATCTCTGACATATATCATGCCGTATACACTCTGAAGGCATTTGGCAAAGGCACAGTGTATGACAAGGAAGATGCTTTAAAGAATCTTATTCAGTTGTTGAAAAAAGATGACTCTCCTGCAAAGTGAGTATTTCTTAATTTTTTATTGAAAAAAATAAAATAGCAAGTTTTTTGAGGCTATTATTTAATCTGCCAGGTTTTCTGGATTGTTTAAAAGGGTTACTGCAGCCCTGGAATCCAAAGGGAAATTGATGGATCATGGATAGATTTCAGTCAGATAGTAGTCAGAGTTCTGACACTCCCTCCAGAGCTAAAGCAGGCATTGGATGAATTCCCATCCTTAAATAAAAGCCAATATTTACTGGTAGATTTGGATAGCTTTTAGAGGGTAATACAATAATCATAATACCGTCACCACGTGACAATGGCAGAATAGTCGGAACCGGCTCAGTTGCCATAAATATAAAAAAAAAAACATAATTTAATTGTGATTGTTAGGGATGGGCCAAAATTCGGTTCACATTCAGTTCAACCGAAATTTTATTGGAATATTGCAAATAATTATTTTTCTAGGTCTTATAACATTATAATACGAAAAAATAACTCCTTAATATGTATTTAACTATGTGGACCAACCTTGGCAGGCTTAACCTTGACGTTTGACCTGTGCCGTGTGCGGCTGCTATTCCGTCGCCATTCAATTAAATGGCTTGGCGGCTAATTAAACAGCTGATAAAGCCAGAAGGTGACTGAAACATAGGCTTAGCTTTTTAACCGACTTCCCAAAAAGGAGGAGGTTATCAATTCGGTTGTTTTTTTTTTTTCTTGTTTTATATTTACATTTTATGAAAATCGGTTAAGAACTTTGGATTTTAAATCGAAATAGCTGGAATTCGTCTACTTGGATGATAGTTTTATGTCATCCAAGTAATCGAAATTGCATATTTTGCTTTTCTGCCACTAAAAAGAGAAAAATAAAAAACTTTTTACCAAAAAATAAGTATTTTTTTGTAAAAAGTTTTTTTTATGAATCATCAAATGAAGAGTCATTTGATGATGATTCATAAAAAAAACTTTTTTCCCCCTCTGGGCGAAGCAGGTGTGAGTGACAGACTCTTTACACTCTTACTAACTAAAACATATCCATGTTCCTCCTAATGCCCTTTGTGTTCCAGAGCCGCGGTGACTCTTTCGAACAAATTCCGCAGCTTTGTGAATGAACCTGGATGTAAATGTTTGACAAAATAGTTACCAACATTTTTTATTGATAGGCGTATCAGCTTCCTTAGTATACAAATTGCTTGTCCCCAGCTACGGCTACGTGTTCGGTCTGTGCGAGCACATGGGCTGCGGCGCGTGGACGGCATCGCACGCGGAGGGCGTGCTGCTGGCCGCCGACGAGAGCGACTCCAAGGCGCTGCACTTCGAGGGAGGCCTGCCCGTCACCGCTAACCTGCTTACTAGTATTCAGAGGTGAGCTCTCATTGCCATGAACCGAACCGGAGGTCTATAGATCGGGGTATTGAGGTATGCGGGACAGGGTGTGAAGTTCTGCAAACCTCCATAGAAAAGGGAGGATCCTCTGACAAGAGGGCTTTTGTGTCTGGTGGGCAACTGCCCTTTGGTTAATATTTGGGCTGTCGTAAACGTTCAAATCGTAAGGAAAACTCTGATACTGCTCTTATGCTCGTTGCTGGCGGTTTAGGATGCAACTGGCATCTTGACTACCTGTCTCTTTCGGAAAATCTCTCTTCTCCGTCGTTCCTTCACTGCTGAGCACGACCACATACGAGTCATCTCCAAGCCATGCGGTGTTCTGCCGTGTGGACCGCTCTGAAAGAAAGAAAGAAAGAAATATATGCTGCCTTCGACAGACTTCTCTCTTCTTCTCTTATCTTGCTGTTGTTCGGAGAATAGAAACGTGATGTAATTTTGATCATAACAGGACTTACAAGAACCTGAAGAAGCCGTCTCCCCTGAGTGAGGAGCAGCGCTACAAGTTCGCGGAGTACTTGCTGTCGCGCCGCTCAGTCAACACGCCCAAGGGAGCCTGTTTGCTCATAGAAGCTGCCACCGCACTCTCTGATGATGTGGTAAGGGACAAACTATCAACTATTGTCGGCGCCAGATAAACGTGCTATAAAGTACATTGATTTTTCCCTAAAAAATTATGAACCCCTTTTCATTACTAGCAAACGTAAAGGATTACGATAGATGTCGAATTAGGACAGCTTTGTAATAAATATGTCTGTTTTTGGTATTTAGAAAGTCAATAAATGTATGGGAGTCAATGATCGTTAATGCACGGGTAAATGTCGTCCATAGCTCTATTAACTGCCTTTAGATGTCAATAGGCCGAAACGCTGATTGATAAATCAATCGAAATTTCGGCCTATTGAATAGTAAGTTACGAGATACTTAGTGCTAGTTTGAATATATCTACATTAAAGTTACATTACACATTTGGCGCTAGCGAATTGGTCCTGCATCTAAAGCAGATTTCGCTTCAGTTTGGCCCGAGCTTTATGCTCTGCTATAAAAACATGTTTTTTGATGTACATAACACAATAAACGTTTTGTCCACAGCCTTCCCCCATCAGTATCACAATCAAGGGTAAGAAATACATCACCTCCGAGTCGGACACCATTGAGTTCTCGATCACGGACCTGGTGGGACGCCCGGTTAAGTTCCTGAAGCCCGAGGAAGTGGTCGCGCAGTCCGGGACACGCCTCGCCGATGACGTGGTCGTCCTGTCCAAACAGCCCCTCACACAGAAACCCAACGAGCCCACAACTTTCGTCCTAAACCTCAGCAAGATTAAGGCCCAATATGGCTTGTACAAGATTGCTTTAAGCGCTGCTTCTAAGACGGCTAACGTGAACGTGGCGGTGTTGGGTGAGATCCAAGTCAGCAGCGTGGAGGTCGGTATTGGTGACGTGGATGGCACTACCAGCCCTAAGGTGACGACCGTGACCTACCCCAATAAGCTGACCGAGAAGCTTCAGGCTGATCATTTGCAGAAGTAAGTGAAAATCCTAAAACAGCCGTAGTTAGCATTGGCTCCTAGTATTCGCAATATAAAATACTGGAACCTAAATAAAGCGCCCAATTTCCAAATAAAAGCCGGGTTTCCAGAAAAAAAAATGGGCTATGTAACTCCAAGTAGTATTCAAAGTAATTAATACATAGAAAAGAAAAAAAAAAATCTTATGTAGAAAATCACTTTGATCAGTGGCCTTAGTGCGAGCTCAACGTTCTCGATCGCGTTACCGTAAACATCAATTTGTAAGCGCCGTCTTGTGACAACAACGGAAAAATAATCCATATAATTTAAAATACTTAAGCTAATGTTTACATTCATCTCTCACTAAGCCCTGTGGCTGCAAGGAAAATCCAGAATTACTGTCCTACTTCCAGCAGTGGACATCTTTCGGCTGAATTGATGATGGAAATATTTGTCGACATATCCTCATACCGCGTGTATCTGACATCGACGCACAAACGATTTCCATGGGTCCAGGGCATGATTCTAGACATTCTAGATCATTTATTCATTTTTTTCAAGAGTACCACAAACAGCTGAGCTGATATCTATTTGTGGTTTTATTGAGATTGCTCTTTTTAGTGAAAGTAGTTAATTAATTTTTTTTTATTAAAAATCTCATTGGGTTAGGTCAGAATAACGATTATGAGCCGTCTAAAGTAAAAAAAACCCTTGAAAAAAAATGAAAAAATGAGAAAAAAGCCGACGAAAAATTCTAAGTCTAGGGTGTCCAGAATCATATGCCCTGGACCCATGGAAATCGTTTGTGCGTCGATGTCAGATACACGCGGTATTTTAATCGTTACATTTTGTCGTGCAGAGTGACGCTCAAGTTCAGCGTGCGCGACAAGTACAACAAGCCGGTGCTGGTGCAGCAAGCGTTCGTGCGCGTGGGCAGCGCCGCCAGCGACGACGAGACCATCTTCGTGGCCGAGCCCGACAACACCAAGGCCTACAAAGTTGAACTGGTGAGTATCATAAATAATCATTTAATCTACACTTACCCAGGAAGAATAGACTATGCACGCTGCCATTTAAGTCGACTTACAAAGGCGACGCACTTACTGTACCCAACGTGGGCAGCGCCGCCAGCGACGACGAGACCATCTTCGTGGCCGAGCCCGACAACACCAAGGCCTACAAAGTTGAACTGGTGAGTATCATAAATAATCATTTAATCTACACTTACCCAGGAAGAATAGACTATGCACGCTGCCATTTAAGTCGACTTACAAAGGCGACGCACTTACTGTACCCAACGTGGGCAGCGCCGCCAGCGACGACGAGACCATCTTCGTGGCCGAGCCCGACAACACCAAGGCCTACAAAGTTGAACTGGTGAGTATCATAAATAATCATTTAATCTACACTTACCCAGGAAGAATAGACTATGCACGCTGCCATTTAAGTCGACTTACAAAGGCGACGCACTTACTGTACCCAACGTGGGCAGCGCCGCCAGCGACGACGAGACCATCTTCGTGGCCGAGCCCGACAACACCAAGGCCTACAAAGTTGAACTGGTGAGTATCATAAATAATCATTTAATCTACACTTACCCAGGAAGAATAGACTATGCACGCTGCCATTTAAGTCGACTTACAAAGGCGACGCACTTACTGTACCCAACGTGGGCAGCGCCGCCAGCGACGACGAGACCATCTTCGTGGCCGAGCCCGACAACACCAAGGCCTACAAAGTTGAACTGGTGAGTATCATAAATAATCATTTAATCTACACTTACCCAGGAAGACTAGACTATGCACGCTGCCATTTAAGTCGACTTACAAAGGCGACGCACTTACTGTACCCAACGTGGGCAGCGCCGCCAGCGACGACGAGACCATCTTCGTGGCCGAGCCCGACAACACCAAGGCCTACAAAGTTGAACTGGTGAGTATCATAAATAATCATTTAATCTACACTTACCCAGGAAGACTAGACTATGCACGCTGCCATTTAAGTCGACTTACAAAGGCGACGCACTTACTGTACCCAACGTGGGCAGCGCCGCCAGCGACGACGAGACCATCTTCGTGGCCGAGCCCGACAACACCAAGGCCTACAAAGTTGAACTGGTGAGTATCATAAATAATCATTTAATCTACACTTACCCAGGAAGACTAGACTATGCACGCTGCCATTTAAGTCGACTTACAAAGGCGACGCACTTACTGTACCCAACATAAACTACTTTTACGCACGATTATTTTTATAAAAATAATTCATTATGATACACAATAAAACTCAAAACTAAAACATGCATTACAATTTATTGTGAAACACCCTGTTAATAATGTTTACGTATCAAAACAATGTCACCGTACCATGCCGCGCCGTCCTTGGAACACACGGCTTGGACTGCGCTTACTCCTGGATGATTCAAACTACATCATCATGCCTCATGAAAATGAATAATATTTTAATTTTCAAAATAATTCATTATAAATATGAATATTTTTTTAATTAATGTGTAGTAGTCATTGTATACATGAAGTTCTAGTAAAATGGCACTGTGTATAGTATAACGTCACGTTACGACGCTGTTTTGAATACACCAGGACCTGCAAATGACCGCAGTTTTTTTTTTAAACATCCATTAGTCTCTGCAAGCGTGAGATTAAATTCTATTCTTACTGCCATCGTCGGTCGTGCGATGGTGCGATGCAATCACTCTCAAAATGCCTCTTAAACAGAGATGTAGTTTCTGCTGTCGAGCAATATTTATTTAATTGTAAAAGTATTAAAAAAGAAAACGTGGACAACATAATATGTATACCGCATTCCACCGTGCATATTACGCACGGTCGCACGATAATTTTCGTCAGCCGTACGCACCACACTAGGGCATGTAATATCGGATGATTTTCGATTCCGGAACTGACTTACGATACTACTGGTTCGATTCCGGAATTCCGGAACCGGTTCCGGAATTAGAAAAAAGTATAGGAAATAAAAAAAAACCACAATAAATAGGCATATAAGTGTTTTGTCTAAATCAAATCATTATTACAAAAATAAATAAATCGACAAAAAACTCTTGACTGAGATCATTAAATATAACAAAAAATAACCAACTTTTCAATAATCAATTTTTTTTTGACATCAGCAAACAACTTGTCGACGGTTCACGTGACCAGAGGGCTGGGCTGTTCTTCGTCCAAAGAATCAGCATTGCCATTCAACGTGGCAATGCTGCCAGTGTTCTGGGCACTTTTGCCGTTGACAGCGATGTGGATTATTTTTTTGATGACAATGATTTATTTTGTTTTGTTTGTACATAATGTAGATACTGTAAACATTGTAATTTAATAATACTTTTCAATAATATAGATACCTACATTAGCAAAATCAACGTGTGCTAGCTATTTGCAATTGCCATATTGTAGCTTATTAATTAAATAACTATCTAATAAAATTATGATGTATTTACCTAAGATTCAACAACTCACAGTGAACAAAATCAACAAGTTCTCCTCTTCTGAGATCATGAAAATAGGTTTAAAAAACAAAACTTAAAAATATTAAAAAAAAAACTCTAAACTTACGTTGTCGTATTTTTTGGAACTTGAGATCTTTAAATCAACTTATATTAAAAAAAAATATAAAGTTATTAAGACAAGAATCAGTTTTTCAAAAAAAACTTTTTACAAAAAAATACAACCGACTTCCAAATAAAAACACTACAAAGTAAAAAATAACTTTAATTTCGGAAGTCGGTGTTTTTGTTACTTTCTTCGTATTTTGACACCGACTTCCGAAATTAAAGTTATTTTTAACCGACTTCCCAAAAAGGAGGAGGTTATCAATTCGGTTGTATGTTTTTTATTTTTATGTTTGTTACCTCATAACTCCGACAATTATGAACCGATTTGAAAAATTCTTGTTTTATTTGAAATGATATACTTGCAGATTGGTCCCATTTAAATCATATCAAAATTGGTTACGAACTTAGGATTTTAAATCGAAATACCTAGAATTTGACTATTTAGATGATTCTTTGATAATCGAAATTGCGTATTCATGCTCTCATCACTTGTAGGAAGAACACTTAAAATATATTATTGTGGTAACTTATCTTACAAATAAGTATATGAGTATCGGATTACGATATTTACTTCAGTTCCGGAATTGAAATATTGTAAAAAATCATCCGAAATTCCGGAGTTACGAAATCTCGGAATTCCGGGATCCATGCCCTACACCACACCATTGCGCGAGCGACGGCAATAGGACAGCGCCTCAGACTGTAACTTTCAGGTGGTGATTAACTAGCCAGTATCGAAAACGCTATGTGCGTTTTAACGCTGTCGAGGGTTAGGAGATTAGTTCTCAACCAGGTCATGACGACAGTTAGTGAGACATCAGTATTTTTATACGTTTCTAACCAGTAATCACCCGGGATAAAGAGGACGGTGTCATCTGCGTAAGTGTAAATCTAGCAACTGGGGATATTGAGTTTGCATAGCTCATTGGTATATATCAGGAACAAGGTTGGCCCAAGAATACTGCCTTGTAGGACACCGTAACTTGTTCCAACCTCCCCGTTAATGACAGTGCCAATTTTGACGGGCTGGGTACGTTCCGTGAGGTAATTCTTGAAAATTTACAATGGGGTTGCTCTAATTCAGAATTTTCCATCTTCCTAAGCAAGATGAGAACTGAGACGGTGTCGAAAGCATTGAAAAGGTCCAAAAATGTGGCCAGGCACTTTTTTTTCACAGCCAAGACCCTAACTGCACCAATCATTAGATGCCTAATCGCGTCTTCGGTACTAACTTTGTTTATAGAACGCTCAAGGATCTTCGACACCGATAGCACTGATATTATCGTCTCTTTTGAAAGCTTCCGAAAAGTACCTGACCTGATAGCAATATTCTACACATGGGTTACTAGAGGCACGGTTAGTCTCGATAGCAGATTGGACGATACCGCGGAAGATATCTCATCCCAAAGTATAGCACAAGGAAATTCCGGAAATCTCATTCTCGTCGGTTTCCCAAAGAACCATAGAGTTGCTGGTAGATGTATTTAGGAGCATTACCGGGGCGACTGGTTGCAGGGGACGAGTTATTTGTGAAGCGTTCGCCAATGCAAAATAATTACTAACCACATCCGCAGAGGTTTGCGGATAGCTAAAAACTTGCAGAAGTTCGAGTGGGGGAGGTGTGTTTTAAATGTTTAACATTTTTCTGAACTTGAACGTTTTGTGTCAGAACGTGGGCGGCATCGCCAAGCACCTGCAGTTCGTGTCGGGCGCGTACTCGCTGAGCGTGTATCTCGGCGACAGCGCCGTGTCCAACCCCATCGCTTGGCCCGTCGGGGAGGTGCTCTTCAACTTCGGCAAGGACGCTAACGCCGTCGGTGAGTTACATACTACTGCTATGTGTCGCCAACCACGTGCAGTTCGTGTCTACTACGACACTGTATAGTTGCCGACACGAGTCTTGAGCACAAATGAATGCAGCAGGGTAATCTCGCCAATGTATGGTGGCCGAACGTAACTTGAAAATATTGGGCTAAATATTCGATGAGCATTGACTGACGAAAGAGTCAGAGCTGTCGTCGTCTAACCGAACAATGGCGAATGTGATCATGACTCTTGCCGGTAATTATACTATAGTATGATTTTTAACTTCTTATGTATCCCTTCTAATTAGAAAATCCTTAATTGAATGAATATATTCCGTACAGGAAGCCCAGTAACAACCGCACCCCGCGCGTACCGCGGCGCGCTGCCGGAGATCGCGCACATCTTCCGCTCGCCCGAGGCGCGGCCGGCGCGCTTCGTGTCGGACGTGTTCGCGTGCGCCTGCGCCGCGCCGCTGCTGCTGCTGCTATTGCTGTGGGCCCGCCTCGGACTCAACTTCAGCAACTTCCCCTTAACGCCTAGCGCCTTGCTCTTCCATTTGGCTTTGGGAGGTAAGGAACATCTAATAATACAGATTTATTTTTTACAAAAATTAAGTCCGAGACTCTTTTGATTTTTTTTCTTTATCGGTTAGGTCATCCTCGCCTACTTGAAATATATGCTTTCAATGAGGTAGTCTTTGTCGGATTGCTGCGTTTCCACAACAAATTATTGCACAGTTGTTTTAGCATTACAGTGGTCTTTGTTGACGTTATGCTCGACGGAGACACTTGTCGCATTGCAATGTGGAGACACATTAACGTGTTGTCAGCGAATGAAATGGCTGGTCAATAATAAACATTACTAGCGTATTCTGGATGTCTCATACTTGTACGTTGTGAACATTGAAGATGAACACACGTGTATCGTTGGCAGGTTCGCTGGGTCTGTACGGCGTGCTGTGGCTGCAGCTGTCCATGTTCGACACGGTGCGCTACCTGCTGCCGCTGGCGGCGCTCACGTTCCTGTCGGGCCACCGCCTGCTGCGCCGCCTCGCCGCCGACAAGCAGGCGCGCTAGGGCACACACACACACACACACACACGGTGCGCTACCTGCTGCCGCTGGCGGCGCTCACGTTCCTGTCGGGCCACCGCCTGCTGCGCCGCCTCGCCGCCGACAAGCAGGCGCGCTAGGGCACACACACACACACACACACACGGTGCGCTACCTGCTGCCGCTGGCGGCGCTCACGTTCCTGTCGGGCCACCGCCTGCTGCGCCGCCTCGCCGCCGACAAGCAGGCGCGCTAGGGCACACACACACACACACACACACGGTGCGCTACCTGCTGCCGCTGGCGGCGCTCACGTTCCTGTCGGGCCACCGCCTGCTGCGCCGCCTCGCCGCCGACAAGCAGGCGCGCTAGGGCACACACACACACACACACACACGGTGCGCTACCTGCTGCCGCTGGCGGCGCTCACGTTCCTGTCGGGCCACCGCCTGCTGCGCCGCCTCGCCGCCGACAAGCAGGCGCGCTAGGGCACACACACACACACACACACACGGTGCGCTACCTGCTGCCGCTGGCGGCGCTCACGTTCCTGTCGGGCCACCGCCTGCTGCGCCGCCTCGCCGCCGACAAGCAGGCGCGCTAGGGCACACACACACACACACACACACGGTGCGCTACCTGCTGCCGCTGGCGGCGCTCACGTTCCTGTCGGGCCACCGCCTGCTGCGCCGCCTCGCCGCCGACAAGCAGGCGCGCTAGGGCACACACAGCTAGCGAGGGCCGCATCACATCGCATGGAACCATACAGCAGGGATGATTCCTGACATAAAAAAAACTATTTAGTCCGTCGTAGTAAAGAAAAAAATACGTGACCAATATTTTTCGACAATGTTACTGATACATTATCGAAAAATATTGGACATGTATTTTTTGCTTTATTAAACATTAAATGAAAGACGTATCAAAGATCGACCGTCACGTTTAGGTAAAGAGTTAACTCAAATGTCACACAAGTTTTCAACGCACTGTATCTTCTTCATTTTTTGTTGAAGTAAAAAAAAAAGAAAATATACAAGTCCAAAATTGTTTGAAATCTGTCTGACGAACTGTTTTAGTCATCTATCCTATTAGAACCTCCTCTATTTTGAAGAAGTCCGTTAAAACTAAAATGCCCTGTAGCTTGCATTGATGATAGACAGGAAATTCGTAATGCGTTGCGGCCTGTCCTAAATTGCGTTAGCCGTAGCACTATTTAAACTAAGATAGGTATGCAAGTTCTGTTTGCTATGAATGATTGAATGTCTTCAGCTCTGCTTAGGGTTGTGTCCTATAAGAGAACTAGATAATTTCTGTAATTATGTCAACTTACCTACATACATACATACATCGCAGTAGAATTTCAACTTTTATTAAATACAGTATGTAACGGTCAACTTCTAAAATTGGTTTGCAATAGTAGGATACGGAAATTGTACCTAACTTGCACGCTTGTTTTATTCTACTGGAGTATAATTTATAGACTTTGTTGTTATTGCATTTTATGTCCACTAAGGTCACAGAGTACTTTTATATATAGGACTAAGGTGTAACATATTGTGAAGGCACGTTTGAATTCAGTTAGACCTTTGCACACGGCGTTTTTTTAACGCGCGCTGACGCGATTCATACGCAGATAGGACTGCTTTTTGTTGGCCATCTGCAGCGCTGTGAGCGCGCATTCGTAAAACGTGCGTCGTCGGCGCGTTAAAAATACGCCGTGTTCATAGACTCTAAACACGATCTCCACGTCTCATTGGAGTGCATAGTTAAATAAAAGGGGTCTCATTGTATTTCCGGTTTCTGAACATTCAATACCGAGAATGCATTAAGAGTGGTTGGGAAAATTGTGACTTACTTCATCTTTCCTGGGATCATAAAGGGACTCTACAGATTCTTAACAACTTGCAATTATTTTATTTTAAGTCTGATTTAGTAGAGTTCCTAAGGTGGATCCACACAGCCCGGCGGCACGGCCGCCGGGCTGTGTGGATCCACCTTTACATAACCCCATCAAATACATGTAATTATAATTTTACATAATAAAAGTAATGTGATTCGTTATTTCCTTTTTTTTCCCTAACATGGGTTCATAAAGCCGTATCCAGACTGCGAGGCATGCGTCGCGAACGAACGGCGCACAGCGAATGCCTCACAAGGTGTGTACCTTTATATTAGTGGCGAGGCATGTGCTACGAACGTGCGAGGGCAACCAACGTATGTCGGCAAATGCTTCAAGATCAAAGTGCCTCAGTGCACAGAACAAAATAACCTAGTGGACTATAGTAGTCTTTGATGAAGACAGACAAATGAGGCATTTGCTTCGCACGCAATGGCTCGACCCAAGCATGTTGGTATAATTTTGCAACACGCACGCCTCAAGCAGAGGCATTCGTTGTGCGCCGTTCGCGGCGCATGCCTCGCAAAGTCTTCTGGATACGGCTTTACACTTCCGCTGATGAGAAACAAATGTTTGTTATTTCGCGAATGCTACATACCTAGTGGATACCCACCATGCCACTCATCGCTACGCTAGGTCCACTTCCCAATAGTACATTTAATAACGTACAGTCGCCAGTACATCAAACTACAACTTAGAATAATTATTCTAAGAACTACAACAATCTGTCAAATTTCTATATTAGATTTTCAACTTTATAGCTAAAGCGATTAAGTTTTTTATTAGGAAAATTTTAGTTTCGGGTACCTTGATGTGCTGGCGTCTGTACTTCAATACTTTTCAAATTGAAATAGCATGAAGGGTATCAGTATACTGCGCAGCGAATAAAAACGTATCGAACCATACATCTACACTAATATTATAAAGAGGAAAACTTTGTTTGTATGTTTGTTTGATTGTAATGAATAGGCTCAAAAACTACTGAACCGATTTTAAAAATTCTTTCACTATTCGAAAGCTACATTATCCACGAGTAACATAGGCTATATTTTATTTTGGAAAAAAGTAGGGTTCCGTAAGATATTTGGGTTTTTCGGACACAAGGTGTAAAAATCAACCATCGTGTGCGTTCGCCCAGCGGAATGTTGTTGAATTAAAAGATTTTAATTATGCAGATATTTAGTGTATGACGTCGTATAATTGTGTATGGTATAAAAAAATTTGTGCACGCAGCCATTGTGGAGAAATTCACCAAAAACTGATTCCGCTGGGCGAACGTTGTCCTGGCGGAACTTTTTTTAATCCATAGACTTTAGAAGAAAAGAGATGTGTCCAAAAATTAGTGTGTATTTGTGTGTAATTGTGTATGTATGAATAAAATTAGTGCATGCATAAACTTCGGAGAAATTCAAGTTTCCGCTACGCGAACGTTTGGCCATTACCTAGTTTTCATATAAAGCGCTTACATAGAGAGCTGTAGATTTTTACATAAGTTGTTTTGAATTTGTTTATATTTGTTTAAAAAACAGATTTAGAAAAAATCGTAGGGCTTAAAAGATAAAAATATAAACGTAAAATACGCTTATTAGGTCTTAGTTCTTAAAGTATGCACTTTGGGGTCTAGATTTTCACGTTTATACAAACCTTGTAAGTGTCTGCAACATGTTGCCAAGTATCAATGATGTTCCGTTAGTAATTAAAGAGTTATAGGACAATTTACCATGAATTGATCACTGTTTACAAAGCAGTCAAATATCACGCCGTTCTAAAGAAATTGCATGGTAAAATGTATGCGAATAATTAGTGTATTCATTCAACTATTCACATGCAAAATTTCATGTCATTAAACTCAGTAATTAAAGAAAAACAATTATAATACTGACGAAGCATCGAAAACCTACATAACCCGACCAAGTTCGGATGGCTACAAAAAAGCGGCCGTGCCATATAGGTATCTTAGAAACGTTCTTAACCTTGCAATATAGTATTTATTAATATGGTACAGTTACGTACACAAGCGTTAGGAAAAAATAAAACAATTGCATTTCTTGAATGAAAATTATTTTTTTAATAATAACGCCACTATCTACGATAAAAATAAATCTTCAATTAACAAGTACTTCTCTATTTAAATATTCGAGTACAAAAATATTTTTAATTACATATAATACTTAATTATGTAAGTAGGTAATTATGATAACGTTAACAAACGCTTGCAACGACAGCAATAGACTTAAATGTGTTTTAACTAAAATAGGTTTAATAAACGATTATGAATATAAGGGTAAGTATAATATTTCGAGCTTCAATAAAAATTAAAATCACATCACATAACTAGACTATTCAGTTGTTTAGATTTGATCAACATTAAAAAAGTGCTTATTAACTAAAACATTGGTATAAAAAAGGTATTTTCAAGAAAATATTCTTAAATGAGTAGCAAATACAGTAAATAACCTCAACATACATAAGTCACTACCAGTACAATGGTATACATCAATTATTAAAAAATCGATTCAAGAAGTAGTTTTTTTTAAGTTATTAGATTGTTTGATCCACTAAAGTTGCAAAGGGGAACGCTCGTGCATGCCTAGTCCATTGGTTAAATCCTACTAATATTATAAACTAGCTACTTCCCGCGACTTCGTCTGCGTAGACTTTAGAACTGCCCCTCATTGTCTCATCCTTGGAACTGCATTTTCATGATTCAGGTATCCAGATATTGTGTAGTAAGATTTCAGCCCCGACACTACTTCGACATGTTTGTGATCTCCTGGTAGGTACTTGTGAATCTTAAGCGCTCACGACTCCTGTCGAAAAAAATACTTTGGCATATTTCTGGTCTTCTGGTTTCTACTTGTGAATCTGCACCGTTCATAATTCCAGCTCCGGCAATACTTTGACATATTAAATAAAAAAATCGACGTGTGTGCTCTCCTGGTTATTTTCAAGAATCTATAGCGTTCAGAATTTCCAACCCAGAAAACACTTCCAGATGTATGTTACTGCTCTCTTGGTACTTCTGAATCTATTCCAGCTCCGAAATGCCTCGACATGTTTTTGCTCTTCTGGTACTTGCGAATCTATAGCGTTCCTAATTTCCAGTCCTCAAAAACATCAGCATGTTCCTACTCTCCTGGTATTTGTGAATCTGTAGTACTCGGTATTCCGGCCCCGGAATATCTCAATATGATTCTGCTCTCCTGGTACACAATTTCAAGCCCCGAAAATACTTCGACAGGTTTCTGCTCTGATGTTACTTGTGAATCTTTAGATTTGATTATTTTAGCCCGGAAATAAGCTTCGACATGATTGTGTTCTCTTGGTATTTTTTAAACTTAACCGATTACAACTCCGGCGCCGAAAATAAATCGACCTGTGTCTGCTCTTCTGGCTATTTTCGTGAATCTATATATAGCGTTCAGAAAGTCCAGCTCAGAAAATACTTCGAGATGTTACTGCTCTTTTGGTACTTCTGAATCAGTAGCGCTCGTAATTCCGGCTCCGAAATGCCTTGACATGTTTTTGCTCTCCTGGTACTTGCGAATCTATAGCGTTCACGATTTCCAGCCCAGAAAATACTTCGACATGTTTCTGCTCTCCTAGTACTTGTGAAAATATAGCGTTCACAATTCCAACGCGGAAAATGCTTCGACATATTTCTGATCTCCTGGTACTTGTAAATCTAAATCGCTCATAATTCAAGCCCTAAAAAAACTTCTAAGATGTTTCTGCTCTCCTGGTAATTGTGAATCTGTAGCGCTCGTAATTCCGGCCCCGAAATACCTCGGTATGTTTCTGCTCTCCTGGTACTTGTGAATCTGTAGCGCTTGGAATTCTAGGCAAGCGTGCTCCACCTTAGACCGCATCATCGCTTAACATCAGGTGAGATAGCGGTCAAACGTTTGCCTACCAATTATAGTAAAAAAAAACCAGTCCCTAAAATACTTCGAAAAGTTTCGGCTCAAAAGAAATCTTGCCCAAAAATAATTTGACATGTTCCTGGTCTCCTTGTACTTGTGAATCTTTTAGCACTCGTAATAAAATTCTAGACCGGTAAAAAAATTTGACATGTTTCTGTTCTCCTGGTAATTGTGAATCTGTAGCGCTCGTAATTCCGGCCCCGAAATACCTCGGTATGTTTCTGCTCTCCTGGTACTTGTGAATCTGTAGCGCTTGGAATTCTAGGCAAGCGTGCTCCACCTTAGACCGCATCATCGCTTAACATCAGGTGAGATAGCGGTCAAACGTTTGCCTACCAATTATAGTAAAAAAAAACCAGTCCCTAAAATACTTCGAAAAGTTTCGGCTCAAAAGAAATCTTGCCCAAAAATAATTTGACATGTTCCTGGTCTCCTTGTACTTGTGAATCTTTTAGCACTCGTAATAAAATTCTAGACCGGTAAAAAAATTTGACATGTTTCTGTTCTCCTGGTACTTTTGAATCTGTAGTAGGTACTAAGGTAGCAGAAACTTTGGACTTCAACTTCTTCCTCTGTCTCCATTAAGTCATGTATGTTACCGGGATAAAAAGTAGCCTATGTGTGATTCCAGGATGTGACCTATATATGTGCCAAATTTCATCCAAATCCCTTCAGACGTTTTTGCGTGATTGACGGACAAACATCCAAACATACAAACATACAAACATACAAACATACAAACTTTCACATCCTACTAATATTATAAATAGCTACTTCCCGCGACTTCGTCTGCGTAGACTTTAGAACTGCCCCTCATTGTCTCATCCTTGGAACTGCATTTTCATGACTCAGGTATCCAGATATTGTGAGACCTTGCGGTGCGGCTGAAAGTAAGATTTCAGCCCCGACACAACTTCGACATGTTTGTGATCTCCTGGTAGGTACTTGTGAATCTTAAGCGCTCACGACTCCTGTCGAAAAAAATACTTTGGCATGTTTCTGGTCTTCTGGTTTCTACTTGTGAATCTGCACCGTTCATAATTCCAGCTCCGGCAATACTTTGACATATTAAATTAAAAAATCGACGTGTGTCTGCTCTCCTGGTCATTTTCGGGAATCTGTAGCGTTCAGAATTTCCAGCCCAGAAAACACTTCCAGATGTATGTTATTGCTCTCTTGGTACTTCTGAATCTATTCCAGCTCCGAAATGCCTCGACATGTTTTTGCTCTTCTGGTACTTGCGAATCTATAGCGCTCTTAATTTCCAGTCCTCAAAAACATCGGCATGTTCCTACTCTCCTGGTATTTGTGAATCTGTAGCGCTCGTAATTATGGCCCCGGAATATCTCGACATGATTCTGCTCTGTTGGTACTTGAGAATCTATAGCGTTCACAATTTCCAGCCCCGAAAATACTTCGACAGGTTTTTGCTCTCCTGTTACTTGTGAATCTTTAGAGGTCATTAATTTTAGTCCGAAAATAAGCTTCGACATGTTTCTGTTCTCTTGGTATTTTTTAAACTTCACCGCTCACAACTACGGTGCCGAAAATAAATCGACGTGTGTCTGCTCTCCTGGTTACTTGCGGGAATCTATAGCGTTCACAATTTCAAGCCCAGAAAATACTTCGACATGTTTCTGCTCTCCTAGTACTTGTGAAAATATAGCGTTCACAATATTCCAACGTGGAAAATGCTTTGACATATTACTGATCTAAAGAACTTGTGAACCTAAAGCGCTTATAATTCAAACCCCAAAAAAACTTCCGAGATGTTTCTGCTCTCCTGGTACTTGTGAATCAATAGCGCCCATAATTCCAGCCCAGGAATACCTTGACATGTTCCTGTTCTCCTGGTATTTGTGAATCTGTAGCGCTCGTAATTATGGCCTCGGAATATCTCGACATGATTCTGCTCTCCTGGTACTTGAGAATCTATAGCGTTCACAATTTCCAGCCCGAAAATAAGCTTCGACATGTTTCTGTTCTCTTGGTATTTTTTAAACTTCACCGCTCACAACTCCGGCGCCGAAAATAAATCGACGTGCGTCTGCTCTCCTGGTTGCTTGCTGATTGATCTATAGCGTTCACAATTTCCAGCCCAGAAAATACTTCGACATGTTTCTGCTCTCCTAGTTCTTGTGAAAATATAGAGTTCACAATTCCAACGCGGAAAATCCTTCGACATGATTCACAAGTACTTTAGATCCAGAAATATTATTTCTGATCTAAAGTACTTGTGAATCTAAAGTGCTCCCCCAAACAACATGTTTATATGCTTTCCTGGTACTTGCGAATCTATAGCGTTTTTAATGTCCAGCCCTGAAAATCTTTGTCATGATCCTGGTCTCCTGGTACTTGTGAATCAATATCGCTTATTCCAGCCTAAAAATACCTCGACATGTTTCTGCTCTCCTGGTATTTGTAAATCTGTAGCGCTCGTTATTCCGGCCCCGGAATATCTCAATATGATTCTGCTCTCCTGGTACACAATTTCAAGCCCCGAAAATAATTCGACAGGTTTCTGCTCTGATGTTACTTGTGATTTCATTATTTTAGCCCGGAAATAAGTTTCGACATGTTTGTGTTCTCTTGGTATTTTTTAAACTTAACCGCTCACAACTCCGGCGCCGAAAATAATTCGACCTGTGTCTGCTCTTCTGGCTATTTTCGTGAATCTATGTATAGCGTTCAGAAAGTCCAGCCCAGAAAATACTTCGAGATGTTACTGCTCTCCTGGTACTTCTGAATCTGTAGCGCTCGTAATTCCGGCTCCGAAATGCCTTGACATGTTTTTGCTCTCCTGGTACTTGCGAATCTATAGCGTTCACAATTTCCAGCCCAGAAAATACTTCGACATGTTTCTGCTCTCCTAGTACTTGTGAAAATATAGCGTTCACAATTCCAACGCGGAAAATGCTTCGACATATTTCTGATCTCTTGGTACTTGTAAATCTAAAGCGCTCATAATTCAAGCCCTGAAAAAACTTCCAAGATGTTTCTGCTCTCCTGGTAATTGTAAATCTGTAGCGCTCGTAATTCCGGCCCAGGAATACCTCGGTATGTTTCTGCTCTCCTGGTACTTGTGAATCTGTAGCGCTTGGAATTCTAGGCAAGCGTGCTCCACCTTAGACCGCGTCATCGCTTAACATCAAGTGAGATAGCGGTCAAACGTTTGCCTACCAATAGTAAAAAAAAACCAGTCCCTAAAATACTTCGAAAAGTTTCGGCTCAAAAGAAATCTTGCCCAAAAATAATTTGACATGTTCCTGGTCTCCTTGTAATTGTGAATCTTGAGTATTTTAAACTTAACCGCTCACAACTCCGGCGCTGAAAATAAATCGACGTGTGTCTGCTCTCCTGGTTATTTTCGAGAATCTATAGCGTTCACAATTTCCAGCCCAGAAAATACTTCGAAATATTTCTAATCTCCTCGTACTTGTGAATCTAAAGCATTCATAATTCAAGCCCCAAAAAAACTTCCGAGATGTTTCCGGCCCCGGAATACCTCGGTATGTTTCTGCTCTCCTGGTACTTGTGAATCTGTAGCGCTCTGAATTCCAGACCCGAAAGTTTCTGCTCTGCTAAAAAAACAATCTTGCCCAAAAATAATTTGACATGTTGCTGGTGTCCTGGTGGTTGTGAATCTCTTAGCACTCGTAATAAAATTCTAGCCCGGTAAAAAAATTTGACATGTTTCTGTTCTCCTGGTACTTTTTAATCTGAAGTATTAAGGTAGCAGAAACTTTGGACTTCAACTTCTTCCTCTGTCTCCAAGTCATGTATCCTGGTACTCGAGAATCTTTGGCGCTCACAAATTCAGACCCGAAAATATTTCGACATGTTTATGCTCTCCTGGTACTTGTGAATCTGAAGTACTAAGGCAGCAGAAACGTCTGATTTCCACTTCCTCCTCCGCTGCCATTAAGCTATGCCTTTTATCGGGATAAAAAGTAGCCTATGTGTTATTCCAGGATGTGACCTACATATGTGCTAAATTTCATCCAAATCCCTTCAGCCGTTTTTGCGTGATTGACGGACAAACATCCAAACATACAAACATACAAACATACAAACATACAAACTTTCACATTTATAATATTAGTAGGATGTGAAAGTTTGTATGTTTGGATGTTTGTCCGTCAATCACGCAAAAACGGCTGAAGGGATTTGGATGAAATTTGGCACATAAGTAGATCACATCCTGGAATAACACATAGGCTACTTTTTATCCCGGTAAAATACATGACCTAATGGAGACAGAGGAAGAAGTGGAAGTCCAAAGTTTCTGCTACCTTAGTACTTCAGATTCAAAAGTACCAGGAGTACAGAAACATGTTGAAATTTTTTACCGGTCTAGAATTTTGTTACGAGTGCTAAAAGATTCACCAGTACCAGTAGACCAACAACATGTAAAATTATTTTTGGGAAAGATTTTTTTTATTAGCCAGAGCAGAAACGTGTCGAAGGTATTTTCGACATTGGAATTCCGAGCGCTACAGATTCACAAGTACCAGGAGAGCAGAAATATCTCGGAAGTTTTATTTGGGCTTAAATTATGAGCGCTTTAGATTCACAAGTACCAGGAGATCAGAAATATGTCGAAGCATTTTCCGCGCTGGAATTGTGAACGCTATATTTTCACAAGTACTAGGAGAGCAGAAACATGTCGAAGTATTTTCTGTGCTGAAAATTATGAACGCTATAGATTCCCGAAAATAAACAGGAGAGCAGAAACATATCGATTTTATTTTCGGGGCCGGAATTGTGAGCGGTTAAGTTTAAAAAATACCAAGAGATCAGAAACATGTCGATGTTTATTTTCGGGCTAAATTAATGAATTCTAAAGATTCACAAGTACCAGGAGAGCAGAAACGTGTCGAAGTATTTTCGGGACTGCAATTCCGAGCGCTACAGATTTACAAGTACTAGGAGAGCAGAATCATATCGAGGTATTCCGAGGCCGGAATGTCAAGCGCTACAGATTCACGAGTACCAGGAGAGCAGAAACGTTTCAGACGCTTCTATGGGGCTTTAATTATGAGCGCTTTAGATTCACAAGTACCAGGAGATCAGAAATATGTCAAAAATTTTCCGCGCTGGAATTGTGAACGCTATATTTTCACAAGTACTAGGAGAGCAGATACGTCGTACTTTGACATGTTTCACGAGTATCAGGAGAGCAGAAACGTCTTAGACGCTTTTTTGGGGCTAAAATTATGAGCGCTTTAGATTCACAAGTACCAGGAGATCAGAAATATGTCGAAGCATTTTCCGCGCTGGAATTGTGAACGCTATAGATTCCCGAAAATAAACAGGAGAGCAGAAACTCGATTTTATTTTCGGGGCCGGAATTGAGAGCGGTTAAGTTTAAAAAATACCAAGAGATCAGAAACATGTCGAAGTTTATTTTCGGGCTAAATTAATGAATTCTAAAGATTCACAAGTACCAGGAGAGCAGAAACGTGTCGAAGTATTTTCGGGACTGCAATTCCGAGCGCTACAGATTTACAAGTACTAGGAGAGCAGAATCATGTCGAGGTATTCCGAGGCCGGAATGTCAAGCGCTACAGATTCACGATGACCAGGAGAGCAGAAACGTCTCAGACGCTTTTATGGGGCTTAAATTATGAGCGCTTTAGATTCACAAGTACCAGGAGATCAGAAATATGTCAAAAATTTTCCGCGCTGGAATTGTGAACACTATATTTTCACAAGTACTAGGAGAGCAGATACGTCGTACTTTGATATGTTTCACGAGTACCAGGAGAGCAGAAACGTCTCAGACGCTTTTTTGGGGCTAAAATTATGAGCGCTTTAGATTCACAAGTACCAGGAGATCAGAAATATGTCAAATATTTTCCGCGCTGGAATTGTGAACGCTATATTTTCACAAGTACTAGGAGAGCAGAAACATGTCAAAGTATTTTCTGGGCTGGAAATTGTGAACGCTATAGATTCCCAAAAATAACCAGGAGAGCAGAAACATGTCGATTTTATTTTCGGAGCAGGATATGTAAGCGGTTAAGTTTAAAAATACCAGGAGAGCAGAAACATGTAGAGGTATTCCGGGGCCATAATTACGAGCTATACCAGATTCGGCGCCGGAATTTTGAGGGGTTATGATACAAAAGTAGGTACCAGTAGAACAGAAACACGTCATGTATTTTTGGGGCTGAAATTGTGAGCGGTTGGGATTAATAAGTACCAGAAGAACCAAAACATGTTGAAGTAATTTTGAGGCTGCAAATATGAGCGCTAAAGATTCACAAGTACCAGGAAAACAGAAACATGTTAAGTAATTTTGAGGCTAAAATATGACAGAAACGTGTTGAAGTTTTTCTGCGCTGGAATTGTGAACGCTATAGAATTACAAGTACCAAGAAAGCAGACACATGTCGAAGTGTTTTCGGGGCAGGAATTGTGAGCAGTTTGGATTCAAAAGTAACAGGAGAACAGGAACATGCCGAAGTTTTTTCCGGGCTGGCATTATAGGCGCTAAAAATTAACAATTACCAGGAGACCAGAAACATGTCGCAATATTTCTGGGGCTGGAATTGTGAGCGGATAGGATTCTAAAGTACCAGGAGACAAGAAACATTTCAAAGTATTTTTTCGACAGGAATCGTGAGCGCTTAAGATTCAAGTTTAAGTACCTACCAGGAGATCACAAACATGTCAATGTAATTTCGGGGCTGAAATATTACTTTCAGCGCACCGAGGAGACTCACAATATCTGGATACCTGAATCATGAAGTTGCAGTTCCAAGGATAAGACAATGAGGCAAAAAAGTTGCGCGGCAGTTCTAAAGTCTACGCAGACGAAGTCGCGGGAAGTAGCTAGTAGTGTAATAAAAGCTACAATATGATAAATATTTACCTAAACAGTAGTAGGTACTTACATGTGGTAATTATTTAATTTCCCTAAGGGGTCTTGGGAGGGGGGGGGATACTTAGTTAGAATCCTGATCCGTGAAATCTTCAATAGAAATTAGTTGTATGAATTTTATTTGCCTTAAATAATAGGTATATCTAGATTATATCTAAAGTCTCAAAAGCATACTTAAATAAAGTACCTACGTAAATAGTACCTACTTTCTGTCATAGTCAAATACATTTAAAAAGTAGGTGTACAAAAATAAATGACATTATTATATCGAAACAACATTTGTGTTATCACCTATACCAATTCAATACCGATATTATACTGTAAATTTTGGGATGTTACCTAAATATATTGAACGGCCGCTTTTTTGTAGCTATTCGAACTTGGTCGGGTTATGTAGGTTTTCGATGCTTCGTCAGTATTATAATTGTTTTTCTTTAATTACGGAATTTAATGACATGAAATTTTGCATGTGAATAGTTGAATGAATACACTAATTATTGGCATACATTTTACCATACAATTCCTTTAGAACGTCGTGATATTTGACTGCTTTGTAAACAGTGATCAATTCATGGTAAATTGTCCTATAACTCTGTAATTACTAACGGAACATCATTGATACTTGGCAACTTTGTATAAACGTGAAAATCTAGACCCCAAAGTGCATACTTTAAGAACTAAGACCTAATAAGCGTATTTTACGTTTATATTTTTATCTTTTAAGCCCTACGATTTTTTCTAAATCTGTTTTTTAAACAAATATAAACAAATTCAAAACAACTTATGTAAAAATCTACAGCTCTCTATGTAAGCGCTTTATATGAAAACTAGGTAATGGCCAAACGTTCGCGTAGCGGAAACTTGAATTTCTCCGAAGTTTATGCATGCACTAATTTTATTCATACATACACAATTACACACAAATACACACTAATTTTTGGACACATCTCTTTTCTTCTAAAGTCTATGGATTAAAAAAAGTTCCGCCAGGACAACGTTCGCCCAGCGGAATCAGTTTTTGGTGAATTTCTCCACAATGGCTGCGTGCACAAATTTTTTTATACCATACACAATTATACGACGTCATACACTAAATATCTGCATAATTAAAATCTTTTAATTCAACAACATTCCGCTGCGCGAACGCACACAGTTATGGCGAAATTAAAATATTACGATTTCTGCTGCACGGCCCGTTGCGAACACACAGAACACAATTTTATTATCCTAGCGGAGTTTAGATCTGAGTAAGGTACCCGCACGGCTCAAACGCGAGGTAACAGTTTTTCTGTAGTATATTTAGTATCAGCATTGCACCCGTGCGAAGCCGGGGCGGGTCTCTAGTCCACTATAAAATTATGTGGGAGTGGTTTTCTCCAAGACTATTTTTCAACTCTGAATTATATTTCGAAGATATGGCGCTTTTTGAATGAATAATAGGTAATTCCTATTCGTGGTCACTCATAACTCCTTCGAAGCACCAAAACCAGCTTGTGTGTCATGCTAATAGCCCGCTCGACTTGCTGGAGTCAAGGTACCGAAACTCTCATGGTCTATGTCTACAAAATGAATAAAAGACTGTTTGTTGTTAAGAATAGAATCTTTATTTAGCAAAATATTTTTAGCACACTTACATACATAAAGCATTTGACTTACAGTTCAAGTAAATGCGCTCATTATTATTATCTATCACAGAATAAATCATCTTGAAATGATTCCATTTTACTATAAAATATATTATTGTTTAGGAAATTATTCTAGTTCATTAGAAGCTAAGTCATTAAAACTATTTGCATAAAGGTACACACATTGCAAATCAAGTTGCTTGTCTTACTTAATTATAAGGAACCCCTTTTTCACGCACAATTTATCGTCAAAAACACAATTCAAATTAGTTAAGTTGTACAGACAATAATGAACATAATGTCAGTCCACATAATTAATTGTATTACCGGCTCCACTGGTATCATCCTCCAAACATTCACTTTGTTACTTTTGATTGGAATTAATAATACTGTCGACTGTAATGCTTGGTTTGTTTGTTTCTCAGTTTAGTTAGTGTCAGTCTAGAACTCAGCGTCAAGTGTGAATACGTTGTCCATTTGGTTGGACATGACTCCCCACTTCTGGTACTCGCTTACTTTCTTCTCAAAGAAGTTGGTCTTGCCTTCCAGTGAGATGAGATTCATGAAGTCGAATGGGTTCTTAGTGTTGTAGTGCTGTTGACAAAATAATATAATTTTGTAGGTGACATGTTTTTAAACATTAAAATAATGGAAAATTTGCATCATTTACCGTTAGGCAAAAATAAAATGAGGTAAACTAAAATGGTACATAACTGGTTTTTCGTTAGCTTATCAGTGCCACAATGCCCACAATTGTTCAAATATATACTGATATTGGATGACCTGAATTTTCAGTAACAATATATTATTATTTATCATTTGTTGCCTGACCTTTAACTAATTAGGAACCTGCTCTCTATCGATTGTTGATGACTATTGTTTCATAAAGACCTATTTACTTTAACACAAACAACTGAAACCCCTTTTTGCCTTGCATTGGGTAAATTTTGCCTGGATATATTTCTGACACACTCATTTACCTTTTCTCCGATAAGTTCCACGAGCAGTCTATCGGCAACAAATTCGATGTAGTTAGACATCAGTTCACAGTTCATGCCGAGCAGCCTGACGGGCAGCGCGTCCGTGAGGAACTCCTGCTCGATGATGACGGCGTCCTTGATTATGTTGAGTACGCGCTCCTTGCTTGGCTTCTGTACCAAGTGCCGGAACATCAGGCACGCAAAGTCGGTGTGGAGACCCTGTGGAAACGTGTTACTTTTTTAAGTGATGTTGTCATCAAGTTGCATATGATTGCTATTTATTAATGGGAATTCATTTAATTGCCAATGATGAGCCCATTATTTAGCTAATTAACATGCCATACTATCTATAGTACATCTATAATGCAAAAACTGCATTCCATGGGATATACTGCTGCAAAGATACTAAAGTAATCGATTTTGCGATAAACATAGGTGTACATAAATACTTATATGGAATTGTTATCAATGATTTTACTACCTATGTGCATGGTGTTTTTTTTTTTTGCAAGATAAGGGTTTACCTGAGGAACAACACTGAAGATAACACGAGTTTGCTGATAATAGCTTACTGATACTGAAAGCTGTATTGATGAATGACACAATTTGCTAGCCAAGCTTATCAGAACGACTGGTATCGGTACTTTAATTTTAGTCAAGATCCTAGAAACACATGATACTAGGTATTAACGAAATACACACCTCATCCCTAGAAATGAGCTCATTGCTGAAAGTCAATCCGGGCATCAAGCCACGCTTTTTCATCCAGAAGATTGAGGCGAAGCTTCCAGAAAAGAAGATTCCTTCAACAGCAGCAAACGCGATAATGCGCTCAGCAAACGTAGCAGACTTGCTAGCGATCCACTGAAGGGCCCAGTCAGCCTTCTTCTTCACACAGGGAAGGGTTTCAATAGCATTGAACAGGAAGTCCCTGTATAAGGAAAGATTGTCATGATTACAATGGAAAACTTTGTGTTGAACACATTTTATGAGTATGAGTCATTGTGGTCTAATGCTGACTTGTTTCGTTCCTATGACAAAATGCCTGTTATTGCAGTGTAGTCATTAAAGGTGTAATGTGAGTTGCTCAAGTACCTACTTCTCTAATGCTAAACTTTCATTTACTGAATATTGTTTTTAAGGTATATATTTTGTCTTTACCAAGTAAATTTTCTATGAAGATTTCCATGTTCTTTTACATACTTTGGTTTAGAAAGTTTGAATTAAGTAATCACAACAATTTGAGCTCAACTTACCTCTCCTTAGGGTCCCTAATGTATGTGTCAATGAGCAGAGAGTACATCTCAGAGTGTACATTCTCCATAGCAATCTGGAAGCCATAGAAGCATCTTGCTTCAGTCACTTGCACCTCCTGTGAGAAGCGTTCCACCAAGTTCTCATTGACAATGCCGTCTGAGGCAGCAAAGAAGGCCAGAACATGTTTGATGAAGTGCCTCTCGCTGTCCTTGAGGTTCTCCCAGTCTGATAAGTCCTGTACACAACAGTTTAATGTAAGGTGAGTCACATGAATGCCTGCTTGTGTACAAAATATTGCTACATGTTTTGAGTAAGGAGCAATAACAAATTTTAAAGTTGGATCAGTTCATGAAATACATCAAGTAGGTATCTAGTGACCAAGAAAGGGCGTAGTTTATAATGTAAATAACCTAACGAAAACTTAATGTTTTGTTTTTCACTGATGAGCTTTAGAAGCTATTGCATTGTTTAGAAACTATTGCAGGTCAGATATTGTGTTAGAAATAATGAAACAACAGAAAAATAACATGACTGTTATTGCGCCATAATTTGGTAGGTACCTATCCACTTCCTGTAGTACGCGGGGGGTGGTGATGCGTGACCAAGACCATTATAACGACCAAATGCGGGCTGATAAACTGCGAGTTTCATCAATATCAATTGAATCCAGTAATAATATCATAAAACATGGGACTAGAATCAGAAAACTGTGGGTTATGAGACCAAAATAACCACGAAATATACAACAAATACGTACCTTGGATAGATCTACTTCCTCTACGGTCCAGAACGAAGCCTCGGCCTTCTTATACATGTCCCAGATGTCGGGGTACTGGATCGGAAATATGACGAAGCGGCGCGGGTTGTCGCGCAGAAGGGGCTCTTTCTGTGGGTCAAATTCTGCCACCTCCTTTCCCTCAACCTCCATACTTTCTCCACTCATATTGTCATTGCGTTCAGCCAAAACATTGGTGTTAGTCCCTCCGTTCTGCAAAGCAAACAATGGTTTGGTTCAGGTTCTGACATGTCGGCAATCTAATCTAATAATAACATAGTAATATAGAGTAACTAACCTTCAAATACGCGGGCATGTTATCGTTGTGCAGGTTTTCCTTGTCAACGATTGGAGCCATTATGTTTTGTTTAAATGAAACAATGGAATTAAAAGTCAACTTTCAGTTACGGTCAACACGCACAAGTTCACAGTTGCAAATGCACGTTCGTCGACCGCCCGCTTTTTTGAGTACACTCAATTTCCCTCCAATGTTGAAACTTGTCAATGATTGGTTTTGTTCCGAAGTCCACTACTAAACACAACAAAACTTTGACAACACGGAAATTTTGACTCAAAAATTCCGATTGTGAAATGAAAATTAGGAAAATTATTATTTTAACATACCCAATTGTACACAGTGGTATCATTGGGTAAATAAACCTGATTCAGACATTGATATTATGAGTTTGGTGTACGCAGATACAAACTCACAAAAAGAGATTCGGAACGATCATATGTTTACAAGTTCATTGACCACTCAGAAAACAGCAAATGGAAAAGAGCGGTATTCATTTTGGTTCGGTTACTTTTATTGTATTCCATCGTAAAACTACAATATAATCGCTACAAAAGTTGTTTGATATTTTTACGTACTATTATATGTCTTGTATAACAAACATTTATTTATCTCTATATGAGAAAATCCAATAAACACACGCTATCGGGTTTCGCGCCTAAACTAAACCTTTTATACCCATTTTTCAATTGGTTATCAAGTAGACCAATCAGACGCCTGGGCAAAAGTTGCGTTCAAATTAAAGATAAACTTAGATGTCATTCGAATAATAGATGTGTGGGGGAAACTGTAAAATGATTACAGTTTACAATATACAATATTTTATGTTGTGGCTCTGAGGATAGTTCAGGTTAGGTTTGAGGAAACGTTGGGCGCACCCCGACACAGATAGGTTGCATAGGTACGAATGCGATGACGGGAGCTAGAGTGAGCGAGGAAACTTAGCTCCCGTTATACGTTATACCACTATCCCCTTATACCACTATCCCGTTATACCAACATTAATGATGATATCGTAAATAGTTAAATTTAATATACAATATTAATTAATGATGTGTCTCTCTCTGAGGTTAGTTCAGGTTAGGTCACGGTTAGGTTTGAGGAAACGTAGGGCACCCCGACACAGATAATTTCACAAAAAAAAAAGGTTTTTTATTTCTTTCGGCTAACTGGACATGAAAAATACATTGAGTGATTAAAGAGCAATTCTTTACTGCGAACACATTCAATTAATTTTTCTTCCATTTTTGGGTACTGTAACTATGATATTTATCTCGCATGCACATGCAACCTCCTGCGTAATCCGTGTCCTTCTGAGTTCTGAGCCGCTAGGATATTGTGTTCTGTGGTTCTGAGTTCTGACGTTCTGACGCACGGGGCACGGACACGTCCCGCACCCGGTGCACACTGTCCGCGGGCGTTTTCAGGCTTTCGGCTGAAAAAAACATCTAGCGAGCCAGATATCTATCGGACATCCGCACGCTCAAGGACAGCCCAAGGTTGCGTCCGCGGACGATGTCTGATAGTGTGTACGTATACAGTTCAATGCAAATTCATCAGACAGAAACCAAGTCGCGGTGTCAGTTTCTGGTAGTCTAATGTACTGGCGACTGTACATGACATAAAAGTAGCACCAACATGCAAAAACCTGGCATGAAGTAAACAAAAAAAAATCATTTGCCTCTGGTCTAAAACCGGTGTGTCATTCATGTCATGTCAGTGTCATGTCATTCCGGGAAAATAATAGCAATAGCCTCTAAAAAATACGCTTTTGTAATTTGTGAAATTTGTAAAATAAATAAATAGGAAAGTTTAGCAATTATGTCGGATAACGATGATGATTATATGTGCGAGGAGGAGGAAGATTATGGCTTGGTATGTATTTTAATTTCATATAATACATATTTTATTTGGAACTGTTATTGTGTGTGACGCCTATCGAGTATCAGAAATTCCTTTATTTTAGCCTTGCTGTTTATGAAGAAACTTGAAAAAGATGTATCTTATTAGAATCTACCACAGTTTATCTTATATTTATGACATTATGCTTCCACGAGGTTCGTAAAATTATCCTTGCACGAATGGGTGCTGAAGAAGCCTTTTTCGTTTGAAATTGAACTTCACATAGTTAGATAGGGAGAATATCTTTCGCTGATACTGATGTGAAATCATTTGAATTGTGTATTTTGTCTAGGAATACTCAGAAGACAGTAACTCTGAACCAGATGTTGATTTGGAAAATCAGTACTATAATAGCAAAGCATTGAAGGAGGATGAGCCCCAGGCAGCTCTCACTAGTTTCCAAAAAGTCCTCGAGCTTGAGGGAGGGGACAAGGGTGAATGGGGCTTCAAAGCACTCAAGCAAATGATTAAAATTAATTTTAAATTGGTAAGTTTCCCACACAACAAATAGCTTTGCAACAAAATAAAAAAAAATAGATGCTATGTTTGAATAAGGTTCATTACCTGCTATAAAAAAAAAGAAACATGCTAGTATGAGTTCAGTCAATTCTCCAGAATGCAAAAACCTTATAAAATCATTTTTTGTCATTTTATACCTAATTTGTCAACACAAATATTAGAAAAATATATCTTTTAATGTTGTTTTTAATACAGTCAATCAATAAAATACAAACATTGAATTGCAGGGAAACTTCACAGAAATGATGTCTAGGTACAAACAGCTGCTGACGTACATCAAGAGTGCAGTCACTAGGAATCACTCGGAGAAGTCTATCAACTCCATCCTGGATTACATCTCTACTTCTAGAAATGTAAGTGTAACAATACTTCAGAATAAAGGTGCGAGTTTGTAACCAACTGCAGACAGCAGCAGCAGACGAATATGTCGTCATGCAATACTATATTCTTTGTATTTCTATGAAAAAGCAGTATGTGACATGTCGCTAGTTACAAATAGTATTTCATAGAGACCAGACAACATGTTGCTGCAACACTTCGCAGCAACATATTTCCTGCTGCTGCTGTCTACAGTCTGCTATGAAGTCGTACCTGAAGGACACAGGAAAAATGATAAGTTTGATCAATGATAACTGTCAGCTTGCCTCATCTTACTGCTGGGCAAAAGCCTCTCCCAATGACTTTAAATTTTTTATTCATTTTGTCCTACCATCCTTTACATGGTCTGTTGTGACACCTTATGGGTATCAGGGCTTCACATAGTGACTATGTGGACCCACAGCTTATTGGATTAAACTAAAAAATTGTTTAGTATCATGCTGAATATTTGTTAACAACCATCATCCTGTTTCATTTTTCCTAATTAAATGATTAATTTCGAGACAATTGATTTGTTTCCATAAATATATTATGTATATAAAAGTGCTCCTTGCAGATGGAATTGTTACAAGACTTCTATGAAACTACGCTAGAGGCTCTGAAGGATGCCAAGAACGACAGGCTATGGTTCAAGACAAACACGAAGCTAGGGAAACTGTACTACGATAGAGGAGACTTTAATAAACTTGCCAAGATTCTGAAGCAACTGCACCAGAGCTGCCAGGTGAGATTCTCTACATGAAATCCAGCATCTCTGGTTTCCAATAAATTCTTAACATCATATTTTTGTAGCACTCATACACTGTTATTTTTTTTTATTTTTTATTTTAAAGTAATGTGGAATGTCATTAAATAGTATGAGAAAAACGTGCCCTCTAATGCCATGCTACTATTATTTTATAATAGCTACCCAAAAACCCATAATATGCAGTTCAATTAAATTGATATAAAGCTGTTTAGCACTCTTCAGAAGACAAGGGGCCAAGAGAGCATTTATGTTGTAACAATTGTGCACCCTGTTAACTATCTGTTGCCTATAATATAGATATTTCCACTACAGACCGATGAAGGCGAGGATGATCTGAAGAAGGGCACGCAGCTGCTTGAGATCTATGCCCTGGAGATACAGATGTATACCGCACAGAAGAACAACAAGAAGCTGAAGGCCCTGTATGAACAGTCCCTGCACATCAAGTCTGCCATACCACATCCGCTTATTATGGGCGTTATTAGAGGTAAATATTTATTTATTTATTTATTTAGACTTTATGCACAATAGTGGTACATGGGTTCTATTGGTAAATATCATTTATCAATAGAAGTTTCTCATGTTCTCTCTTCTGTATCTGTAGAACATAAGTATAATATGCTGTACTGTACAGCAACTCCGCGGTTTCTCTACAGTTCGAGCCATGGAGACCAATTGTTGAACAATTGTTCTAAATTTGATTTCATCAGAAAAAAAACTTTTTTTTACACATACCTGCTTGACTATTCTTTTCCAAACTACTGTGGCTATAGCAACCGAAAGTTGAATGTGGATTGCATTGAGATGCAAACGTTTTTTGTGTTGCTAAGAGCAGCCACGCTACCTTGAATGACTGGGATTAGTCCAGTTAATAATCTTCACCTTTGACAGCCATGTTCCACCCGCTACCAACCACTGCTGCGCGTAGAGTTCCTCCCTTTTATGCTATGCGTCCCTGGTCTACCAGACTATCTACTGGGGTTTTTGGTTTCCACACTTGGTCCTGATGCTAGACCATCGTGCGTGAGCCATGGCGGCCGTCATTCTAACCAGCCAACCTCTCTCCAGAAACAGCTCAGTCTTCCCAGTGTGTTCAGGATATCTGAGAGGACATTCTTAGTCCTTATTATTTGCTTCCGTATTTCGGCAACGCCTATGCACTCAAATTGCTGGTCTACCAGTTATCCAGATTATTTGAAAAGTAATGTTTATATTCGTTTCAGAATGCGGCGGTAAAATGCACTTACGCGAGGGAGAGTTTGAGAAAGCTCACACGGACTTCTTCGAAGCGTTTAAGAATTACGACGAGTCGGGCAGTCCGAGACGGACGACGTGCTTGAAGTACCTTGTCTTAGCTAATATGTGAGTGTTTGTCACTTCTACCTCTTTTCATTGCTAGAGCAGAATTTTCTCGCAGTAAGTGTGAAAAGTAGAGTATGTTCGTCATGGATATCTAAACTAGCTGACCAAAGCAGATTTGCCAGAAAAAAAAAAATAAGTTCCCTACGACCTATTCTCAAAAATACCGAGTGTACACAAAAAATAAAAATTGGTCAAGCATATCGGAGAAGTTCGATAACAAACACCGTGACACGAGTTTTTTATATATTAGATTAAATTAGATACTTTTATAAAGACTTGAAAATTCCTAGCCCCTTTCCATAATAGGGTATGACTAAAAAATTTAAATAGTCTGTCAGAAATATTTCCAAAAATATTGGACAATTTTTTTTTCTTTTTTCACGTAAAAAAAACTAAAGACGATTAGAATTGTATTGAAAACTCGTGTGACTCTTCGTTTGAGTAATTTTTACCTGAAAGTAACATAACAAGCCCCAACTCATCATCTTTGATGCGTTTTCTCTTCGCCAATTTTATAATTCTTCTTCTTATCTTGTGGGATCGTTACACCTTCCGACTCGGAAGGTGTAACGATCCCACACACCCTAGTGTCGGAGTTTCTAAACCGCCTCAAGGGCCGCTGACATGGTTTAACGATTTCGGGACCATCGGCTTATACGTGTCTTCAACCATCTTTTTATCAGATAATCAGGTGTTTCAAGCCTACAATGTCCTAGCCAAACTGGAAACAACTTTACAAAGTATGCTTCTCGTGGGAATCGAACCCACGAACACCGGGTCACAAGGCTAGCGCCTAAACCACTCGACCACGGAGGCAGTTTTATTCATTTCTTAAAGCAAGAAGTATCCGATATTTAAACAAAAATGTTATAAATTTTTTTAGCTCATGCAGGAGTCATCCCCATTATTTTTATTTATAGGCACGCGTTTAATTCTTAGATTAAACACAAATGTCTTCATTTTCCACAGGCTTATGAAATCGGGCATCAATCCCTTCGACTCTCAAGAAGCCAAGCCGTACAAGAACGACCCAGAGATCCTAGCCATGACGAACCTTGTCATGGCGTACCAAAATAACGACATTAACGAATTCGAGTCCATTCTCAAACACAACAGGAACAATATCATGGACGACCCCTTCATTAGAGAGCACATAGAGGACCTGCTGAGGAACATCAGGACCCAAGTGCTCATCAAACTGATCGGCCCCTACACTAGAATCCATATACCATTTATTTCTAAGGAACTCAATATTGATGAGAAGGAAGTGGAAAATCTACTGGTCACCTGTATTTTAGACAAGTGAGTAGAAGCTACTGTTTCATTTCATCATCACTGCTCTCAAATTCGAAGACATTTTTAGCCCGCGTGCAGTGGCGGATTTGCCAGCCGGCAAATGCGGGGATTTTGTTTGGTGTCTTACAAAAAATAAAAACGATTCTGTAAGCGGCTTTGTAGAGTTATATAGGACCCCCAACTGGCCTCTAAATCTTTTACAACTTTTGCCGCATGTTTGTAAGAGGTACACACTAATTAGTAATGATTTAGTTTTCATTAATTAAGAAAAACACCCATAAACTTTTACTTTCTTTTCAACCAAAATTTTGGAGTGAGAAATTTTCACAATCCTAAGCTCCATCCGTTACTATGTAGATATTATACGAGACTTCTTTCATGCATAGAATCTTTAGCGTAGCTGATGTAGGTACATACATAGTCCATTTGGCAACTAGTATGAAACGGTTGGGTATTTGATCGGGTCGGTCGTGTCTCGTTGCAGCACGATCAGCGGGCGCATCGACCAGGTGAACTCAGTGCTGGAGCTGCAGTCGCACGCGCTGGGCGCGGCGCGGTACGGCGCGCTCGACAAGTGGACGGCGCAGCTCGCCTGCCTGCACCTGGCGCTCGCCAACAAGATGGCGTAGTGCGCCGTGACGTCACAAGAGGCGCGCGAGCCCGCCCGCCACCTGTGACGTCACTCCCGCCCACCACTCGAGCCGCCGCTGTCATAGCTTTACATGTTCAACTTGCACCGTGCACGAGCGCTCTCAGGTTCGCGAACTTTTTTATTACAAGGTACAATTGGAATAACTGAATTGCACCCATAATTTAATTTTGAACAACTTCTTTTGGTGATCACAGATAATATACACAGTTATATCAATTGCTTCTTGTAGTCAGGCAATGTTTATAGAATAGGAGCACGGCCGGTGTGGCGCAAGGTCAAGCGTGTGAGCTTGTCTGTTATGTATCAATGTATCAATCAAAGGTGTTATCTAAACAGAATACCACAGTGGCGGCCACAATCTTGTCGGAGCAGATCATTGGCTGCTGCTCCGTTGATGTACAATGTAGCGTGCAGTAGCTGCAAGGCGCCAATGTTCAATAAACGCGACCAAGGCAACCGACATACGACTCCCGCGAATTAACGTTCAGTTACAACGTAGTGTGATAAGGTTCCTGCGCGTGACCAATAGGATCAGCTTTACGTGTTTATGGAGTAATTGCAATACCAACCACACCTATGTACAGCCGGTCGATTCTGTCAACATATCGAAGTGAAGGCTTGGGTGAAGTGTTTACGAAGTGAATTGTCATTCTATCTTGATAACTTGGATTGACACCTCACTTCACCCAAGCTTTGACTTCGACAAGTTTACAGAATCCCACTGCAGCTCTCAAGACGGCTACGCCGCTTGCCAAACCCTTCGCCTCTTGTTTCTGTGAAGAATCGTGCATAAAGGGAAAGTTGATCACGTCCACACCAATCTATTGTATTAGAAACTAAAAAGGTGTCTTAACCAATTGGTAGTTAAGTTGTAAAATAATATTTGTGCTTAATTATACAGATTCATACACGATATCAGATGGCTCAATGGAATTGCTCTCCATAAGGAGCTGAATGCAATTACAAATAGATTGATTATGGGCTAATATTCTTTGTCAGTTTCAGTAATTCGTATTACATAGATGTGGTAATAATAAGTATGTTTAATTATAATTAAAATCAGTTTTGTTCATCCTAAGTAGTGGCACCGATACGGGCGTTGTCAACATTTTTGTCCAAGTGAAGCCAGGTAGAGTTGAAGTGATTTTGTGTGAAAAACTTTTATGGCAATGAACTCTAGAGATACGTGCTCGCTTTAGCATTCGAACCCGGCTTCGCCTATAGTTCCCGATATTAAAACTTCGTTCTACACCAAAAGAAAGTAAAATAGAGACTTGGTTTAATTTTGAACGGTATTTTTAAGTCTCGATGGTGTGAAACTTGTAGAGAACAGATTATTTTTCAAAATGGATCTGCCGACAGGAGTTGGAATCGGATATGTGATATTGTATATGGTTGCGTGTAGTGATAGTTATTTGTGAATAATGTAATATTTCTCCACAAATTATAAAATACATCGTTTGGAGGCTCGACATGACCTTGCTTGTAATTATTGGGAACAATCTTGGCAGAACAACTACTGATGAACACGCCTCAACTCAGTGCAGTGTGTGATGCTAATAAACAGTTTCAAGTAATTAAACGTCTTTTATTTAATCACTAGCTGATGTCCGCGGCTTCGCCCGCTTTCCCGCTCCATTGGTGAAAACAGCATGAAAATCGGTGCGGGAGTTTATGAGTTTATCGCGAACAGACAGACGCGGCGGAGGACTTTGTTTTATAATATGTAGTGATAACCCATATTTCTGTGAAAGTAAGCTATTTGCCGTCATGAACACATGGAATATCCTATGAAAAAGTTTTTTTGAGTAATTTTAAGTGAAACTAGTAAATGTTGACCTATAAATTGCAAATATGAAATTTTTTTATATGTGTCACGTCTCATTTTTTCATATCGTCATATATGTAAAGCGGTCCCTTAGGGCGGGTTGTATCAAACAGTTGGTTTTAACGTAACATACGTACGTTAAAAAGTTGCGATTACGGACGATGTTTGACGTTCGTTAAATTAGAAGTGTTGTTTCAAAAAATTCTGGTATAAATTCCTGCTCATCCCAATAGCTAAGTTATTGACACGGGTCCTACCTAAATAGCTTTTTTTGCATTCCACCACTTATTTGTGTCATCAGAAGAACTGGTATTGAGGAATTCAAAAGAAATTTCACAATATTGTTCTATTTGACGCAACTAAGTCACGTTAACCAGTGCTCAGACCACCTGTTAACTTAAACGTTATATTTTACGTGCGTTAACGCTGGCATTTTGTGAAACAACCCAATTTTTTGATTTGACGATAGTTAGCACCATTTTTAACGTTTACGCGTGCGTTAAGTGTAGTTGAAACAACCCGCCCTTAGTCTACTTATACCTATTAAAAAACTTAATACCTATGGGTAAATTCCCAAATGATTTTGTAAATTATTATTTCAGTCTATATTATTATTTATAGTCTATACCTTCAATTTTCGTAACACAGATTCGGACCGTATTAATTAATAGAGAAATAAAGATGTATTTAGAACAGTTGAAAAACGTGACGCTTCGCGGCGCCTAGACTCTGCGCCAGTGTGAATTGAGCCTAATAGGGAATATGCATAAAAAAAAATATTTATTATCTTTATCTAAAAATATATTACTAACAGTGGAAATAGAATCAAAATTGCTCGAAAAACAAACGAGATATAATTATTTTAAACAAATATATCCGTCCCTCTCGCGAAAACGCTGTTTTCTATGGCAGATGTATAGACGTCACGTACCTAATGTGACGTCAAATTCCATGTCGGACTTCTCGTTCTAAAAGTAATCTTTGAAGCGTTATAACTTCATCGCTGATGAAGATATTTAAAAAATATTTTCTAGTGTTTACTGGAGCATAAAAGTAATTCATTTTATAACTAAAAAATTCGCGTGCATATTCCCTATTGCTTGGCACATGAAAGAAATTCCTAAAACGTAATTATATTGACATACACCGGTACCTTTTATTTTTTAACTGACTTCTTCAAAAAGGAGGAGGTTCTATATTCGGCTGTATGTTTTTTTTTATATTTATGTATCTTCACTGATTTCTCCACCAATTGTGGACTGATTTTAAAAATTATTTTTGTATTCGAAAGCCTGTACTTCTGAGATGGTCCCATTGTCACCAAGTCAGAATCTGCTGATGGGGTCCCATGAAAATCGAGGGAAACTGTCCGCGCATCACATATGCGCGTCATGGACGACCGCGGGGACTGCGCGGGGTGCCGAACCCAGGACACGGCGCCACCACACTCAGCTCCTAGACGCGCTCCGCTACGGGCATTTCCTTGTTATTCTGAATACACTTATTGTAATACAGTCCACTCTTTCTATTATTCCGACTGAGCCCAATCAGAAACCCTCAAATTTTATAGGCACACACAATGTTTTACATATACTGTCTAACGCAATTCAGATATTTGTGGCTGGTAATCATCATCTCATGTTGCTGAGCTGATGATGGAAGGTATAAGTTAGGATCTGATGATGGGATTCCATGAAAAATGTTTGTTCAGCGATATTTTCGCCAAAATTGTCAACCTAAACCAAATAACTTTGATTTCGGAAGTCGGTGCAAAAAAAGAAAAATAACCAAAAACACCGACTTCCGAAATTAGAGTTTATTTAAACTTTGTAGTGTTTTGTTTTTGGAAGTCGGTTTTATTTCTGTAAAAACCTAAAGGATAACCAATATTGGGCGGCAACAGAAAATAAAACAATTTATATAGTAATAGGTAAATATTTATAATAATAAAATTGGTATATAACTACATTAAATGGACGGATCGGTATATCACAGGTTAGTTATATACATTTCCATTAGTACGTATACATTTGTTACAAACATTTAATCAATAGGAATTAATACTTCACAACAGATTCGTCATCAGTTACAATAATTATTTTGAAGTTAAACACATTAAATGGCACGAGAGATTAATATTGTCAAACGGCTTCTTATCAAAAATGTTAGAAGTGATTTGATGTACAAGAAAACTTACATAAACAGTTTTTTAATTTCACGACGTTTTGAATAAAAATAAGTTTGTGTATCATTATCAGACTGTTAAATTAGATAGTTATTAATCTTAGAATTACGGCAGTGTAATTATTTTGTATAACTTAATTTAAATAAAAAAATGACATCAATTTATAATTCGTTTTAAAATTTGAAGATAGTATGACAGTCTTTTTTAGTTTGTAAAGATAATGTAGGTATTCTAATCTTATTCGCTTCGCGTCGGCTTATTCGTTAACGAAGGAGCCATTGATATATTTTTTTTTTTGCAAACATTGCTATTATGCTCTGCATTTCATAACATCATGCATAGTAAAATGTGATAATTATTATAAAATCTAGCTTTTAAACAAACTCTTCTTAACATTAAGGAATATGTATAACATAAACATGATAAGGAAGGCCAGTATAAAGCGCATTTGAAGTTATAGAAAGTAATGAGGGTTTTAATGATGTACAGTCGCCAGAACATCAAGCTACAACAATCTGTCAAATTTCTTTGTTAGATTTTCAACTTTATCGCCAAAGAGATTGGGTTCAAATTTGATAGTTTCGGATAGCCTGATGTGCTGGCAACTGTACACCAGAGCCAATAGGGAATATGCATGCGATTTTTTAGCTCTAGTAAACAATCATGAAATTATTTTTTAAATACCTTCATCATTAATGAAGTTATAATGCTTCAAAGACTACAGTTAGACAGAGAAGTCCGAGACGTACTGTGACGTCAAATTACACGACGACTATACAGCTGCCATAGAAAACAGCGTTTTCGCGAAAGGGACAGATATATTTGTTTAAAATAATAGTATCTCGTTCGTTTTTCGAGCTATTTAGATTTCGAATACTTTTTGATAAACTGTTCAGAACATAAATACTTTTTTCATGCATATTCCCTATTCTACAAATTTTTAGAACAACAGCAGTTCGCATTGGCAATTGGCATATCGATCAAAATCTGTTTAAAATTATGGTAATTGTGCTTTTTTGACAGATTGCGACAGTGCTGCACATAAGGATGTTGCAGCACTCGGGTGTCAGTGGCCTAAAATGGCCACTTTAGAACAATCATACTATGAATAACACAACAATCTATCAAATTTCATTTTCATCTTTAACGCTTACGCATTAGGTTCAAGGTTGGTTGGGAAAATTTGACAGTGACGGGTAGTGCTGTCTGATTCTGCTAAAGTGGCCTTTTTAGAACCGCAGGTAACCACAGGCTTAGACGCTTGTCAATACCCTTACATTAGTCAACGTCATTGTAACGTCAAGGTTACGTTTTCAAAGAGGAGGACCTCACGCCTTTCGCAAACTGGTGGCCTGAATTTTTTTAATAACCCTCAGTGTCTCAGTCTCAGTACTACATTGTTGAGATTAAGACCTCCAGACAAAATGAAGACACCCTCTAAAATTGCAAGAATATACTTGCAGTGCCAAAACTGACGTTAGAGGGAGCTACTGCAAGAACACTAGGAATGTATCTTGTGTTCTTGCAGTAGCTCATAGATTGTTATCTGATTTTTAGAGGTGCAGTCCGTAAATGACGTGTCTCTGTCATCTTTGACCTAGACTAGAGTCAAGAGAAAAGACATCTCAAATAAAAAAAAGATAATATAATTAAGACTGCATACCTAATTAAAAAAAAGAGATGGAGCGACCGTATACTGATATGGCATGTATAGCTCCATCTCCTTTCCATAAAACGAGCTAATATTCAGTGTTTAACTTGTGCAATTTTGTAAAATATACATTGTTAAAAATACTAAGGTATTCGTATTACGACGTTTGCTATATGTCAGCTCGTGAGTACGTTAACGTGTGTGTGTGTGTGTGTGTGTGTGTGTGTTTGTCAGTGCGCAGGCTTGTCGTGCAGCCAGGCGCGGAAGATGGGCAGCGTGCTGGGGTAGTGCGTGGGCGGCTGCGGCTCGTCCGTCTCCTCGCGGAACGGGTACGTGCCGATCAGTATGGGCAGCTGCAGCTTTACCTCCTTCTCTAAACTCTTCGGCTCGATTATGAACTGGAAAAAAATATGTAGCTATAGGACTGGCTTAGATTACGTAAATGTGCTCGACAAAGACTGGCCACCTACTGTTTCAAATTCGAAACTTTGTCCGTAAAATAGGTACTTGACATTTAAGCTTTTGTGATGCCGCTCCTACGCGCTACATTAGAGGAACGGGCAGGGTACGTAGACTTTGAACACCCTGCAACCATCATTTGCAACACCCTGTCCGTTTCCCTAAAGTTTAGGGGAACGGACATACTTGACACTTATGTCTTGTGTATATAGCTACTGTCGCTACAGTTGCACAAGTGTCAGTACTCACAAACACGTCGTACTGCACGGAGATGAGGTGACAGCCGCGCAGGTTGGTGGGCGGCAGCGGCGGCACGTACAGCAGCGAGTTGCGCCACACGTCGCTCTCGCCCGGCCGCGTCTTGTGTATATAGCTACTGTCGCTACAGTTGCACAAGTGTCAGTACTCACAAACACGTCGTACTGCACGGAGATGAGGTGACAGCCGCGCAGGTTGGTGGGCGGCAGCGGCGGCACGTACAGCAGCGAGTTGCGCCACACGTCGCTCTCGCCCGGCCGCGTCTTGTGTATATAGCTACTGTCGCTACAGTTGCACAAGTGTCAGTACTCACAAACACGTCGTACTGCACGGAGATGAGGTGACAGCCGCGCAGGTTGGTGGGCGGCAGCGGCGGCACGTACAGCAGCGAGTTGCGCCACACGTCGCTCTCGCCCGGCCGCGTCTTGTGTATATAGCTACTGTCGCTACAGTTGCACAAGTGTCAGTACTCACAAACACGTCGTACTGCACGGAGATGAGGTGACAGCCGCGCAGGTTGGTGGGCGGCAGCGGCGGCACGTACAGCAGCGAGTTGCGCCACACGTCGCTCTCGCCCGGCCGCGTCTTGTGTATATAGCTACTGTCGCTACAGTTGCACAAGTGTCAGTACTCACAAACACGTCGTACTGCACGGAGATGAGGTGACAGCCGCGCAGGTTGGTGGGCGGCAGCGGCGGCACGTACAGCAGCGAGTTGCGCCACACGTCGCTCTCGCCCGGCCGCGTCTTGTGTATATAGCTACTGTCGCTACAGTTGCACAAGTGTCAGTACTCACAAACACGTCGTACTGCACGGAGATGAGGTGACAGCCGCGCAGGTTGGTGGGCGGCAGCGGCGGCACGTACAGCAGCGAGTTGCGCCACACGTCGCTCTCGCCCGGCCGCGTCTTGTGTATATAGCTACTGTCGCTACAGTTGCACAAGTGTCAGTACTCACAAACACGTCGTACTGCACGGAGATGAGGTGACAGCCGCGCAGGTTGGTGGGCGGCAGCGGCGGCACGTACAGCAGCGAGTTGCGCCACACGTCGCTCTCGCCCGGCCGCGTCTTGTGTATATAGCTACTGTCGCTACAGTTGCACAAGTGTCAGTACTCACAAACACGTCGTACTGCACGGAGATGAGGTGACAGCCGCGCAGGTTGGTGGGCGGCAGCGGCGGCACGTACAGCAGCGAGTTGCGCCACACGTCGCTCTCGCCCGGCCGCGTCTTGTGTATATAGCTACTGTCGCTACAGTTGCACAAGTGTCAGTACTCACAAACACGTCGTACTGCACGGAGATGAGGTGACAGCCGCGCAGGTTGGTGGGCGGCAGCGGCGGCACGTACAGCAGCGAGTTGCGCCACACGTCGCTCTCGCCCGGCCGCGTCTTGTGTATATAGCTACTGTCGCTACAGTTGCACAAGTGTCAGTACTCACAAACACGTCGTACTGCACGGAGATGAGGTGACAGCCGCGCAGGTTGGTGGGCGGCAGCGGCGGCACGTACAGCAGCGAGTTGCGCCACACGTCGCTCTCGCCCGGCCGCGTCTTGTGTATATAGCTACTGTCGCTACAGTTGCACAAGTGTCAGTACTCACAAACACGTCGTACTGCACGGAGATGAGGTGACAGCCGCGCAGGTTGGTGGGCGGCAGCGGCGGCACGTACAGCAGCGAGTTGCGCCACACGTCGCTCTCGCCCGGCCGCGTCTTGTGTATATAGCTACTGTCGCTACAGTTGCACAAGTGTCAGTACTCACAAACACGTCGTACTGCACGGAGATGAGGTGACAGCCGCGCAGGTTGGTGGGCGGCAGCGGCGGCACGTACAGCAGCGAGTTGCGCCACACGTCGCTCTCGCCCGGCCGCGTCTTGTGTATATAGCTACTGTCGCTACAGTTGCACAAGTGTCAGTACTCACAAACACGTCGTACTGCACGGAGATGAGGTGACAGCCGCGCAGGTTGGTGGGCGGCAGCGGCGGCACGTACAGCAGCGAGTTGCGCCACACGTCGCTCTCGCCCGGCCGCGTCTTGTGTATATAGCTACTGTCGCTACAGTTGCACAAGTGTCAGTACTCACAAACACGTCGTACTGCACGGAGATGAGGTGACAGCCGCGCAGGTTGGTGGGCGGCAGCGGCGGCACGTACAGCAGCGAGTTGCGCCACACGTCGCTCTCGCCCGGCCGCGTCTTGTGTATATAGCTACTGTCGCTACAGTTGCACAAGTGTCAGTACTCACAAACACGTCGTACTGCACGGAGATGAGGTGACAGCCGCGCAGGTTGGTGGGCGGCAGCGGCGGCACGTACAGCAGCGAGTTGCGCCACACGTCGCTCTCGCCCGGCCGCGTCTTGTGTATATAGCTACTGTCGCTACAGTTGCACAAGTGTCAGTACTCACAAACACGTCGTACTGCACGGAGATGAGGTGACAGCCGCGCAGGTTGGTGGGCGGCAGCGGCGGCACGTACAGCAGCGAGTTGCGCCACACGTCGCTCTCGCCCGGCCGCGTCTTGTGTATATAGCTACTGTCGCTACAGTTGCACAAGTGTCAGTACTCACAAACACGTCGTACTGCACGGAGATGAGGTGACAGCCGCGCAGGTTGGTGGGCGGCAGCGGCGGCACGTACAGCAGCGAGTTGCGCCACACGTCGCTCTCGCCCGGCCGCGTCTTGTGTATATAGCTACTGTCGCTACAGTTGCACAAGTGTCAGTACTCACAAACACGTCGTACTGCACGGAGATGAGGTGACAGCCGCGCAGGTTGGTGGGCGGCAGCGGCGGCACGTACAGCAGCGAGTTGCGCCACACGTCGCTCTCGCCCGGCCGCGTCTTGTGTATATAGCTACTGTCGCTACAGTTGCACAAGTGTCAGTACTCACAAACACGTCGTACTGCACGGAGATGAGGTGACAGCCGCGCAGGTTGGTGGGCGGCAGCGGCGGCACGTACAGCAGCGAGTTGCGCCACACGTCGCTCTCGCCCGGCCGCGTCTTGTGTATATAGCTACTGTCGCTACAGTTGCACAAGTGTCAGTACTCACAAACACGTCGTACTGCACGGAGATGAGGTGACAGCCGCGCAGGTTGGTGGGCGGCAGCGGCGGCACGTACAGCAGCGAGTTGCGCCACACGTCGCTCTCGCCCGGCCGCGTCTTGTGTATATAGCTACTGTCGCTACAGTTGCACAAGTGTCAGTACTCACAAACACGTCGTACTGCACGGAGATGAGGTGACAGCCGCGCAGGTTGGTGGGCGGCAGCGGCGGCACGTACAGCAGCGAGTTGCGCCACACGTCGCTCTCGCCCGGCCGCGTCTTGTGTATATAGCTACTGTCGCTACAGTTGCACAAGTGTCAGTACTCACAAACACGTCGTACTGCACGGAGATGAGGTGACAGCCGCGCAGGTTGGTGGGCGGCAGCGGCGGCACGTACAGCAGCGAGTTGCGCCACACGTCGCTCTCGCCCGGCCGCGTCTTGTGTATATAGCTACTGTCGCTACAGTTGCACAAGTGTCAGTACTCACAAACACGTCGTACTGCACGGAGATGAGGTGACAGCCGCGCAGGTTGGTGGGCGGCAGCGGCGGCACGTACAGCAGCGAGTTGCGCCACACGTCGCTCTCGCCCGGCCGCGTCTTGTGTATATAGCTACTGTCGCTACAGTTGCACAAGTGTCAGTACTCACAAACACGTCGTACTGCACGGAGATGAGGTGACAGCCGCGCAGGTTGGTGGGCGGCAGCGGCGGCACGTACAGCAGCGAGTTGCGCCACACGTCGCTCTCGCCCGGCCGCGTCTTGTGTATATAGCTACTGTCGCTACAGTTGCACAAGTGTCAGTACTCACAAACACGTCGTACTGCACGGAGATGAGGTGACAGCCGCGCAGGTTGGTGGGCGGCAGCGGCGGCACGTACAGCAGCGAGTTGCGCCACACGTCGCTCTCGCCCGGCCGCGTCTTGTGTATATAGCTACTGTCGCTACAGTTGCACAAGTGTCAGTACTCACAAACACGTCGTACTGCACGGAGATGAGGTGACAGCCGCGCAGGTTGGTGGGCGGCAGCGGCGGCACGTACAGCAGCGAGTTGCGCCACACGTCGCTCTCGCCCGGCCGCGTCTTGTGTATATAGCTACTGTCGCTACAGTTGCACAAGTGTCAGTACTCACAAACACGTCGTACTGCACGGAGATGAGGTGACAGCCGCGCAGGTTGGTGGGCGGCAGCGGCGGCACGTACAGCAGCGAGTTGCGCCACACGTCGCTCTCGCCCGGCCGCGTCTTGTGTATATAGCTACTGTCGCTACAGTTGCACAAGTGTCAGTACTCACAAACACGTCGTACTGCACGGAGATGAGGTGACAGCCGCGCAGGTTGGTGGGCGGCAGCGGCGGCACGTACAGCAGCGAGTTGCGCCACACGTCGCTCTCGCCCGGCCGCGTCTTGTGTATATAGCTACTGTCGCTACAGTTGCACAAGTGTCAGTACTCACAAACACGTCGTACTGCACGGAGATGAGGTGACAGCCGCGCAGGTTGGTGGGCGGCAGCGGCGGCACGTACAGCAGCGAGTTGCGCCACACGTCGCTCTCGCCCGGCCGCGTCTTGTGTATATAGCTACTGTCGCTACAGTTGCACAAGTGTCAGTACTCACAAACACGTCGTACTGCACGGAGATGAGGTGACAGCCGCGCAGGTTGGTGGGCGGCAGCGGCGGCACGTACAGCAGCGAGTTGCGCCACACGTCGCTCTCGCCCGGCCGCGTCTTGTGTATATAGCTACTGTCGCTACAGTTGCACAAGTGTCAGTACTCACAAACACGTCGTACTGCACGGAGATGAGGTGACAGCCGCGCAGGTTGGTGGGCGGCAGCGGCGGCACGTACAGCAGCGAGTTGCGCCACACGTCGCTCTCGCCCGGCCGCGTCTTGTGTATATAGCTACTGTCGCTACAGTTGCACAAGTGTCAGTACTCACAAACACGTCGTACTGCACGGAGATGAGGTGACAGCCGCGCAGGTTGGTGGGCGGCAGCGGCGGCACGTACAGCAGCGAGTTGCGCCACACGTCGCTCTCGCCCGGCCGCGTCTTGTGTATATAGCTACTGTCGCTACAGTTGCACAAGTGTCAGTACTCACAAACACGTCGTACTGCACGGAGATGAGGTGACAGCCGCGCAGGTTGGTGGGCGGCAGCGGCGGCACGTACAGCAGCGAGTTGCGCCACACGTCGCTCTCGCCCGGCCGCGTCTTGTGTATATAGCTACTGTCGCTACAGTTGCACAAGTGTCAGTACTCACAAACACGTCGTACTGCACGGAGATGAGGTGACAGCCGCGCAGGTTGGTGGGCGGCAGCGGCGGCACGTACAGCAGCGAGTTGCGCCACACGTCGCTCTCGCCCGGCCGCGTCTTGTGTATATAGCTACTGTCGCTACAGTTGCACAAGTGTCAGTACTCACAAACACGTCGTACTGCACGGAGATGAGGTGACAGCCGCGCAGGTTGGTGGGCGGCAGCGGCGGCACGTACAGCAGCGAGTTGCGCCACACGTCGCTCTCGCCCGGCCGCGTCTTGTGTATATAGCTACTGTCGCTACAGTTGCACAAGTGTCAGTACTCACAAACACGTCGTACTGCACGGAGATGAGGTGACAGCCGCGCAGGTTGGTGGGCGGCAGCGGCGGCACGTACAGCAGCGAGTTGCGCCACACGTCGCTCTCGCCCGGCCGCGTCTTGTGTATATAGCTACTGTCGCTACAGTTGCACAAGTGTCAGTACTCACAAACACGTCGTACTGCACGGAGATGAGGTGACAGCCGCGCAGGTTGGTGGGCGGCAGCGGCGGCACGTACAGCAGCGAGTTGCGCCACACGTCGCTCTCGCCCGGCCGCGTCTTGTGTATATAGCTACTGTCGCTACAGTTGCACAAGTGTCAGTACTCACAAACACGTCGTACTGCACGGAGATGAGGTGACAGCCGCGCAGGTTGGTGGGCGGCAGCGGCGGCACGTACAGCAGCGAGTTGCGCCACACGTCGCTCTCGCCCGGCCGCGTCTTGTGTATATAGCTACTGTCGCTACAGTTGCACAAGTGTCAGTACTCACAAACACGTCGTACTGCACGGAGATGAGGTGACAGCCGCGCAGGTTGGTGGGCGGCAGCGGCGGCACGTACAGCAGCGAGTTGCGCCACACGTCGCTCTCGCCCGGCCGCGTCTTGTGTATATAGCTACTGTCGCTACAGTTGCACAAGTGTCAGTACTCACAAACACGTCGTACTGCACGGAGATGAGGTGACAGCCGCGCAGGTTGGTGGGCGGCAGCGGCGGCACGTACAGCAGCGAGTTGCGCCACACGTCGCTCTCGCCCGGCCGCGTCTTGTGTATATAGCTACTGTCGCTACAGTTGCACAAGTGTCAGTACTCACAAACACGTCGTACTGCACGGAGATGAGGTGACAGCCGCGCAGGTTGGTGGGCGGCAGCGGCGGCACGTACAGCAGCGAGTTGCGCCACACGTCGCTCTCGCCCGGCCGCGTCTTGTGTATATAGCTACTGTCGCTACAGTTGCACAAGTGTCAGTACTCACAAACACGTCGTACTGCACGGAGATGAGGTGACAGCCGCGCAGGTTGGTGGGCGGCAGCGGCGGCACGTACAGCAGCGAGTTGCGCCACACGTCGCTCTCGCCCGGCCGCGTCTTGTGTATATAGCTACTGTCGCTACAGTTGCACAAGTGTCAGTACTCACAAACACGTCGTACTGCACGGAGATGAGGTGACAGCCGCGCAGGTTGGTGGGCGGCAGCGGCGGCACGTACAGCAGCGAGTTGCGCCACACGTCGCTCTCGCCCGGCCGCGTCTTGTGTATATAGCTACTGTCGCTACAGTTGCACAAGTGTCAGTACTCACAAACACGTCGTACTGCACGGAGATGAGGTGACAGCCGCGCAGGTTGGTGGGCGGCAGCGGCGGCACGTACAGCAGCGAGTTGCGCCACACGTCGCTCTCGCCCGGCCGCGTCTTGTGTATATAGCTACTGTCGCTACAGTTGCACAAGTGTCAGTACTCACAAACACGTCGTACTGCACGGAGATGAGGTGACAGCCGCGCAGGTTGGTGGGCGGCAGCGGCGGCACGTACAGCAGCGAGTTGCGCCACACGTCGCTCTCGCCCGGCCGCGTCTTGTGTATATAGCTACTGTCGCTACAGTTGCACAAGTGTCAGTACTCACAAACACGTCGTACTGCACGGAGATGAGGTGACAGCCGCGCAGGTTGGTGGGCGGCAGCGGCGGCACGTACAGCAGCGAGTTGCGCCACACGTCGCTCTCGCCCGGCCGCGTCTTGTGTATATAGCTACTGTCGCTACAGTTGCACAAGTGTCAGTACTCACAAACACGTCGTACTGCACGGAGATGAGGTGACAGCCGCGCAGGTTGGTGGGCGGCAGCGGCGGCACGTACAGCAGCGAGTTGCGCCACACGTCGCTCTCGCCCGGCCGCGTCTTGTGTATATAGCTACTGTCGCTACAGTTGCACAAGTGTCAGTACTCACAAACACGTCGTACTGCACGGAGATGAGGTGACAGCCGCGCAGGTTGGTGGGCGGCAGCGGCGGCACGTACAGCAGCGAGTTGCGCCACACGTCGCTCTCGCCCGGCCGCGTCTTGTGTATATAGCTACTGTCGCTACAGTTGCACAAGTGTCAGTACTCACAAACACGTCGTACTGCACGGAGATGAGGTGACAGCCGCGCAGGTTGGTGGGCGGCAGCGGCGGCACGTACAGCAGCGAGTTGCGCCACACGTCGCTCTCGCCCGGCCGCGTCTTGTGTATATAGCTACTGTCGCTACAGTTGCACAAGTGTCAGTACTCACAAACACGTCGTACTGCACGGAGATGAGGTGACAGCCGCGCAGGTTGGTGGGCGGCAGCGGCGGCACGTACAGCAGCGAGTTGCGCCACACGTCGCTCTCGCCCGGCCGCGTCTTGTGTATATAGCTACTGTCGCTACAGTTGCACAAGTGTCAGTACTCACAAACACGTCGTACTGCACGGAGATGAGGTGACAGCCGCGCAGGTTGGTGGGCGGCAGCGGCGGCACGTACAGCAGCGAGTTGCGCCACACGTCGCTCTCGCCCGGCCGCGTCTTGTGTATATAGCTACTGTCGCTACAGTTGCACAAGTGTCAGTACTCACAAACACGTCGTACTGCACGGAGATGAGGTGACAGCCGCGCAGGTTGGTGGGCGGCAGCGGCGGCACGTACAGCAGCGAGTTGCGCCACACGTCGCTCTCGCCCGGCCGCGTCTTGTGTATATAGCTACTGTCGCTACAGTTGCACAAGTGTCAGTACTCACAAACACGTCGTACTGCACGGAGATGAGGTGACAGCCGCGCAGGTTGGTGGGCGGCAGCGGCGGCACGTACAGCAGCGAGTTGCGCCACACGTCGCTCTCGCCCGGCCGCGTCTTGTGTATATAGCTACTGTCGCTACAGTTGCACAAGTGTCAGTACTCACAAACACGTCGTACTGCACGGAGATGAGGTGACAGCCGCGCAGGTTGGTGGGCGGCAGCGGCGGCACGTACAGCAGCGAGTTGCGCCACACGTCGCTCTCGCCCGGCCGCGTCTTGTGTATATAGCTACTGTCGCTACAGTTGCACAAGTGTCAGTACTCACAAACACGTCGTACTGCACGGAGATGAGGTGACAGCCGCGCAGGTTGGTGGGCGGCAGCGGCGGCACGTACAGCAGCGAGTTGCGCCACACGTCGCTCTCGCCCGGCCGCGTCTTGTGTATATAGCTACTGTCGCTACAGTTGCACAAGTGTCAGTACTCACAAACACGTCGTACTGCACGGAGATGAGGTGACAGCCGCGCAGGTTGGTGGGCGGCAGCGGCGGCACGTACAGCAGCGAGTTGCGCCACACGTCGCTCTCGCCCGGCCGCGTCTTGTGTATATAGCTACTGTCGCTACAGTTGCACAAGTGTCAGTACTCACAAACACGTCGTACTGCACGGAGATGAGGTGACAGCCGCGCAGGTTGGTGGGCGGCAGCGGCGGCACGTACAGCAGCGAGTTGCGCCACACGTCGCTCTCGCCCGGCCGCGTCTTGTGTATATAGCTACTGTCGCTACAGTTGCACAAGTGTCAGTACTCACAAACACGTCGTACTGCACGGAGATGAGGTGACAGCCGCGCAGGTTGGTGGGCGGCAGCGGCGGCACGTACAGCAGCGAGTTGCGCCACACGTCGCTCTCGCCCGGCCGCGTCTTGTGTATATAGCTACTGTCGCTACAGTTGCACAAGTGTCAGTACTCACAAACACGTCGTACTGCACGGAGATGAGGTGACAGCCGCGCAGGTTGGTGGGCGGCAGCGGCGGCACGTACAGCAGCGAGTTGCGCCACACGTCGCTCTCGCCCGGCCGCGTCTTGCCGTGCGAGAGGGACGCTAACTCGCGGACTTCTTTAGCTGCAATCTTGCCGTGTGCTGAGTATTGGATTGTCTAGAAAGAATATTAAAAAAAAAAATGTTATAAAATCTGAATTAGGCTAAGAATCAGTAAAATAAAGGTAATTGCTAACAAAAAGTAAGGAAACTCCTCAACTCGCCCCAATGTTCAGCTCTTGGAAGAAGTGACACAACTACTGGGCACATAATGAAGGCCATGGAGTAAATCAACAAACTTCTATATTTTAAAGATTTTTGGATTAGTTTTCCTTATCTACTAACTAAGTAATAAGCCAAGAAGCAGCATACAAGAACGGTTCCTAAGATGCAATTTGTAACAAAGACACACAGCCACAGTGCATCTTATATGCTTGTCCAAGAAGACTTGAAAACTTCGTGCTTGGAATAACCAGTATAGATTCTGTAACTCTAGCACAATATGTGCCGTGTACTTATATCTACATTGTCGAGTAAATAGAGTTTAAACTGCAATGACTGACCCGCTCTCATATAAAACGAGAAATCCATATTCATCTGCCTACCCTTTTCCCAACTATATTGGGGGTCGGCTTCCAATCAAACAGGATTCAGCTGAATACCAGTGTTTTGAATACGAGAGCTCTACCAGTTACTAAATGGTTAGTTCGTAACACTTTTTGTGTCTGCTCAAAAGGATGAGTAGACACAAAAAGTTCATCGCATTGTCTTTTTTCCGTGTTTAAAAAAGACGAATACTGAACAAGGCCCATAGGTCACGATCGTGACTTTAAATTTTAACTCTTTTGATGTTACACGAGCCGGATCCAGTGCAAAAACAAACCGTAAAAAGTGAACAAAGAAAATATCGGTGCATCGTGATTTTGCTGAGGCGAAAAAACGTGAAAGTCCAGTCGCCTAACAAGTGTTTTGCATCTGCGTTTTTTTTATATTATATAATCGTATATTTATACCGACCTGCTGGCTGTAGGTAGCTATGCGCCTCTTAAATATTAGCTACACTATAGTGTAACATTTTCTCAGTGAAATAATTAGCGAAATCCGATTAGTACTTCCATAGATTATCTTCAAAAAAATATTAACTAAGAAGATATATTTGGAATGCATGCGCTTGGGAGATGCACAATTTCTAGGGCTTGGTCAAGGATTCAAGTTTCAAAGCATGTTGGTTTTATAGTTTTCGCTGCTCTACCGTATTTTTATGCAATCAAAATCTAGCAGCACTTGGATTGTACCTTTATAAAAAATTCTTTGGTCGTATAAAGTGAACTTTAAGGTAATTTTTTGAACCCCCGTTTGATGAAGTATGTACACGATAGTTGCACTTACAAATACAACACTTAACAATGCAACTCACTATTTCGACCATTAAGGTCGAAATAAAACTGCTACGAAGTTGTGAATTTTGTTTACTACCGCGTGTATCTGATATCGACGCACAAACGATTTCCATGGGTCCAGGGCTTGATTCTTGACACCCCAGTGTTGGAATTTTTCGTCGGTTCTTTTCTCATTTTTTCATTTTTTTCAAGAGTACCACAAACAGGTATCAGCTCAGCTGAGCTGATATCTATTTGTGGTCTAATTCAAAAAAATTGCTCTTTTTAGGCCGCGTTTCCACCTGCAAGCAACTTGCATGCAAGTTTAATTACATTGCGGGCTATCAAGGGATCATCTGATCAAGCGCTCCATCGTGCCCCGTAGTGTAATTAAACTTGCATGCAAGTTGCTTGCAGGTGGAAACGCGGCCTTAGTTAAAGTAGTTAATTAATTATTTTTTTATTAAAAATCTCATTGGGTTAGGTCGGAATAACGATTATGAGCAGTCTAAAGTAAAAAAAACCCTTGAAAAAAATGAAAATATGAAAAAAGAGCCGACGAAAAATTCTAAGTCTAGGGTGTCCGGAATCATGCCCTGGACCCATGGAAATCGTTTGTGCGTCGATGTCAGATACACGCGGTATGAAATGCCATTATTTTGGGAATGTAGCCAATGGACAAAAAGTTCCGTAGCAACGTAGCAAATTTTGGCAAAAACACTAGAACTAAAAAATAATTACAGAAATCGGATTAGAAACTTCGGATTGATCGGTGTAATAAAAAAATACCAACCGAATAGAGAACCTCCTCCTTCTTTGGAAGTCGGTTAAAAATTCACCACAGTGCAATTTATTTGCGACCAACGATGTTTTGAATGACTGGTATATTTCTAAATATATGGAATACTTGCAATAGTTATGTTAATAGCAAAAGTTCTTCTTGAAAGCTCTTTCGATTGAAAGAGCTTCTCAGCTCTAGGACGCTCAAAATCCATAACCTGTTCAGCTGATTAACTCCGAATAACAATCGAGAAAAGTCGAGTTATGTTAATAGCAAAAGTTCTTCTTGATAGCTCTTTCGATTGAAAGAGCTTTTCAGCTCTAGGACGCTCAAAATCCATAACCTGTTCAGCTGATTAACTTTTTTTTTTTTTTTAATGCGAAACGGGGAAACTCTTGGCCCAAATCTCACCTGATGGAAAGTGATGATTAGGCCGAAGATGGAAGCGAAACAACTCCGAATAACAATCGACGAGTTTTACAATTTCAGTCTGCCAGCAAGGTGGTTGAAGAGCTAACTGTTCCTATGGACAACATTGATATCCTGAAAATAATGTAGGCTGCATCAAGTACTTACATTTCAGCAATGCTAACCTTGAACCTTCCCTGTCTTGTTCGAAAATTTTCATTCCTTCAAAGTTCCTTCTCATACACAGGATTGGTATTAGTACCTCGGTGAGCGCGGCCCTGGTCGCCTTGACAGTGGTGCGCGAGTTGTTGACGAGCGTGGCCGTCAGCATGATGCTCTCGCCGGGCACGTAGGCGCCGCGGTCCAGCGACACGCGTCCATCTGTTGCTGTACGTACCTCGGTGAGCGCCGCCCTGGTCGCCTTGACAGTGGTGCGCGAGTTGTTGACGAGCGTGGCCGTCAGCATGATGCTCTCGCCGGGCACGTAGGCGCCGCGGTCCAGCGACACGCCGCACGTCACCGTGCCGCCGCCCACGCAGCCCACGCCCAGCCGATGGTCCACGCTGCACTCGAACTGTTGCTGTAGCAAACAAATTGTTCTTATCATCAACTATCCGCTAGCTCGATGGAAAATTGCCTGTCACCAGGCCACCCATAAGTTTGTGTTAAATTCCTACCTTCTTCTTATCGTGTGGGCAGTAAGATATAACGAGTATAACGACCCCACACATCCTAGTGTCAAAGTTTCCAAACCATTCGACCACGGAGGAAGTGTTCCCTACATTGGGTGGACGTGAGTTTAGCTGCAATATTGGCTATCAATCACACTACCTTTGGCGCAAATTGTTTTATTGCCCATATAAATATTAAACTGCGTAGGTAATGTACATCCTATCAGGGATGTGTGCGAACCGAGGTCTTATGTTTTACGACCTTGACAGCTGTTCCTGTGGCTTAAACTGCTGCCCGTGACGATATCAATCAACCTACGTAACAGAGCATGCAGCGTGATGCATTACTTGCATGGACGTGTTCTTAATGCGCTTCACTGCACGAATGCACGTACCTACTCACTGTGACTGAGAATACGCACAATATACTGAGTTCGATGTTATTATTAGTTCCGCTCTTTAGATATAGACTAGGTTATGAACGTCAGGACTTGAGGCAGTATGAATGTTAATAAATTGTTTTTAGGGTTCCGTAGCCAAATGGCAAAAAACGGAACCCTTATAGATTCCTCATGTCTGTCTGTCTGTCTGTCCGTCAGTATGTCACATCCACTTTTTAAGAAACTATAAGAACTATATTATGCTGTTGAAACTTGGTAAGTAGATGAATTCTTTGAACCGCAATAAGATTTTCACACAAAAATAGAAAAAAAAAACAATAAATTTTAGGGGTCCCCATACTTAGAACTGGAACTCAAATTTTTTTTTTCATCAATCCCATACGTGATTCTATGGATAGGTCGTCAAAAATAATATTGAGGTTTCTAATATCATTTTTTTCTAAACTAAATAGTTTACGCGAGAGACACTTCCAAAGTGGTAAAATGTGTACCCCTGAACTTCTAAAATAAGAGAATGATAAAACTAAAAAAAAAAATTTGATGAACGAGATCTAGTAAAAAGTTTTTTTTTAAAACGTCATAAATCGCAAACCGCAACTTTTGCTTATAATAATGTACGAAACCCTCGGTGCGCGAGTCCAACGACATTTGGCCGGTTTTTATTTTTTACTAGCTGTACCTGCGACTTCGTTCGCGTGGATGTCAGAAAAATATGTGTTGCATATTATATAAAATCTACGTTCAGTTAATTATTGCGTATCCTGATCTCTATAGGAAGAGGGTACCTAATGCAGGGAACTGTATCTACTGTTCCGGTTGAAATGCCGAATATATTAAATAAAAGCACTCACAGACAAAACCGGCGGCTCCAAATTAAGGTCGATCGGGTTCATGACGATGAAGACTTGCTGGTTCTTGTGAGTGAGTCCATTGGGTTCCCTTAGCGCTGCCTTACAGTAGTACTGGACCCAGCCGTGCGTGCCCAGGAACGTGGACGGCAGACCCATGGGCAGGCCTAGCTTGAATGGGAAACTGTGTATGCCGGGCGACAGGACTGATGTGCTGTGTCCTGGTGGGTTTCGAAACTGGTTATTGCAATAAAGCTTTTGTTGCAAGGCTGCGTTTCCATCAGAGATGTGACGACGATGCGTAGTGGAGGATGCGTTTGTTTGGAACCAATATATATACATAAGATGACGGCACGGTTGGCGCAGTGGTTGGGCGATCGACTGCTGCGTCGCTTGTCGTGGGTTCGATTCCCTCACGGAACAAATATTTGTATGGTCAACAGATTGTTGTTCCGGGTCTGGCTGTTTGTGTATGTGACTTTGTAAATGCACCTACGATACAGGAGAAATTCCTAGTGTGGGGCAACGCTTTTATATTAAAAAAAAATTAATCACTTGCGCTGAGCGAAGTTAGGTAAATGAAGTAATTCTATTGGTACACATCCTTGGTACGTATCCTATATCCGCATATCTTTGGTGGAAACGCAGCCTTAGTGTGCGATGGGTATACCTTTGACGGTATGTTGCATTGGTAGATAAGTTGTTTGGTTTTTTAGAAGTATGGTAAGGGTCAGTAAAAGGGGTGGCGAGCAGGGCAGTCGCCCGGGCCTCGCTCTTGAAAGGTTGCCAGTTTGCTTATAGACTAAAACCTGTTAATAAGTTTTCTCAGGGGACAGTGGTTGGTTTGTTATATTGAGAATAGTGTGGAACTGCCATACTCATCTGATGACGTCATTACGAGTCTCAAGTACACACCTATTCAACATGTTGTGTTAACCTTTATGTTTGCCAGTCTTAAAGTAAACATTTGAACTCTTGAAGGTTTTTTATGCCCATCAGACTAACATCCACATGGTCTGTTTTACTGAGACAAATAAAATAATCTTTTTTACCTAAACCACAACTTTTTTATGTTCATTTCAGCTGTAAAAACATTAGCCCCTTTGCAGAAAAGTCTTGACAGCACAGCAAGGCTGGCTGCACTACACAATTTTGGTTAATATGATAAGATGATGTGAGCGCATATTTTCACGCTTAAGTATGTTTATTTGCTTGAAGAGTTTGGTGAAGCTTGTTATAATAACCAATGGCAGATTTCACTTATCTAGGTAGCAACTAATTGTTAAAAGGATTCAAACAGCATTTTTAAAATAACTAGGTGAAAACATAAATATATTGAGAACAAAAGTTTCCTAAAATACCTGGTTCACCAAGCAGTCTCATCCTGAAGTCTATGTAATTCTCTTTGTCGAAGAGTCTCTCGTGTCTGCCAGATCCTACTCGCACCACTCCCTCACCAATAACATGGAAGTGTAGACCTAAAACAATGCAGCTAATTAAAGGCTTCCATTTTGAAATAGGAAGGGCAAAAAGAAAAAAATCTGAAGATTTCAATTTGAAAATAGAATAAACCACAGTTACAGTATAAAACTGAAAATCTATTAAAACAGAAAGTGACCCACATGTAGATTCATTTGCACATCTGTGTTAGCTATTATTGCAAAATGCTAAACAATGGTCACATAATATTTGTTATAATAACAATGAACTTACCTAACACAGGTGTGTCATCTTGCAGCTCCATTAGAACTTTCCCAGACAGGAATTGACCCGGAAAATATAACAATGATGTGTTATCAAACACTATGAGGAACTTGAGTAGTTTTCGCGGCATCTTGACTACTCGCACTCCAACTCGCCGCTCAAATCGCTTTTAGATTACCTAATGCCTGTGTTATGGATAACAGAAAAATGATAATTTATAAAAGTGTATTCCATAATAAAATCCGTCCCTAAGACGACCCACTGACCTAAAATCGATTGACAACACTTTGAAGAGGCTATTATTATTTATTTATGGCAGTGTAACGTATTCATTACCTAAGTTATACTACGGAAGTATATTCTTATAGGAATTCCTGAACTTTTTCGCACATTACACAGCGATCACTATGTTTCATTAGTATCAGATGGGAGGATTTGAGAACCTTGTAGCTATGAGAGTCACGCCTACGACGACTCGACAATATCTCATTTAACTTCTGACATCGTAGGCTGTGTACAACAAAGTTGAGAAATATGTTATTCGAAGGCCATCAACTATGACCACGACTCATACCTTGAACAATTTTTAAATTGTGATTATGAATGAAATCCACATTGAAATTAATCGAAAAGCACTGTTTTAATTATTTGACAACTTGATTTAATTTTTAAAACTCTTTTATTCGATAAAGTTATTCAAAATCGAATTTTAATTCACAAAACTTTACGGAACTTATAACTTTGACATTTCGTTCAGAACCATTCAGAACAGAATATTTCTGAAGTTTAAGTTATGGTGCGTTCACATTTTTTTTGTGCAAAATGTTACAAATAAAATGTTACGACTTTCTAATTAAAACAAACCATATTTCAAAGATGTAATTTGAAGCTTGTTTAGATGAATATTCTATTAATTTGTTTCAGTTTGCTAATTTTTGAAACTTTTTCCCTCAATCATAAAAAGAATAAAGAAATAATTATTTTTACATTTTCTCTCAACTCTGCAAATCAGAATTCATGAACGCATCAAATAAAAGGTGAGTCTGTTTTCACTGCATTATTAATTAACGTTTTTGTGATTGGTGGGACCGTTGTATCTTTCAATTTTTGTCCAATAGGAAACAACTTATCGAGTAATATCGAGCACTACTGTCAATAATTTAGTAGGTAGACTAGAAAACGAGCTTTCTTGCTAATGGGCGACAGCGGCTCATGGATTTGTTTATGTTGTTTTGAAAATTAAACGATAATCTGTAGGGTTAATTTGAGTTTCTATAGTTGTAAAGAAAACTATCCAAAATGCCGAGTGAAATGATAACTTTGCAGCTCGGACAATGTGGCAATCAAAGTGAGTAATATAACTACGGAAGTGTTCGGTTATTTTAAATTTGATTCGGTAATAACAAATAATTTTAATTTGAAATAGTTGGTTTCGAGTTCTGGAAGCAGTTGTGCATAGAACATGGAATATCTCCTGAGGGGATTCTCGAGGAGTACGCTTCAGCGGGGTCGGATCGAAAGGATGTATTCTTTTACCAAGCTGATGATGACCACTACATTCCTCGAGCAGTCTTGCTGGATTTGGAGCCTCGTGTCATACACACTATCATGAACTCACCGTATGCAAAGGTATGGGAACCCGTAACGTAATGTTTACAAAACAAACATGACATCATCTGAATTTGAATGACAAAGGCCTAAATATTTTGCTCTACAAGCGATCAGCGATTATAATATAGTTTTTAGTACAGAGAGACCATTATGTAGCAAAACTTAATATGAATTTCATTCAAGAAGCAATAAATTTTTGTTGATTTGCTTATTAGTCTGTCAGTGCCTCCCATTTTAACAATTTAAAACTTTTCAGCTGTACAATCCAGAGAATGTGTACTTGTCCAAGCACGGCGGTGGTGCTGGTAACAACTGGGCCTCAGGGTATGCTCAGGGAGAGAAGCTGAATGAAGAAGTGTTTGATATCATCAACAGAGAGGCAGATGGCAGTGACAACTTAGAGGTATGTATGTTTAAGTGATGTTCAAAAGTTTATAGAATAAGGTTTGTAACACTTTTTTATGTTTTTTTTGTGTATAATTGATAGGTCTGAGCCTGATGGGCCATAGGCTATTTTATTTTTAATATGGCAAAAAACACTTGCCTACTAATAATAAGACTAAATGTACCATGTTTTTCTTCAAATATAATATTCCAAATCATGAACGGCAAAATGTATTTAAAAAAAATGAGAATAGTTTAGTTTCTAATTTGGATAGTGGCATGCCAATAGAATCCCTAAGTTGTAAGTGAGACTGTAATGGATCTTCCAAACAATACAGAGATTCATAAACTTCTATAGACTTTTGTCTTTGTAGAGAATAGTGTATTGTGTGGACACACTATAAAATGCAGCTATAATAAAAGAGAATTAGAAGACATGGAAGTCCCGGCATAAAAAAGTCAATTTGTCTTATCCAAAGTGTATTTATTATAGTAGGGTCTTGTCCAAGAGATACAAGCGATTCCAAACATCATTTATAATGCGGACAGCAAAGGAGTGGAAATCTCTGCCTGCATCTGTGTTTCCAAACGCTTAAAACCCTAATCTCTTAAAAGTTAGAGTAAACAGGCTCCTACTGGGTAAGCTCGCTCCATCGTAGCCTTTATCTCTGTCATTTCTGACCAAGACTAAGGTCAAGAGCAAACCCATCTCAAATAAAAAAATTTAAAAAGAGATATTGACATAAAATATTGAGTAAGCCGAAACTTGTATGAATACCTACCTACTACTTGTGTAGTATTGGATGGTTAGTAAATGTTAGATGTACTTGTATTATATTTGGGAGGAATAAACTACTTTTCTTTCTTTCTTATTGAAACCTACTGGAATTTTATATTGTATTCCTTGCCACAGGGGTTTGTGCTGTGCCACTCGATAGCTGGAGGAACGGGGTCAGGCATGGGCTCCTATATCCTTGAGCATCTATCAGACAGGTTCCCTAAGAAACTGGTGCAGACTTACAGTGTGTTCCCAAACTTGGATGAAATCAGGTAAGCTCTTTAAGTTCAATTTTTTTTCTGATTTTTGGATGTAGGTATGAGTATGGTGTTTAAAGCCTATCTATTATTTTTCTTATCCATTAATTTTTATCATAATAAAACAGTTCTATTATTTATCATCATTTATTTAAAAAAAACACTTGAAATTGTACACCAAAATAAAAATATAACTATAAAGAAAAGCTACTATTCTGTATTGGTAAGGCGTCAAAGTTAACCGAATAGTATACTCAAATCGGATATACTTACTACATAACCGTCTACATACATAGGTAGTATAAAATAAGGCATAACAGAATGCAGTCACGCGATGCGCGGTCATCGACTATCATTTACGGGCATTACAATGTCACGGTCTTTGGCTATTGTTCCCTCTCGCAACGGGCCATTAAAAACAGTTTAGGTGTGATCTGTACTCAGGGGCGTAGCTACCGCCGTATCAGCCGTATCAAAGATACGGGGCCCCCCGACTACAAGGGCCCCGACGTGTGGTCGCTAAGCTATACGTTTAGTCCCGCCATCTCCTTATAAAACAACACTTTTAAAAACGGGCCCTCCAAAAAGGTATGATACAGGGCCCCTTTGCGGCTAGCTACGCCACTGTCTGTACTACTCTTTGAATATAGAGAGGTATATTTGGAGTTAGGTTAGCTCGTGGCTAAATATTAACAGCCGCACGGATCGATCTTCCAGGTTAAGCAACGCTTGCCAAGGTTGGTCTGTGGATGGGTGACCATCTTAACATACCGAGTTTCCTCCGTGCCTCGGAAAGCACGTTAAGCCGTTGGTCTCGGCTATCTTTTGTAGATCCTTGGCATTCGTTACGGATAGTCAGAAGCCAGTAAATCTGACTCCAGTCTTGCCAAGAATTACCGTGTTACCCAGTTAATGGGTTGTGGAGGTCTGGTAGGCAGCCGCTCCATGTAAAATACTGGTATTCAGCTAAATCCGGTTTGACTGGAAGCCGACCCCAATACAGTTGGGAAAAGGCTAGGCAGATGATTCATTTGGAGTTAGGCTATTAAGACGTTGCCCAGAAGGAGCGAATTCGCCGCGAATCACTTACAATTGATAAGGTACCTACTGGGCGCCAATATATCGCGCGAATTCAGAATACGTAGTAAATCGCGTGCACTTCGCCAGACTCGAGTTGCACGTGATACGCGCGTACAGCGCGCGAATCTAGTTACTATGTACAAAACGCCTTGTTGCGTCCAGTTTACGTGCGAAATTGTTCAAATGCTCGCTCGTTGGTACCTACGCTCTTTTTGGACGCAATGTACTCGCGTAATATGCGCGAGAGAGAATTGCGGTGAATTTGCTCCTTCTGGACAAAGTCTTAAATAGCCGTGGGTCCGTCTCTACGAGTCTACGCGTCTTGATGAACCGACGGCTGAAAATTACTTCAAAGGAGACAATACCGAGTTCTAATTAATTTATTGATTGGGTCACGGCACTGGTCGCACAATGAATAACCTTCAATATACTGCCTGATTTTATTGTCCAGGCATTAGGTATCAAGCAAAGACACGTATTATGTCAAATTTATTATTCCAACAGCTTGTACAGTTGGGCCTTCGCACACATGGCGGAGCGCAGCGCAGAGAATTTTTCGCTGTCAAACTATTATCGACTTTGTCCTCATTAAAATAATATCTAAAATCAATTGCGCTGCGTTCTGGCGGCGTTTGTGCGCCGGTCCTTATACGAACTAGAATGTACTGAACAGCTGTTTTTTTAGAATGGAGTTTAGCATTTAAATCATAACTTTGTATAAAACCTAATGGACCGGCCCCACGATACAACGATACAGACTTCCATAAACTTCTTTAGAATTTTGTCTGCGCTACAAAGCGCTAAGTTAGTCTACATTGCTTTGTTTAGATTTTGTTATTCAGTGTTAAAGTAGACTTAGACTTACTCTCTTTCTTACTTTCTTTAAGTCTGTGCAGACAAATCCTGTGTCGTGTGAAGCTATTATAAGGCTGCCTGTCCATAGACGCGGAGCGAAGAAACGGAGAAACATTATTTATTTATTTTATTTTGAAGAAAGCTTACGGACTAATAATTACAAACATAAATAACATGCTTAGGTAGTGTGATTTGTTAATTATTACAAGCTTCCATATAATGACTATTTAGTTATATAGTGCTTGCGTTGACCAGTTATAGCGTATGTAAGTAAACAAACATATTAAAATGTATGTGAGGTATGTCGAGCTAATGGAATTGCATAAAATGACCATGATCCAGTAACTGACGTGGGGCGGAGATTTTATGCAACACCATTGGCTAAATATCTCTTCGCCCCGCTCCTTTTCTCTCCGCTCCAGTGGACAGTCAGCCTAATGTCGGGAAAAAATTTGGAAGGCGTTGTTCAATACCTATATTAACGTGTCCTGTTCCACAGTGACGTAGTCGTCCAGCCTTACAATTCACTGCTGACGCTGAAGCGCTTGACGGAGAGCGCTGACTGCGTGATGGTATTAGACAACACAGCGCTAAACCGCATCGCCAGCGACCGCCTGCACATACAGAACCCGTCGTTCGCGCAGATCAACACGCTGGTCTCCACCATCATGAGTGCCAGTACCGCTACGCTTAGGTAAATGTTTTAAAATCGAGCTTTCAAAATACACAGAAATGATGATAAATTTATACAGTCAGAGTAACCCTATCCTGACTCCAGTCCTTAAGCCCTTAGCAAATATAGATTTTTAGTTCATATATTATTCAAATCGACACTGACTTTTAGTTCAACCTTATACTTATAGGTACAGTGTGTATCCAACGCAGGCCTCCTATCTTTCCAACCTTTAATTTAATCTAAAAAACAACTTTTGTGGTTCCGAATGTCCTTATGGAAAAACGGAATCATAATTATGATTATAAGATTACTTGTGTGTGGCTATCCGTCCGTCCGAGTTCAATTTACGAAAAGTAAATTTAAATAAAATGTGCCCTTTTTTGGGTTTACTTTGCGAAAACCTACCCTCAGCGGGGTCAAGCGCCCCCAAACGATAATCCTGTATGCTTATCTATGTGCTAAATAATAAATAGGTAACTGTGTGATATGTCAGGTATCCGTCGTACATGAACAACGATCTGATCAGCCTGGTGGCGCCGCTGATACCGACGCCGCGGCTGCACTTCCTCATGACTGGCTACACGCCGCTCACGGCCGACCACGAACTGAACACCGTAAGTTATTAGCATATTACTGCTTACTATAAGCCCTTTTTGTTCAATAACCCAAATTGTTGAAGTTTTCATCTATAGCTCTGGTTAAAAAGGCGATTTCTCTGTCTACTAATTTGTATGGAGGTTTTCAAAAGTGTCTGAGTTGTATTGCTATTAAATTACGAGTAATTAAACTCTGCAATAATTAAATTAACTTTGTTTCACGAGTCCTTTTAGCTTTATTTATATACAATGTGCGTTATACAGGCACCGAAAATCCGAAAAACGACAGTACTCGACGTGATGCAAAGGCTACTCCAACCAAAGAATATGATGGTCTCACTCAGTCCAGACCGAACAAATCAACACTGCTACATATCAATATTGAACATCATACAGGTAAAAAATCTATACATATAATAAAATCGTAGAGTTGCCGTGTCTGTACATTGAATATTTTCGGATAAAAAATACATAGAAATGTCAGAAAAATGGCATAGAACACAAAAAAGCAGTTTTTGAAATTCTTTTCTGTTTGTCTGTTTGTCTGTGCGTCTGTATGTCTGTGCGTCTGTATGTCTGTGCGTTTGGAGGAGCATCACGCATAAACCACTGATTGGATTCAAAATTTAGGTACTTCGAAATATTAAGTGATAATCGGAGCAACATTTAGTGTTTATTTCATCAAAATCGACCCACAAAATCAAAAGATATCGAATTTTAAAGTTTACGAAGAAACTTCATCGAGCGCTAAAATAGGTTGTTTTCATTGAGACTTCAGATACTTGCAATGCCATCTATTGAGAAATTTTTTAATAAGAAATGTGTGAAAAGACCCCGAAACAATGTATTTTTGAGTTATTTTTTAATTAAACACATAATGTTTATATATGTTATTAAATTATCATTATTTATCGTAACGTGTAAGCTTCTAAGTTTGAACTTATGAGTAGTTATGAGCATAAAGACAGTTCAGTTACGTTGTAGATCGATAGATGGCGTTGTACTTATGACGCGTTTTTCTGAATCGCGGTGTTAAGATTCTCCGCAGTAGCATAAGGTCAGCCCCATATTTTCTTGAAGACGTATTATAATGATGATAAAATTATTAGCTATGGAAGTATGCATTTGATTGAATTACTAGATTGTTTTTCGATTTACTGGGAGGAGAGGAGAGTCTCCTCCGGAGTCCGGAGTTACCTGTATCCATAAGTGAACTGTTTTACTAACAGAAGAGATGAATATTTGGTATTATGTTTCAATGTGGCTAAACTATATCAGCCGAACACGTCGATCTTCAAGGTTAAGCAACGCTTGCCGAGGTCGGTCTGTGAATGGGTGACCATTATAACAACCTAGCCTTTTCCTTACTATATTGGCTCGGCTTCCAGACAAACCGGATTCAGCTGAATACCGGTATTTTACGTGGCGCGGCTGCCTACCAGACCTCCACAACTCATTCAATGCAAGATTTCAGTCAGATTTTACTGGCTTTTGACTATCCGTAACGACTGCCAAAGATCTACAAATGACAGCCGGGACCAAAGGCTTAACGTGCTTTCTGAGGCACGAAGGAAACTCGGTATGTCAAGATGGTCACCCACCCACAGACCAACCTTCGCAAGCGTTGCTTAACCTTGAAGATCGATGCGTTCGTCTGTTATAGTTTAGCCTTGAAGATCGGCCCGTGCGGCTTTAGCCACGAGCTCCTCTATAATAAATCGATTCTATGAACCCAGTAAAACTTTTTTGATATTATAAAATCTTAAAACAAACTATATTTATCAGTGGTCTACGATCAGCAATATTGTCAGTAAAAATCGGAGAAAATGTGTTTCTTATTGGACTGTTCTGGACGAAATTAAGAATCCACTTGATTCAGCACCATTCGTTCGATAGTTGGTTTTGTTGATTTTGATTCAAGATTAGTTTGTACCAGGAGATTAGGTACCTGGGCTGGTCGGCATTTCAACCGATAGAGATGATACAGTGCCCTGCATTAGGTACCCTCTTCATAATTATATTCTTAATTCGAGAGAGAGATCAGGATACGTAACTGAACGTAGATTTTGTATATTATGCAATCTATACTAATATTATAAAGCAGAAGAGTTTGTTTGTTTGGTTGAACGCGTTAATCTCAGGAACTACTGGTCCGATTTGAAAAAATCTTTCAGTGTTAGATAGCCCATTTATTGAGGAAGGTTATAGGCGTATATATATATATAATCACGCTGAGACAAATAGGAGCGGAGCAGTAATGGAAAATGTGACGCAGACGAAGTTGCGCGGGTCAGCTAGTATACACTAATTTCATGTCTTTTTTTATGCAAAACGGGGAAACTCTTGGCCCAAATCTCACCTGATAGATAGTGATGATTAGGCCGAAGATGGAAGCGAGTTTCACCTGGAATCCTCTTACACAGAGGAACTGGCTATCATACCTCTACCTGCCGGAACACAACAATGCTGTTAACATTGTTGTTATGGCGACAGACTTAGACATGATGGTGGTAGCTTGCCAGGCAGACTTATAACAAGTCCTACCACCAACCAAACCAAGCAAAAAATTTGCCCCCGCTGGGAATAGAACCCGGGATCTGGGTCTGAATTAGGTGGTTTAACCACTAGACCACGGAGGCGGTTAGTGTCACCTGTTTAGCACCACCCGGGGACCACGTGTAGGGATTCGCTGAAGGGTATTTTCCTACGGACGCGGGTGACTCGGCCCCCAAAACTGTCCAAACCCCAATGTCCAATGTCAAACTTACGTCAAGATTATTTGCTGAATATAAACCCTACAAAGATTTCTTCAACCCTTAGCCACAGACAATGAAGGTAGTACTTTTTTTTAAAACAAAACACGTTTTTTTTTATCTGTCACTTGAAGTGTAGTACTCTTCATCGGCTTCATGCATGAAGCAGATGAAGAGTACTACACTTCAAGTGACAGATTGCTTGGTCTCGGATAGTACGTCAATGGTGATGAGTTAGGGTTTCCTATGAGCGACCGGGAACACTAAGTGTGATTTGCCATTCGTGATTACGCGAATTTTCGACCCCTTAGTTATGTTGAGTCCTATTATTATCACCATGAAGAAGTATTGTTACAGAAGTTATCAAGTACAAGTTATCATGGGATCCACCATTGCCTATTGGGATTAGTGACCATTGGGATATTATAATAAAGTCTTTGCCTCTACAAAATCATTTCCTTATTCCGCGAATGTAGTCTGCAATTTATATACGGAGCTAGAACTCCATATTTTCACAGACGCATCTGAGCCCGCATACGGTGCTTGCGTTACATTCGCAGTGTTAATGGCAATGGGTGAGCATTTCGACTCATGTCCTGTCGTGGTAATATTATTGACCATTGAGAAATTGTTTTTGTTACGAGTAGGATTAGCTAACCTTGGTCGACGACGAATGGTGTTCCACACGCGTCTCAAAGAGATGTCAGCACAGTAGACGGGGCCCTCCAGGGCCAATGCCTACCAGGATGCAGGAATCGTTCGAAAGAGAACCGCGGCCTTGGAACGCAAAGAGATTTAGAGGAACACGGTTGAGTTTTACTCAGTAGGAGTCTGACACTCCCTTCTGCTCCGCCCAGTGTGGGAGGAGTTATTGGATGATTTTCCATCCCAAAAAAAATGATTAGCTGGCACATAAGTTTATTTTTATTTATTATACACTTGATATTTCAGGGAGAAGTAGACCCCTCGCAAGTCCACAAGTCGCTGCAGCGCATCCGCGAGCGCAAGCTGGCGTCGTTCATCCCGTGGGGCCCCGCGTCCATCCAGGTGGCGCTGTCGCGCCGCTCGCCCTACGTGCACGCCTCGCACAAGGTGTCGGGCCTGCTGCTCGCCAACCACACTAACATATCATCAGTAAGTCAGACGTCTACATTAGGCTTGTCTTGTAACTAGGATACAATGTACAACGCCCATTTATGATGTGCCCCGTTGGATTTTCGCACGGCGTTGCGCCGAAGTTTATTTATTTATTTAAAAAAAATATTACCAACAGCTTCTGCATAAAGTGTTTCTAACGTTGTACAAGCCTCATTCTTAAAGTCGCCAATTACAGGCCAACCAACATTTCACCGAAGTTGAAAACAGTGCAATAATATTTGCGCATTGCCAAGCATCTTCACTAAGACCGAGCATAAAACTGGGGAGCCGCAGTTGATCCGAAGTGTTAGTAAACGGCAACGAGGCTGGTCCAAAAATAAACCCTTGAAGGATTGGCCTAAACCAATGTACAACAAAAGATGTACGGAAGAAGAGACCTCCTGTCCATATACTTACGTAATTTCTGCTTGCAGTTGTTCGACAGATGCCTGCAGCAGTTTGACAAGCTGCGCAAGCGCGAGGCTTTCCTGGAGGTGTTCCGCAAGGAGCCCATGTTTAAGGAATCGCTGGAGGAGTTCGATGAATCTCGCGGCGTGGTCGATGACCTGGTCCAGGAGTACCAGGCGGCCGCCACACCTGACTACGTACATTGGAATCCAGGTAGGATCGACTTGATAATTGCTCATGCTGTATTTACATAAATTCTTGCTTGTTGTCAAAATGAAGCAGATCCCGAACGGGATGGCAAAACTTTTGCTCGCGCCGATTGTGGAATATGAAAATGTTTTAACTGATAAGAACAGTCCCAAATAGTGAAACAATCGACGCGCGTAACTACGTTCTGCATCCTGCACAGGATTTACATCAATACCAAGAGTTGTGTACAATAGTTTTCATCAATCTATATTTCCCCAAATTATATTTATTTTTTCTGTATTTCAGAGAGCAGTCAAATATAACGCTCATGACAACATGAAAATGGGAAATAAATATTTAACAGTAAAGGATCGGACGCGCTCTGAAAGGGATTCCAAAGATGTCTGACGATGATATGATGATGTACCCTCAGCTGTTAATTTAAGTTTTCGTTTTAACCAGTGCCATTTATTATTGTATTGTTTAATCTCATTTTGTTAACATTGTTTACTCGAATTTGTTAAGACGGTATAAGCTCTTACCTAAAACACGCACAGTCTGAATAAAAATAAAACACTTTCTTTTTACCAAGAATTTATTTAATATTTAATAGTAGCTATCTTTTCAACATTCCCTTAATCCTTACGGTACACATTATCACTCTCGTGCGAACGTTATTCACGTGGTTTGTACGACCCGATCCGGCTACTGACACGCAATACTATCTATTTTATAGACGAACATCGATATTACGTGAGTAAAAGTTAAACAACTGTCGAAGACAATCACACCGTGTATAAGTTTAAGCGCATTCTAGGAGCTTAGCAGTGAAAGCATTTACATCCAACTATGAAATTTCTAGGCTCCCAAAATGTACTAAACATATTATAGATTATAAAAATTGCACAAAAGAGCTACATTTATAAAAATAAAACCCTTGCACAAATGGCTTCTATGCTCATAACTTGTGTTCAGCGCACTAGAGAGCAGATCTCAAGTCCCTTGCCTTATTTAAATCCTTATTCATGTACTTTATTTACCCTCTTATTTACTCAGTACTATGGCATATATACATTTTCTACTGCCATCACATTGAAAGGTTATGGGATAAACAATTTGTGTGAATACATGATTAACGTTTATTTCTAAACTATCACATGGATTATATATTTTTTCCTAGTATTACCTGACGCATACTATTTACATTACTGGTGGTAGGATAGTGACGGAAATAGATGCTACAATAATGATGGCCAAATTACGAAATAAACTGTATTCGATTATTATATAATTCTACTACAAATATCAATACATAATTATTCGTTTTAAACTAATTGTATCCAGTAGCGCAGCGCCTGATACGGGCTGTTTCTGTCAATTATCACTGGTATTTCATGTTACTGATCACAGCTGCTGTTTATAATGCCGCCTGGTTTAGAGCCGCTCTGTCTGAAGGGCGTGACTTCTCCAGACAAGTCGCTCAACTTGCGCATTTCGGACTCCTCTATCTGTTGCCGTATCTCCTCTATCTCTTGTAAAGCTAGCATTTGATCTTAACTAAAGATACCAAAAACTTATGCGTAAGATCACTGTGTTCATCACTTGTACATACTACTAAACTAACAGCATGTGACTTCATGTTGGACACTGGCGCATGCTGATAATGGTATCTGTAAATGCATGAGAACGAACATTGCGAGGATTATGTGGCGATATCCTCGGGATTCACATCGGAACATCTCTGTATGAAAACAAACTATAAATAAATTGTGATGTTGAAGTGAGTGCGGCTAAGGCAATTCAGGCAACATATTGTCTCAATACGACCCCATGATTCCCATGTTAACTAACCCAAGCTGATAGAGCCTACAGTCTATGGCTAATGATGCAACAAAGAAATATATAAGACAGTGTAATGAGAACATAATTCGCACGCATCCATACAACACAACACTATAACCTAAGTATTATCCATCAATATAACAGTATTTTTCTTATAAAAGTTTTGTTTTAATTTCAATGCAGACTAATTACGAATCACAATGTCGATATTAAACCACCAAGGTGCTAAGAAAAATGTTACGTGATCAGAAATGATAGAATGCATCAATGTTGTGAGAATACATTCATAAAATTAAAGCGATGCGTAAGTGCCACGCGTTACTAGCAAAATAAAAAATGTGCCCAAAAATAAACAATGAAACTTTCTACAATTCGTTATAGAGATAATAGGAAAATGTATGAGAATAAAAGGCAATGTAATAATCAAATTATAACTCATACGTTTTAACTTTATTCTCTGTATGATGGGGTTTGAGTCTTGAGGCCTCACTAGGGAAAAAGCATGGTGGTCAAATGTTAGAGTTACTATTTTTAAATGCAACTTTGACTGGGAGCATGCATATAATATGAGGCTATATTTGACAAAATCAGTAGGCAAACAACAAATGGATACTCTTTGCTTAGTGAAGCCACACCCCAAACGATTGTAGAAGAGGGCATTGTATAGACCTTCTGGAATATTAGTTAGTGACACGGCCTAATGTCAACAACGGGCGGTATGGGCTAGGAGGTCTGGCTGGGTGGCTGGAACTTGGGCTGGATGATGGACGTCTTGCGCAGCGGCACGGTCTCGGGCGTGGGGATGGCGTCTCCGGTCGGCAGCTTGGCGGGCGCGGCCGGCGCTTTGAACGACGCGGACGGGTTGCCCGGCCGCTGCTTCGCCATTTGATAGTCGCCGGAATCGAAGAACTTTTGCTGTAATCGAAATCAATATTTCAGGGTTTGTTATGGCGGTTACAAGTCTTTGATTGATGAAGGGAAGATATCGCTAATGCGACACGGTCAGTCTAATGAAACTCTATAAATTAAAAACATGATCTGATGATGGGTTCCTGGTGAAATAGAGGGAACTCTTTTGGCATGTAGGTTCCTTGGGAAGTGTAATGGAGCACTAAGGGCAGATTTCCCGAAATTTCTACGGAAACAGAAAAAAAAGAGATGCGCGTACAAAGTCGCGGGCTAGTGTGCCTATAAAATTTGAAGAGTTCTCTCTATTTCTCCAGGATCTCATGATCAAATCATCATGGGACCACCTGAAAAGTCTACCCCTTTCAAACAAAAAAATAATTTTCTAAATCGGTCCAAGTCTTCGCGTAATTGGGGAAAATACGGTAAAACAATAAGAGACAAATTGCGAACAGACGAGTGGAAACAGTTATACAAGTTTCTGTGTCTTGTATCAACAAAATGAATGGCTAATTGTTTTGCGCCATTCTCTAGTTTTGTCTTAATTGCCAAATTGGTCCAGCGGCTGGACCAATTTGACAATTAAGACAAAAATTGGTAAAATGGCACGAGAAACGTGAAAAATTCCTTTTTCGAGCACGGAACCCTTATAGGATCACTGGGGTGTCTGTCTGTCACAGCCAGTTTTCTCTGGATCTACTGGACCGATTCTGTTGAAATGTTGTATAAATATAAATTTCTATAACCCAAACACGGACGCGTTAGATAAATAAATAAATTTAATAATTAGTATGGGGTTCACTTTTGGAGGTCAAATTAGAAAATTATTGTCAAACTGTGTTGTGTGACATATGAAATGAAAGGGCTTACAGGTCGCGCGGCGGCGGTTTAAGATCGCTCGATGAAAGTAGTGGGGGCAATCGGCGCATGTGTACAATCGCGTATAGAAATTCTTAGTGGAGCAGATAAGGGATTTTTTTATTTCGTATGTTTGGACCTTAGTAACTTAACTTAAAATAACACTAGTTTTTGCTTGTAATTTATCTTGTAAGTAGGTAAATTCAGAAAAAATTAAAAACAAAAGTAAATTTTAGTTACTATATTTAAAATATAAAATTGTAGGAAAATTATTCATCCGACAGTGGTGATATTCCTTCCATTAATTCTTATTATTCTTAAACTGTATTTATAACCATTTTTTTTTACCACTACGTATTACTAATACGATAACACAAGCTGTACGCAACAGTACCCAAGAGGCATAAGACGCGTGAACGCAACGCGGGAATTGAAGAGTGACTGATCTACCAATCACGTATCGCCGTCGGCGCATACCCGCCCCCCTCACCCCGCACATCACTAAATAGACCTTAGAATCGAATACTGCGCATACCCCTTCCACTTTTGCCGAGCGATCTTAAACCACCGCGCGACCTGTACTATGAGGTTTTTGATTATATTTTTTTCATAATTTTAAAATAATCAGTCAGGAACCCTTTGCACGCGAGTCCGACTCGCACTTAGCCAGATTTCTGTAATTACTGTTCTTAGTTGTCACTGCCTAGTCCAATAGCCATGTAAGATATAATTATACCCTTGCAGACTTTTCTGTAGATTGATGTCCTTTATAAAACTGTAGTACATCACTTTGCTCTATTTTAAATAGTTTCCACAGCATACGCAATAAAAGAATTTATTTTTGGTATTTTTCCTCACGCCTTGGGTTACTTAATCAAAGTTTTCACATGGATCTCTAACTTTTTTGAAAATATTCTATAGCCAATGGTCACCAGGGATAATGTAGGATTCTAAAGGTGAAAGAATTTTTCAAATCTGTTCAGTAGTTTCTGAGCCTTTTCAATTCAAACAAATCTTTCACCTTTATAGTATTAGCGTAGATGTATTTTTTTTTAAGGTCATTCCATTGAATGGCATGAGCTTAAAAAAATTAACTTGACTGGAGACTGAATGACCATGAACTGAGCTGTCAATTCATATTATCAAGATGGAATGACAGCTCACTTCTAAAAGCACTGCTTGTTGCAGATACTGACCCCCTTGGCTAGCCTCTTCTGCAGGAAAGCAGAGTGTCCCCCGGGTCCTCGCCCCAGCATTGCATTCGGGAACTTTGCCTTCAGTTTTGCTTCTTCCAACTTCTCCAACTCTTTTGGCTGTAACAATATCAGGTAGTAAATTTAGTTGGCATGTCAAAATATTGTGCCTTGTGTGGTTTATTTATGGAGAACTACAATAGTACACTGCTGCTCTGCACTGCACTGCCCTCGGAAGCCATATAGAAATTTCACATCTCTAAATTATTTGAAAACTAAGTTTTTTTTTTGCATTTGCATATATATTCGGATGGATAGCTTAAAATATTTCACATGATTTCAAATTCTTTTATTTTGTACTATGATGAAAAAAATAATAATAATCTTGTGGCAATGACTTATGTGGAAAATTGAGAAGGAGGCCTTTGCCCAGCAGTGGCACATAACGGGCTAGATTAGACAGTGAAATTCTGTTTTGTGTGTTATAAAAGCTAGAATTCTTTTGTTAGTGTCTTAGCATAACAGAACATGTTAATTTTCTAAATAGATTTTCTTAATTTCTAATCAGCTTGGAATTATACCTTAATTATCAAACCATTTTAGTGGATAAGTATTAATATCACCACTCTAAACCACCAAAATCACCACTATTCCATTCCGCCCATGTTTTGATTGAGTTATTTGATCAATAAGCAGTCTTTGCCACTTAATAATAATATAATAGTTAAATATATACCCTTATGGACTTATAATAGGTAATATTGAGAACTTCAATAAATTATGTAGTACATTATTTTAATGTATCAATAATAGTTTCTCAGCACACACCAAATAATGAATTTCAAGGCAAAATTATGCTACTTTTGGATACATAATTGCAACTTTTTTAAGGATTTTTTTTTATATAAATATAATAGAGCCTATGTTCATCAGGGATAATGAAGGATCCTAATGGTGAAACAACTTTTCAAATCAGTCTATAACTTAGGGAGCCTATTCATTTCAAACAAACAAATCTTTCCTCTTTATCATATTAATAATGTAGATATGACAGTATTTAATTGTTTATATTGTAGCCCAGGAGCATAAATCCACTCTTTACTAATTCTGCACAAAACCATTGGTTGGAAAGTTATCGTGACATATTATAGGTTAGGGTAAATAGCCACTGCAAAGGGTAAATAATGAACTATTAAGAACTAGTTTTTATAGTGCGGATTCAAACAGGACAGCTGTTGATGATCGTTGTATGTTGACAACAATAGGTTAAAAGAACCTATTTTGCAAATAAATAAAGACAATAAACTAATAAAAAATCCTAAGGAAATTGCCGAGTCTTTTAATGATTTCTTCGTTGATCAGGTACAGAATGTAAGTAGCAAACATATGGGTAAGACAAGTGGCAATACGAATATGAGGAATTCTTTATTCATGGCTCCAGTAGTACCCCAAGAAATACTGCGTGTGATCAAACATTTAAAAAATAAAAAAAGTGTTGGATACGACGAAGTTTCTACTGCGGCAGTAAAATTTGTTTCGGAAATTATAGCCAAACCGTTGAGCTATATAATAAATGCATCCATAAGCTCAGGCATATTCCCAGATCAATTAAAAACTGTGATCATTAAACCACTACATAAAAAACATACTAAGGAAGACATGTCAAACTACAGGCCAGTAGCTTTAATTTCGGTATTTTCTAAGATATTCGAAAGGATTATATATGAATCTGTGTATACATTCGTTATTAAAAATAATATATTATGCGAAGAGCAAAAGGGCTTTCGCAAAAATAGAAATATTAACATGGCAATATTTGATCTTTTAAAAGTGGTAATGCATAATGTCGATAAAAAAAACTCTGTATGTGCAATTTTTACAGACATGACAAAAGCTTTTGATTATGTAAAACATGACACCCTATTAAATAAGCTTGAAGACTTTGGTATAAGAGGAAACGTTCTAAACTTAATAAAGTCTTACCTTACTGATCGAAAACAGTACACAGAAATATCGAGAGTATGTACTAAAACCAAGCGTGAAATTAAATATTTATCTTCCAGTAGAATACCTAAATTTGGAGTGCCGCAAGGTAGTGTACTTGGCCCATTATTATTTCTGCTTTACATTAACGATCTGCCGCGTCAAATTCATCATACAATGACATTATTTGCGGATGATAGCACAGTTATAATTGAATGCATAGACAAAACAGAATACCAAAAAGATATAAACAACACCCTTAAAATGATTATAGACTGGCTCAATAAAAATAATCTAGTGATAAATTTAAATAAAACTCAGGTCATGCATTTCTACCAGCGGCTAGAGCCAGAAAATACTATAATTAAATATAACGACCAAAACGTAGATTCAACTACAGTTACAAAATTCCTAGGAGTTCACATCGACAATAAACTGACATGGAAACATCATGCTGAAAACGTTTGCAATCAATTAAGTAAAACGGCATACTTACTATATATTCTTTCTAAAAAAGTTAGGTTAAATACATTAGTGACAGCGTATCATGGTTTAGTTGCTTCCTTACTAAGATTTGGTATCATATTTTGGGGAAACTGCAGTGAGAAAGAAAGAATATTCAGGGCTCAAAAACGTTGCCTCCGATCAATGACAGGTCTTAAAACTACAGAAAGCTGTCAACCTGTTTTTAAGTCTCTAAGGATACTAACATTGACATCATTGTATATTCTTGAAGTAGCCTTATTTGTTAGGACAAACAAACACCTGTTCACATCAGTAGTAGATAAAAGACAACGCTCAGGACCAATAAGGTCTCGATATCAACATCAACTTTACACAGGTGGTTACCAAACGTCTTTACTTAAAAAAAATATTTTAACCATGGGTCCTCTTATATATAATAAACTACCCACACATATCAAAGAATTACCCATCAATGTTTTTAAAAAAAAGTTAACAAAACTGCTACTGGACAAGTGTTACTATGCCATTAAAGATTATCTTAATGACGAAGCTTTCTGTTAATGGGGTGTATGCTACTTCTATGTGATATAATTTACAGAAATTACTATAATTATTTGAATTTATTGCAAGTCTTATTTTATTTTATTTCTTTTGTAATGGATATTATTGACAAAATTATGTAATTGTATTTATTGTCTTTCATCAAAATTTTGTTTTTCATTGAATTATCTGATATTTTTTATTAAATTTTCTGACATTTTCTAAAGTAATTTGTTGACATTTTCAGTATTTTGTTGACATTAGTATTTTAATTTATTGAAATTGGTATTTTAATTTATTGACATTGGTATTTTAATTTTAATTTATTGACATTGGTGTTTAAATTTATTGTTTTTTAATTTATAGAGACTAGTACTTTTTAAAATTATTGACATTTAATTTGTTGTTATAATTCTTGGCCTAATTTAATAAGCTGTTTTAATAAAGGTATTCAATAATTTTGCATGCCGTAAGGCAAAATGTATCGGGACTTTATCACCAAATAACCATCATATCTGTTTACCTACATTATGGGCAAATAAATGATTTGATTTGATTTGATTTGATTTGATTTGATCGTTGTATGCATTTCCTTCAAAACAATGATGATTTTATAAAAATAAACTAATCAACACACTATCTTTTAAATTAAAGATTGTGCCATGTAGTTTTGTTTCAATAATCTTACTACATGTACAAAAGCAGTGGATCACTCAGGAATTGGTAAAAATAAAAATATACTTACATCCTTTGGAGGCTCAGGTTGGTCAGGTGAATCACTCATTTTAGCAACTGCAAAAAGGAGGTACTCAGATAATTATGATGGTACAATAATGCATCTAGAACATGAGCTAAATAGTTAATTTAATTAACGGGTTATCAGAAATGCATCTAACCTACTAGATTTAACTCGGTGACGATTCATATAACGAACTGTTTTGTTTACCCCTCCAATTAATTAAAAACAAAACGAGATAACAATTTGCTGAAATGGAAACGGATCAGTTTCAGTTAGGAACTTTATGTAAACCTAAGCAACCAGTTTTCCTATTTATTTATAATATAGTACAAATAACTTGTAAAACACATGGTTCACTGCGAAAACAATAAAAATTTGTACGGTAATTCAATAACGTTCGGTCAACGGAAAGTTGTTTACCTTGATATTGATCTTCGATTCAACTGCTACGTAGTGATTACACAAATCAGAGGCAAATACAGCAATTACAATGAGAATTCACTGTTACAATTGAATATTAGATCAAAATTAACAACAAATCGCAAATTCTCGTGATTTTCGTAACGTAAAAATGGCGTTTTCAAAAATGTTGCCACTAACACTAAAGTTTCACTAAACACAGAACACAATTATGGCTACTTACCTATATAATTATAAAAAGTACTCTGTGGCCACAAATCATTTCAAAAGCACGTTATATCGTAAACAAGAAAAAATATTGTAAATTGTTGAATAAAAAGAAATATGTAATTTACATATTCATTATTCAATACTACCATATAAATCAACTCAACTAAAAACAAACATAAAATTAATAAAATTCGGATTTGTAAAATAAAATATATCTTTTGAAAAAGGTTTCCCTGGCAAAAATGCTAAATGAGTCCACTGCTGGACATGTACCTCCCCTTTCAGTATATAGTAATGTACTCTGTAACCTCCCCCAAGTGTCAATAAAAATCACTGACGTATAAATCATGTCATCAATCAATTCAATTTTTAAGGTTATGGAATCATGTCATCATCATCACCCCGAGTGCGTTTTGGCACTAGCGTCCAAAACACTGATGATTTATACGTCAGTGGTCTGTGCACACATCACACTGTCAACGTGCTGACACCAGCCCGCGAAATTCAAAATTTCTTGCGTTTTTTGCAATTTGCAGGCCAGTACTAGGTTGTATGTTGTTAATAATAATAATATTATTCGCGGCTGTAAGACGTATAAAGTTACAGAATTATAATCATCAAAATTACCAATTATACAACCCTCCAAGTTTATAAAGGCGTAGGAACAGAAAAAGTCATTCCTAGAGCTTTATGAACTTAGAGGGTTGCATTGTTGATTTTGATGATTATAATTCTGTAACTACTGGAGGTGAATGCTCCAATCATCAAAATCACCAATACAACCCTCCAAGTTCATAAAGGCCTAGGAACAAAAAACAAACAGAAAAAGTCATTCCTACAGCTTTATGAACTTGGAGGGTTGTATTGATGATTTTGATGATTATAATTCTGTAACTACATTTGTTTTACAGCCGAGAATAATATTTTAATCAACATACAACCTACTGGCCTGCAAATTGGAAAAAACGTGAGAAAATTTGAATTTCGCGGGCTGGTTGGAGCATTCACCTTAGTAATAGGCTAGTTTCCATCATCCACAAATTGCAAAACTATTTAGTCCGTCAGTTAGAGTATTGAAAAATAATGGACACGTATTAATTGTTTTTGGAAATCAATGAATATTGACAAAGATAAAACGCATCAAAACTCGGGAGCGGGGGCTCGTGACGTCACTACCCGCTAAAAATTATGCCACGGCGTGACATATTGAGAATTTTAAAAGTGTCGTAACTTCGTCAATTTTGGTTCCCGTAACAAAAGAAAAAATAGGGGTCAAATCTCGGGGCTCGGCTGAGTCGTCCTTCCACGGGGATACACGTACCCCCGCGGCGGGACGGCACAGGCCGCCAGGCATTTCTTAGTACTCCAGTACCTAGGCCTAGGGTCAGCCTATTACCCCACTTCCTTCATTTCTTCACCTACTTCAAATTCCATTCCCTCCTTGCTCCCAGTTTTTCCCATCGGTCCAGAGGAGGGGTAACCTCGATTCCAAAAAAGCCCAAACAACCACCAATCCATTATGAAGCAGCAAGTGACAAAAACTACCCAGGTGGTTCCCGGCCAAGCCGGGGAATCCCACACCGACTCGTCGGTCAGCTCCCATCGTATTCTGGGGGGGAGCAACCTACTGCTAAATGATGACGCGCCTTCAGCGCGATCGGCTGCTCTTACAGCGCCACCAACACACGAAGACAACACAAACTCGGCTGCGCCTAACGCGCCCCTAACACAGACAACGGCTGCGACACACGCGCCAAACCGCACAGACTCGGCTGCTACTCTAGCGCCACTAACGACACAGACGAAGCTGTCCGCGAGCGCCTGGCAACAGTGCGTTGTCCGGAACAGCTTCATGAACAACCCAGACTATGACCAAAAAGAGACGGGGGAGGCTGCCTGTTCGGGTGGTTCTATCTCGGCCCCAGCGGGTGAAGTACGCATGCGTAAGCGCGAAAAAGCCTTAGCTGGGGTAAAGAAACACGGCGACCAGACGCGCACAATCTGCGAAGGCACTAGCCAGCGCGGCGCGCAGATGGTTGCCACAGAGTAAGTACGCGACCAGCCGCGAGTCCGCGAAGGGTTAGCCCAGCGCGAAAAGCGGCCGGACGCGGAAACGCGCGACCGGGGACGAGTCCGCGAAGGGGAAACCCAGCGCGAAAAGCCCTCGGAAGCGTTGGAACTAACCGGAACGGAGGGCCGGAAACCTGACCGAGACGGACACGACACCAAACGACCGACACGGAAAAGAGGGAGGGGGAAAAGGTCCGGAACTTCACACGGGGAGGACCGGGAGCCGAGAGCTGTTCTGGGCACCTCCGAGCCACAACCTGGGCCGAGCGGCTTAGGGGCGGCTAAGAGGGAACGCCCGGACGATACAGCCTCGCCAAGCACACTCCAGGGGAACCCGAAACGTGTGAGGATCCAGACCATTCAAGGGGAGCAGAAAACCTACGCGCGGGCAACAAAAGATATCCCGGCGCGGCTCGCCGTAGCGATCTGCTTCCCCCCCCCCCCCACTCACGAGACCTGACACAAACTGAAGCGATCCACGTTCGGACTGAACTGACGAGACTCGTCATTGAGGCTGACACGACACAACCACTCCCGGCCTTCCGCGGTTACCCCAGGGTAGCGGATGGCACTGTGCAGATGTGGTGTGAAGACGACAACGCCCTGACTTGGCTTAGCCAGACTGTGCCGCGAATGAGACTCCCAGACTCTGACCAGACACTGACCGTCATGCAACAGGACGAGATGCCGACCCGTGTCCGAGCCGCGCTCTTTGTTCCCCAATATAATGGGGATATAGCGCGGCTCCATAGTATTCTGATTCGTCAGAATACTTGGTACGACATACGGAGGTGGTCACTGTACAGGGCAACTTCGGTCGGTGGGGATAACCACGGGACATACTTGACCGTGGGAATCCCGGCCGATGAAGTCAAGAAGGTCCTGGGGCGGGAGCGGCGTATATCGTACGGCCTTGGCTCCATATACGTCCGCTTCCACTCCGAGACCCAGCCCTCTGACGTCAGGACCGACACCAAGACTGACACGGAGACGAAGACGACCAAACCGACCCCGACTGACGACCGAGACATGGCACGACTGGAGGAGGAAATGGCGAGAGCAGCCATGGCCGATGCAGACGTCGACCCTGCTCCACCCACATCACCCGGGTGGTCATCGCAGCTGCTCACATCCTCACCCACCCGCGACAGCTGGCCCGGAACGGAGGAGGGAGGTAGACTATCCGATGGATCTGTCTCCTCCTAATTCCACAACACCGGCGTTGCCGCCCACACCTAACACCATCCAGATCATCCAGACGAATCTCTAGCTTAGCCAGTCAGCCACGGCTAGCCTGCGCAGGGCACTGGAGGTACATCCCCGAACAATCGCACTGATACAAGAGCTGTGGATCAGAGGCGACAGGATATGCGGCCTTGGAAACATCGGAGGTAAATTAACATTTAACACGCATAATGCCCAAAAACCACGAACATGCATTTACACCCCCAAAGACGTGACTATCGCGCCCGTAACTCAATTCTGTTCCAGAGATCTCACAGTGATTAGACTCCACACCTGCACCGGCAGCGATACCCCGGATCTCGTACTGGCATCAGTCTACATGCCCAGCGATGACGAGAACTGCCCACCGAAGGAGATGACTGATCTGGTCCAACACTGCGAGACCGCCAATCTGGACCTGATCATCTGCACCGACGCGAACGCCCACCACCCACTTTGGGGACTTTCTCTGGTTTTCGATACTTCACTAAGTATCGAACACCAGAGGTGAGACCCTAGCCACATATCTATAACAATCCCTTAAGAAGCATGGCTCTGAACCCACTTGGGTCACTGCCAGGGGTCAAACGATTATAGACCTTACTCTAGCAACAGAAAATGCAACTAACCTTATCTCGAATTGGCGAGTATCCGACGAGCCCTCTTGCTCCGACCACAGGAGAATTCGCTTTACTTTAGTTGCCAAAACAAAAGAGCCCACACCCCGGCGAAATCCGCGACGCACCAACATACCTGAATTTAAACGCCTTCTAGCCTCTTTATTAGCCAAACATCGAATACCCCAAACCTCGATAACGGACTCCTCTGAAATAGAAACCACGGTAACAAAACTAACTGACTACATAATAGAAGCGTATCACGCCTGTTGCAAACTAAAGCCAACAAACGCCAGGGGTAAGGGTAACCCCTGGTGGAATGCTGAGCTTGGCAAACTCAGAAGCACATTACGCAAACAATTCAATAGAGCAAAAAACAGTAGACTTCCAGAGGACTGGGAAACATACAAAACTACCCAATACACTTTCAAAAATCATATCAGAACCGCCTGTAAAAAAGCCTGGCGGAACTTCTGCGAATCCATAGATTAGAATCAAACAATGAGGCCGCTAGAGGGCGGAAAATTCTATATATCTAAATCAACTGAACACGACCGCACTCTCGGCGCACTGAAAAAACCAGATAACTCCTACACACAAACAGATCACGAGACAAGTAGGGTGCTTCTGGAAACGCACTTCCCAAACTGTAACCTCTTAGAGGACAGGACGTGGGCGGGCGAATCAGGACGGCCCCCTACTGACCAGGACTGGTCTACAGCACGTAATATAGTGACAAATGAACAAATAACATGGGCCATAAAGACCTTTCAACCATATAAATCCGCAGGTCTAGATGGCATTCTTCCCGCCTTACTACAATGGGGGGAGAGTGTCATAACACCATGGTTGATAGCAGTCTACCAAGCCTGTATAGCGCACCGATACGTACCCCTAGCATGGCGCGAGGTCAAAGTCATTTTCATTCCCAAACCTGGAAAAACAGATTACACACAACCCAAAGCATATAGACCAATAAGCCTAACATCCTTCCTACTAAAAACCCTGGAGCGGCTCTGTGATAGGTACATTAGGGATGGGCCCTTGTGCAAATATTCGCTACACAGACAACAACATGCCTACTACACGGGGAAATCCACGGAATCTGCACTGCACAGCGTAGTCTCAAAGATCGAATGTGCGATAAACCACAAGTGCTCTTCACTAGCTGCCTTCATTGACATTGAGGGCGCCTTTGATAAAACCATGTTTAGGAGTATTAGCGCGGCCCTTGGAAGGCACGGTGTAGACACAACCCTGAGTGGATGGATCACAAACATGCTCAAACAAAGAGCAGTACAAGTCACAATAAATAACACAACTCGGGCCATCGTGGTGAAAGGTGGCCCCCAAGGGGGCGTCCTATCGCCACTACTATGGAACCTCGTCGTTGATAATCTTATCAGAAGACTCAACGATAAAGGCTACTTCACCGTTGGCTACGCTATTGATATAACCATAATAATAAACGGAAAACATGAGAACACACTATATGTAATCTCATGCGCCAAGCCTTGAAAATAGTAGAGGATTGGTGCAGAGAATATTATGAACTGGCAGTGAACCCCACCAAGACTGAACTAGTTCTCTTCACCAAAAAGAGGAAGTTGTTACCACTAGCATTACCACACTTCTTCGGAACCACCCTAAGCCTCTCAACTGAAACCAAATACCTGGGAGTCTATTTGGACAAGCAGTTGAAAAGCCAGTATTTGCATGTGGCAATGCAAACGCATGCTAGGTAGGAACTGGTGGATTAGCCCCAGTATCACCTACTGGCTATACACCATGGTTATTAGTCCAATAATCACATATGGCTCTCTAGTCTGGTGGCCCAAGACCGACTTGAGCACGGCACAAAAAGACCTTGAAAAACTGCAACGTCTTGCCTGTGTGGCAATCACTAGCAGTATGAAAACAGCACCCACTGCGGCCCTGCAGGCCATGCTGGGACTACCACCACTGCACCTTATAGTGCGAGAGGTGGCGGCCCTAGCGGTCTTCAGGCTCAACGCATCTGGAACCTTAGGTACAGACTCTAGAATAAAGCACACGCGCATCATGGAAGATGCTGTTAAACGACAACCCATTATGACATCACCCAACGACAGAGTTCAAAAAACGCACCACTTTAAGAAACATTACATGTAACATAGTCCTAGCAGAGGAATTGGACGACCACTCAGGTCCCAACGAGCTAAGAATCTATACTGACGGTCGACGGATCAAAGACAAGTACTGGTACGGGAGTTGGAATTTACTCCAATGACCTCAACATTAAAATATCCAGATCGCTAGGTTATAAGCTCAACACCGTCTACCAGGCGGAATGCGTGGGCATTATAGAGGCCAGGGAAGTCACGGACACCCACATCCGGATACTTTCCGACAGTGCCTCAGTCCTCCAATCCCTAAAGAAAAACTACACTACCTCGAAACTCATCAAGAATGCCACAATGCACTCGAACACGTCACGGTGGCCAACCGCAACACCGTGACGCTGTAGTGGATAAAGGGGCACAGCGGATCACTGGGAAATGACGCGGCCGATGAACTGAACGTTCCAGCGCCCCACGATTTTACGATCAAATATTAAAATTAAAAGCACATAGTTTACACTTCAAATCTAGAGACCACTTAGTGATTTTACGCTACTTAGGGCCACATACACCCATCTAGCCGTTCGAGTTGATGTGTCCTCATTGTCTTGATATTTCTTCGCTTTGGTTCTTTTGGTAGAAAGTTTCAAAGAGCATTGCACACTCAGTCAGGCTCATGTTAGAGAAGTCATAATGTCGGGTGGTCCGCGGGTCGCTTTTCGTACCGATCGAAGAGGTTGTTGGTTGTTGCAGTATCCTGTGGTTTGAGCATGATCGTCAAAACACAACATTCGATATCGCTGCTCCGGTTTCCGTGTTCCTATTTAAAAACAAACACAACTACGAGAGCTGTCACGAAGCGGCAGTGTCACCACACAGGCGAAAATCGCATTCTGGGGCTGACACTTACATTTTTTATATATTTTACTTAAAAAGCAAAAAACAATGCCCCTAGTGCCCGACAGCCCGTCTACCCTTGACTCCTGTAGCGGTCAAGGTCCGGGCACGTCCGGGTGAGGCAAGGGGTGCGAAGAATCCCCGGATTGGACCCGGCTACCCCTAAAAACAACACTGAACGTCAGACCGACGAGAAGATCACCGAACTTGAGGAGGAATTGAGCAGGTTGCGATGGAGTACCTATTGTGAGATTGTCTAAAGTACCTATAAAGAGGGAACACGATAATTCTCAAATCCGGTAATCTGCTCTATTTCCGGGAGGGTGACCGGAAGTCCCAAGGTGGTGTGGGGTTTACCGTTGCCAGGTCCCCTTGTTTAGTTGTGTCCAATGTGGAGAGGATCGAGAGTGTGGCCAGGACCATATACTCAGAGTATCGTCAAGATTTTCGTTGAAGGTCGTAGGTACAGGTAGGGAGTATCGTGGGTCCTTTATTCTTCCTTGTTTATAATTATAAATGCCATGCCTTCGGTAACAAATCATGACATTACACTTTTTGCTGATGATTGCTCTGTTTTATTCTCTAACTAGCTGTGCCCGCGACTTCGTTCGCGTGGACGTCCGAAAATGATGTGATGTGAAAATCTACGTTCAGTTACGTATCCTGATCTTTCTCAGAATAATTATATGAAAAGGTACCTAATGCAGGGCACTGTATCATCTCTACCGGTTGAAATGCCGACCAGCCCAGGTAATCTCCTGGTACAAACTAATCTTGAATCAAAATCAACAAAACCGACTATCGAACGAATGGTGGTGAATCAAGTGGATTCTTAATTTCGTCCAGCACAGTAAAAAAAGTAACACATTTTCTCCGATTTTTACTGTCAATATTGCTGATTGTAGACCACTGATTAATTATATTTGTTTTAACATTTTATAAAATTAAAAAAGTTTTACTGCTGGGTTCATAGAATCGATTTATTATAGAAGAGCTCGTGGCTTAATTAAAACAGCCGCACGGGCCGATCTTTAAGGTTAAGCAACGCATGCGAAGGTTGGTCTGTGGATGGGTGACCATCTTAACTTAGCGAGTTTCCTTCGTGCCTCAGAAAGCAAGTGAAGCCTTTGGTCCCGGCTGTCCTTTGTAGATCTTTGGCAGTCGTTACGGATAATCAGAAGCCAGTAAAATTTGACTGAAGTTTTGCATTGAATGAATTGTGGAGGTCTGGTAGGCAGCCGCTCCACGTAAATACCGGTATTCAGCTGAATCCAGTTTGTCTGGAAGCCGAGCCGATATAGTTAGGAAAAGGCTAGGTTGTTACAATGGTCACCCATCCACAGACCGACCTCGGCAAGCGTTCCTTAACCTTGAAGATCGATGCGTTCGGCTGTTATGGTTTAGCCACTTTGAATCATAATACCAAAAAATCAACACTTCTTTAAATAAACCACTTTACTTATGGATACAGTTTACAACTCTCCTCCCAGTAAACTGTAATTTTCAATCGAAAACCAATTTAGTCATTCAATTTCATACTTCCATATCATCTGCCTAGCCTTTTCCCAACTATATTGGGGTCGGCTTCCAGTCAAACCGCATTCAGCTGAATACCAGTTTTTTACGTGGAGCGGCTGCCTACCAGACCTCCACAACTAATTGGTTAACACGGATTATACTCCTTGGCAAGACTGGTGTCGGATTTTCTGGCTTCTGACTATCCGTAACGACTGCCAAAGATCTCCAAATGACAGCCGGGACCAACAGCGTAACGTGCTTTCCGAGGCACGGAGGAAACTCGGTGTGTTAAGATAGTCACCCATCCACAGACCAACCTCGGCAAGTGTTGCTGAACCTTGAAGATTGACCTGTGCGACTGTTATTATTTAGCCACATATATTCCATACTTCCATAGCTATACAAAATATATATAACTTCAAGGTAATCAACACGACTCCGCGGCGAGAATTCGCGGCGCGGCGGGCGGGCGTAGGCTATGCCTTTGATCCCGCGGGATCGGTGTTTCGTGTCCGTGGCTACGGGCACGGCGTTAGGTTGCCGGTATATAATAAGCGCGGCAGCTTTGGTAGCGCGACAGTAGGTGTCGCTGCTTGTCATAGGAGTGTAACTATCAATAGTGTCGGCAGAGGGCGCCACGGTACTGACTCACAGTACCGTATCATCACATCACGGCCCTAAGGCGGTCTGTTCCCGCTTAGTGAGACCTTCGGTTGCCCGGAGGAGGCCTGGCGAGAGACGACCAGTGACGTAGGCGCCGACTTTAAGGCACTCCCTGCTAGAGATGTGTCCCTCACTCATTTGAGGTACCTACTCGTGATCGCAAATTAAAAGAGTTACTCGAATTTCAACATTGAACCACCTCACTCGTTCACGCGTCCTCACTTAAAAATTTACATTGACAATAATATTGAGGCGAGGTACTCACGAGTCGCGAGTGAGTATTGAGTGATTGAGTGAGCTTTTTTACTAAAAATTAATTAAGGAGAAAATATTTTTATTACTGCTATTACTACTCTAAACTTTAACTATAAACTCTAAAAACATTGGTATTAGATTGGTATTCAATATTCAAGTGTCATTGATTCGTTTATTTTAACGGTCTAAAAACGAGCGAAAGAAAATGATGTGTGAGGGAGGCGTCAAAATTGGAATCGTGACTCGTGAGTACTCGCGAGTCGACTCGACGCGCCCGTTCACCTCGCTTGCCGCTGCCTCGGACAATTAGCTGAGTTCGGTTCGGGCTCGGCTCATGAGATGAATACGCTCACGTACGATGCCTCGCCTCAAACACAGCCTCAAATGAGGGGTACCTCGTGAGTACCTCGCGACGTAAAATGAGGTGCTCCCTCAACATCAGAAATGATGAGTCTTTCACGCTTCCAGAGCGAGCAGGTCACGCTCCAGGCCCAGGAACCGTCATAAACAACAAAAAACATGGGGCTGAGCTGAGCAAAGCAAAGTATCTTTTGTACAGCTTCACAAATCATTTATCAATACATTCACGAAGAGTCTCATCACGTAGGGGAGAGCAGGGTAATGGGAGTCAGAGGGTAATGGGAATCACCCACACATCCACAAAACTGTACGCGCGAGCGAAGCGTAAACGATGTCCTCTACCCCGCCCTGGCCCCCCGGCGTTGCCTCGAACGGCTCGCAACTGTCAGCGCCCGCACTTCTGAGATACGGCCGTATTTTGTTTTTCGCTCCGTTGATCCAATTTTTCGTCAATGTAAATTAAAAGGTAAGTGTCGAATAATTTGCAGTATTCGATTAAGACATTCACACGTGCTTAGTTAGATATTTAAAATTGTGATGCGCAGTTCATATTGTGTTAATATGTTTCAGATTTATTTTCATTTATTTTTTTTCTATTTTGTGTAGAAGTGGGTAATGGGAGTGTTGGGGCTTCAGTGTCTTGATGTTGGGGCTTCAGTGTCTTGAAATGAAACTCCCGTATCGAGGTATGGTGTATAATTTTGGTAAAGAACTGAATTACATTAAATAAAATGTGGAGCGCACAAGTTCGCGACTAGGAGAAAAATTTGACTTTTTAAAGTGATAATGACGGTGTTTGTAGAAATTTATTTCCGTGCTGGACGACTGACCGTTTTGCATAGCAATGCGAACACTGACGTCTTCACAGGCGTTAACATCCTCCCCCCGTTGAAACTCACGAGGATTCAACCCATCAGGAGCTCCTCTTCGGTCGGTAAGGGGCAGAAGCGTACCAGAGGGCGCCGTATAGTTCCTCGTATAGTGTTTATGTCGGCTACTCGCGAAACTCCATCTTGTCCCGGGAACAGCCGTACAATGCGTCCAAGCCTCCAACATAATGGTGGGACGCCATCTTCTTGCAGCAGAACCATGTCTCCAATTTTGACTGCATCGGTCTTGGTCTTCCATTTGCGGCGAAGCTGCAACTCGGCTATATACTCGCGTTGCCAGCGCCGCCAAAAGTGCTGATATATTTGCTGCAACCTGGCATATCGCTGCAAGCTGGTTGATTGGCAGTCTTCCAAAGCTGGTTCAGGCAGTGCGGTGAGAGCCCGACCAATGAGAAAATGCCCAGGGGTAAGGCAATGGAAATCGTCAGGAGAGGCGGATAAGGGACAGAGAGGTCTACTATTTAAAACAGCTTCTACCTGAGCGAATAGGGTTTGAAGTTCTTCAAAACTTAAATGAGAATTACCCATCACTCGCCTAATATGAAATTTTGCTGAGCGGATACCGGCCTCAAAAATACCGCCAAAATGAGGAGCGTAAGCTGGTGAAAAGTTAAACTGAATGCCTTCCGAACTTGCAAAATCAGATAGCTCGCTTTGGTAAGTTTTAAAAAAAATCATTAATTTCCGTTGGCCTGCCTCTTCGTGACACAAACCTTCGGAATGTCATGACGAAAGCGTTCTTTGATAAATCGCTTACGGCTTCGAGGTGAGAAATTTTATATCGAAGGCAAATGAAAAAACAAAGATAGCACTTGACTAACGAAGCACCACGTCCCTTTCTGTTCACTATGTGGAATGGGCCAGCAAAATCAATTCCCACTGTGCGAAATGGAAAGTTTGGTGTGACACGTTGTGCGGGTAAATGTCCCATTATTGGAGCAATAGTCTTGCCCTGTAAGCGTCTGCACCTGGGGCAGTTACGAAAAACGCGTCTAGCTAAATTTCTGCCGTTAATCGGCCAAACGTATTCCCTAACAACGGCCAACAATAATTGCGGACCAGCTTGTACTTAAGCCGCGTTTATGTTCATACTCGAAAATCAATTTGGTAAAATGATGCGAAGCATGTAGGAGAACAGGGTGTTTTTTGTTAAAGTTATAATCAGATGAGCCTAGTCGGCCACCAACTCGGATGACCTTGTCATCATTTAAAAATGGACGCAGTGATAAATTTTTTGATTTAGAACTTAAAGTCTTATTGTTGCAAAGTAAATTATATTCACAGAAGAATGATTCTTGCTGAGCGAGACGACACAATTAAAGAAATGAATTATTCAATTCATCTACTGTCAAACTGCCGAGAAGTTTTTCTTTGTTAATTTTTAGATTATTAATAAATCTTAGCACGTAGGCGAAAGATCGTTTTATTTTAGTTAAACTAGAAAAGTTTTTAAAATTAATTATAGGTTCACTTTGAGAAACAATATGAGTGGTAGTGCAATTAGGTTTAGTTTCCGGTAAATCAATATTATTAATTTTATTGGGTTTTAATATAGGCCAATTACCTTCAGGCTCCACGAGAAATGGAGGGCCTGACCACCATAGCTGGGTGCTGCCGAGCTGATCAGGACTAACTCCTTTATATATGAAGTCTGCAGGATTTACAGATGTGGGCACATAGCGCCACGATGAGGCATCTGTTAACTCACAGATCTCAGAAATCCTATTAGCCACAAATGTTTTCAAGTTTATAAAACTGGTGTGGAGCCAGGCTAACACTACTGATGAATCGCACCAGTGTACTTGATGCTGAACTTCACATCGCAGTGACTCCCTGACAGTCTTGCATAACCTTGCTGCCAGTAGGGCAGCACTCAATTCTAGACGAGGGATAGTTGTACCTTTAATCGGAGCTACCTTGGATTTCGAACAAAGCAAATTGACTGTGACCTCGTTCGCAGCATTAACTGAACGTAAATAAATGCAAGCGCCGTAGCCATGTTGGGATGCATCACTAAATGAATGTAACTCTACCGATACTGGATCATTACAGAGCACACGCCGTGGAACTTGTAAAGATAACAGAGAAGGTAAAGACTGCATAAACTTGTTCCAGTCTCTTTGAATTTGATCTGGAACAGGAGAGTCCCAAGTTAAATTATGTAGCCACAGTTGTTGTAACAACATTTTCATTTTACTACACACGGACTATTAGTCCTAAGGGGTCAAATATTTTAAACAGAGATGATAGAAATGATCTTTTAGTTAACTTATTGTTAGAAGAAAGTGGGCATTTGATAGGGAAATGTAACTGATCGGTTGATGGGTTCCATCCCATGCCTAGTGTACTAGTTGACTCGCTTACTAAAAGATTATCATCAGTTTGAATATTTGAATCAAACAATGACGGCAAATTGGTCTTAAATTTACGAAGAATAAAGCATCCTTTCCTTAATTCTTCAGTTACAGATTGATAAATATAACGTAGGTTATCCTCACTTTCACAACCGGTAATGAGATCGTCAACAAAGAAATCATGCTGAATTATGTTCTTAACCATAGGATCAGAAGATTCTTCACCAATCTGCCATAAGCACCGAGTGCTCAAGTAGCTAGAACTTGCCATTCCGTAAGTCACAGTATTAAGCTGAAACGTTTTGATGGGCAAAGACTCATCCTCTCTCCATAAAATAAGTTGAAGATTACGATCCTCCTCATGAACATGGACTTGACGGTACATTTTCTCAATGTCACCCGTGAGAAGGAACTTATGTTGTCGTGCCCTTATTAAAATGGAGAACAATGAGTCCTGCATATTAGGCCCAACCATGAGGATGCCATTGACAGACTGACCCGATGAAGTAGGAGCCGAGCCGTCGAACACGACTCTAATTTTTGTAGACTCACTGCTGTCTTTGAAGACAGCGTGATGGCAGAGAAAGTAAGATGTAGAAGGTATGAGAACAGTGGATTCGGAAAGGTGACCTAACTGTGAGTACTCGCGCATAAATTCTGAATATTGCGTTTTCACATGTGGTTGTTTGCGAAATCGCCTTTCTAAATTTAACAAACGTTTTTTAGCTAATGAATAAGACTCACCAAGACAATCAGGTGTATCCTTCAAGGGTAGACTGACTGAGAATCTACCAGTATTTAAACGGAGGGTGTGCGACAAAAAATGTATTTCACATGCCTTCTCGCTATGACTCATAAGTGGTTTAGTTTGGGGAACATTTTCTAAGTCCCAGAATTTTGTTAGTTCTTGATGTATTTTGTCAACAGACGACAAATTAGAAATGACTGAATGATTAGAATCTATATCATTATCAACGTCCTTTAGCTTATTGTTTATGGGTAGATTAAAATACATAGGGCCTGAAACTAACCAGCCGAAATGAGAACTTCTCAATACAGGTGAATTAAGACCGAGAGAGAGTTGATCGCGGCCAATAATGTCCCAGAAAATATCGGCACCGATGACAACATCAACAGGTGCAGGTTGGTGGAAGTGAGGGTCTGCTAAAAAGTAGTCACTTGAAATATTAAGCATTTTAAAGTCAATGGGTATTTGGGGTATATTGCCCGTCAAAACTGGCAACACCAAAAACGAAGAAGTGACTGTGAAATGCTTCATTAACGATTTCAACTGAACTACACAAGTTTCTGTTGCCTGAGTGGTGGTTTTATTGCCTATGCCAATGATATTGACCTGCAAAGTGGTGGTCGGCTCTAGACGCAGTCTTGTTTTAAGAGATTGAGTAATAAATGATGACTGACTGCCGCAGTCCAAAAGAGCACGAACCTTCATTGTTTGATTGGTCGTAGGATTAACAACCTCAATGTAAGCAGTAGACAGTAAAACGTGATGGTTATTTTGATTAGAAAAATTAACGATAGTGTCGTCAGTGATGTCAGGTGAAATGGTGACAACACTGGAAATATTTTTGCTATCAGAATGTTTATGTAAGAGTCTATTGTGCCTTATGTTGCACCTGCGACACGGATGCATGCGACAATTGCGTGCAGAGTGGCCTGATCTTAAGCAGTTGTGACAAAGCTTCAATCTGCTTACTTCACTGACATTTTTGGCTAAGAGTGTGGATGACCGTATGGTCATCCACACTCTTAGCCAAAAATGTGGGACAATCATAAAGGCGATGATTACCGTTACAAATGACGCATGATATATCAGAATTATTATTGTCTTCACTCTTTGCAATGTATGACTGATGAGATTTTATTTTATTGTTGGAATCTATATGTTTTGGCTTCGTCTGAAGTTTAGGCTTAGAGTAAGGAAAGTTGCTATTTATTGACTCAAGCACATCAGCGCGATCAGTAAGAAACTTGAAAAACTGCTGCAAACTAGGTATGTTGGTATCCAAAGTACCCCGGTATTCTTCCCACTTGGCTTTGGTTTGGTCATCAAGCTTGGGGCTCATTATGTGAATGAGTAAAATATCCCAGTCACGTGAACCTAGACCGAGACTACTTAAAGCACGTAAATTCTTGTTAACATGGTCCACAAGGAATCGTAATGATTTATCAGACTCACTTGTGATTGGCTTGATGTATAACAAGGAATTTATATGATGAGTTATTAATTGTCGTGTATTGTCATATCTATCACATAATAACTTCCAAGCACACGCATAATTTGCGCTGGATACTTCTAAGTTAGCGATAATGCGCGCTGCATCGCCAGTCAAGTACGAAACAAGATAATGGAATTTGTGAATGGGAGCGATGCGGTCGTTATTGTGTACTATAGATAAGAATGTGTCACGGAACTCAAGCCAACGGAAGCAAGACCCGTCGAACTTAGCTACTTGAATTTGAGGTAATTTGAAACCTATATCAAAATGATCGTGATTACAGGGACCTGCAGTAACCTGACTTGAATTTAAATCCTTGTAATTACTTTCATCATGACGGTTTGCGTTATGTTTTTGTGTAATACTTTGAGCAATTGCAATATTGGATATAAATAATTGTTCGATAATATCACGTTCATCAATCTCATTAGGTAAATTGTCAGAGTTTAATACTTCTATCTGATTTTGCAAGTCATCGAAACGGCTATAAATAGACTCAAATTTGTTTAGTTTTAATGTTAACTCAGCTAACTCAATTTGAGTGAGCGTTTCTTTTGATGTAGCATTTGATAAAAAGTTTCTAAACTTAGTGATTTGACCTTTTATGGAACTACGTTTCACTAAAAGATCGTGTAATTCTTGAGGATTGTTTGTGCCAGATTTACCTACATAATCTTTACTCATTGTGAACTCAAACCTTGCTAATAACTTGGTAATTATAAATTGAATAAACTAATGATTCCAAGTAGGTTTGAATAATGAAAGATAGAGACACAAACTTCGTGATGTTAATGTATATTTAAAAAACTAAAAAACTTAGCTCACGCTCCTCGCCTAACGTCACCTGAGGCCGGCCCGGCGCAGCAGTGGGTAGGGCTCCGCTGCGGTCACACGGTGACACGGCAGGCGGCCCGTAGTCGCGTCGCACGCGGATATCGGCCTGGAATGTTCGGCGGTGTGGGTGAAATATATGTATAGGTATGCTTTCAGTGACTGCTATAAGTAAGCCTGTTAGGAAACACAAACGAAAACTATGATAATTACAAGATGGAATACTAATCGTTTAACAGTTAAAACGTTCACCAATAATGTGAATTTTATTCACGTAATTAACTAACTGCGTGTGTTGTACTGATGTAGTTTCACTTAATTATTTTAAGATATTAGAATGTCAACAGACACCAATGCACTCATAGAAGCTATTTTAATTAGGTATTTGATAGATTTATTACGGGTAAGGGTAAAAGGTAAGGGTAATTAGGTATCAGGGAATTCACAAGGAAAAATGGGCACTTAGCTGCATTGGCCGAGGCTGCGGCACGATGCTAAATGCTGATCGCTGACCGGCGGTGGCTGCAATGGCTGGTGCACCTCCAGGGAACCCAGGTTTTGATGAAATTATGAAGCTGCGGCGCAATGGCTACGCCGGCAGCGCGTGGTGGTAATGGTCGAACTTGTTTTCGCAAAATTTGCAGGTTTTGTCGTAGGTCGCCAGATGTTGGGGCTTCAGTGTCTTGAAATGAAACTCCCGTATCGAGGTATGGTATAAATTTTGGTAAAGAACTGAATTACATTAAATAAAATGTGGAGCGCACAAGTTCGCGACTAGGAGAAAAATTTGACTTTTTAAAGTGATAATGACGGTGTTTGTAGAAATTTATTTCCGTGCTGGACGCCTGACCGTTTTGCATAGCAATGCGAACACTGACGTCTTCACAGGCGTTAACAGGGAGTCTCCCATTTCCCATAAATGATCACTTTTACAGGCAAGTAATTTTAAATGTAAAAAATAAGCATCTACATTGTTTTTATTTCCAGGACAACTGAGAAGGCTTCCTGGTCTTCTAATAACCTGGAAAATGCTATAAAGCTTATTAATAGCGGTTCTTCTATAAGAAATGCTGCTAAAACAATGAGAATTCCATTTTCCAGCCTTCAAAAGATGGTAAAAAAGGTTCTACTTTAGGACCACATCTAGGACGATACATTGTGTTCAGTCCTGATGCAGAAGCCGAGCTAGCAAACTTGGTGAAGAAAATGGCAAACCTTTTTATGGTTGCACCGCTAATCAAGTAAGAAGAGTGGAAGAAACAACGAGATGTGGTTCATATGTACCTCATGTGGGCTATGGGCTCACTCGGAATGCAGCAAGTGAGACTTAGCTCAAGGTTATGTCTGCATAATGTGCTAGATTTTCATTGACTCTGATTGCCCTCAGGGTGACCACCATTACCCTCATATCAGTGCAATGGGAGTCGAATGTTTTTTTTTATTATTTTAAACTTCAATAATTTTCAAATTTGATTGCCAAAGTGATTGAAACTGATCTCAATTGATAGTATATTAAGTATATTATGTTTAAAGGCGGTATCAATAAATATTTTGTGCTGAAATTGAATTTTATTTGATTTCTTGCTTAAGTCATTGTCATAACAAATAGCCACCCCACCTATTAATCAATGACTAAACTCGCTACGAATCTAGCTATCGACCCAAGAGCTAGATTGACCCGGCATTATACCAAGGACATCCCGGACGACAGTCTGTATGAGATTAGGATGGCTCTAAAGCAGTTTAAAAACAACAAGCCGTCTGGTGAGGACGGAGCACGGCCGAACTCCTAAAGGCGAGTGGAAAACCGGTCTTTGAAGGCCCTTCAGGAACAGACTAGTTCCGTCATACTCGAGGGGAAAACGCCACATGCATGGAGCAGAGGTGTGGTTAGTGGTAGTTAGTACTCTACTTTAAGAAGGGCGACGATGTCCTGTTTAAGAATTACAGGCCCATCTCACTTCTGAGCCATGTCTACAAGCTGTTTTCCAAATTCTGAATAATGAACCGTCTCGTACGCAGGTTTGACGACTTCCAGCCTCCCGAACAAGCCGGATTCCGAAAAGGCTTAAGCACCATAGACCACATACATACGCTGCGGCAGGTTATACAGAAGACCGAAGCGTTTAATCTGCCCTTCTGCTTAGCATTTGTGGACTACGAGAAAACCTTCGATTCTATCGAGACTTGGGCTGTGCTGCACTCTCCAACGGTGTCAGATTGACTATCGGTACATCGAGGTACTGAAATGTTTGTACGAAAACGCCCATGTCAGTCGGTATTCACGATCAGACCTCGAAACCTATCCTCCTGCAGCGTGGTGTGACAGGAAGACGTCATTTCTCCGAAACTGTTCACGGCCACAATGGAGGATGTCTTCAAGGTTTTGGACTGGGGAAGGCTAGGCGAGTAGGTAAATCACCCACTTTCGATTTGCCGACGATATAGTCGTCATGGCTGAGACTACGGAGAGCCTCAGTACATTGCTCGATGACCTCAGTAAAGCTTCCGAAAGAGTGGGTCTTAAAATGAACTTGACAAAACCAAGATCATGGTAAATACCCGTGTAGCACCCACGCCACCCACTCCTATCAAGATCGTAGACTCGTACACTAAAAGTTGTAGATGAGTACGTCTACCTGGGACAAACGGTTCAGTTAGGTAGAGCTAGCTTCGAGAAAGAGGTCAACTGACAAATCCCACTCGGCTGGGCAGTGTTCGAGAAGTTGCGTGGTATCGTCTCTCCCCACATACGACAGTGTCTCAAGACGAAAGTCTGGAATGGAACTGAAACATGGTCGCTCACAATGGGCCTCATAAGAAGCCTTACTGTCACTCAAAGAGCAATGGGGAGGAAATTAATGCTTGGAGTTTCCTTGCGTGATCAAATCAGGAATGTTGAAATCCGCGAAAGAACCAAGGTTACCGACATAACTCGAAGGATCACCAAACTAAAGTGGCAGTGGGCAAAGCAGATTGCTCGCAGAACAGATGGTCGATGGGGCCGAAAAATTTTGAAGTGGCGACTGCTTGCTTGTCCCTTATATGTATCCTTAGGTCTTTGAAACTACGCAACGGATTTTGATGCGGTTTTTTTTAAATAGATAGAGTGATTCAAGAGGAAGGTTTTTATGTATAACTAGCTGTGCCCGCGACTTCGTTCGCGTGGACGTCGTAAAATGGTGTGATGTGTTGCATATACAAAATCTACCTACGTTCAGTTACGTATCCTGATCTCTCTCAGAATTAAGAATATATGAAGAGGGTCAGGGCACTGTATCATCTCTACCGGTTGAAATGCCGACCAGCCCAGGTAATCTCCTGGTACAAACTAATCTTGAATCAAAATCAACAAAACAGACTATCGAACGAATGGTGGTGAATCAAGTGGATTCTGAATTTCGTCCAGCACTGTCCAAAAAGAAACACATTTTCTCCGATTTTTACTGACAATATTATGCTGATTGGTAGACCACTGATTAATTTAATTTGTTTTAAAATTTAATAATATTAACAAAGTTTTACTGGGTTCATAGAATCGATTTACTAGAGGAGCTCGTGGATTAATTAAAACAACCGCACGGGCCGACCTTCAAGGCTAAACTATAACAGCCGAACGCCTCGATCTTCAAGGTTAAGCAATGCGTGCGAAGGTTGGTCTGTGGATGGGTGACCATCTTAACATAGGTTCCGAGTTTCCTTCGAGCCTCAGAAGGCACGTTACGTCTTTGGTCGCGGCTGTCATTTGTAGATCTTTGGCAATCGTTACGGATAGTCAGAAGCCAGTAAAATCTGACTGAAGTCTTGCATTGAATGAGTTGTGGTGGTCTGATAGACGCCGCTCCACGTTAAAACCGGTATTCAGCTGAATTCGGTTTGTCTGGAAGCCGAGCCAATTTAGTTAGGAAAAGGAACATCACGCTATAACCAATAGGAGCGGAGCAGCAATAAGAAATGTTGCAAGCGGGAAAATAGCTTCCGTTGCGTGCGCTGCGTAAACGGTGGTTACCTACTCAAAAATCAAGTAGGTATTACCTACGAAATTATTCCTCTTTAAAATTTCTAAAAAAAAGTCCTCAACAACATATGTCTATCCCTTAATAATAAGGATAACTCACTATAACCCGTTTTATGGAAGTCAAATTTGTTCTAAAATGATGCATTATTTGCGAGGAAGTTTTTATTAACATGGTATTAATCCTTATCCAAATAAAACGTTAATCATCAGAGTATTTAATTTTGAACTAAATTGCCATTGACATTATATAATTTCAATCAATATCTTGAGAGATATCATCGTTTTAATTAAAATAACTCCGCAACGAAATATTAAACTCGGTGCGCGGGCGGAGCGTGAGGCGGAGGGCGCCTGACGCCCGCCGATTCTTGTGTTGGTTATTATCAGGAGAAGGTTTTAATGTAAAAAAAAAGTTGCCACTAGACGGGAGCGAAGCCGCGGGGGACAGCTAGTTGTATTACAAATGCGAAAGTTTGTGAGGATGGATGGATGGATGTTTGTTACTCTTTCAAGTCAGAACGCCTGAAAAAGGATCTTCATGAAATTTGTGGTAGATAGTAGTCTGGAATAACACAGGCAAATTTTTATCCCGGGAATAGGTACTTATGTTCCCAAGGGATCACGCGGGCGAAGCCGACAAATATTTCCCCTCCTCATGCGTAATAATTTGTTGCTAAAAAACCGAAATGAAAGAAGAGTGTATTATTTAATTTGAGTTGATATTTTATTTGTTACGCTGTATTTTTTATCGAAAAGATGAGAAAGAAAAAAAAGATATCAAAAAATTAAAAACCGGTCAAGAGCTAGTCAGACTCGCGCACCGAGGGTCCCGTACCAGCATATAAAACGTGAAATGTTTTTAAAATCTCATCGGCGAGGCCAATACTCGTCAGAGAATTTTATTAAAACACTGCCGTGTTACCTACATATTGCAGTTTAAGATCAGCGCCATATCTTGACCGATAGTGGAACTTGTGTAATTTTTGTTGATGATTTCTGAAAAAGCATGCTTTTTAGACGTTTTATTTTTCCAGTAATCTTATCTTCACTAGTTTTTTTTTTTTAAATTAGGGTTTTATCAGTTATGTTTAGGGAAAACTCAATTTCACCTAAATCTTCGTAATTTTTAAACCTTTTCCTCGTACTCCTCCTGCTTTTAGGCCTAAATAGTTACTTTACTCTTTGTTTTAGGCACGAAATTAAGTGTATTTCGCACCAGTGCAGAAAAGTGTCTGTGAAATACACGTCCCGTCATTTTTCACAATAATTTGTTACTAAATGTTATGTATAGATAAACTAACTGACCCGGGCAACTTCGTCTGCGTCACATTTTCCATTAATGCTCAGCTCCTATATTTGTCTTTGCGTGATAGTGTATAGCCTAAAGCCTTCCTCGTTAAATGGGCTATCTACCACTGAAAGAGGTTTTCAAATCGGACCAGCAGTTCCTGAGATTAGCGCGTTCAACCAAACAAACTCTTCTGCTTTATAATATTAAGTATAGATTGTGTTCATGATGGACGTGGATAATTGTGATTGCATTTTCTCGGCTCAAAAAGGGACTGGGCTCAGGGCTGACAAACTTTTCCCACTTGCATTCAAATGTACTAGGTACATATTTTGTAACTAGGTACGATCATACGATGTATATTTTTGTTTTTGTTATCCGCTGCTAGGCTTGGTAGCCAAGTCCGCCAGTGTCCGCACGCGGGTTGATATTTCGCGGCCGCGCCCGCCACCACGCTACCCCTCACTCTGTTTGCGACCATAATACTTCGCGCCATTTCAATAAATACAACAGCCCGAAAATAATTATCGAGCAGTGGCCCACCAGACACAAACTGTCTTTATAAGGGAGGTTGCGGGATTTACCACCGCTTTCCGCATACCTCAGTAACATTTTGTCCTTTAGTTAAAACTCTTTAATTTTCAGCAGTAGCTTGTTACTACTATCATGAGGCAGCTCTTTTGTCTGGCGCACAATTACGATTTTTTTTTAATGCAATCTTTTGTTTCAGATTGGCCACGCCCGTAGAACGTTTTTACGTTCGAATTTTATATCTAATCCTTGGAAATCATTGATGGAAAATAAAAACATTTTCAAATAAATAATCAACACCATTTATTTAATACTATGTCGCCGTGAATTGACTGTACATACAAAAATGTGATCGATGCAGTTATTGCACAAATGACATTCGATTTACTTGTTTTATCCATGACATGAGATCACATGCTATGAAATCCGGGATACAATATTGTCCTTCCATTTACAATTAGGTACTTTTTATATTAACTTCAATAAATTGATATAAAAATAACTTACAGCTAGAAATTCTATTCATTTTCTACTAAGAATATATTTTAAATTATTTTATAAAGTAACAAATCTAAGTCTTATTTATAAGGCCAGCGTGCAGCGTCGCCTTAGTGGATAAGCGTAATCGTTCAACTTATTCTACATTGAATTTTACTAAAAACGAACAATACCCGGTTCTATTGGAGTTAGGTACACTGTACAGTAATATGTTATTGTTATAAAAAATACAATAAATCCATAAAATATGGTGAATACGATTTGTACAACAGATTAATATTTCTTTACATATTGTTAGTAGTCGTCGATTGAAATGGAAAGATTCAGATGTTAGGTGAGCAGTGGAGTCTTAGTTTGTTCATTATTCTTGTAAATAAATCACAGTTAATCTACATTACCATAACACAAGCTTAGGTTGCTTAGCTTGGGACTATATGGCGTTGTGTGAAATGTCCAAGGATACTTATTTATTTATTGATAATGTGTTATTGAACATATTGGAACACAAAAAATTGATGAAATTCTAATTGTTTTGTCACTCAGTGGTTTATTTGACAAAAAAGGAAACAAGCAGTGAACCCACAACAGAATGCAAGATATAAAACATTAGTAGGGTGAAATGTAAGTATGTAGAGAACCTACTGTGGTAGCTTATTGTTTGTATCAAAATAATGGAAGTTACAAGGCCTGAAGTTGAAAAAAAGCATTTCTGTCTAAAGTGCTCAGTGCGCTAAGTAGCTTGCTCTTTGAGACATACATATTCAGTAAAGCTTTGCAAGGATAATTATTTTAAACACACATTAGAATGAGTTACTTTCAACACACTTAGAAATGACACACCAAACATAAAATTTATGTAAAGCACTGTTACCTACTTAATACCTAAGAATATGCTGTATCATCAAGTGATAGAAGTTCATGCATTCAGTTCATTGGATAGTGCTCTACTCATAAGACATACAATTTGATGCTATTTCATTTCTAAGCATGCCGAATGCCCCTTTGGAACTGTACAGGACATGTTCCAATCTTGTGGCAGTCTTTGGTTAAAATAAGCCGCAAAAGATATTTTTCACTATAATTATAAGAATTTTTAATCAATTAAAAAAATCAGTTGACTCAAAGCTCTAGATATCAGTCTCGTGAACGTGTTGCGTTCATTTATCATCAATTAGAAATAAATTATAATATTCATCAATTTATATACAAAATGTCGAGAAAATCAAGGACTAAGCATACGTCTAATTCACTAGCAAGAGGGAGCAGTTTATTATAGATTATAATTTTAATATAAATTATTGACATTTGATTTGGGTGCTCAAGAATATAAATAGGATATAAAAGAGAAAATGATTGTTTGGTAACTTGTGGTTGAGTAATGCACGATCGAATGGCCATTTCACAAAAAAGTAAACGTAAAAATATATTCGTTTTGCAAACAAGTCATTGGGTGGTGAACTAAATTAGTTAAAGATACAGAATATAGTGTTGATTGACAAATGATTCATTGCAATGCATTCTTATTTTTATTTACACAATAATATTATATTATGCGTCCACATCAACAACTTCTTGTGGTGTACTAAGTAATAGTTGATCTATACTACAAGTAAGGTAGCTGCTTTCTGCTGACACGAAAAACAGCAATAGATAAAGTAGATGTTACAAGAATTGGGAGAACACAACCTTGCTTTTAAATATAATAATTGCATTAAAAATAATACGGTGGAGCATCTCTACTTAAACATGGTGTTAGTGACAACGTACATTGTATGGAATGTTTAAGCAGCATGAACTGGCCTACTGCCAGAGTTAATCCAAAACCATTGATATATTATAAACTTTCATAAGTAGGAACAATATACTATTTACAGTTTAGTTTTGTTGTATGAACAACATTTTTTTCCAGCTATTAAAATCATATTGGAATATACAGATAGTCTTATTTAAAAGAATGTTACAAGTAAATATTCTATATCATAGGAGATATCTTTATATGCCAGTACAATTTTGTGTAGCTATTTTTATTTATTATGTTTTATAATGACTTAATACTTACATACTTATAACAAAACAGTACCAGTTTAGCTGGTACCTCTAAATGTAGATCTTTACCTTGAAATTATTTTATACTTCAGTTCTTGCGATGCCTATATTAATTAATTCAAGGCAAGCCGAATTGCACCTTCAATTCTTTGCAGATCTGATTCATATGCACTTTTTAACAATATTTTACTAATAAGAATATCTCAATTGAAATATTAGTGTAATACACACTGCAGTCGCATCATTAGTGCCTAGTGATGTTAGTAAGCGGCTCTCATGCACACACGCGTTAGTACGAACGCACGAATAATTAGTAAAAACTAAACGCTCAATTGAGAGTTACCATTGCAAATCGGCTCCTTGTAAGTTGCGACTCCTAAGTAGTCAATAAATATTTTATGACGTCTATATTAGTAGAGTTTCTACATAAATCCATTTGTTTGTTTGAATAAAGTCCGTAACCTATATTCTTGGTGGTCCACATGTGATGACAATGTGTAATAGATAAACTTATTCATATTTTATCTACTTCTTAATGATGTACTTAGATGCGACGTTTATTCAAATTCCTCGACGTCAAATTTAGTAGCAAGTAACTAAATTATGCAAATAAATGTAGTCTTACAGGTCATCACGATAAAAATATGACATTTAATATATAATTTGCTAGTCCAATTAATTTTTTGTAAAAGCTGCATATTACAACAATAGCAGGATAAATACCGCGTGTATCTGACATCGACGCACAAACGATTTCCATGGGTCCAGGGCATGATTCTGGACACCCCAGTGTTGGAATTTTTCGTCGGTTCTTTTCTCATTTTTTCATTTTTTTCAAGAGTACCACAAATAGGTATCAGCTCAGCTGAGCTGATATCTATTTGTGGTTTTATTCAGATTGCTCTTTTTAGTGAAAGTAGTTAGTCAATTATTTTTTTATTAAAAATCTCATTGGGTTAGGTCAGAATAACGATTATGAGCAGTCTAAAGTAAGAAAACCCTTGAAAAAAATGAAAAAATGAGAAAAAAGCCGACGAAAAATTCTAAGTCTAGGGTGTCCAGAATCATGCCCTGAAGCCATGGAAATCGTTTGTGCGTCGATGTCAGATACACGCGGTATACACGTTTTTTCTTAACCAAAAGTTATCAAAGGTAATCTTCAGAGTGAGAAAAGACTTTAACTTACCGTAATGAATCAATGTATTTACCTAAACGGACGTAACAAATTTCGCGCTCAAGGTAACAATAAAGAGACAAAAAAATCAGGAGCTCCTTGGCTTGACGTTGGATGACATAAAATTGTATCAAATCAAGAGTATTAAACGACTGCATATAAACAACTTAGTGTCCATATTGGAACATAACAACAATAACACACCTTAATGTAAAGTGTGGGTCACTCGGTGGAGAGGCGGCGGGCGTCAGGCGCGGCCAGGTGGCTGGCGCTGGGCGTCTTGCTGCGCGGAGTCTTGGGGCTCTTGTGGTCGGAGTGCGGCGGCGTGGGCGGGTAGATGTGCTCGCTGTCCTGGGACGTCGACGCCGCCGGATCCGCCTCAGTCGACGACTGCTGCTCCGTCATTATCTGGTAAACTTTATCCTGCCGAGCAAAACAGTCATTTTATTAGCATCGATATCATCATTGACGAACGACTCATTTGATAAATTATCGAGACAAGAAACGTATTATTCTAGATAACGAATTCGTAATGCATAATAAATCGTATCGGAAACATAATAGCGTAGCGTGAAGAAATGTGACTCCATTAGCTTCCGGTAATAGGAATAAAAAAAAAGTATCGTTACAAATAACTGAACTCAACATCCGATTCAATAGGGAAGTACAAGAGTACTATTTTAGCTGACCTATTTAAAACTTATCTAGTTGGTCCTGTTCCTTGCTCACATTGAATGCATCAATGAGTTACTTAAAAAAAGTAATTTCGAATAATTATATCCGGCATTCCAGCCTCAAATCAGACTACCATCACACATGAGGGATCAGCATTTGAAGTGAAGGGGGTGATGGGGTCAGGGTTGCGTAATTTTTTCGAAAGAGTCATTGTGGCCCTGGAGCGCAAAGGCCACTAGGAGGAACACAGATGGCTTTTAGTCCGTATGTCTGATATTCCCTTCTGCTCCGCCCAGAGCAAGAGGAATCATTTGATGATATCACATCATTAAGGGGGAGATGGGAGCAGTAATGTGCACTCACAAACATGTCGAGCGTGACGTTGTGCGACTGGATGCGGTGGCTCTCGTCCAGGTTGACGTCGGGGCAGATGAGCTGCAGGCCGGCGGCGCGCTGCACGAACTCGCCGTCGCCGCCGCGCACCACGCACACGGCGCCCGCCGACCGCACCACGCCCACGCTGGGCGCCAGCCACCGCCAGCACGGCTCCAGCGCCTCCCAGCTGTAACCTGCACACGTACCACCGTTACCATCTCTCCTGCATACGACGGCTTCAATAACGGACTCATCATGCAATTTTTATTAGAATAGTTAATATTGTGATTGATACCATGTACCTTTTTATTTACGAGTTTCCGATATTTCGGCACTGTTGCAAGCGCCATGATCACGGAGTAAGAAGAAGGTACATGGTAGCAATCCCGATATTAACACTATTCTAATGTTAGTGACCATGAAAGTTTAAAACAATAAATGCAATTTTTATGTCTCTATTCGTTCGATCTATTGTTTACAGGTAAAGGTCAGATAATAACATTATATTTTTACAACCGAAGCGACAAACTGTTGAATCACACGCGACCCACGCACGCAAACAAAGTCTGCTATTTATATAACATCTTGCAACCTTCCTTATAGCTTACATCATATTAATTCAACAACAAATATACTGAACTCACCTGATACCCTAATAGCTAGTTCTTTGGTGAAGGCGTGCGCTATGGCCGCGGCCGCGACGGCGCTGTACGGGAACAGGTTCACGTCCACATGTAACACTGCCAAGTCTATTAACTGTCCACATATCACAAATTCTAGCGATGAATACTGGGGGAACACGAACGTGTATCCCCTGAGCGCGTTCGCGCCTACGTCACTCTCGCCGAGCAGCCTGCGTTTGGCGCTCCTGCCTTCGCTAGCCAGCTGCATGTACACGTTGAGCCAGCTGTTGATGGTGATGGGCGTGATGCTCCACGACAGTATCTTGAGGATCAGTAGCTCCTCCAAAAGTATCTCGTCTGTGGTGCACGCGCCGTCTGTCACGTACGCGAACTCTCCGATTTTAGGTGGGTATACTTCTTCGACTTTCGCCGCTATGAACAGACATGTGATACCTGGAATTGATAACGAGTGTTAGAACAGCAGTTCTTAAAAGGGTTCTATAGTTTTATATCTGTTCTGAGTTTCTGAGGGAATAAAGAGGTAAGTAATTTTATTTTTTGACGTCAGAAGCTCATGTTTGTGAGTGGTGTTGTGTGGTTTACCTATAAGCTGCAACCGGCCTTTCTGGACGTCTTCCGTGTTGGACAGATATCGGTCCACATAGTCCACTGTGAGATGAAATGTTTCTCTGTGGAGTTTGTATACTTCACATACCTGTTGAAAGAAAGGGCAAAATGTAGATAGACGGAACGAAATTTTGATCTAGATATTCCTTATTACAACGCAACCATGTACGCAAAATATCTAGAGCTTTATCAGATACTGGAATTGCTAAGGGCGCCGGTAGGACCGTTTTCAGGGGGGTGTATCTTCAAAACCTCGCCTCGATTATCGAGGATAGGTTTTCATTTGCCCAGAACTAAAGAATACTGACACAAGGCCGAACGCGCTCGAAGTACCTACCTCGCCTCGGATAGGTCTCTTTTACTACATTCCGCTTGTCTATTCTTTTTGTCTATGTTTTCGTATGTTTTATTGAAAGCCAAGAAGGTGCAAGTACACCCTCTTGCGCCCTCCTTCCTCCGGCATATGCGTATTTCTTACATCAAGAACTATAAAGTAACAATCTAATATCTCTCAACAATGTATGAGACTATCGTATAAAGGTTATTATTGTCCGCCATCTTTCATTGTTTGTCTCTCGCTAGGGTTATCTGCCTCGGACACTCCCGGACGTCTTAACGACTAAAGCGAGATTAATTTCGGCTAAGACATAAATTAGGTAAATTGCCTACTTCACTGTGTTCCTGTTTCTATCAAATGACGCATTTCTCAGAAGCTTTCATAATATGAATTTGAATGAGTCAATTAGTCTTTAAGAGCTGTATTTAAACTGGTGTTTAATTGACATTGAAATAAGACTATAGTCCTAGAATAATAACTGCTGCGGTATTCTTGTTTGAATGATGGGGTCTAACAGGCATTTCGCAATAGCAATTCCCGTTAATCGATAGTAAACAAATGATGTAATCGTACTTGTCGCTCCTCGCTTGGTAACTTAACGAAGACACAAACTGTTATCTGAGTGTGTCCAAATCAATAAACGGAGGCCCCGCACATGTTCGGAAAGTCCTAAACAGTACTCGTAAGACTTGAACGGTTCAGTTCTCGTACAAAAAACTTGCACATTGATATTCTTAGAAATCCGGTACAACTGAATGGGATAAGTTCTTTTTATGTCGTCAAATGTTACGTCGGCCAGAATAAACAACTTTTATTGATAGGTGCCCTGACTACGGAACTTTATATCATACTAGCTGACCCACGCAACTTCCTCTGCGTCACATGCTCGGCTCTTTTTAGTCTTAGGTGATGATATGTAGCCTATATCCTTCCTCGATAAATGGGCTATCTAATACTGAAAGAATTTTTCAAATCGGACCTGTAGTTCCTGAGATTACCCCCTACATACAAACTTACAAACAAATGTTACCTCTTAATAATATTAGTACAGATATAGACTAGCTGACCCACGCAACTTCGTCTGCGTCACATTTTTCATTAATGCTCGGCTCCTTTTAGTCTTAGCGTGATGATATGAGATTACCCCCTACATACAAACTTACAAACAAACCTCTTTATAATAGTATAGAAGTATAGATATAGACTAGCTACTACTAAAGTCCGGCCGCGGAGCAGGAAGAATTTCGTCTTTTGACCTGTTATTACCTGTCTATGTCACTCCCGCGTTAAAAGTTTGTGTCTCGCTCGCACAGATCATTGCATCTGTGCGAGCGAGACCGCCGTCCTCAGGGATTGGAAACCTTTTACCTAATAGTGTAAGGTTTGTTCTTGTTGTGTAAACCCCGTAAAAAAAGAGGAATCGAAGTTAGTTAGACTAGATGATAATGTAGACAAAACTGTTGATTCTTTTGTAATAAATGTGATAGGCGAGACGTCTTCGGAAAGCAGTAACTCCGATACGGATAGAGGAATCGGATTCTGATTTATGTTTTTTTTTTATTTTATTTCTGCCGTATTAGTAATTGTAACTCGATTTTATAACTTATAATATAAAATCTAAATAAATAATTTATATGACAAGACAAGACAAGACGTTTATTTGTTGAGACATGAGTATACATAAAATGAATGCAAGTTGTTTATAAGAAAAAAAGATCAGTCATGTTCGGCCTTGTGGCATACAAATATAGGTAAATAGTCATTTATAACTCAAAATTATTATTAAATACACAAACTAGAAAATAATTTTTAAATGATAAATTATATAAAATTGTTCTAGTCAATATTCTAAATTATAAAAGGTCACAAAAAAAAAAAAAATTACTTAATTAATAAAAATGTCAAAAAAAATTAAATTAATTCAATCAAAAATTTAAATTATTATTAAATTGTCACAAACTATAAATTTAATTTTATAAGAATAAATTTGTATTAAGTTATCCTATATGCTTATTATAAATAATCTAATTTTAAAAATGTCACAAAATATTTGTCTAATCATAATACAAATTCACATTTTGTCATTTAAAAATTCTGAAATACTGTAGTATGCTTTCCCAACTAAAAATGATCTAAGCCGCTTTTTGAGTACGTGTGCGCTTAGTTCCCTCCATTCCTTTGGAAGTTTATTAAATATTAAAGGCGCCATACAGAATACACTTTTCCGCATTAATGCTGTTTTGGAACCATGCGAACAAAGCATAGTATTATCGCGTCTGTTGCGACTGACTTTGTCTGCCAGGCGTGGAAATAATTGCCGATTACATTTAACAAACATGACAACCTCTAAAATATACATTGATGGTAACGTCAGTATATTATAATAAATGAAAAACGGTTTACAACTGTCAGTCGAATCTAATTTTAAACATCGTCCTAATACATCGCTTTTGGGCTTTGAAAGGTATATCCTTGTCAGTCGAATTACCCCATAGGATAATACCATACCTAAGGTGCGATGAAACTAAGCCGTGGTAAGCTGTTAGCAATGCGTCAGTGTTAAGCACAGGCACTAATCTGTAAAGGACATATGAAGAGTTACTAATTTTTTTGCTTAAAATTTCGATATGTTCCTTCCAATTTAACTTTTTATCAATAGTCACTCCAAGGAATTTAGCAGTTTTGACTTCTTCAATAATTTTATCATTATATTGGATCTTCAGATCAGATGAAGTTGGTAAGCGTTGACTGAAATGCATAATATTAGTTTTATTGAGATTTATTTTTAAATTATTATTATCCAAATATTTTACTATTGATTTCAGAGAATTATTAATGTCACTATTATATTCGTCTTTATTATCACATTGAATTGTTATGGTACTGTCGATATGATAACAACATTTTTTTATTTTCTAAGTTGGTAAATTTTCTTTATCGTTCAAATATTTCATGTAAACCACACTCAATACAAAAATGTTTGTGACCACTGTCAGTAGGTAAAGAGGTCATTGTACGAAATTCTTCCTGCTCCGCGATTGGACTTTAGCTAGTTTGTGCCCGCAACTTCCCGTAGAAACTTCGGGATATTATCTATTAAGAGGATAGCTCACCTACACTCCCCAAGGAACCTACATGCTACACTTCAGCTTTCTACGACCAGTACTTTCAGCTGTGCGTTTTCTGTTAGTCACTCAATCACTCAGTAACAGAAGATTTTTTTAACTGTCTTCCCAAAAAGGAGGAGGTTCTCAATTCGGTTGTATGTTTTTTTATGTTTGTTACCTCATAACTCCGACAGTTATGAACCGATTTGAAAAATCCTTGTTTTATCTGAAAGGATATACTTGCAGATTGGTTCCATTTAAATTTTATCAAAATCGGTTACGAACTTTGTATTTTAAATCGAAATAGCTGGAATTCGTCTACTTGGATGATGGTTGTATAATATCATCCAAGTAATCGAAATTGCGAATTTTGCTTTTCTGCGATTTTGCAGTGGTGTTGTTAGGTGGGTAGGTACCACTAAAAAGTGAAAAATAAAAAACTTTTTACAAAAAAATACAACCGACTTCCAAAAAAAAACCACTACAAAGTAAAAAATAACTTTAATTTCGAAAGTCTGCGTCAAAATACGAAGAAACTAACAAAAAAATAAAGTTTTTTATTATTAATAAGCAATTATCCTATACAGATATACGTATGACCTCATAATTATGTTATGCAAATCCGTGTACCACCGCCGGAAATGCAAGGATAAGCGATAACAATGTGATACTACTATTAGCGCATACGATGAGGAAAACCCGTCTGAAATACGCACGTGAAGCGTCTAATCGACCGGCAGACGAGACGCTCGCAAAAAGTTTGTTACCACAAAGTTAAATGTACTGTTATGTGCCTAAAGTTCCGAACCGATTGACGCTTCGCTATCGAAAAATTTAACCGTTTCAAATGTAGTGCGATATCCCATATTGTAGTGCCTGGTTGGACAGGTTTTGGGGTAATTTATACGAGATTTTGTTCCTAAGATATACGAGGGTGGTTTGATCAAGTCAGTGACTTTTTGAAGTTTTCGCGCAATAACTTTAAATGCATCAGTGCTGCCGTCAACTGCCATCTATTAATAGGCTAATGTTTTAACAAGCTACGTCATTTATTTTGTGTGTTGACTGCCATTGAAAGCAGGTAACCTCTCAAATTACAAAAACGGAAAAAAATAAAATTCGTGAATTTTTTTGCTTAAAAAAACCACCAAGCAAAGGCTAGATAAATAAATACTATGGACACTCTGCACTATCAATTTCAATGGTTAAGAAGTGGTTTACTGAGTTCCGTTGTGGTTATATCAGCACAAGTGACGCCGAACGTTCAGGTTGCCCAAATAGGTCGTCACGCCAGAAATCGTCGATAAAATCCATGGAATGATATTGGACGATCGGAAAACGAAATTGCGTGAGTTGGCTGAGGCTGTAGGCATCTCAACTGAGTGGGTGCATCACATTTTACATGAATATTTCGATTTGAAATGTCTATCCGTGGAAAGGCTGCCGCGACTGCTCACGCTCGAAAGGGTTGTTTGGGGATGTTCAACCGTAATCCAAACAAGTTTTTGCGCAGTTTCATAACCGTTGATGAAACATGGATACATCACAATACACCAGAATACCAGATACCGAGGTACAATCAAAATAGTGGGTTTCTTGAGGTGAGCGTACACAGAACGTACAAAGAAGCCCAAATTGTGTTTGTCGGCCAACAAGTCATGGACACAGTTTTTTTTTAAAGCATACGGTGTCATTCATATCAATTACCTTGGTAAGGGTAAAACGATCACTGGCAAATATTATTTAGAGCTTTGGGACAGATTTGATATTGGTTTGAAGCAAAAACGACCGCATTTGGGGAAGTAAAATGTGTTGTTCTATCATAAAAATGCACGGGTGCGCACGCGTTTAGTGACAAATAAAAATCTAAATTGGGCTACGAACTGCTACCCAATCTAGCATATTCTACAGATTTAGCCCCCAGCGACTATTTCCTCTTTCCAAACCCACAGAAATGGCTAGTTGGTAAGAGATTTGGACAGAATGAAGAGGTCATCGCCGAAACAAACCACCTATTTTGAGAGCTTTGAAAAAAAAAAAAACGATATTTTGAAAGTAATATAAAAATTGGAAAAACGTTGGACTAAATAAATATGTTGAATTAATCTAAGATAATGTTGAAGAACATAACGTTTTTTTGCCAAAAAAATATTCAAATAAGTAGTCACTGATTTATCTAACTGCCCTAGTAAGTAGTAAGGTATAAGTACTTTTTTTTTTAGGGGGTTTTACACAGGAGAAGCCTGTTCACTCTAATTTTGAAGTCATTGGGGTCGACATTACACGTAAAATTCCTTTGCTCGAAATTAAGATGACTTATTAACATATCACGTATGTCGTAGTTTTAGCCCTAAAATTAACCTACGACTAACTTTAATCAGTTCAATCTTCGACAGAATAGAATAACAAGTCGATTTAGTTAACTTACTCGAATCATGATCACTTGCCTAACCTTTTCCTAACTAGGTTAATTATTATTGGGGTCGGCTTCCAATCAAGCCGGATTCAACAGAATACTGCTATAGTAGCAGCCCCTTACCAGACCTCCACAACCTATTGACTGGGTAGCACGGTACTTCTTGGCAAGACTGGAGTCAGATTTTCTGGCTTCTGACAATCCGAAATGACAAATGACAGTCGGGACCAACGGCTTAACGTGCCTTCCGAGGCGCAGAGGAGTCTCGGAATGTTAAGATGGTCACCCTTCCACAGCACAGACCCACTACGCCATTCGTTGCGACCCGTGCGACTGTTATTATTTAGCCACGGTCGTGGCTTTTCAGTTAACTTACTCGAATGTTCAGAAGATAAAGATCAGTAGTTATTCTTAGAAATAAAAAGGCGTGCAGTTGGTGCAATCCAATTATATCTATGATGACTTATCTTAATCCAATCGGGAGATTGCAGTTGTTCTTTGTCGAGCAATAAATGCAATGTGATCGATATTGCATCGTAATGGTTGTAATGGACAAGGAATTATATCTCTATCCCCGGCTTAAATGGCGCTTAACACAGGGATTGAGGATATCAGGTAGTTCGGAAGTAAAATAACCTCGTAAGTGGAATTGTAATCCATCAGAATCCATCGGCTACCCGCAAACCTCACCAAGTCAATGGTCCACCATTTTTTTTAAGGATGGGAAATTATCAAATGACTCCTCCCGCTTTGGGCGAAGCAGAAGGGAGGGTCAGACTCCGTGTTCCTCCTATTGCTCGGTACGTTCCTGGACCGCGGTAGCACTTTCGAACAAATTCCGCAACAAGTCAACGGTCCACCTTGAGAGGCCTTCCGACGCTGCGTCTTTTGGTCACTTTTGGTACGCAGTCGCAGGTAACAGATGGATGCGAGACGCACCACCAGTTCTTGTGGCGACACTTTGGGGAGGCCTATGTCCGGCAGTGGACATTTTTCGGCTGATATGGTGATGATGAATACATCCGAATATCACGTTTACGTGGACTGTTGTACTTTGCGCTAAAGGGACTTAAGTCCGTGTAAAACGACAATCTAGCCTTAGCATCAATAAAGGAACCGATCGTGCGATAGCTAATGAGGTCAACGGTTTTTCACATCGGCGGGAAAGCCATTAGGATGACGAAAAAAGTACAAAAAAAACACGTTTCTTGTATGGGAGCCCATTTAATGTTTATTGTAATGTATTTGTTTTTGTATCGGCAATAGACATACACAATGAAATTTTTTAACTACCTATTACGATTGCCCCGCTGACAGACAGACGGACGGACGGACTATGGAGGCGTACTACTAGGGTTCCGTTACCCTTAAGGTACTTAACCCGAAAAAGGCAACCTTGCGAGCTAGGCCAATCATCTGGATCCACCAACCGAGCTAGGCCAATCGTCTGGGTCCACCAACCGAGCTAGGCCAATCGTCTGGGTCCACCAACCTCTCATCGACAGAACTATCCGAAATGAATATAGAGAAGTATTTAATCTTTGAAACCTTATCATATACATGCGTACAATAGAAGTGTCCCACTTTCACAACAAATTAAATTAGTACCTGCGTTGAACTGGAACATAAATAGTTCGCGTCTTATCTAAAAAGAAGCAAAGCTTTGCGCTTACTGTTACGTTCAACTTCCATGCGTAGGAAAACAATGCGCAATGATTTGAATAACTTATCGTTACTTTTGCAAATACGCTAATAGTGCCCTGAAAATTCCGGGAATGCGGTTTAATTCGTCTTATATTTTATAGTCCGGAATAAGAAAAGCCCGTTCTCTGTATCTTCGCAACATTTCCGGTGAAGGTCACCCCTTGACGTCTTCTATTCTATAAATAGAGAATTCGCAAAGCCTGAATTAATAGCCAAATGACTGAGTGAACGGACAGACGCATTTCATAGTAATATCATTGCAGAATTAGGAAGAATATTTGAACGAAACGCTTGTCTCATACCGCGGGGTCAACGCCACATATCGGCAGCCCATCTGCTGCGATAACGACCTTGAAAGAAGCAATTAAATCTCATGACCTAGCTTAAAAACATTTAAAATTCTAATCCTTGAAAACCCATTAAATTGTGCTTGAATAAAAGGAAAAAAAAAACGCTGAAAGTGCCATCTTCAAAACGCGTTGGTTAAGAGGTCAATGAACACGGCAAAAAACGGGTCAATGACCCCAATAGTTCATTACTTTCATACATGTGTAATTGAAAAGTTTTCTTACCTTAGCCTGTTCAAAAATCACTGCAATGCCGCATGGAAATAAAATGGAAGGCTTTAAGATCTAATCATGTACAAGTTTTTACATTGACAACCATTAGTTAGACTTTCTGCTAATGGGTCACACATAACACACCAAAACTTAAGTTTTTGTATAAATTATATTATGTGCTAATGTATTTTTTCTCTGAACTAATAGTCTGGCTGTAGATTAAACAACTGCATTCTCATTATTCCTCAGTACTCTCCCATCTTTAATCCTGTAGGAGCTAGTATTCTTATCCCAAAAGATCCTATAAGATAGTATCACTCATTATACAGAAGTGCTTGGCACTGAATTTACAAATCCCCCAATCTATTAATAGCCCACATTCTCTTAGTGTCTATGGATATCTATGTCTACTAATAATCATTTCAAGTCATTCATGAATGACTGAAATTAATGTAAAAATGTGTCTTACCTCATTCAGCCAGTCTAGAAGAATAGCTCTCATCCTAGGTTGTAGATTAGGGTGATTGTCAAACATATTGGGGTTCTTCTTATTACTAGATCTGGCATCACAGTCGCACATGCTGTTCCACACGTCTGCTGGGTCCGCCCAGGACAGGCCAGGAAGAGGGCACTTCCGTTTGGGCAATGTAGGGCATGGTATCTTACTAGTGCTGAAATGAAAGATCTAACTTAACACACATTTGGCTGCTTAACAGATCTGAAGGTTATTCTAGACACTGCAGTATGTTGTAATAGTCTATTTATTATGCACATAGGTGTGTTCACTATCTCTTTAGGAAGGTCAATTTATTGTTAGGTACTTTTTTGCAGCCTGGGCTTTATAGATAACATCTGTGATCAGTAAAGAAGCTCTTACTAGAACTCTATGGTAAGGTAAATGAGTCAATGTTTTGCTTACAGTTTAACATTGTAGAGTTCTAGGCTAGACAGAATCTCATATTCCGATTGACTTGCAAATTCATTTTGGCCTGAATTGCTAAGTTGGAATGTATTAAGGTGTAGTAAAAGTAAGTGGAGACATACCTGGGCCTCTTATTGGAGTGTGGTGTGGACTCGCCTCTAGCCACATTCTCTAAAGGGCTCAGCACACAAGAAGGAAGGTCAGATATACTTGGTGGGCTTAAAAAACTATCAGGGTTGTAATCAAGGTCTGTATAAACGCTCCTTGGCTGGTCTACTGGCCCATACTGAGAGCCCTCATCATCACTGGAGCAAGACGATGATTCCACTACTACATTGTGTGCTGGCTGGTCACTTAGTTCCTCCTCTAGTACCGATGAGATCTTCACCGGTGGCATATTCTCTAACTACAACATGACAAGGTAAGTTACTGTTCATTTTCATCAACAATTAATGGGAAAAACGAAATGATACAAACCTCATCGTCAGTGGAATTTCTTTTTCTTTTCAAGGTCAAACGTTTGTCACTGGCTTCACAGAAGGAACTGTAAATATGTGTAGAAGACTGTAAGTAAACAAACCCCAACCATCAAGGTCAATATTGGGTGTAGGAGCAACAACACTGTACTTACCCAGTTTGTGCCATTGTAGTTGGACTATATCAACTGGCACTCTATCTCCACAGCCTACAACAAAACCAACAATTAGTACATTTGTCGATTATGCTGTTATCGGTCATCAAAACTTGGATTTAGTGGCCTAAAATTACCGCATGTCATGTTCAACTTGTAAATAGGGTTATGTCACTTGACAACCGTAATTGAGGGCATAATTCCAAATTTATCATAAAGCGCATGCATTCTATTTTAACACCGAGCTATCTAGAATAGCATTTACATCGTTACTAAAAAATATTTCGCCGTAAAACACCCTCTGTAGGCGGAGGATCCCGCAGCGTGCCCCCTGCTGATTGGCGGGAGAAATTTTTTCAGAGGCTGTTTTTGGGTGGTTAATTATAAGAAATTCGCGTATTAAAGCGATTTACATTCACTAGAATACATCAGCTACGATTTAGAATGATTAAAATATAGAAATACATGAATCAGCTGCGGTAAAAAATGCCACGAATCCGTCACAATCGCGCGCGAAATTCTCCCGTCAGCGCCATTAGACACGTCGCAAGCTTGGGTTTCTCGGCACATCCACTTATGGAAATTGATAAAAATAGCATGCGGACGATACAATATCATCAGATTACTAATGTATTATTGAAATATAACGATTTAAACCGAAATAAATCCTTGTTATTCGACACAACCGTTGACAATATAATTGGCTTGGCTTATCGCCCACCAAAGGTTTATAACCTAATTATGCCTATTAGCTAATGATTTCCTTCCAAATATTTTACTGCGCATGATAAGTCATATCATTAAGAAAAGAAATGCGAGTCCAAAACATACCTGGTCATTCACAAATTAATCCAAATTACACAAAACGTACTTTGCTCATGAACTAGATACGATGTATGAACTTTCAACACATTTATTACGGATAACACTGTATTTTGGTCACATATACGACTATATTCACTGAATATGAGTAAAAACGATACAATTGCTGTATTTCTTAATTTTACATGATACTTTTCAGCTTTTCACGGCTCGATAACGCCCGGCTTTCCGCGCGAAAATGTCGCGGTAAAACTTCGGTACTCAGCGGGTTGACTAAGCGCTAACTTCAGGTTTGTTTCTTCTGAAAACGAAACGTCAGTATTTTCATGCAATCCATTTCACGAAGAAAGTGTGCGTCTTTTGTGTGATGAAATAAAAACTTATCCGTTTTTATAAAAAATGTAACTATGACTAATCAAATGATTTTTGTACCTAAGTCATCAAATTATAGGTGAAAAAATTAACTAAACCGTTGCTGAGTAGTGAAATATTGTGCTTTAATTGTCATAATTATTGTTTGACCCTTTTTGACTAATCATTTACATGTTTTCTTTGAATTTATGATTAATTAACCAAATTATGATACTATAATATGAAAAAGTACAATAACAATTCAAATCTTATGTGCAGTGTTGAGTAGAACGGAACTTCACATGAAAACCAACGCTTCTTTACTATTGGTTGATTTATGCATCCATCTTCCCAGTGCTACCACCTTAATAGACAAGTTGTTTGTCCTTGTTGTTGGCATCCAAATAAAAGCTACATTCACGTTGTATCTCAGCTGGGCGCCAGCTGATAGAAAATTGAGCGAGAAAAGTCAATAAAGGTGCGCTATTTCGGTATTGATAACGTGGCGTTACGGTGACATATTTATGTATTATGTGAACGGCAGGTGTATTTCTAGTGAATATCGGTCATAGTAACGATATGGCAGTTCAAAACATAGCAGTGAAGTTGTGTGGTGTGCTGCAAGCTCAGGGCGAAGAAGGTAACATCAACACTGTTTACTGTCGTCGTAAGAGTCCGTGTAACCTAATATTATACTAGAACAACAAAGGCTAACATGAGCCTTAATTTGAAATGTCCAAAGACACATTAACCTCTTTCAATTCGCTTATATTGTAACATCGCTGTGCAATAAATTACGCAGTAAGCATGTTACGCAGCCGTGAAATACTCCTCGAGGCCAGTTCAGTATTATGTTTAATTGTATTTGCAGAGGTAACGGCGCGAGAATGGCGTCTCTTAGGCCAGGAACAAGATGGGTCGCAAGTCTTGAGCTGGGTTTCAGATAAGGATGGAAAAGAGGTTCTGAACATAGGATCTTATACTAATAAAAACAAGACATTGATCACTCTACACACATTTGATGAGATGTTGAATATTATACAAGCATCAGTGAATGCTACGCACACTCTCTTAGTTTACATTGTGAAAAATCACACGAGTGAAGGTACTGAAGTAAAGGATCCATTGTATTGTCCATACTTGATATGCTTACTGCCAGAGAGTGACAGGACCCCTGAGCAAGTGGAGGAGCCTTCTTCTAAGCAAATCATGGTTCAGTATGTCTACGGGAAAAGCACTAAATACAGTCCTGGAATACGGAATGATAGATTCTTGCTTTTCAAGCATTTGGAGTGTAAGTATTTTTTATTGAAATGCGAACCCCAATAGGCATTTTAAATGGCATGGCAACTAAGTTTCATAATGTGTATGGGTGAAATCATAGAAATATGAAAAACACTTCTTTCATGTATGGTATCTTCATGTCTATGGCATAATTATATGCCTAATATTTACATTGGTTTTGTGATTGGCACCCAGTATTTAAGTGTGATACTATTGATTTTACAAATAAACCAATTACTTGCTATCTAATAAAATCACCAAAGTTTTGTTCCAGTGCCAAGTCTGGCAGTAGGCCAACACGTCACTAGGTTAATAAAAATTCAATGAAATAAAGAAAAATATGATCAACACACTTAACCTATTCAAATAAAATTTTAGGCATCAAAATCTACCGCACCCCTATGTTCCTCAATGAATGTGACGATGGCACTGACAAGTGGGGCTTTGACGGCATTTACCCTGAACCTGAGAAAATTGTGAAAGTGTTTTCATGGGCACAGTGGGACTGTGTCAACCAGGTAAGCCAATAACGCAGTTAAGACTCCATTGTACGGAATATGAAACTTTATAGATTTATTAAGCGTATATCATAATATCTGCATGGCAAAAACCACCCACTCCCCTTTATAAAATGTTAATTAAATAAACAAAAATTCTCAGATTCTTCTAATTACTTGCCAAGTAACAATTTGTAAAAAAAACATATTGGACAGTTTACTAGACTAATATAGGTTTCAAGAACAGAGTTCTCTCATTTTTATTGCTTAATCAGCCAAATTTATATAAACATTTTAGAATTGAGTGCAATTACAGCAAACATCTGTTTTTAACACACCAAAGAAATTAACTGAAGATGCAGCAAAATAGGATTTTTTTAAAGAATGCAAGCTTTCTAATCATATAGAAAATTTAACTTGCTGAATCGACTTCAGCTCAACACTGCATTTCTGCAATGATTTGCTCTAATAAAGCATATTTAGTTTACTTCAATATTTTGTTTATCCCAGCAATTAAACCACAGATGAAATATTTGATGTATTATTTAAAAAGAACATTGGACATGTCCCAGATTCGAACTCGGAACGACATGCGACACACTATCGCGACAAATTCTAAACCGCAAACCGCGAAGCTATCACGACTTCCTATAACCCCACGAAATTATCAAGTATATCATTAAAATGAAGAGTATCAAATTATCAAATAAATACTATTTTTATGGTCGAGCCTAGTTTTCTATTATCATGTAGCGTGTCTCTGGTATACCTACTACAAAAATATATCTGGTATACCTATTACAAACCCACCGCGAGGTATACCTAATTTCGTGTCTTTTATAATTACACTGAAAATAACGTATAGTCTGGGAGCTAGGGATGATGATGTCACTCTCATGTCACTAATTATAATGATTTATCTTTTTATTATTACTTTGCCCTAAAGTTCTACACTATCTATTTACTGAAACAATATTATGGGTGCAAATACGAACACGCACAAAGGTAAGCCTGTTTTTTGCTCAGGATTTGTGCAATAAATCGAGTGGACTTGAATTTTTGTTCAACCCAATGCTAAGTAAAACATCTCCAGGCTTTTGTTCTAAGGTTCTCTGGTCCATCTAGTCTCATCATCTTACCGAATTTCTTCGGCGGTGGTCCCGGCCGCCAAATGGCGGTCGTTAAACCATGTCAGAGGCCCTTGAGGCGGTTCTCCCGGACCCGTGTGATCTTTAGACGTTACTACCAACTTGATAAGAAGACCGAATTTCTAGCTATAAAATTCATGTTATTTTCTGTTTGTCTAGGTGTTGTACTACATCCACTATCGGCAGCCGACGCAGAGTTTTGCCGAAGGTGAGGAGGTGAAATCGCCGTCGGAAATGACTCCGACGTTATCCGCTTTGCAGTTTCACGCTGACCTGCCGCATGAGACCGTTGTATGTATTCAATTGTATAGGTACCTACTATTAATTATACCTATCACTAGCTGTCGCACGTGGGTTTGCTCGTGATAATACTTAAACTTATATTTTCACAAAAAAAGAGCCTATAAGTAACAGTCTCCTGAGGGCTAATTCACGTAATGTTATGACGCACCGATTAAGTTTTAGTGCAGTTGCAATTAAGTTTAAGTTCGAGTGATAAACGGTATTCTTGTAATCTTTGAACTGCGCGTAAACTGCGCGTGAACTGCACGACAACCAAACTCTACCAAACTTACTGACGGTGAGAGAAAAAATATTATTCACTAAATAATCGAATAGAAACGAATAAATTTCAAAGAATAAGACGTTATTATATTATTAAAAATTAAACTAGCTTATAAGCTGTTATTTTGGGACGTTAAACATATAGTAGAATACCGATCATGTTGCGTTCCGAAGCACGCACCAAAGACGCGCAACAGTAGAATGCCGTTATTGCGTTCGCGTGACGCAAACTTGACGCGTGCGTGTCTGACAGCGGTAGAGAATACGAAAAGCGTTGTTTTGATCGAAACTTAACTTCAACTGCACTGCAACAGCACTTATTTATTTACGTGAATTAGCCTACAGGTCCCATCTATCTCCGTACCTACCCAAAACCGGCCAAGTGCGAGTCGGACTTGGACACGAAGGGTTCAGTACCATAAATCTCAATTTTTGTTGTTGTTATAGCGGCAACAGACATCACAATCTGTGAGAATTTCAACTGTCTACCTTTTACAGTTCTTGAGATACAGCCCGCTGACAGAACGACGGACTAACGGACGGGCGGACAGCGGAAGCTTAGTACTAGGGTTCCGTTGGTTACCCTTAGGGTGGTACCCATAATGGTACCTAGGTTAGGATTAGACCAAAAGTGATCCACCAAAGCAGGAAAATCTTTTGGACAATCTTTCAGCTCATCTTGAATTCGAATTGTAATGTCTTGGGTTTTCTAAGTTACGAATCAATGAATTAATATTCACGATTGATTGAATGATGTATCACTTGCTTTTGTGATTTTCTGTTATACCGCACGCATATACGAGTTGACAAAATTTCTCTAACCAAAATTATCCGGCTGTCTAATATAATATTCACACGAAAGATTAATTGATCAATATGCATCTTCATTTTTTACGTATACGAAGATCACTTTAAAAGTAATTATCAAATTACTTATTGTGGGTAAATAAAAATTTATAGGTATTAAATTATCACGTCCGGCCGCAAAAATACCAAAGATGTAAAATACAAAAAAATTGTAAGTACATTTACTTCAGTTACAAGTGCTCAGTTGCACAATGGTAACAACTTTCACCTATTAATAATACGGTTCTGCGCAATCTAGTCTAAATGCGTACACATTCATAAATGTGCTACTCGGTGGGCTCGAACGTGACTATTTATTCTTTTTACAAAATACTATTTATAGACTAACTGTCGTCGAACACTTGAAATAACCGAGAATGAAACCCGAATGAATGCCAATGGAACTTAAACCAAGTCATTTGCTAGGAAAGTAAAGATTAATGAAACAATTGTATTTTGCTTGTGTACTTTGACATTAATTTAGTGTGCGCATCGGTAACTATGCAAATTATGGAGAAGAAACAGAGAGTCGTATCACTGCTTTCTATAGCGTGATTTCTTAAAAAACCGAGGGACCATTCTGGCTTTTCATACTCATATCTATTGCAGTTAACCTACAGAGTTACAGACGATCACCTCAAATATTGGGTTCTATCCATGTGAAATACTAAGTACTCAGTATTTGACATGGATAGAAAAGACTTTCTGAGTTATTCCGACACGAAAAATTGTCCGTTGGGCATAAAGTAATGATTATTTATGGCTTTAGTGTAGGTATCTTGGGAATTTGGTGATACTTAGGTACAACAATCAATCGAAACAGGATGATGAATAGTTCAATCTAGCTGAAGATTATAGTAAAAACGATATTTGGTCCTCACATAAATAATGAGGACCTCTCCGTAGGTTATGCCTACGGAGATGTCCAGAATCGGAATTAAAATAGTTTACCAGTTAAGTTAATCGAAGACGTTAAAACTTCCTGTTGATATTGATCCGTGGTCCATGTGTTTTGTATGTCAGCTGAACATTCCGTTGAGCCTGCCCCACGTTTCGAGCTCGGGCGAAGGAGCCGCTTGCGGGGCGTACGAGGATGACCCCATTCCTCTGCGAGTGCATGACTGTAGCCTCGACCTGCAGATCGTCTGCGATCAGAAAGGAGTTCTGTGTATCTGCCATCATTATCTCTACAAGGTAAGTGGCAAATCTGTATCTGTCTTGTTTGCCCCACGTCGGTTTTTGGTGGTAATAAGACCTATTGGATTATCAATACTACCAATGCTAAGTATTGTATAACATAGGTAATATCAGCTTGATATCCCAACTGCCGCATTGTCTGAATTCCAGGAAGTAGACCGTATTTCATTGTGGGGGCTCAGACTTAGGTGGTCGATGTACCCTGTTTTACATTTTCTGTTACAATTCGGTCTTACAATGATTCACAGTTGGAGGAAGCCTTTGTCAAAAGGGGCACACAGACATAGTTCAAGGCAAAATCGAAGAGAGTTTATGTATACCTACCTAAGGCAAAATCGAAGAGAGTTTATGTATTAGATAAAGCTTCTGAAAGAAAGGCTTTTGTTTCTTCTACTGTAGTACCTATACAACGTGTAAACGCAATATCTTAAAGAGGGTCCTTAAAAAGGGTAGGTAGGTACTCATCATTATGAAAAACTTTAACGCTGGGACCAAACCCAATACCCCAAAATAAATCTGCTGTTGAGTACATTTTGTCGAGTTATCGGCACGCACATAAATTTATTTTTTCGCGATTCTTGTATTGGTCCGTAAAGCTATTATCTGTTACACGTTGTAGAATATTTATTCACTCCACAGCCTCTGGATGACTCTACCACCTCCTTGGTGCTAGAAGACAGCGCTGACCTGAAGGACTCGGGTGTGAACTTCGCGTACTCTATAACGCTACTGCAGCATGGTTGTGTGGTGCACAGCGTGGTGCCTGACCTGCCGTGGTCGCTGGCTAAGTCGCTTAGACCTTCCTACACGCTTTTCGCTGGTAAGAAACCAGATTTATAATCTTACTCCAATTAATTTTGGGGTGAAACTGTGAACTTCGCGTCCTCCGTACATAACGCTGCTGCAGCATGGTTGTGTGGTGCACAGCGTGGTGCCTGACCTGCCGTGGTCGCTGGCTAAGTCGCTGAGACCTTCCTACACGCTTTTCGCTGGTAAGAAACCAGATTCATAATCTCACTCCAATTGATTTTGGGGTGATACTGTGAACTTCGCGTCCTCCGTACATAACGCTGCTGCAGCATGGTTGTGTGGTGCACAGCGTGGTGCCTGACCTGCCGTGGTCGCTGGCTAAGTCGCTGAGACCTTCCTACACGCTTTTCGCTAGTAAGAAACCAGATTTATAATCTTACTCCAATTAATTTTGGGGGTGAAACTGTGAACTTTGCGTCCTCCGTACATAACGCTGCTGCAGCATGGTTGTGTGGTGCTTGACCTACAGTGGTCGCAGAGACCATCCTACACTCTTTACGTGGGTAAGATATAAGGTTTATCATCTTACTCCAATAAATTTGGGGTGAAACTGTTAACTGCGCGTACTTCATGATGCTGCTGCAGCACGGTTGTGTGGTGCACAGCATGGTGCCTGACCTGCCGTGGTCGCTGAGAGCATCCTACACTCTTTACGTGGGTAAGATATAAGGTTTATCATCTTACTCCAATAAATTTGGGGTGAAACTGTAAACTGCGCGTACTTCATGATGCTGCTGCAGCGCCGTTCTGTGGTGCACAGCGTGGTGCCTGACCTGCCGTGGTCGCTCGCTAAGCCACTGAGGCCTTTCTACATGCTTTATGCTGGTAAGTATGTTGATTACTTCTTTCATCGTCCTGTAGTCTTTTGTCATTCCCTATAATTTCATGGTAGGTAACTGTTTTCATGTATTTTGGAGTAATGCCTGACTAGATTTTAAATCAAACCACCAAGTAATTTTTTGAACGTGCACAGCCCATGTCGGGTTCCGTATAAATCCCATAGTATAGTTTCATCTTGGTAATCTAGAACAAATTAACCGCATAATGCTCGTCCAAAAACACGAAACTTTATTTTTCAATAATGAAAGAACTTACAGCATCTTATGACTTTACAGACAACCACCTCTTAGTGAACATTCCGATGCTCTACACCCAAATGATTGACATCAGTCTTTACCATGAGCCGTGTTGTCACATCGTGATCCCCATGGACGAGTGTGAGAGCGGGCCGAGCCTGGCCCCAGTGCTGGGCTGGGGGCCGCATGCCATGGTGGACCTGAACACTCTGGACGTGGTCACCATGATGGTACCAGACAAAGACCTCACAGCCACCTTCAGAAGTAACACGGCGATTGAGAACAAGCTGGCGATACTGCATTATTTGATTCAGCATGACGGGAATATGGACCTGGCTGAAGAGGTAAGTCGGATGTTTCAAATTATTGATTTTGTTTTTCGGGACTGATTGTAATCTGGAGAACCACTATTTTGTTGGTATATTTTAAGTTGACAATCGTTAAAACAACACACCTCGATGGAAGTAAAATGATTTAATCAAGACGATATATAATTTATTTATATAAAAATTAGAAACACGATAGATTGAAAATAAATTGTTCCTGATAGTTTATTCATTTGAGTACAATAGATATTAGGTTTTTCTTTTTTGCGTATCTTTGCAAAAATAAATTATTACTTGCTTTTTTTTTTCAAAATTCAGCTACCACTATTATTTTGTGACTGTATCAACTAAAGGTGCACTGGTAGTTAAGTATTAAGTACACACTTGTATGTAAAGTATTACATAATAATAATGTAGAACAGTATAAAGTTTAAATTTAAACTCAAGATAATAAAAAAAGTTTTAACCCTGTCTACTATACTACAATTCTAGGAATTCTACTTTTAAAATTAAATAAATAAAATATTATTTCACACTATAAGGTCCAGTGGCGAAGGGTGAATTTTCTTAAAAGGGAAGCCGAAACCAAAAAATGCTTACCTAGCTCAAGAGTGATGAGGGTTTTTTTAGAAAGCCACAACTTTCTAAAAAATAAATAAAGTGCAACTTTAATTTTTACAACTTATACAAACAAAACCATGCATTTGATGCGAAAATCGAACTCGCAATATTTCGCGCAACGGCGAATTGTGACACTGGTCGTTAAAATTAGAAAAAGAAGAAATAAAATATGTATCTACTTTACTGTTACACAATTCTTTAATGTAACTACTTTTGTACTTATACTCTAAAACTATTCGTCTATTCTTTTTTACAAAATGTAAAAAAAAAATCAACCCAGCTTTTATGTGTTAACATAAAGCTGGGATGATTTTTAATTTTGAAAAGGATATTTCTTCATCTATACTAATATTATAAAGCAGAAGAGTTTGTTTGTTTGTTTGTTTGTATGTTTGGTTGAACGCGCTAATCTCAGGAACTACTGGTCCGATTTGAAAAATTCTTTCAGTGTTAGATAGCCCATTTATCGAGGAAGGTTATCATCACGCTAAGACAAATAGGAGCGGAGCAATAATGGAAAATGTGACGCAGACGAAGTTGCGCGGGTTTGCTAGTTCAACAATAATCTTTCAGACAGCAGTCTACGTTCACTAATGCCGCCATGCTATCGAATTTACTCAACAATAACAAAATCACTACTGTAATAACTACTTTCTTATAAAACTACAAACTAAAAAAGCTATCTTAGTAATCCTTACTTACCTAGGTAAACACCTATATAAAAAAGACGATCACCAAACAATACAACGCCACTAACCTTGTTTTCACTGCACTATTACTAGTTTACACTTACACAAATAAATCAATTTCAACAATAATACATGAATAATGCTATAAGATTCTAGATTAAGAAAGGTACGAATATATCAAATCAAATGAAAATGAACAATTAGTACAAACAATAAATATGACACATAAATAAGCGCGAAAGAAATCTGTTGTGAATGTGTCAAGTGTCATTCAAATATTACTATCTGAACAAATTCAATATACAACTTCTGTATCATTCCATCTCGTTCTGGCGTACGCATTTCCTATCTCTGTCCGTATTGTAACTCGAAAAATACCGGCTTGCCACCGCTCTATATCTGGTGGTATTATGTCGCCTCAAGATCACGATCGCTACAAGAGAAACATGTACTGCGATTCCTAAAACGCCGGCCGGGTTATTTCAACATAATGTCGGCGTTGATTTATTTCTTTGATTGTAACTTTCATAAGCAAATTTTATACCTGCAATGTAACTTCGTAAATAATTATTTGTTTAAATGATAATTGAAAACACAATACATAGATGCTAGTATTTGCCATATTTCGAAAGGGAAGCCGATAGGAATCGAGTTGTATGGAGCCTTCGCCACTGATAAGGTCCATACTTTTGTAACACCAAAAGTTATAACTCTATCGTTAGCCGATTCCATTTCTCAATAATAAATGATTTTAGTAGAGCCCTATAGGGAACGCTTAGGAACTCTTGGTAACACACACGCACAGAAGCGTCAATGTCATAAGAATTCCCCTGCAGCTTCGCTCCCATCAACTTTTTTTTTTTTCATAATAACGTTCTACTCATAATCACACACAACAAAAAAAAAGAAAATCGGTCCAGCCGTTCACACGTGATGTTTGGACCAAGAAAAAAGGAATTCATTTTTATACATATAAAAGATTAGCAACGCTAGATAGCATAGTCAACGCCATATACTACCGCTAGAGACAGATTTGCACGACAGACAAGGCTAGAAAAACTGAAATCTCATTTTTACATCATACTGTATCGTCTCTATATGTTGTATTTTATTCGGCTAGTCCTGTCACTGTCACTGCTAATTCTGTTCTGTCCTTTGTCACTGTCACTGCTAATTCTGATCGCCAAAATCCGACTTTATATTCGAATTTCCCGCTCCCGGCTGTGCTGCAGTGCGGTTCTGTAAACATTTCACCGTGTCACTCGTGTCAGCTTAGGTGAAGTGAACATGAAGTAAGCTGTCAATTCATAAAATGAAATTGGAATGACATTTCACTTCATGCTAACTTCATCTAAGTTACACACGCTCAGATATTGACAAAATTGACCGGCTGATTAAGTGTATAGCGCTCCTAACTTGTCATAATATTACAGCTGATATCGTGGATGTGCCTGAACCAGCGGGACGGCTTTGGCGCGTTCCAGCGCGTGATGCAGGAGTACCTCGTGGGCACGACGTACGCCGTCACGCGCCGCTCGCTGCCTGCGTCGGCGCTAAATCTGATGAAGATGCTGCCCTTCACGCAGCATCTCAAATTTGCTGATGTTAAGGTCAGGCTTTTAAATTAGTCTAGATTTTAATAAGAGCAGTTTTAATATAGATGTACTTAGAATATTAACATTCAATTATTTATATTTTCTTGATCTTCTTTTTGAGTCGAAATTAAGCTGTGAGCCAGCACTTTTAGAACGTCATCGTTTTATATAAATATAGTCCCCGAAAACATCATCGCGCATTACCACATCCCTAGTGTTTTATCTGGGAAGAAGAAGTGGCGCAACGAACTCCCCAGCTCGAAGCAGCAAGAGCTTGAATTTATACAATAAGTTTCTAAAGTATTTTTGATTTACGAGTTTTACCAACATTACCTTTCAGTAAACATATCACCGTGTAAGCTTAAATGAAGTGAACACAAAGTGAACTGTTAATCTGTACAAACAAGATAGAATGACAGTTCACTTCATGCTTCAAGCTCACCCTGTCAGAGACTTAGGGGTACCAGTACCGGTAGTACCGGGTAAACTTAGGTGAAGTTCACCCGTTCAGTCGTTGATAGAATAGACCAGCGGGGCGTTCATAACAGCAAGTTGTCACTGTAGGTCCGCGACATGTGCGTGTCAGTGAGTCAGGAGAAGCTGTGGAACAGCTCGGTGGTGGTGCTGGCGCCTCGACAGCGCGTGTGCCAGTTCGCGGAGGACGTGTGGACGCGGCTGTGGGTGGCGCTCAACGAGCAGCCGCAGAAGAGGCTGCAGCCGCAGGCCGTCATCGACAAGCTGCGCGTTAGCTTGCACTGCTATCAGGTATTTTTTTATTAGCCTATAGTGTCCCAGTGCTGGGCAAAGGCGTCCCCCATATCCTTCCAGACATTCTTCTGCTTCGCCGCTGTGCTGGTTCGAGCCAGCCCTCGTGGTACGCATCCAGCCGGTCGATTCTGTAAACATTTCGAATTGAAGGCGTGAAGTGATCACGAAGTGAGCTGACAAACCATACAAACAAGAAGGAATGACAGCTCAGTTGTCGTTCACTTCGCCTGAGTTTTCACTTCGACATGTTTACAAAATCGCACTGCAAGTCATCTTGCCACCGCTTTCTGGGCCGGCCTCGGCGACGCCGTCCATTTGTTGACACCCATTGCGTCAAGAATCTTGCCCAATTTTGTTATTGTACGTCTATTTTATTCTGGTTGTCTTGGCGACTCATGTATTTAGAATGCATCAGGACGGATGGGCCAGTGTCTGAAGACGAGCGTCGTCGGTAGGAAACGCTGGCCTGACGAGTTAAAAATTGGATTGATCGGAAAACGCAACAAACATGGTATAGTGAAAGGCTATGGGGGTGACCTGTGTCCAGCGTTGGGACAAGAGATAAAACAAAATATGGGTTTAATTTAGGCATTTCTCAGATAAACACTTTTATCAAATATCATAGTCCAACGGATGGTCAATGGTCAGCGATACTTGTGGTTATCTGTAAACCAAAGGCATTGTGGGTGCGAATGTGCGATCACGACAGAAATATCTGGAATGTCATACAACTGCACTCTTACCCTTCATACTGGCCCAAAGCAAGGGAAGCGGGTCCGACCTAATTTTCTGATCGACCTCTTTTACAAAGACAGTGTGTATGTGATATTCATTCAGGCATTAAGGGTGCCAGGTTTGTAAGCAGTATTCCTCCGCAGCCCGAGGCCCTGTCCCGCTGCAGCACGCCGCTGTCCCCGGGCGCTGCGCCCCCGCCCCTGAGCGCTCCACAGCGCCGCTCCTCCATTGGCAGCGGGCAGGACTTGCTGCCATTCTTCGAGCTTGACGTCTGCACTGCCAGCAAGCAAGAACATATTATTGCTGCGGTAAGTCCCATTTCAATAGGCGTGCGATTCTGTAAATATATCAGCGTACTGTAAACTTAGGTGAAGTAAACATGAAGAAATCTTACAGACAACATTTAATGCCAGTTTATTTCATGCTCACTTCACCTAAGTTGACACGGTGAGATTTTGAAACAACAGACCGGCTGATATAGCTCGTTGTAAACTCGCATCTAATACCTACTAATTTACTGATAGAAATAATGAAGCTTGATATTTCACAGAAATATGCATGCGTAAGAGATACATGGTCTAATCTACCTGATCAGATACGGTCAGACAGAATGATTTAATCAAATTGCACTATTCAGATTGATCTTTTCATGTATTAAGATCGATACTTTTAACATTTTAAATTGCCTAGATTGCAATTTTTGATGAAAAGCATGCAAATAAAAAATAATACAAAATTACGCGGCCAGGCAAAATGTAGAAATACCGCGACCGGCCGGCCGCAAAGGGCATGTGGAGAATCAGGTGTGGGTTTTTGTCAGTAAGAATCTGACTCCCTTCTAGAGCAGCAAGAGTCACAAATGATTTCCCAAGAAATCTTAAACTGCATTGATTTAACGTTAAAGGCGCGAAACCACCGCTATGTACGCTATGCTCTGCCACGCGGCGCATTTTAGCTGCGTTTCATTTGTTTGACATCGTGGGTCTATGTTTTCACTGCAGTAGGTACCTACACGCTACACACCCACGACTATGTACAACTGTAACGTGGCCCTTCGCGGCACACAGAGAGGCTACACACGTTTTTTTGCAAGAATATGGTTTTGAAATAGTCGTGGGTTAATATTCGTGTGTAGTGTGTACCGCGTGCGCAGCTTGCATAGCGTTGACAGCGTTGGGCTATGTGGGCGTCTTATTCGAGGAATACAGTGGAAACAATTTCATACATTTTCATGCAAGGCGCAGCCTCACGCACTTGAGCAGCCTCTCCGTGAAAAACCCACCGAAATGGTGGGTTTTCGCCTTTACACGCATGCAAGTAACATAACCAGTCTCTACAAATAAATCTTAACCTACTTAATTTGACCTTTATACGGATGCCACTAACACACGTGGGCATCAGAACCTGCGCGAAGTGAGCGTGCACATGTCACGTGATGATTTCCCAAGAAATAAACTGCATTGATTTTACGTTTACACGCATGCAAGTAACACAACCAGTCTCTACAAATAAATCTTAACCTACTCATTTTAACGTTTATACGCATGCCACTAACACACCCCACACACGCGGGCATCAGAACCTGCGTGAAGTGAGCGTGCACCTGATGCGGGGCGCGGGCGCGGGTGGCGCGGACAGGGCGGGGGGTGCGGGGGGCGCGCGCGTGGAGAGCGGCGTGCACGCGGTAGGCACGCGCTGGGCGGCGGCGCAGCTGGACGCGTCGCGCGCGCTGTGCCGCGCCCTCACGCGCCCGCTGGCCGCCACGCCGCACAACAACCAGCAGCGCGGCTTCACCTTTATGTATGATGGCGATGGATACTACACTGTTCTGTGTTTTTACTGTCTGGTTTTTTTTTGTGTTTTGGGTCTGGTTTTTTTTTTTTGCTTTTGTCGGTTTTTCCGTACTTATTGAGGATATTGGCAGTGAAAGAAGTAAAATACATCCAAAGGTTGTCTTTAAAATATCGCTTTTAGCGATTATCCATTTTGTGTTTTGTGTGTCGCTTTTGGCGAATTTAACGTCTTTTCTTTTTTTTTCTTTTCATTGTGTTACCCTATTTAATGTTTTTTCGTTTCTCTTTTTTGTAACTTGTATGGTGTACATAATGAAGTCTGGAGGGTCCCATCTGTCTCTGTACCGAAGTTCAAGTGGCGTGAAATTGTAATAAAAAACATAGGTACTTATAGCTTTACAAAATTTATAGCTTCTCGTGACAGGGACCATAAGATATTGACATCTAAAAAGAAATAATTAGATAGAATCGTTGTCAGTATTAGATTAATTTTATACTGTTTTAAAACGAGAATTACGCTTCTAGAAGCGTAATTCTTAAATATAAGGATTTGTTGTTGCTGTTTTGGTAAACCAGTTTCCATTGCCTCTCATTCCTCATTCCTAACTTTACCAAGTTAATAAATTTGGGTACCAAATACTTATTTGGTACCCAAATTTATTAACTTGGTACCTACCTTTGAAAACGTTTTCATAAATTCAAAAGTCTCAATAAGTATGGAAAAACATTTTTAGATTGTCCCTTTCGTTTATTGGTTTCATTTGGTTGTGTTGGTTTTGCGTTTTTTTTTCTAGTGGTATTGGCTAAGCTGTTGGCGTTACTAGATATAAGTTAATTAATTTATCGCACATAACGATCAGGAATTCATTATACCTACCATTGGTGGTTACATTTTGTCCAATTTAACTAACCTCCACCCAGTCAAATATAATATGGCTAAGAGACTTATCAATACTCACCCTATTTTTTTACTGTAGATATCTCAAATGTGGATATTGTGTTAAAATATGAGTGGCCTGTTTCACTACCACAGGATGAGTTGCAGTTAAATTATCTTTAACATTATTTGATTAAATACTGGTGCAAAAATCCCAACTATATTGAGATCGACTTCCAGTCTAACCGCAGCTGAATACTGGTATTTTACTTGGAGTAACTGCTTATTCGGCCTCCACAACCCAGAAACTGGGAACTAATGCCAAGCAAGAGTGGCAGGGCTGTAGCTAGAGTCGAATTTGAGGTAGGGCAGCATTGTTTACAGGTAGGGCGGAAGTAAAAAAAATATCATAATTGATCTGCTCCCAAGCACGGGCTCCTAAATCAATCACCATGTATATCACTGACCTCTAGGTCAGTAGACTGTGGTATTTTCGGAAAAGTTTAGATACCTATCGCTACAATTTTTTTATCTCAAACTATAAACAAACAATTGAACTATAATAATTTATCTTAGTTTTTAGTATTTTAAGGTAGGGGGCATTACTCCACAATGCCGCCCCCTAGCTACGGCCGTGAAGAGTGGTGTCAGATTGAGTAGGTAAAGATTTCCAGAGATGTTCAAATGATAGCCGAGACCAGCTGCTTAGTGTGCTTTCCGAGGCATGGAGAACCATCCCTGGACCTTAATCGGCGAGCATAGCTTTAACTCGAAGTATAATTATGTATTTAAAAACTTATATTCTCCACTTTTTTGTAAAACGTATAGTGGAATATTTCGTCCGAAGACTGAAACAGGCCACGAATTTATAAAAGACTAGCTGACCCGCGCAACTTCGTCTGCGTCACATTTTCCATTATTGCTCCGCTCCTATTTATCTTAGCGTGATGATATATAGCCTATAACCTTCCTCGATAAATGGGCTATCTAATACTGAAATAATTTTTCAAATCGGTGCAGTACTTTCAGAGCCTATTCAATTCAAACAAACAAATCTTTCCTCTTTATAATATTAGTGTAGAAATATCATAGGTATTCGATTCTCAGAGTAAAAAAAGTATTTTATTAAGTACTAGAACATACATTTTTGGTTAAAACTAACAATAATTAAAATTATTTCCAGCGATGAGATGGACCCGACACACGCGTTCATAGTATTTAAAGTTCTGGAGCAGTACTACTTGGCAACCGACTCGATCGCTTTCCCCCTGCCTCAGGGGTTCAGTTCATTCTTCACGTACCTCGGGTACCGCACGCTGCCGTTCCATTCGTTCGTTCAATACGTTCACCGCAACGTCTTCGAGTTGCAGATTGATGTCATGAAGGCTATTATTGCATGTAAGTGACTGTAATTGTTTTAATTAATTCTTGGAAGGATTTTTTTAATTTTTTGCAAATAATTTAAATTAAAAAATATCAAGTTGTAAAATTTTAATACTGTAGATAAAGTTATAATTACGTGCACTGACTCTCCGACTATGTCGTATTGTTTTTTACTGATTACGATTGCAGATTTAAGAGTCAATGTAAAATTGTACCTAGTTAACATAAAGTACAATTTTAATTTACATAACCGTAATAACACAATAGTACCTATGTGTAAGAAATTTAATCCCGCATGAAAATCTTAATCCCACAAGGATCGACATCATCAATTCCGCGGAATCGCGGGGCGGGAAAAAAATCCTTTTTTTGAGTAGGATTATGATTTCATGAAGCGTTATTCCTTTACGTATCTTCTATAATATAAAAATGAATCGCTAAATATGTTGGTAAGCGCATAACTCAACAACGCCTGGACCAATTTGGCCAATTCTTTTTTTAGAATATTCCTTGAAGTACGAGGATGGTTCTTACGGAGACAAAAAATATAAAAATGGCCTGAAAAATACTAAAAACAGCACTTTTCTATACTCCCATACAAAAGATTCGTAATTATACTTAAAAGTCAATTTGAACTTTAATACCATGCCATAAAGTTTAAGTGATAGTGGAGAGGTTCGGGAAGGCAAAACAATTGAGTGACGTTTGTATCGTATAAATATTGACATTAATCAAATACAAATTGTCTGTGAGTAAGAGTAAGAGAGTACTGGGGTAGGTTAGACAGGTAGACAGTTGACGGGAGCGAAGCCGCGGGGTACAGCTAGTTTTATAATAAAAATATAGGTGTTCTGTACATTTTAGCTCGCAAAATTCGACAGTATGTTGGTAGGGTTTAGCTGAGATCAGTCAGTCTTCAGATGATTTTCTTGGGTAGAAATGAAAGGGGTTCGAACATTTTTGTATGGGGGCTGGCATAACCACCAGCCGCCATTTTGTTTTTTTTTTCTAAATCGCGTCGCGCCTGGACATGTTTAGCTAGAGGGCTAAAAAAACAATATATTATGTTACCAACATTGTGTCCGAAATGGTCACGTTGCCGAGATATTTGGAGGCAAAGTCATCATTTGAGAAAAATTAATATCAATAAAATGAACTTATCACGTGCTAATATGCAGTAGATTGTATTCTAAACATAGTTCTCGGCTAGCGATGAGCGTAGATCATGCTCGTAATTTTGTGGGGAATCCCCTTCCGTAGCTTAAGCGGTTATTACACTACACAATCTATCGGGCCCGATAACTAGGGCGAGAGTAGTGTAATAAGAAATCGGGACACTGCCATCGGGCGATCGGGTGGCTCCGATCTCCCTGCTCTGTCTATCACCTAGTGTAAGTAAGAGACAGGGAGGCAGGGCCCTGCCGCAGTGGCGGCAGTGGGTAGTTTGGCACCTTGGGCGGATTTGTATTCAGATATTTTCGATTGATTATTTTAGATACTAAAATATTCGATCAAATTATCAAAATTGATTTCCCTGTCTCGCGCGGTTTAAGCGCAACATGACTTTATTATTTTAGGGAATAAGAAATTATACTCCAAAAAAAATGTGAAATTATAGTTGCGATGCATTTTAAACTAGGTATAATATTTGTATGCAAGTAGTCACAAGAGTAGGTAGTTGTTAATTGATGTCTTAAGTTGGAAACAAATTATAAGCACGTCAAAAAAGCCACTTTATTTTTTTTAAAGACGCGACTTTGATATCTTTCTAATGAATTTGAAAAAAAAAGAATGTACCTACGCCTTCCTTGGACCTATACTACGCCTTCTTTGGATGTACGAGTGAGTTATCGTTGTCACCTTGATGCTAGGCACCCGGGGCGGACCAGCCTCCTCCGCCCCCACTTTACGCCGCCACTGCAGTTAGGGCACGATAGATTGTGTAGTGTAATAATCGGTACCCTGCCGCAGGGACGGGGCGCCTAGGGCGCCCTGCCCTAGATATCGGGCCCGATAGATTGTGTAGTGTAATAACCGCTTTAACTTGACATTGATCACGTGTGAAGAATGCATAGGTAGGTATGCTTAGAAAACTGAAAACTTCAAAAGTACCGATTCTGCTGCTCAAATTCAACAAGGTTCCTTCAAAGAAAAATATATAGGAAAGCATCAACAAGCAGAACGACTTCTGGGTAAATTTTTCTTACAATTACATTTTTTTTCTATTTCCGCCAATCCAGTAGGTTTCTTGCGTTAGGTAGGTACCTACTAATCGTTTGCGGCATCTTTTACCCTAGATTTTGGATGCTTATATTTTCTTAACTATTTCCAGCTAAAGACGACGGGAACAAAACGACGGTGAACAACAAGTTGCGTCTTATACAGCTGGTGGGCGAAGGGCGAGCGCGGCGCGCGCTGGCGGGCTGGCCGCACCGCGCCGCGCTGGTGGTGCGCGCGCGCGACCACGCGCACTCGCTGCTGAGCGGGGGCGCCGCCTCGCACCACGAGGCCAGCCGACACCGACCCGTCAAGGACACTGGTATGTATTGTAGGCGCCAGGTAAAGGGTCTAGAACCTTTGTGGCTTAATAACTTGACTCTGGCAAATGCACAAGATTTGCAAAGTCAAACTCCTCTGAGGAGGGAAAAAAAAACCTTTGTGGCCTGGGGCCACCCGTCGCCATTTTGATTAGGTAACTTTCAAAATGGCGGCGATCAAACGGGTAGAGGATGTTTAAATAAACAAAAAATGTTTGCAATGTAGTGTCCTTTCAGTGTCACATAGTCAGGATATTTGGAGGTAAAATTATCATGCCGCGCTGTCGTATCCCACACGAACGGATACATTTTACTTTGATTTCTGAAGTGAAAACTTCTATAGCGGCGTTGAGCACTTTTCTTGGGGTGGGTATAAAAGGTTACAACTCGCGTCAGGACAAGTGACCAGGCCCCTTATTCACAACCATTCGATTCGATTCCGTGTCGGTAGGGAACCGAATTCGACAATCTCATTTCCGAGTCGAAGAACTGTCAAAACGCTATTCACAGATCCGAACGGATGTGTTTTTTTCTATCCGATATACCATTGTGTTTATGGGGAACGCTAAAAAATGGTAGTAAATAGATGATCGTGGTAGAAAATTTAAAGTAGTAAATAAAATTGGTTTATTTGAATATTTTGTTCCGTTTAAATATGGAATATACAGCTAGTTTTTTTTTTTTTTTTTATTCAAAACGGGGAAACTCTTGGCCCAAATCTCACCTGATGGAAAGTGATGATTAGGCCGAAGATGGAAGCGAGTTTCACCCGGAATCCTCTAACATAGAGGATAGTTGCCTAATAGATAGCAAACGATACAAAATAATTTATTATTAACCAAAATAAACTTTATTTCGAATAAACCTGCTTTGTAAACAGCAGTCTGTCAAACTGGCAAAGCGGAAAAAGTGTTAACTTTTAAAACTTTAGAACTATTTTCATCCACTAGCTATAGGTACCCCCAAATTACCTTCCATTTCTACCTTTAGCTTACTCACTGATCGTCAAAATTCTATAGTATGGACACACAAACTTCAAGTTTTGTATTCAAAAGAAAGGAAAAATAGTATAGATAGAAATAAATATTACAGATACAGTCATTAAATAATGTTGGGTAACTAATTTTATTAGAAAACAGTTGGATTTGACTTGGGTGTACATGGGATCTCACAGGTACATTTTACTATGAAAGATTTGTGTAGCAGGATTTATACTTTTGTAAAAAACTGTCTGACTTGACGGCAATCTTCTCTTCGGCCAATAAAAGAGAAAGTGGATTCAGTCGTGTTGTTCGCGGCGCCTAGTAGTGATGCCAGTATTAGTTATCAAGTCCTTTTACGGCAGATGAGTGCGTTTCAGGGAAATAGGCCCTTATTTCTTCAATGAGGCTAAGGGTCATGTCGGGTGTTAACCTATAAACGGACTGAAACCGCGGGTCGGCAAAAGGATTTGTCATATCCTAGGCTCTATGAAGAGACAACGTCTCCTGCCTCTGTTGTTCTGCGGCACATCGACGGTCTCTGGCTCGCACAATCACATACTCCATCTACCAAACTACCAAATTACGAGTATATTATCTAAAATCTTGAACGAATATCACATTTCCGTAAACACTTTGACTTTATGTAAATAAGTATAAATCGATGAAATACGGTCAATACATTAATAAAAATTCATTTACTTACTTCAGGCAGTGTTTAAAAAGTTTACAGTATTTCTATTTCACTGAAATAAGCTGGAAATATGGTTTATTTATTCGTTTTAATTTCTTTCGATATGACTCCCGATAGTAAACAGCTGTCGGAAAGATTCGAGTCTTCTTATCGAATTTGAACTGTCAAAATGTTTCGGTTTCGGATCTGTGAATTGCGTTTGGAGGACATCTTCGATAACTTATACGTTCGATTCGATACGGAATCGAATCGAATGGTTGTGAATAAGGGTGCTGATCGATAATTCGTAAGACGGATGATTCAAAAATGCACAACGTTAATGTTCAAGTTTTCACTTCTGCCGGAGTGCAACCCGTTTTTTTTTATAGTGAAGCTTTCTGTTAACCAAATAATTTTTGTAATAGGATCAGTATCTATATCCAAAAATTCATTCCTACATTCCAGCAATTTTCTTGTTTTTTTTTTAGTAAAAAATAGCTAGCATACCTACATTTTTCAGGATAAAAAATAGGACTTATGTTACGCAGCGGAAGTGTTACTTATTATCAGTATGGTAGTTATTTTGCTACAATAGCTGAATTAACTATCTGCATTAGTCATAGCTTACGACGTTATATTTCAGGTATAGCAGCACTACCATCTGGCGAGCGCCTGTCTCCACTCGACACATTCTTGGACCTGCTGACAGCTAAGGCCAGTCTCAACGAACTGGACTTCAACCTCATCATTGAAGCCACATTGGCCTCAGTACAGCAAGACTCTGCCTCTTAAATTATTACTTTATAGTCCAAGATCCTAGAGCCCTCAGTCTTTACTTATTTTCTTAGTAACAAAATGTGTGGAACAGCGTAGAACAAGTAAGTAGGAACTTTGAACCTACACAAATCTGCTACGTTGGGCCAATAGCCCATTTATTTTTGCAGATGCCCTTTGGCAGATGATATTTAAAACCCTAAAAATCAAGGAGGGTGTTATACACTCACAAATCCTGGTAGATTTTCATTATTTACATTAGGAAGCGGTTACGTACGGGTGTTTTTAGGGACTCGTAAAATTTGACGTTCAAAAAGTGCTGGCTCTCAGCCTAATTTGAATAAATTAGTTTAATTTGATTTACATTTCTTTTTACACATACCTACACTTTAGCACCTGGTACCTAAAAATTGGCTGTCGGCCCAAGCTAGCAGGTGTGGTTTAGAGTAGTCTCTATCTCACACATTTTTTACTCAGATTAATGCTGCCTTTCCACCAGAGATGTACGCTTACGCTGAGCGAGGCTAGGTACAGTACGATAATTTTTTCTTTGCCGCTCCGAAGTTAGCTTTTAGTGCCGACCGCATAGGTCTCATCGCGTAAAAAAGTGTTACGTTCGTAGAATATTTTTCTGATTTATACATTTTGTATTATTAACAAGTAAGAAACACAACCAGTAACAATAACAAGGTCACAAAGTAACACAACAAACATATACATATATAGAAAAACCAAAATAAATAATTTAAAACAATAACACTTTTCATATCAACAGTCGTATTGCATTGAGTAAGCGGGACACGAGTATGCATCGAACGTCTACGAGGGACTGAGACTGCATATACGACCTACCCGCGCATGCGCTGTTTTATGTTTCTTGTCAAATTGACATCCTGCGCAATCGATTGCGACGTACTTCGCATAGGCAAAGAAAAAATAATCGTACTGTAAATGAAGTGATCTAATAGGGAATATGCATGAAAAAAATATTTATTGTCTACACATTCTATCTAAAAATATACAAAAATATAATACTAAGAGTGAAAATAGAATCAAAATTGCTCGAAAAATAAAGGAGCTATCACGAAAACGCTGTTTTATATGGCAGCTGTATAGGCGTCATGGAATTTGACGTCAAAGTTCATATCGGACTTCTCTTTCTAATTGTAATCTTTGAAGCTTTATAACTTCATCGCTGATGAAGGTATTAAAAAAATAATTTCATGCTTGTTTTCTAGGGCTAATAAGTATTTCATTTTGCAAATAAAAAAATCACATGCATATTCCCTATTGGTTCATATCAAACATATCCCTTTTACACGTCCTCGCATATCTTCGGGTTAAACTCAGCTTAAATCTTGTCGGGGGCTTTAGGATCATGCTCTATTACTAAATGTAACGTTTTGCAGTCGAATTTTAGTGTAATAACAAACCAAAGAGTAAGGTATTTACCAAAAAGTTACTACATAGGATAGTTGATGACTGCCCCAACGTTAGCTGATAAATACTCTCACATCTTCGTCTCAGTGTACTTTTTGAAATATATTTTATTTTTATTTTGCTTCAATTGGTGTTACTATGGTTAGGGATTTATTTATTATCATTAATAATCGTGTTTTAGTATTTCTTATAGTAGAAGCTTGAAATACCGTATTTATTTAACCAAACTGTAATAGGGAATATGCATGCGATTTTTTTATTTGCAAAATAAAGTACTTATTAGCTCTAGTAAACAATCATGAAATTATAAATACCTTCATCATTTATGAAGTTATAAAGCTTCAAAGACTACAGTTAGAAAGAAATGTCCGATGCGAACTGTGACGTCAATTTACACGACGACTAGATACAGCTGCCATAGAAAACCGCGTTTTCGCGAGAGGGACAGATTATATTTGTTTAATATAATAAAATTGTAACTCGTTCGTTTTTCGAGCAATTTAGATACTAATTTCACTGTTAGTATTATATTTTCGAATACTTTTAGATAAACTGTTCAGATCATGCATATTCCCTATTGTCCTGCTTCAGGACAAGGCTCATTTTTTTATATGGAAGGTATTTATTTTTTGTATATACTGCGTGTATCTGACATCGACGCACAAACGATTTCCATGGGTCCAGGGCATGATTCTGGACACCCTAGACTTAGAAGTTTTTCGTCGGCTTTTTTCTCATTTTTTCAAGGGTTTTTTTTTACTTTAGACTGCTCATAATCGTTATTCTGACCTAACCCAATGAGATTTTTAATAAAAAAAATGATTAATTAACTACTTTCACTAAAAAGAGCAATCTGAATAAAACCACAAATAGAGAGTACCACAAATAGGTATCAGCTCAGCTGAGCTGATACCTATTTGTGATAATCTTGAAAAGAATGAGAAAATGAGAAAAGAACCGACGAAAAATACCAACACTGGGGTGTCCAGAATCATGCCCTGGACCCATGGAAATCGTTTGTGCGTCGATGTCAGATACACGCGGTATATTTATAAGGGTGTGTGAAATCATTTTTTGCACTATCCATACTTAACCAAATATAATGTCGTAGTGAATTTTCTTGGTGTTATTCTAGTGATATTTTGACATTCCACTATTTCTTAATTTACTTTGCTGTAAGCTCATGTAACCAAAGTGAAAGCACAAAGATAGTCTTGATGTGCAATTTTCTAGTGCAATATTTATTGATGATTAAATAAAAGTATTAAAAAATGATTTTGTGTTATTTTTTATTTAAAGCTAGGAATAAAAGGCCGTCGCATACAACATCTCGCGCAATCGACAGAAATATAAAGTGTCGACAAGTTCTCAAAACTTGCAACACTTTATTGCATTCGCAGCTTGTATAATATATTATAGAATCTGACCATATCGCGGCACAGAACACTTCACGAGTCGAGAGCGATCTTCACAGACGTAATAAGATTGAATCGACGTATAACTGCATTTGAAAGTCGTGTACACAGGCCCCAAATTACATTAATTGTAAAATGGATTGTAAGTGACCCAGTGAGCTCTCTTCTGATCCTTATCAGTTCTATGTGACGTGAATAATGATTTGTACACTTCGCTGGTCTGTGGGTCTTTAGCAACACTGTAATCCTTCTTAGTTTTCTTGTACGATGGGTCCTGAGCCAGTTCTGTGGTGTGGACGCGTTTTGACGAACCGAAATGACCTCTCGCCTGCTTGTTCGGATTGTACTTTGGTAAGGATAATGGAATCGTCTCAATTTCTTTCTTCACTAGATTACTTGTGCTTGGTGCTGCTTCAGGCTCATCTTTCACTTCGTTTTCTTGTTTAATCTCCTCTGTACTTGTTACAGTAGATATGGATGCCACAGGAGTGGCCGGCTCAACCTTGATTTCAACCTTTTCAGTTTTATCTGCCTTTGATTTCTTACTGCTTTTTCTGCTAGCAACGCGCACGGCCATCTTTTCTTTTAACTTTTCAATATCCTCATCTGTTCCGTTGAGTACTACTACGTCGTTATCCGTGAATGGCTGCTGGCACTGGGGGCAAAAGTTATAGTTTACTAATAAATCAAGTGAAATTGACATGAATTCCAATCTAAGTTATTAGTTGAAGAAATGGGAACAAGTTTATCACTAGTGGTATGGTAGCCTGATTTCTCAGCAAGTTGACCTGTTTGGCCATTATGAGCATGACCTCGGATCGTAATAAATCCTTCAAATAGCGATGCCTATTTACAAACAGTGGAAAAAGGTCAATAAACCGGCCAAGTGCGATTTGGACTCACACAAAGGGTTCCATACCATGAACCTCAATTTTTATTATAGTAGCAATAGAAATACAAAATCTGAAAATCCCAACTGTCTACCTATAACGGTTCTTGAGATACAGCCCGCTGACAGACAGACAAGAGGGTTCCGTTGGTTACCCTTTGGGTACAGAACCCTAATAAGCAAATTGAGATTCATGTAAGTATAATGACGTTTTCTTTTTTCAAAATCAAATCATTATCATTCATCATCAAGTATACATCAGATTCTGCTAAAAACACACCAGTATTTAAAGAGAAACTGCCTTTTCATATCTGCAATCAGTGAAGTGACTATGAACAGATTCTTTGTAGTTTCATATGGCTTTGAAGAAGTGCTCCAGTGAACTTCTTTCCTCTCTTTTCAAATCTAGGTCCTTGAGAAAGTTCCATGATGTGGTGACCCTTTAACCTTGTAGGGCAGCTGTGTTGCTAAGGTGTTTGGATGTGTATTAAGTCGCTTTTTTTTACTTTTCGCCATAGATTTTGATTTCTTCTTTGACACATCTTAATATGGAGCTTGTGATGCAATTATCATCATTATCTGCCTAGCCTTTTCCCAACCATATTTGGGTCGGCTTCCAGTTAGCCAGATTCAGCTGAATACCAGTATTTTACATGGAGCGGCTGACCAGACCTCCGCCACCCATTAACTGGGTAACACGGTACTCCTTGGCAAGACTGGTGCCAGATTTTCTGACTTCTGACTATTCGTAATACCAGTATTTTACATGGAGCGGCTGCCTACCAGACCTCCGCAACCCATTAACTGGGTAACACGGTACTCCTCTGCAAGACTGGTGTCAGATTTTCTGACTTCTGACTATTCGTAACAACTGCCAAAGATCTCCAAATGACACCCAGGACCAACAGCTTAACGTGCTTTCCGAGGCTCGGAGCAAACTCGGTATGTTAAGATGGTCACCCATCCACAGACAAACCTCGGCAAGCGTTGCTTAACCTTGATTTAATTAATTGAGAAAAAAAAAAAGAAATGAGCCCCTTACCATATGGCAGAGATTTTGTTTTACTTCCTTGAGAGCCCTCTCAGCCAGCACACATCCACAGCTCCAGAGGAACACGAAGCGGAACTTGCCCGACATCTCCAGGCCACTGATGGGGCAGATGTAGGGAGCATTGCCTTCACCTACATTACCCTCTGTGTGGTCAGCAGCGGTGTATGCAGGGTTCTTGATGAGATTCAAGTCTTTGATGTCCTGTGAATATTAAGGAAAAACTAAAAAACTATACTTATGCATTATAATATTATAATTATAAAATTATAATTTATAATAATATTATAAAGCAGAACAGTTTGTTTGTTTGTTTGGTTGAACGCGCTAATCTCAGGAACTGCTGATTTGAAAAATTATTTCAGTGCCCATTTATCGAGGAAGGTTATCATCACGCTAAGACAAATAGGAGCGGAGCAGTAATGGTAAATGTGACGCATACGAAGTTGCGCGGGTCAGCTAGTGCATTATAAAAAGGTTAAGTACCTAGCCCAGTCAGGTAGATTGATTTGAAATCAACCTAACTGGTGGAGAAGACGTAGCAACAATAATATCTGTAGAAGTGGAAAAAGCTGTAAATTCTCAAAAAGAGACATCGTATTTGTTTTCATTTTATTGTGTGTAATGTGTACTATGATCCTTTGTTGGTCGAATTAAACGTTATTTAATTTAATTTAAAAGCCTTTTTTTTACTTGGTATGGGTTTGCTCTTGACTCTAGTCTTGGTCAGAGATGACAGAGACAATGCCTACGACGGAGCGAGCTTACCCAGAAGTAGCCTCAACAATAACAATGAATTCCTTCTAGAAAACAAAAACGCCCTTGTCCTAACATACTTGTTCAACGAAGTGACACAAAGTGAAAACATACCTGACCAGTGGACAACTTCCAAAACAAAATATGGGAGGCACTTCTGAACCAAGGTGTAGAAAAGAAGTACATCAGAAATCTCAAAAACATATACAGGGTGTCGCAGAACTCAACGTCAAGCCGGAATCGGGTGATAGGACAAATTATAAATAGTTACCAGAAAAAAAAAAAAAAACTTGCTTGACGTTGAGTTCTGGGACACCCTATATGCAGCAGTAAAGCTAAAATCAAACTAGAAAAGGAAGGAGAACAAATAAGAATAGAAAGAGGGGTCCGCCAAGGAGATCCAGTATCGTCTAAACTATTCACGATTGTGCTGGAAGAAATATTTCACCTGCTGGCCTGGGGCAAATATGGGCTAACAATTAATGGCGAGAGTCTTGTCTTACCTGCGGTTCGCCGATGACTTTGTGGTAATTTCAACATCAAAGGAAGAGCTTCAAACAATGTTAAATGACCTAGAAAGAGAGAGCCGCAAGGACTACCTTGCGGCTCGAAAAAGAATATTATGTAAACAAATATGTCTATTTGGGGCAAATAATCTCCACTACAGATGTAACCTCAAAAGAAATTGATAAGCGCATAGCAAAAATGGAAATAGTACTGGAGCCTGAAAGAGGTGTTCAAAAATAAAGAAATGAGCATGAGCATAAAGTGTAAACTGTTCGACACATGTGTACTATCTGTACTCACATATGAATGACAAACGTGGGCGCTCAACAAATCGCACTAAATGAAACTCGAGACCTGTCAAAACGCTATGCTGAGAAGTATAATGGGGAAAAGACTAAAAGACAAAATAAGAACTACAACAATTAAGAAATACACAAGAACAAAAGATGTCATGCTAACCCTCCTGGTACACAGGCAATCAATAGGAAAAGAAAACGATGTAGACCATTTAGGTGATGGGTTGATCAAATTAAGGCAGTGGCGGGCGGTACTTGGACATCACAGGACAGAGAAAGAGAGAAGTGGAGTCAGTTGGAGGAGGCCTTTGCTATAACAAAGCACAAATATTGCAACCAATAAACAACTAGATAGCCTAACTTATTGTTAAATATCTAACAAAAGGCTTATAGTAATAAATAGTACCTAGCATATGCTACACAACTTTTCTACTATAGGGTTTTAGGACACAAGAAGATGATGATGACATTCATCATATTATTATTACATTTACTATGCTGCTGTAGTACATCTGGTCATATGGTGTACATAATAAAGAGTATTAGAGAAATAAAATTAGATCTGTGTCTGCTAGTTTCTAAAGCAATTCAAGGTATTGAAAATTCGCAAACACACATGCTATGACGCGCGATGCGCTACGGGCCAATCATTGCACTTTCCTCGCCTCCGCGCCTCACTTCATACCACCAAAGGGACCCAATAACTCACTATTGCGCAGGTGAAGGTCAGCGCTCAAGATCCGTGCCGATAATTGTACTTATCAATATAATTCCACAAATAGCCGCCCCAAGGAAACATACTTCTGGGATAAAATGTATCCAATGTGCTATTCTAAACCTTAATCTAATTCTGCCAAATTTCATCCAGGTATGTCAGCCATTACAGCATGCTTCAAGTAAAAAACATTCATCCATCCACCTACCCAAACCTCTGCTTTATATTATTTTGTGAGTTGATTCTTTGATAGTTATACCTTAAGTTTTCACACGCAACTACAATGAGTCAGCAACAACTGCAACTAAAAACAGGATTTTGCAACCATTTTCAGCCTATCCACCAACATTATTTAGAAATTTGTATTTATTTCTGAGGCTATTTGGTCACTTTGTTTTGTTGGTCAAAACTAATCTCAAGAAAAACAGTCATTGTCAGAAACACTAGAGCTGAATTTGATAGGCTACTATTATCCTAGAGTGAGCCTCAGGAAAAGGCTAGTAAACTAGGCGTAGTAATTAATCGACCCTTGAACGGATATTGCAAACATACCTTCAGATTCTTGATGTGGTTGATGGACTCTGGCTTAGTTTCTTTGTCAAGTAAGGATTCAATGACGGAGCTCTTGCTGTACAGTCTGCCGAGGCCACAGGCCACCACGGGCGCCTGCAGCGGTTGCTGAGATAAAGCGCAGTTGCGCCACTTAAACGATCGCTCAGCGTCTTTGTCTTTCTACGAGAAAATAACAAAATTAATCTCTTGAACAGAAACGATTGTTTGGGTATGGTCAAACTAGAAGTAAGTACTCCGAAGATTTACCTGTTCTGGCTTCTTTTTCATGCGCACGAGTTCATCACGGCGTGGGATAGTACCACCATCACAACCCATTGTGGAATATTGATAATTATTATTTATGTATGTTTATAACCAAATTATTTACGCTTGTAAATTTGCGACTGACCACTGACGTATCGAAATGGTGATAAATATTTTCCCGTAATGACAGTCAGTGGCAAGATTTTGTCAAGGAACCTATTTCCGGTTAGTGTCCATGACCAAAAAGTGAATATTCTCGATGCTTTGACGAATCCATATCAATTTCAAATGTGTGATGGATGTTGTGTTAGGTCCCTAAAATTTTGACAACTGCTAATGAAGTAATGGTGAAATTAACTGTCAGTGTCAGTTTCACATGGCCATGGATAGTTTGTCTTCTTCGTTAAAGTTATTATTAAAGACAATACTAGGAGATATAAACAACATCAATTGATTTATTTGAATACAATGCCTGATATTGAAATGGAGAGAGTGCCAGAAAATGGTTCGGACTGCGAAGACAGCTCACAGATCGCGTCTGATGCCGACAATATTTCTGATCCAGGTGATGGGATAAAAAAGAAGAAAACAAGAAAGCGTGGGATCGTATTTTTGTCTACGATCCCTCCGTACATGAATGTGGCTAAGATACGCGAAATATTCAGTGAATTCGGTGAAGTTGGGAGGATATATTTGCAGCCAAGTGCCAGTAAGTTTTCGAGGTTATATTGTTGTTTATTATTGTCAAAATCTTGTATTTTCGTTGCTATAATTCTTAGTGGTTTCTGTCAGTAGTCGTAATAAAAAAGCCTTTTATAGCATATCATAAAACCATTAAACAGCTGAACATAATTTGAATAATCTCTTACAGAGCCAGGCGAAAAACGCAAGAGAGTACCAAATCAATTCACAGAAGGCTGGGTAGAATTCCAGAAGAAAAAAGTGGCTAAAATGGTTGCAACCAAATTAAACAATACCAAGATTGGCACTAGAAAAAAATCGCGATACTATGATATGATATGGAATGTCAAATATATTCCGAGGTTCAAGTGGATCCATCTGAGTGAAAGACTGGCATATGAAAGGGCTGCGCTCAAACAGAGGTTAAGGGCAGAGATATCACAGGCTAAGAAGGAGGCCCACTACCTCCAGACTAATGTGGAAAAGAGTAAGAAAATGAAGAAAAACAAAGCAATGGAGTCAGTTGAATAAAATAGAAATTTTAAGTTGATTTCTGCGTTTTATTTTCTACTTGTGCCTATAGGTTATGTCAACTAACTACTAAAATAAAATTAACTATCTGGTGCTGAGTGATCCAAATAATTGAATTATTTTTGACTGAAGTCGACTCTTCCACTGATTATTTCTTCGACCCTCATTCTTTGCTTTGAGTTGAGAGGATCTGGCGTCAGCTTCTGCATGTACCGCCGTGATGGTATTTTATGCGAGAGGATTCCTTGTGAGAATTCTCTATGTACCCTCACACCATCCAGGGCATTTGACTGGAGTTTCTCGAAGCTATGCAGTTCCATCATAAATTGTTTGCGCTGCGCTGCCTTGGCATAGTGATACCGGTGGCGGCAAACTACTCTGCTGAAATTCAATTATTATATAATATTAGAAAGAGGAAAGATTTGTAATAGATAAATTGAAAATTTTTAAATATGCGAGACGTAGTTCACAGGCAAATGATACGGGGAATAACACAACAGCTTTACTGTGGAATAAGTACCTTTTGTTTCTTATACTTACTATGCCAAAGCTAATTTAGAATAAGCAGGATGTATGCTGACATCTGAACGCGCCAACTCTGGGAACCCAGGATACAAGGGAACGCGCCTCTTATTCTCTGGCGGTTTCTCCTTGTCTTGAAATTGATGTGACATTGTTAATGTTTTCTTCTGAAGGCGTAATAACAGTAATTTATTATAAGGTCGCGAATAATATCGTTGGCGCTAAGTCATTGTTGCTTTGGTAACTAAAACCAACTCGAACCAGCTGTTTGGTCAATAATGTCTATTACTAATCTTGTCAAAATGACTTCTGGAGTTGTAACCAAATAAATAAAGAAAATAAGGTTGTATTGTAAATAATGGGTATTTATTTACTGATACGGTTGTATATGATTGAGGTACATGAATATGATTTATTTATTTATTACAAACTACTCTAGATCAGTACGAGAAGCATGGATATTTATAGGTAGGTACTAATTACATAGGTAAATAAATTGTTCACAAAAAGTGGTAGGTATATATGATCTTAATACCTACAAATAATGAAACTAAAATGAGGAAACGAAAATAGTATTAAACAACACAACTGGTACTTAGTACCATGTTTAAGAGCAAAACTTGTATTTAGAAGCAACAACCAACTGTCTTCCCAAATCATTTGCATTTCGAGAAAAACAAAAATGAACAATATGAAAAAGGCCAAAAAAATCCCAGAACATAAATTAATAACAGTTTATTGATACAGCATTAATATTAAATCTATTCCACGGCCGAATGCAACCTCTGCGGTCAGTATTGCTTGGTGACGACATGAACATTTTCTATAACGATTATTTACACAACACCGTTGTTAAGATGAGGCCGCGACGGCTGCTACTCTGCTCTTGCACACACAGTCATTGAACTCATTCACTAGCACTGAACACAGAAGTGATGTGTTGGGGTTTGAATCGTAGCACTTGAGGACCTGGAATTAGAAACAGAATTATTAGTACTACTGCAACTTCAGGGAACTTATTATTTGAAAAAAAAAAAAAAAAAAACATAGTATTATGACATCTAAACCTACTAATATTTTAAAACTGAAGTTTGTTTTTTTGGTTGGTTGAATGCTATCTCAGAAACATCTGGTTTGAATATTGAAAAATTCTTTTATAGTGATGGATAGGTAGCCCATTTATCGAGGAAGGCTGTAGAACATCACGCTACGACCAATAGGAGTGAATTCATAAAATGTGACGCAGGCGAAACGCACAATGCTTAAAGGTAAACTATATAAAACAAAATCAAAGTATTAACAACATTTTCCACATATTAACAAAGAGATATTTTATGATGAGGACTCATAGGTAATCTAGTTACATATTGTTATCATATTTCTAAAGAAATTAAAAATAATAAACTGTTGTATTACTTTATGAATACAACAATGGTAAATCACAGTAAGTTTTAGTAGATTTGTTGAAAGGAAATACTACTTTGCAAGTTTGCAACAGTAATTAAATGGAGGAGCTCCCATACTAGAATGCCTAGTAAATCAGGAGAGTAACTAAAATGTGCAAAATATTGTTATTTCAACAATCTGTTTCCTAGTCAGCTGTAAGAAATCCATAACTAATGCATGTAGGTACACATACATGGTCTTATGTATTAAAAATCTAACCATAATTTTATTTTAAACACTGATTAGAGCATTTTAATTCTAAAGCTACTACAATTAAAATTATCTATAGATTGAATTAAGAATCTGCTTCTAATCAGTTTTTCTTTTCTTTGCACTTGGTTTAAGCACCATCTCTTCCTACCAATTTGTACGCCACGATATGCGGCTGAACATGTTAGAACTTTTTGCTATACTTCATTGTTATCTTGCATGTATCATGTACACCATGTTTAAACAAATAAACTTTACTTACTTACTTACTTACTTTGGCTTTGTACGGTTTATGCAATTAGCCAATTCAGTATTTCAACTGGTCAGATCAATAGATTTGAATCCACTCATCAACATTGAAACAAATCACATGGATAGATTTTTTTTTCACGCATAATGCGATGACCATGGGAAATAGGAATTCATTTTTATAAATATAAAGATAATGTCATGCAACACACAGGCAGATTAAATATTAATATGTTGTGTTGTGGAGATGTCATAATTTTTCATATATTATTATCTTATCTCTCTTTGCTTATGTATAAGTATTTATTCATTGTAGGGAAGTAAATCTCAAAATACTGACTAAATAAATTAATGACTCCTCAACAATACAAAAGCCTGTAAATAGATCGAATTTGTCATCTATCAAACAGGAGATGAGTTTCGTACCTAGTCTATTAAATCCAAGTTTGTGCACATAACTTGACAGATCTACAACATTTTGGCCACATTCATTAACGAGAATGACTTAAAATTTTAATTAGTGCGTAACGTGTGTGTAAATAGTCTGTAAATAGTATAAACTAGTAGTGTTGTAGTATGCTTGTAAATTAGATTATATGTTTTACTAACCCATGTGTTCGTTTCAGCTACACTAACACCTACCACGAAGTAAAACGGAAAGTTTGACGGACTGCCTCTCTGTGCTACCGTCACCACGTGACACTGGCAGAATAGTCGGAACCGGCTCAGTTGCCATAAATATAAAAAAAAAACAAAGTTAAGTCACCTGAGTAGCCTGTTTTCACTGATTACCTAATCTTATCACATTATATTGAGACAAGAAATAATACACCATTCCATTGATCATCTAAATCTGAGAGATTTTTATTGACATTCTGACTACTTGTTTTATATTAAACTAGCTGACCCACGCAACTTCGTCTACGTCACATTTTCCATTAACACTCAGATCCTTTTAGTCTTATCATGATGATATGTAGCCTATAGCCTTCCTCGATAAATGGGCTATCTAATACTGAAAGAATTTTTCAAATCGGACCAGTAGTTCTTGAGATTACCCCCTACATAGAAACTTACAAACAAATGTTATCACTTTATAATATTAGTATAGAAGTATAGATTCCGTTACTGAGTTGTTGTCAGACAATGTAAAGCTGAAACTGGTCTTAGAAAGCTAAAATTTAGCATGTCCTTGGGGAGTGTAAAAGAGTACTCAGATAGGATTTCCCGAAATTCCTACGGGAACAGGAAAAACAGGATATGCATGTGATTATGAATCCATCGTCACCAACTCAAGTATCTACTTTAGCATTATGCATTTTTAATTGTTGTTTAGGAGACCATTTCTAATAAAAAGGCTTAAAAAAGTTTGGATAGCCATGGATTTTAACTTTGTCTTGCAAAACATAGAATTTGTTATCCCAAAATTTGATAATTATGTCAATATTTGAACTTGTTTATCACTGTATCTTAAGATTTTGAAGAGTATTTTGTATTTAATTTACCTTTGCTTTCTCCTCTTGGCATGGTGACAGCTTTGAGGCCAATTTATCTTCCTGAACCATATTAAATAACTCGTTAGCTTCCTTCAGTGTCTTCTGGTATTCCAAATGCATTCCACTGTTTATCTTGTCATATGCCCTCTTCAGGGTTTCAATGCGGTGTGCCCAGTAGGCTTCTTCGGCTGCATATTCGTGCTGGCGTTTGTGGTCGTAAGCCGGTGGTGAGTACGGTTGTGCAGGGGCTCTCGACTCAGCTTGCTGGAATTGTCAACAAAATATATTAGTTTAAGTTTGTAAAAAGAACTTATTGCTGTTAGAATATGTCATGTTTAAGATGTTGTCAACAGTTATACCATTACTTCTAACAGCTAAGCTGTTACACGTATTTGCTAAGTCTTCCTAGTATTATAATCCCACTGTACTATTTCTGTAATAAGAAACAGCTAAAGAGCTTTCCTTTTGCTGGAGTACTAAAATAATAAGAAGTATAAACTGCGAGTAAAATATATGAAGTGAGAGAGTATTCTATGTAGATACTGTACTGTAGGTTTTTATTGATTGATATACTGCTGAGTGGTGGAAACTTTTGGAGACAATCAACTGTATAACTATAGCTATGTTGATAGCATACAACTTGTTCTGAGAAACAGATCAGATAACCTATAATAGTTAGGTTTAAGAAAAACACTTGAAAGGCTCAAAAATTAGCTAATGAAGCAAAAAATTCACGCAAAATTAAAATGAGCATTTTTATAACAACAACACCCTTTATTATTTCCTAACAAGCAATGACATTGATCAAAATTATGTAATGTAACATCATATTTACTTTTGAGGTGAGCTGAGCTTGTATCCGGTCTAACGCCTCTTGGGACACTTGAATGGCATTTTCATTATCCACAGTTACTTTTCGTGTGCTTTGAGAACCTCCCATATTTATAAAAGTGTACTATCCAAATAATTTTATCGGCAAATCACGTCATTCGTCAAAAAGACATTTTTTGACAGATCAGACATAATACCAACCAAAGACTAGAGAAAGCAGTTCAAGAATCAGTCTGTTGTCATTTCATTGATCCGTTGTTTATGGTTAAAGAGTTTAGAGTAGTCTCTGATGTTGAAGAACAATAAAATGTCTAAATCATTATTTTACAATGGTATAATAAAACCATCGTGGATATATGGTTGGATGAATGGATGATATTATGTAGTTTCTTATTATTTTTGATTGCAACGTAAAAACCGTCTTCCCTGACTAGTAAAGTGCCGCAACAACAGATGGCGTTAGTTGTGTCAAGAAAGGAATTGTATTTTATTTCGCTAGTTTACCGAGTTCTGTTCTACACTTATAATTTTGTTGACTAGATTGAATAGACTAGATTTTGTTTCTTTCTCAATCACGCCAAAACGGCATATGGGATCTGGATAATATTTGGTACATTTATGCGTTGTAAAAGGACGTAGGTACAAAGAATACTTTTTATCCCGGTAGTATATTACCTTAGGATAATTCGATATTCATGCGGGCAGAAGCTAGTAGAATATCATTTTTGACACGACAAAATTAAAAACAAAAACAAAATGACCAACGACATTGCGGGACCAAGCGAAGATGGCGGGACGAGCTTGACGCCTTTCGGCAAAATTGGTCCATAAATGCTCTAAGCGGGGAGGAACGGAAAGAAGAAATGCCCTACATCAAAAAGACATTCGTTTTGCGAAATATTTGAACAGGGTGCTACTAAAAGCCTATTGGTTTCCTTTTGTACAGACGCCAGCACATCAAGCTACAACAATCTGTCAAATTTCTTTGTAAGACTTTCAACTTTATTGCTAAAGCGATTGGGTTTAAATTTGATTGGGAAAATTTGAGAATTTTGTATAGCCTGATGTGCTGGCGACTGTACCTTCCAAACTTCTTGATCATGCTTTTTTATATGTTTGTGATCACGATCAGTGACCATGCTTAGTTCTAACCTAAAAACCAATAAACAATTAACAACATGAAATTAAAATAAAGCAATTAAAATCGATTGACCACAAAGGATCGAGAATATTTTGGCAAAGGAAGCGCGCGAGTGGCATGGGGTGGGGCACAAAAACTGACCACAATGGGGACCGGTCGGGCCGGTTGCAGCCTCCGCCGCTATCATCCAGCCTCCGGCGTACTTTCTTCTGTCTGATCGGTACGCGATACGGCTTGCCGCGGTCTTGGCCTTTTTTTACTTATTGTAGTTACTATGAACTACGATTTCTTGTGTTCGTTTTACTACTAACACCACTAACAACACAAATTAAGTACTTACATCTAGTTCTACGTTTTTGCATACTTATGGTCTGTGTCTGAGTTGTAACATTTTTTTTTTTACTTGCTAATATCAATTGCACTTGCCTGAACTCTATGAAGGACAGCACAGGTGTAGGAAACTATGCTGAAATTTTGGCAGTACCTACATACTTAATTTTAAAGGTCCATGCATTGTAAACGAGGTAAATATCATTAACTGTACGATACAAAGGACGGACTGCTATTGAACGATCCTGGATCCAGATCCAGATCCTCCAGAAGCACTTTTTAACCTTGCCCAAAAAGGAGGTGGTTCTCAATTCGGTTGTATTTTTTTTTAATGTTTGTTACCTTATAACTCCGACAATTATGAACCGACTAGATGACCCGCGCAACTTCGTCTGCGTCACATTTTTCATTACTGCTCCGCTCCTATTTACGGACTTAGCGTGATGATATTATAGCCTATAGCTTTCCTCGATAAATGGGCTATCTAACAATGAAAGAATTTTTCAAATCGGACCAGTAGTTCCTAGCTGAGATTAGCGCGTTCAACCAAACAAACAAACAAACTTTTCTGCTTTATAATAATATATTAGGTAATATAGATTTGAAAAATTCTTGTTTTATCTGAAGGGACATACTTGCAGATTGGTCCCATTAAAATTTTATCAAAATCGGTTACGAACTTTAGTTTTAAATCGAAATAGCTGGAATTCGTTGACTTGGATGATGGTTTTTGTCATCCAAGTAATCGAAATTGCGTATTTTGCTTTTCTGCGATTTTGCAGTGGTGTTGTTAGGTGTGATACCACTAAAAAGTGAAAAATAAAAAACTTATTACAAAAAAATACAACCGACTTCCAAAAAAGAAAACACTACAAAGTAAAAAATAACTTTAATTTCGGAAGTCGGTGTTTTTGTTAGTTTCTTCGTATTTTGACACCGACTTCCGATTTTTTTTTTACCAAGTAAGTACACTTCCAAACTAGTACCTATTTTATGAACTGCAAGCCTGATCGCGTCTGTCGGCTGTCTCTCGCCGTTCGGTCCTACAGCGTCGCCCGCGCCGTTTATCCGGACCATAAACACCGCGTTCTATAAATCAGTGTAACGTACACAACTGTCACACATGGACGATTAATTGCCGTACACTGTCTATGGATATGCCCACGCTCTGTCACAAGTAAGGAGCGGATTCGAAAACTTATCATAAGTTTATGATACTCCTGATGGATGGTTTTAACATGTTAAATATTATTGCTTACGAAATGTAGTTTTAAAATTTCTTGATTTTTCTATTCGGTGTTCCGAATATTTTTGAAGCACCTAAGCTTCAAGCGAGACTAACTAATCTACGTTTCGCTGATGATATTGTCCTTTTCTCTACCACAGCCACAGAACTAGAGCAAATTCTACAAGCCCTTACTTAGCTATGCGAGCCTTGAGGTTGGACTTAAGATGAACATGTCGAAGACCAAAATCATGACCAACAGCTCCAAAAGGAACATACACATAGGCAGAGAGAATATACAATACGTCCAAAAATACATCTACTTGGGCCAAGTCGTATCTTTCCAGGCAAGGTAAGAATAGGAAATTGCAAGACGTACGGAAAATGGCTGGAAGAGCTACTGGTCCATGAAGGAGCTATTTAAGGGCACTTTGCCTATGACTCTGAAACGTAAGCTGATGGAAATGTGTATTCTCCCCATCATGACCTATGGTGCACAGACTTGGTCCTTGAATAACATCAAAAAGTCCAAACTCAAGGTTTGCCAACGTACTAGGGAGCGCAGTGTACTAGGTGTTAAATTGACAGACCACGTCCGAAACACTACACTGCACTCCAAAACGCAAATCGTCGATGTGGCTCAAAAGGCTGCCCAACTTAAATGGGACTGGGCAGGACATGTCTGCCGCATGCCGTACAAACTGTGGGCCCGTAAAATACTGGATTGGAACCCTGAAACAGCGAGACGAGGCCGCAGCAGACCGCAAAAGAGATGGCGGGACGACCTGGTTGCCTTCCTTACGAATTGGAAGGAAGAGGCACAACACCGAGAGAATTGGAAAGAATGGAGGGATGCCTTTGCCCAGCAGTGGGACAGTATGGGCTAGTAGTAGTACCTAAGCTTTAAGAAATTGTTTTGTCTGGGTGTCTAATGCTAATGAATAATAAGCTTTCTTGCTATTTAGGTTTAAAATCATAAAGGATTAAATCGGTAGGTAACTACTTCGGTTCTAGAACTTTTTCCTTTTTTTTAGTGCCTGAGGCAGAGACAGCCAGACTTATCTTCTAATCTAGACATGCTGCCATATCGCAGAAGCATTCTGATCTGTCTGTACAGGCGTCACTCCTAACACGGCGGAGGCGCCAACCAATCTCATTCAAATCAAACGTTTCATACATCCAGACTAGTTCCCTTCCAGTTATATCTTATCTCATTTGCCTGCAGTCCTTAATTCATAATTACGTTTATAATAAAACGGGGTGTAAGGGGCAGGTGTGCCGTCGTTCACGGCGACAAGCTGACATACAGCTTAATTGCAATTTATGTGGCTTGAGGAGCCGTGTGATACCTCCCAGGCTTTGAGTAAAGTACCTACACGATAGTACACGCTAGGGAAAATGTGTTAGCTTTGATTAACAAACACGAAAAGGAAGGGAACATGGGATCTTGGCCTTTGTGTGAATAAGGTAAAAGCCTGTTTGTGAAAAGCTTTACATCTGTGATGGGAATACATGGGAGCAACTAAAATTAGGGTTCTGATTTAATAAAACCACATTTACATAATACAGACAATTTACAAAACAACAGAATTTTATTATTGACGGTACCCAAAAAGTCCAAATAGGTTTCCCGCGCCAACCCGATGATTTCCCGCGCTTTTATTTACGCCCGCGCCGTCTTGAATGTTTTTTTTTTTTACAACATCTGTCCAAAACTTGAGCTCTGCTGAGATACTTAATCTCAGCAGACTTTTCAGCTAGACACGATTTATTACTTCGAGATAGGTATCGCTATTATTATCAAAGGCTAACTTTGAAAGAGAAATAATGTCTAACATCTGCACAATATATCAAAAGCTAAATGATAAAGCTAATTTGACGTGGTATTCTTTGTGTCTGTTCGATCACCCTATTCTGTTGGGAATCGATTCTTTACAATATATTTATGTTATTATGAGGAGCCCTGACGTCTAATAACACTCGATTTTCTACCTGCACGACTTTGCCCTGTCAGTGGTCGCATCTTCTCGCCCGGGGTTTGAAAAGATTTTACTAAAAACAGTACTGCTTTTGTTACATTTTGAATCTTCGATTGCTTCAATACAAAGTTCAAATTCGGTTGACCTAAAAATACTATTTGTACAAAAATAACCAGTCATTGAAATCATCGAAGGGTCCGCTTTTAGAAACAGGTGCTTGTTCGAAAAAAAAAAGCAAAAAATCTTTTGAAAAAGAGGTCCCAATCCGGCAATTAATGGATTACGTATAAAATAAGACGCGTAAATGGGACCATAAAGATTGTAACGTCTTTCGCATCAGGGGTGGACAACTTTGGCGGGGATGTTTTATCTATACTAATATATAAAATTCTTCTGTTACCGATGACTGACTGAGTGACTGACAACGCACAGCAACGGTCGTAGAAAGAAGATTGGCCAAAACGTACCTAGCGTCGAAACGATAGTGTCCCTAGATGCTATATATAAGAAAAATACCCTTATTTTTTAAGGTCATGAAAAACACAAGAAATATCTTTTTAAGTGACCACAAAAAAAAGTTATCCTTATTTTAGTTTTTGTTTTTTTTTCTAAATTATTTTCGAATAATAGTTTCAGAACGCACCTATTGACGATTCATTTCACGTATGAAATGACTTAAGTTATTCAATAAGACTATGAATATTCATTTTTTTTCAAACGGGATGATGTTTACAACATTAGAACAAACCATATCTATATGAAGCTTATTTTGGGACATGAAAAATAAAAGTGAGGTCCAGCTCCTATAGAAATTTGGCCAATGTTCTTTGAAATTTGACTTGTTCTGGGTTGTTGTTTTGGGTTCATTGGGGAGTGCCAGGGAGCACTAATAGAGGATTTCTCGAAATTCATACGAAAATTAGAAAAAACAGAATATATGCGTACAAAGTCGCGTGCAAAAGCTAGTATTCTACATTTGTTTAAATAATATTAAAACGTCTGTTTCTACTGTCAAAATTACCACTTTTATACTGAAATGCGTGTGTTTTTTAATTTTTTTGTCTATCTATCTTTTTGAACCGACTTATCTTTTCTATTGGCAGATAGATGATGTGTTAAGCGATTGGTGTAGTGTGAAAGATTTAAGGCTAGTAAAGACCCAAAAAAGAGATCAGGAAGAAAAAACCATGCTGCATCGTTTTTAAATAAATTGTGTTTTTTTCTTAGCTACATGTGCCAATTTAAACAACAACGACCTACACAGCTTTTAATGCTGGTCTAGGTTAATGTCCAAGACGGTACTTCACAGCGAATCTTCCAAAGGATACTTACAAACAGTTTTAATAACCATATATCTTCAAAGACAAACATCACAGTCTTAGTTATCTTAGCAGAACCATAAATAAAATTTGCGGACGCTTCTTCAAGCTAAGTCACCATAACTTATGCCGGCGATCTTTCACCTTAAACATGGCCATACATGTCGTCATAAAATTGCAATATTAAAGAAAACATGTACATACTCTGAGTGCTAAGGTAAATACCCACGATATTAACAACTATTATATTCTTAAGGAGGTTTAAATCATACTATGCATTGAGTACCCCTGACATTTAGAAGCGCAAGCGTTGACCAGATAGCTAATGAACGCTGGGACTTGACTGGGGTGTATCTGTGTGGCTATAGAGTTTGAGGAAGGGTTTATATATTATACAGGAACGGTTGATATTTATGGTAAACATGATTGGAGTTCACATGTTGTGGTAAGATTATGGTATTATTATTTTGTGAATAGAGGCCTTGTTAAGAGAGTAAGATATATAAAATATTTACTTATAGAGTTAGCTATGTGACAGTTTCTGTATACCTATCTACTGTGTGTACTTTAGCGTTTTGCTACTAAGATTCAAAGCATTTATTTCAAATAAACCATTTATTCATGCTCTTTCATGTCAAACAAGTAAAATTATAACTAATCGTAGCTCGCTCCATCGTAGACTTTGTCTCTGTCATTTCTGACCAAGACTAAGGTCAAGAGCAAACCAATCTCAAAAAAAAAAACACATTTATATTATGATGGCCCCATGGTACTCACATTTACAAAGCGAACTGGGATATAATTGAAACTTTAGTATTTATTTATTTATTTTCTCTAGACAAAGCGCTATTCCATTAGTGAAAGCGATTGTCGAAATGTCAAAATATAAAGAAGTATTCACGTGGTGTTTCGTCAGCGTTTGTCAATCCCATGCATTTTCGAGTTTTTGACAATCGCCTTTGCCACGCTACCGCTGATAGAATGTATCTTGGCTAGAGCCTCTTAATCTCTATTATATTCTATATTTTTATATGGCAAACGAAGCCGGTGTCGACTATTCTGCAAATGTCTAAAGTGGATTGAAGAAGAAAGTGTGTACAATTTTAGTAAAAAAATACCAAAAAATGTAAGCATAAACCAGGTTCTTCGATTGATCGGTACAGTTGAATACTTGTTGGGTTAGTATGGGACTGAAACAAACAAAAATAGATATACATAAATAATATTATGAGGGCTAACCTCGTACTTAAAAGATTTCAAATTCAAGTCGCGACACCTCAGCAAAAATGTTAGTGTCAAAAACTTGTCATTATGTATGGAAATAAGAAGTATTTCGTAACAGTCGAATGCGATGCGAACGCTCCCTAAAAGTACGAGAGCCGTGTATCTGATATGCACTGTAAAATCTACAAATTCTAACATATTAGATACTATTAAAAGCGGTGTATTTCCTTAAGAGTTTGGACGTGCACTAAGTTATTAGACACGATAAGTCAGTAAACATCGGTCCCGAGGGTCCTGACGAGACCTGAGAGGTATGGACCGTCTCCGTTCATTTATCAAATGCCGCGCTTCTGTGTTAGGTAGGTGTTGTGAGGGAGCGGCCATAGAATATGGAACAGTTTGGCGTCTTGAAAGTTTTTTAAAGATGTTTTTGGATAAACATTAATCAAGTAGATTTCCCTTATTATACAGGTATTATTTTATCGATATAGCAATTAAATATATTACTTAAATTCAAAAGAACAAGTTTAATATTCAGCTTTATTTTATTGTACATATACAGCTTTACTTTATTTTAATTTATTCAGAAAAAAAAACAATAATAAAGAAGTAAACTGGAATTATGTATATAACTAATATTAGTTAAGGGACCTACTTTTATATTTATTCGCTATATATATTTATACCCGAGAACAGGCCAGCATAGTCAAAAATTAAATGTGTGCGTTTTTATGTTGTCAAATACGAGCCAAAAGTCCTGTTGCTAATTTTCTTCTGTACCAACTGGTGCATAAGTGTAACATACCCTATGGCCGATCCCTAAAAGTACAAGTAACTGGCAGCACAGATAGTTTTCTATCTTCCAGCGCTGCATGGATTTATGTAGCTTATCAAGCGCTCGCGCATCGCTTTAATTTGTTTCAAGTAATTGATCCGCACTTTTGCTTACCCCTATCTATGGCGACTTTCTTAGCGTAAATTATGGCCAGTGTTATTTAGAGTGCTATGTAAAGAAAAGAAAATAAATGTGTCTCGACGGTACGACCAGCTGATAATAAAATAAGGTAGTTACTTTATTTGCGTGATATATTTTATAAAGGTGTCGTTTAAATTCCTATATAATATACAGATTAGGGATAATATCGTTACAGCGACACTTTTTATATCCTATCCATGCTTTCGATGAGGTTTTATATGTTCCCGTAGGAAACATAAATTGTTTTACAACGTGTAGCAGAATTAAATTTAATACCTCTTAAGGGGTCATTGTACTCATTATTATGAAGACCTTTTACTACTTCAATATATTCACATTTTTGGGATTTCAGTGTTGGTTTCATAGTGAAAGTTGTTCATAAGTAATGATGATTACAATGATCGCTTAAGAAGTAATACGTTTATTCTTTTACACGTTGCTTTTTTGAATAATGGGCCCGAACTACAAACATGCACATGGTTCACTCATGTATGAGCCCGAACTACAAACATGCACAGGGTTCACTCATGTGATGGGCCCGAACTACAATCATGCAGGGTTCACTCATGTGATGGGCCCGAACTACAAACATGCACAGGGCTCACTCATGTGATGGGCCCGAACTACAAACATGCACAGGGTTCACTCATGTATGGGCCCGAACTACAAACATGCACAGGGTTCATTCATGTGATGGGCCCGAACTACAAACATGCACAGGGTTCACTCATGTGATGGGCCCGAACTACAATCATGCAGGGTTCACTCATGTGATGGGCCCGAACTACAAACATGCACAGGGCTCACTCATGTGATGGGCCCGAACTACAAACATGCACAGGGTTCACTCATGTATGGGCCCGAACTACAAACATGCACAGGGTTCATTCATGTGATGGGCCCGAACTACAAACATGCACAGGGTTCATTCATGTGATGGGCCCGAACTACAAACATGCACAGGGTTCACTCATGTGATGGGCCCGAACTACAATCATGCAGGGTTCATTCATGTGATGGGCCCGAACTACAAACATGCACAGGGTTCATTCATGTGATGGGCCCGAACTACAAACATGCACAGGGCTCACTCATGTGATGGGCCCGAACTACAAACATGCACAGGTTTCACTCATGTATGGGTCCGAACTACAAACATGCAGGGTTCACTCATGTATGGGCCCGAACTACAAACATGCACATGGCTCACTCATGTATGAGCCCGAACTACAAACATGCAAAGGGTTCACTCATGTGATGGGCCCGAACTACAATCATGCAGGGTTCACTCATGTGATGGGCCCGAACTACAAACATGCACAGGGCTCACTCATGTGATGGGCCCGAACTACAAACATGCACAGGGTTCACTCATGTATGGGCCCGAACTACAAACATGCACAGGGCTCACTCATGTGATGGGCCCGAACTACAAACATGCAGGGTTCATTCATGTGATGGGCCCGAACTACAAACATGCAGGGTTCATTCATGTGATGGGCCCGAACTACAAACATGCACAGGGTTCATTCATGTGATGGGCCCGAACTACAAACATGCAGGGTTCATTCATGTGATGGGCCCGAACTACAAACATGCACAGGGTTCATTCATGTATGGGCCCGAACTACAAACATGCACAGGGCTCACTCATGTGATGGGCCCGAACTACAAACATGCACAGGGCTCACTCATGTGATGGGCCCGAACTACAATCATGCAGGGTTCACTCATGTGATGGGCCCGAACTACAAACATGCACAGGGCTCACTCATGTGATGGGCCCGAACTACAAACATGCACAGGGTTCACTCATGTATGGGCCCGAACTACAAACATGCACAGGGCTCACTCATGTGATGGGCCCGAACTACAAACATGCACAGGGTTCATTCATGTGATGGGCCCGAACTACAAACATGCACAGGGTTCACTCATGTGATGGGCCCGAACTACAATCATGCAGGGTTCATTCATGTGATGGGCCCGAACTACAAACATGCACAGGGTTCATTCATGTGATGGGCCCGAACTACAAACATGCACAGGGCTCACTCATGTGATGGGCCCGAACTACAAACATGCACAGGTTTCACTCATGTATGGGCCCGAACTACAAACATGCACAGGGTTCACTCATGTATGGGCCCGAAATACAAACATGCACAGGGCTCACTCATGTGATGGGCCTTAACTACAAACATGCACAGGGTTCGATCATGTGATGGGCCCAAACTACAAACATGCACAGGTCATTACAAAAATGGGAATCGCACAACACAAACAGAAGTACCAATAATATAAATCAATAAATAAAAGCTAGCAACATAAATTTCATTTATTTATTTATTTATATACACAAAATATACTTATAAATAACATTTATTGCCGTTTGTGCGTGGCCAGAAAGGCCCTTATCTCAGTAAATTTTTTTTATTAACCCCATACAAGTAAATCAGATTGTTATCCTTTCGGATTTTCCCTACAACAAAAATAATACTCTTACTGCCAAATCCCACGAACCCAAAACTATAGAAGCCTTATGTGCTATAATTCTTCGTCTTAATTATGTGAAGCGCAATGTGCGGTTAGCTCGCGATTAGCTTGCGGTCGCCATTCGCTCGGAAATCGCTATAATCACACGATCATATTATTAAAACAACTGCAATTTGCATTCGCTTAATGTTTTGTGAGAAATTCTATACTTCGTTCAAGGAAAATGGAAAATCCGGGTCATATTTTAGGCATGTTTTGTTTGGACTATTATTTCTGACTCAACGACTCTCACTGAATCTAGAATATAAACGATATGTGCCTCGTTTTGGGCCTTTCACCTATCTAAAAGTTCTACAAACGTATATCATAAAAATATTTATTGAATATAGTTTACTAATAGTAAATTGCTAACTGAAATCAAAATCGTGCAAAAAAACGTCCACATAATATCAACAACTTCACTATCACTAACTAAGACCTCCGCCGCGTCTGTCTGTCTGTCTGTTCGCGATAAACTCAAAAACTCTGCACCGATTTTCATGCTGTTTTCACCAATCATAATAATTTTATTATCAGGCAACAGAAGGCCCATAAAAAAATTAAAATATACCAAAACAATAATAAACGTATACATATTGATAAAACCTTATTAGAACTTTAGCCATACACGTTATGTTGTCGGCGTCGTGTTTCGCTGCGTCGTCGCGTCGTTTCGCGTAATCATCCTAGGAAACGTCGAGATACGACACCTTTCGGCCAAAAGTCCTCCTTCAAGAAGATCTATAGATGGTGGGTTGGAAGTGGAACTCGAATCACGAACGATTTAAAGTTGATGTTGTGGCGCGATTCCAACCTATCGACCCTCAGAGTCCACTTGGTCTTCTCTTTCAAGTACTGCACGACTTCATTCCTGGAGTGTTTCTCGATAAAGGTTTTAATATATAATTTGTCAAGCGGGCGAAGCCAGACTTACGACTGCTCTTGAAGTAGATGGCTCTTAGTTTTGTGACCATTTTCCTGAAAATTTAAAAAGTTTACGATTCCTCGTTAGACGTTGCCACTATACAATAGTTTAATTAAGGAATATTTCCTTACATTCGTCATACTATAAGCTTAGGCCGCTATCCCACTGGCGTTTTGCGAGCGTTGGCGTTTTTCCAAAGTCCAAGTCTGTAGTGGCAAACGTTAACGTCGCGTCAACGTGACGTAAACCTTGCGTTTTTGCCAACAGGTAAAATCACGCCATCCAGCTCTTTCCGTGCGCGGACGGGACGGCGTGAATGTACCTGTTGCCAAAAACCGCAACGTCAACGTCGCGTCTGCGCAGCGTTGACGCTGCATAGACGTTGGAAAAACGCCAACGCCCGTAAAACGCCAGTGGGATAGCGGGCGTAGAATCAAAACTGAATATAACCACGCCTAGTTTTGGTACGTACCTAATGCTCATCTCAGCGCTGAGACCCAACTTATGCAAAGTGAAGACCCTCTGACCCTCACAAGCTAACCCTACATATTTCTTCACCCTGTCAAGAGTATAAAATAATATAAACAAACAAACATAAAAAAGGTGTTTCTCAGATAATTATATAGAGAAACATGCGAGTGTGTAATTACACACTTAGCTCCGCGGATAATGTGTAAAGGCTTAAGCAGATTCAGCGATTATGCGTTCTTACGAGAAATCGCATGAATAATGTGTATGGGGCATGTGTCGGGGAGTTTTATGAACAACACAGTAAGTCTCCTTTGTTCTTTGGGAATTTTAATGTGTGTAACTTTCGCGGAATTCCTTTGAGCTATGTCTTTAGCGGGCCGCTTATGGTTTAATGCCTTTATGGGGTGGAAAAGTTACTATATGGCTTTCTACTTTCATAGTTCTTTTTAGTTGAGTTTGGGTGGCGGGTCGTCTTTAATTATAAGGTTTTTCGAAACTTGGTGATGTAGAACAGGCCTTCATAAATAAAATAAAAAATATATAAATCGAAATATAAAAATAACAGTAGCCCACCGATGTCGGAAAAGGTCCAGGATTGCGGAATTGTTTGATATATCCACCGCAGCCCTGGAACGCAAAGGACATTTGGAGGGGTAGGTTTTTGATCAGTAAGAGTTTGACACTCCCCTCCACTCCTCCTAGAGCGGAAAGAGTCATTTGATGCTCCCTCCAGAAAAGCCGGCGGGTAGCACACCAGAGTGACGAACTTTCTAACAAAACCAGCCGTGTCTAGAGGTATCGTTTTATTTTATACGACTTCGGATATCCCGTTTTATCCCGTTCCCTAAGTCTCGGGAAATCTATCCATCCCTACGGAGTGTAAGGAAGCTTCAGCTTTCTACGACCAGTACTTTTGGCTGTGCGTTGATCGATCAGTCAGTCAGTTTCTGGTTTTATCCACAGATATTTTCTGTCGTATAAATTTTTAATTTATTATTACAATAACAACAGCGAAAGATTTATTTAATTTGCATACAACATGATTTTGCGATAAATAATAACCCTAGAAACAATATCGTCGCGTCGCGCCTGTCTGTGTGAGCCTTAAAGGCGAAGGCATGCGCGCGACACCGACTGACCTGTAGCCCCAGCAGCTTAATCAGGTTTATAATTAATGTTGTTTCTAATTACATAAAATGTCCTGCTTGCTTCGTAGACAGTAATTGTGCCTATTAATAGAACCGTTAATAATGTGTGATATTTAAATTATTTGTGTGCAGTTTAATATACTTTGTCGGGCGAGAAAAAGGCTTTGAGAATTTTATAGTTTTTGAAATAACTTACTGTATACTAAAGAAAGAGATGGCGGGACGACCTGGATGTCTTCCTTACGAATTGGAAGGAAGAGGCACAACACCGAGAGAATTGGAAGGAATGGAGGGAGGCCTTTGCCCAGCAGTGGGACAGTACAGGCTAGTAATAATAATAATAATAACCCTACCGCAGTATCTCTAAGTTGACGTCGTGGTGGGGCTTGCGCGTCCCGATAGACCTTAGGTCATACCTAGTGTGAGGGGCCAGACAAAGAGAGATACAATCCGCAGGGCAGTTTTGTGGCGAACTGTTGGGCAGTAGCGACCCCACGAACCTTATCTCCCGGCAGAAGTCTTGTTCCTCATCTCCGGCTTGCCTTTATTGGCTGGCCAGAGTGAAAACTGACGAGGAACAGAGCTCCCACCTCTTTCTTGCCTTAATTGGCCGGTCTGAGTGGAGATTCGCTAGAGCACACGTGTTCGGGAGAGGGATGTATAATCCAGTAAGGTGCTGGTAGGGATCTTGACCGCACTTCCGGAATTGTACTGATAGCCGTGGTATACCTCTCCACTCCTCTAGCACCTCAGGCCATGTTGCCTCCTTGGCGCTACGTCACTTTGTGCTAGCGACCGTTTTCGGGGGCCCATTCATTGAGTGTGCAAGTCACCCCCTGCCATTTAAAAGCCGTGTATATTGTTAGTGGTCAGGCAGGGGCCAATAGTTCTTCTATAATAAACGATTATCAGTCCACTAAAACACCCAAACCCATAGCGTTTCATTTTGTTTCCATGATTATTCTGCAATAGTACTGCTCCAACCGGGGATTGTCCTTGGGAATACTTTCAGTGCATACAGGGATAATCATTGGTTGGTGCCCTATTACATTTGAAATGTCTAACGGGGCCTCTGCGAGCTGGTTTTGGCCCCTCGTACGCCTACCAAAGGACCGGGTCTCCAGGGACCCGAGAAAGTAAAAATAATAATAATAATACTTAATTATCCTTTATAATAATTATCCTCTAAGGGGTTTAAAAGTAGTCACTTAACCACTGACTTATAAGTATATGTAATATAATGATCTAGGACAGCCGTATTCAACCTTTTTTCTCTCTGGTCCACATTGCGCTTCTACTGAGTCATGATGGACCGCAATAACCAATAGTAAAATAAAATATACGCGAATGGGACTTTCTAATTTGTTACAAAAAGACCGATTTCATATGGCCTACGCAAAATTTTCACGTTGATAGTGGGTGAGTCTCAGCATATCCATTGTCAAGGAGTGTAGCATTACAGTGTAGATAAAATACACATTGATGCACTTACTAAATAAAGCATCAATAACGTGCCAGGCTAACAGGCTCACACGGAAAAGAATGGCGGGCCGCAGATTGAAGGAACATTAGATATGTAAATGATTTCTGTTTCTGTTGATTATTGTAATAATTGTGTGTTTCCTTGCAGAGAGGAAGTGTATTAAAATAACGTAGAGGACTTTAAAACAAGAGTGATTGATTGGGTTACTTCTAAGTAAGTGTGCGCCCTCCGACCACACACGTCGCGCGTTCATGTGAGGATATCCAATAAATTGTATGAAGATTTGAGGGCTCACAAAGTAGAGGTATATATTGAAGAATACTAATTTCTCTTAATCAATCAATCAAATCGTTTATTGCATTCCATAATGTACACATACAGGTGGTAAAATAGATAAAAATTGAAACAATTATGGACCCGAGTCGGGCACAGCAAAACTTTTAAATAATTAGGAGAGAGGAAGAGCGCTTTAAATTATTTTTTTGTAAAATAAATGTTCTTTTTTATTTCTTGCCCAACTTTTTCTAATGTTTCTAATGATTTTTACGTATAATTATTACCTACCAACATTTTTATTTTTGTATCACGATAATGTTTTATTATATTATTTAGTTATCGTTACTAAAATACAATGTCGTTTATTTATTATTTTTGATAGAATGGAATGTCAATTATTTATAATTATCGATGGAATATATTATTTACTCATTTATATTTAAATGTTTTATTATTAGAAAAGAATAGTATTTAGTAATCTTTATTAATGTAATGGCAATGTCATTTATTTATTATTATTAATAGAAATAAATAAAAAAACGCTCAAGTGGCAGGGTCGCCATATAAGGACGGGACTTTAAGGAGAATGAAACATATCGGATGCCGAGTAAATACTGAGTTTATTTGGTGTAATGACACGATGCAGTCACACAGGTAGAATATAATATACTTATTCACTACATCACACTCTTATTAGATAAAGTTTCTCGCGCTAACAGGCTGTGGGGAATTCATAAGGCTAGTCTATGGCATTTCTCAGGTAATAGTATTATTGGGAGACCAGGAAACTGGGAATCCTAGTGAGTTCCAGGGAATTTGAAAAAGTATATCCTCCTATGAATATATGTTTTGTTAATTTTATATATTTCCGAACAACCCCAGACCCTAAGAGACCTTTATCGGGGTCCTGATCCTATGGAAGCCAGACGAGAAACAGAAGCTAACTGGCAGAGGCATCTAAGACTACAACTGGAATGAGAAACTATTATTGGTGTACTCAGTCGCATATGACGCGTACAATTTGGCGTTACTGCCCTCTCAAGAGTAGGCACCTACGACAGACAAACAGACTGGAGTGCTGAGCCAACAACAGTGACTCAGCACAAGTTGGTAATGTCCCTTCCGGTGGACACTGTTTGTCCATCTACGACTAGAATGTATTTTCACGCCTGTTTATAAAGGAGAGGGTGACAGTTTGTTTTTTGTCTCTTGCTATCGTATCCCATTAAAATTTTAAACTTTTTTTTTCTAGCGGTTTCTATCACCTTTCATTTAGTAAAAATAGCCAAACGGTAAATCCAATTTATATTCCACACTAGCTGACCCGCGCAAATTCGTCTGCGTCATATTTTCCACTAGCTGACCCGCGCAACTTCGTCTGCGTCACATTTTCCATTACTGCTCCGCTTTTATTTGTCTTAGCGTGATGATATATAGCCTATAACCTTCCTCGATAAATGGGCTATCTAACCCTGTAAGAATTTTTCAAATCGGACTTGTAGTTCCTGAGATTAGCGCGTTCAACCAAACAAACAAACAAACAATCAAACAAACAAACAAACAAACAAACTCTTTTGCTTTATAATATTAATATAGATTAATGCTCCACTTAGCATGACGATATATATATAGCCTAGCCTTCCTCAATAAATGGGCTATCTAACACTGTAATAATTTTTCTAATCGGACCTGCCGGTCGATTCTGTCGTCATCTCACCGTGATCACTTAGGGTGGAGTGAACGACAAGCGAGCTGTCATGCCATCTTGTTTGTATGGTTTGACAGCTCACTTGTCGTTCACTTCGCCTAAGTGTTCACTTCGACATGTTTACAGAATCGCACTGCAGTAGTTCCTGAGATTAGCGCATTCAAGCAAACAAACAAACTCTTCAGCTTTATAATATTAGTATACATTAATAAATACTAGCTAAGTTGGCACTGGGCTGCGGGTCTAATAAGGCCACTCTAGCAGAATCGTATTAGGATCATAATTTCACACAAAATCATTCAAAAATCTGTCAAATGCCATTTTAATCTTTATCGCTATAGCATTAGGATCTACGTTGATTGGAAAAATGCAACAGTGATGGGTAGCTTGATGTGTGCAAAACTACAGATATTGCCTGTTTAGTAGAATCAGTCAGTTCTACTAAACAGGCAATTTCTGTAGTTTTATACAGATATAGATTCCCATCTATTAGACGAAATATTAATATGGACTAAGCTAAGTTATTGTGCCGATTGTCGTTACGGCCAATGACCTGATGACCAAAAGATGGCGTTACGCTGGTTACGCAGTACGGTAAAGGGCCTGATACAGAAGGTAGTACTCCTCGATACGGCTCGCATTGTGAGGAGGTTCCTTTCTCTGGAGCCCTAGCCACCGGTAGCTTAGACCCTGCTCCCGACACTGGCGGACTACTTTTTTTAATATTTTTACTGTGATTTGTTAAGACATATTTAAAAATGTAATATTTACTTACATAAAATAAACATAAAAGGAATATTAATCAAAATAAGAATAAGAATATTTATCACCTATCAGATTGCTGCGAACTCATTAGTAATTTTATGAGATACAGGTGTGCCAAGTCAGCAAGTAATTGTTACAATGTTGAGTATAAAGTGAATGTTTCTGCTAATTTCGTTTCAATCAATCAATCAATCAATCAATCAATCATTTATTTGTAAAACATAGGTAAAGTTACAGACGGTATGGAGTTAAAATATGTGCACTATGTTTTGCCAGTAGATGGCGTACAAAATGAACAAAAAAAAAGGCAAATAAAATCAATCTGGCATGTCAATAAATAACATTTACAAATATTAATAATAATGTCAGGTGTACAGCAGATAAAAATAAAGTGGCATGTCAACAGATTTACTAGAATAAAAAATAATAGTAATTGAATTTAAAAATATGTCAGATTTACAATGTCAGATAGATAAATTTCAAATTTAATCAATAAATGATATTATGGGAGCTTAATTAGCAAGCCAGAATCGTCATACCTCTGTTCATCAGTAATAAACTCAGTTATGGAGTAGTAGCATCTATCTATTAGAAATGCAAACAAAGACCTTTTAAAGGATCCCAGACAATCTTTATTTCTAATCGCTGCTGGTATACTATTATATATTTTTGGGGCCATACCTAGGATACTTTTGCTGAAAAATGCGGTTTTATGAGAAGCAACATGAATGGTATTCGGATAACGGCAAGAACGTAGTTTTTCAAACAAATGCAGGTTACAGCGAACAAATACTCCCATTTCGTAAATGTACATAGACGGTAAGGTGAGCAAACTAAGTTCCTTAAATAATGGTTTACAACTATCAGTTGACTGTAATTTGGTAAACGATCGTAAGCATTTTTTCTGAGCTTTAAAAGCAATATCTCTGTCGGTAGAATTGCCCCAGAAAATTATTCCGTACCTAATGCTAGAAGCCACATAAGCATTATAAGCTATTTTTACTGTGATTCGGTTAACTGTTTTTGAAAGTTTGTACAAAGCATACGCAAATTGACTAAGCTTCTTTGACAAAGCGTCGATATGGTTTTTCCAAGTCAGATGACTATCTATATAAAGACCCAGAAATTTTGTCATGTTAATTTCAGAGATTGTTACGTTACCATATTTAATATTCAAATTCGGTTTATTTGCTCTTTGGTTAAATGTCATTATTTTAGTTTTGTTAAGATTTATTTTTAGATTATTACTAACTAACCAATTAACCATATTTTTAAGATCATCATTTATGTCATTTTCGAGAATATCAATGTCATTATTAGAGAATAAAATAGTGCTGTCATCAGCAAATAAGACCATCTGATGCTTACTGACCCTAGGCATATCATTGACGTAAATGTTAAATAATGGAGGGCCAAGAATGCTACCTTGAGGAACGCCATAAGTAGTTTTTCTAGGACCTGACATGTATGTTCTTTCAACTTTCGAGCTCGGACATAGCCTAACAAGCGCTGTCATTTGAGAGCGATTCGAGAGATAAGATCGAAACAGGTTTAATGCAGTTCCTCTAATCCCATAACGCTCTAATTTGTTTAGCAATACATCATGATCTACATGATCGAAGGCTTTAGACATATCCATAAACAAGGCCGCCACTGGAGTCCTAGCGTCAACACTAGAAACGATTTTCTTGATGACGTCATAAATCGCCATATTTATGGATTTACCCTTTCTAAATCCAAATTGTTCGACTATAAAATCGTTTGACTATAAAATTACCGGCTACGATTGTAAATTTTATTTCTAGTACGGTCGTTTTCCGACTCAAAGTAATGGTAATCACGGGTATCAATGAAAGTATTACGAAGCTGTTACAAAATTTTGAAGTAATTTTTTCATTAAAAATCTTTAAGAAAACAAAAAAAAAAAATAACTGTTTCTATGAATTGCTTTGGAAAATTTCGTCTGTGTCACTTATACCTGAAATGCATTATTCTTCTGAAGGTATAGACTATCAGTGCAGTAATCGACAATGGTAAACCAATAAAGTTGGCCTCGCATTCTGTTGAAACTCCATATAGGCCTTCTCGTGTTACAAGTGACGTCGTGAGTTCGACTGTACCATAGCAACGCCTGAGTACTGCACTATATTTACATATTAAATTGACCGTTCAATAAGTTCAGTAAAAATGACTTATGTAGTGTTTGATAACAACTCGAGAGAAGTCCGTGACTTGCGCAAACGCAGCGAGCGCGTTGATGTCTTTTGTATGCAGTCAGGCATTCTTCACATAACATTATTTATGTGAAGATTTTTTAATAAAAATATTATTCGAAATATGTGTTGTTGTTGTGGTTATTCATAAATCTTTTGTTACTCCATATCTGAAAAGAGTAGGTATAAAAAGCTTAGTTTTCGAACATTTTTTTGGAAGCAAAAGTTGCCGGATATTGTGTGCGTGTGCGCATAGAGCTCGTTGATGTCTTTTGTATGAAACTGTTCGACTATTACTAAAGTGCAGAATCATTGTTGTTTTTTTTCAGTGTGCCAATTCTACTAATTTTCACATTCGCATCTCCATCGCAAACTGTCAAAAATGTATGAAAATTAAGGCTTTTTTGACAGTTTGATATTGACATGCGAATGCGAAAGTTGTTTAAAAGTTAGTATAATTGAATCTGAGGGCCAGATTTCATGAAATCAGTGAAGATGTGCAGTGATTCTGGATCCAATCAAAAAAACATTTGACGTACCTAGCGGCTAGTGGGAACCTATATGAGCATGTGACTGCCAAAATTAAGTTATAGTTTTCAACCAAACAGAAGTCAGGCCACATGTGATGCTCGGAAGCTCCATTTTCCACTAGACGACTAGATTATTTTCCTGAACCTGTCTAGGCTGTTAATGAAAATGCAACATTATCTAAAACATGGACAGACAGTTTCAGAATTTATCGTTACAAAAAGTCTATGGCTAATCCTAACTAATATTTTAAATGCGAAAGTCCGTTCGTTTGTTGCTCTTTCAAACCGATTCTGATTATAATTTAATTTATCCTAAATATTGTTATCATGTTTGTTGACATTTTATTTTATTGACATTTGACATTATCCATGTTTTGTTAATTTTTTATCCAATATCCAGTTGTAAAATATCATCATAAGGGCCATTTATGTCGTATTTATAAAATTATACTTACTAACATACTTTTAAGTGTCAAGTTGTCTTAAATCATTTTTCCCTACTCCTCCGCTGTACTATTCTGATTAATTTCGTTGCGGGATACAAGACAGTCGCATCGTTTCTCCGGGAGTCGTCGGGTTTTATTAGCTCGGCGTTTTTCTGGTGGTCGCCACTGTTGATTCTGGCTTTCAGGAGTTGCAGTGGTTGGGAATGTGTGGCGGGCTTGTCCCAAAAAAAAAATGAATAAAATAATAACAGTAATTGTACAGAGAGGTGTAGATGTGTTTCTAGAGACGATTATAGCCTACTTTTTTTGCGTAAAACCATATGAACGCGAGCAAAGGCGCGAATTAAGCTAGTTGCATATAATTCACAGAAGTCAGCATAGTTCGAAAGTAACTAATTATTTATGTGTACTGCAATATTGCGAATGATGTCAGTTCACACGGTTTGCGTCAAGTCTTCGTGTCTCGTGCCGTCCTCAATGTTGATTGCAACATTTGTAATATATCATGTTAAGAGCATATTGAAAGGACACGATAAAGGAAAGGCTGTTTATTTCTTTGGCAATATCTTTGTAACGTGTTTGGTATTATTACGAATATTTTTCTTTATGTTTAAATGTATCTTCGTGCTTTAATTTTACGGTATTATTAGGATACTTTAAAAAAGGCACACACAGATGTTGGAGGAAAAATAAATCTATTTTTTTGTATTTTATTCAGAACTTTGTTCAGAATTTTAAGTCTAATTTGATGTTTATAATACAATTAATAAGTTATATAGTACTATTTTACTCATATTGTGGTTTGTTTTTGTACTAGTTTAAGTATCAATAAGCATATGGTTTAGTGCCGTATTTATTTTGAATAAATATTATGACTGAGATTTTTTAGATTTTATTTAGGTGAATGATACCAAATAGCTTTAATTGCTTGTTATATATAGAAAGTAGTCTAACTTCCATTAAACAGCACGCACGCCTATTATTTTATGGACTAGCTTTTTCTCCGTGCATTTTTTGGGATGAAAAGTATGGCACCTTATGAACAAACTGCCATAAACAAAATGCATTTTCTTCAAAGAACAAAGCTCAAATCGTTCCAGACATTTTTCCAACTACCAGGCGCCCAGAGTTTACAGAAAGTATCAAAAATCGAGTTCAACGTGTTCTCAATTAGAAAAGTTTGCACATAAAGTTGATGTAAGGCGGAGAGCGTGTGTATCAAATCGGCGGGCCGCGGGTCATTGACCAGTTAATCTAGCCGTCTAGCTACCTACCAATAATAACTATTTTCCTTCCTACATTCAAGCGCTCAACTCATGTTTTTGACCTTCAGTTTTTGTTCTTTGTATAAAAACTTGAGTCAATATCGATTAATTGCTCAACTGTCAGAAGAAGAACTATTATTCAATTAAAAACTAAAATCTGAGAATGCATTTTGGATGAATGAACACGATTGAGAATTATTTGAGGTGACGTACAACCGAATGCTTTGGAAATCTGTTAATTAGAATCAATCAAGATTTTTCTGCAATATCATTTTGTATTCTTCCACTGCACTTCAAAGGCATTATATATTTATTTATTTGATTTTCAAATAAGGCTACATAAACGCATGGAAGTTTCCAAGAACAGGGAACAGCTAGGAGTACTAACATGTCATTGCCATCATGAATTTGTAGTGAATAAGTGATTGTTGTACAAATATTCGTCCAGTACATATAGCTCCGACTCTCACAATAGAATCACGACGGTATGGATAAGATATTGTAGGCGCTTTCAATTAAAGGAGACCATTTAATTTTCCATAAATTCTCTTAAAATCTGGGTACAGTAAAGTTCAACAAGGATCGAAAAAGATATTCTTGTCATACAAAACAGGGGGGTTATTCTCTAAGCCCGAAGTCCGTAGTTTCGGGCTTAGTTGCGGGCGTATTTTATTCCGTATCACATAACAAAGTTAAGAATTAAACACAGCCCGATTTGATAGTTATAGTCAAATCGTGTTGTGTTTCATTCTTAGTTCGGATTCGAAACTAACCGTAAGTCCATAGGTGATAAGGAGTAGAATACGCCCGCAACTAAGCCCGAAACTACGGACTTCGGGCTAGAGAGTAGTCCCCCTGGAACAAACTTTGATTGCCACCATTGTTCTCTATATTGCAATGCTCTGCAAACGAATCAGAGAATGTATTATCTAAATCATCTCTGGCAATTCCTTTCTCTTCAATAGGTGTCGAGACATTGAATGGAAAACCTTCTTACAAATCCTCCAGATGAAACAGATCTTCATTCATCATTCATAGAGTTGACCAGTCGAGCTATCTATCTCACAGTATGTGGCTCGAGCTAACGATCTTATAGCTCGTAGATATTGCTAGGATATAGCTCATCTTGTTACAGAGCTGCGAAGATGAATCGACGCAATTGGAAGTAACAATATCGTTGATAAGTTTTATTCTGTACTATGTAACTTTACACGCGACACTGTGTGCATTGAAATTGAAAGCTATTTTTTTTCTCTGCGTGTATTTGCAATCAGCCCTAAGACTATCTATTTAAAAACTCCTGTACCGATTTTCATGCTGTTTTCAGCAAAGGTTTAAGTATATAATTGGACAAGCGGACGAAGACGCGGGTATCAGCTATAAATACCTACATAAATGATATTTTGTAAGAAGTTTATAAATAAAACTTTTATACGTCAATCTTTTTTGGTCATTTTAAATTAGATGAGGCTGGTATTTCCTAGCTGACTGCTCTGAGAAGAAACACCGAAACAAACTCAGACATCAACGTCTCTTTTAAAGTCCATACAAACGTACCTGGTCAAATCGTATGAGAATAGATAATAGAATTGTACGTTAATGTAAAAAGTTTTGAGTGGACCTATCCAGACAGTGCAAGCATTTGCCAGTTATCGTTTAGCTCAAACTTAGAACTTTAAGGAGCTCAACTCGGCTAGATTTTATATAAAAAAAACGGTTCACCCTTGTTTGGTATAACAACGTTTTGTCGAAAATCGCTCCGGCTAATTTTAGTTACAATAAAGTTATTTCGTATAATTATTCATTTGACCGAATAATGAATTGGTAGATTGGTAGATTGGTAGATTATTTCTTTGAAATAATGTCATTTGACCGAATTTACAAATGCACTAATTTTATTTAAACTAATGTTTCACTAGACTAATAATGATTTAGTCGAAAGATCGTATCGAATACTACGACTCTCAATTACGACTAGATTATATATAAAAACGAAATTATTTTTAGTAGGCTAGCGAGAACCGAACTAGTTAGGCGGGGTTAATTATTAAAAGAAAAATGGTTAGGTTAGGTTAGAACTGTGACCTCCTACGCACGAGTCGAGCGAGCGAAGCGACCGGTGCCGCGGCAGCGGCCGGCGAGTGGCAGAAATTAAATAATTCGTAATAAAGTACATGTTATACCACCTGAACATTACATCAAATGAATATTATACCTTTTGATCAATAGCGCAAATGTTGTTATAGCAAATAAATATTCGATGAAATGAAAATTATGATAATCGATATTGTACAAATTGATTATTTTCTTAAACGTTGTTCGAATTCGACATTACATCAAAAGTTGTTATACCAAACAAGGGTGAACCAAAAAAAAACATCCTAACTGTAAAAAAACTCAGTCGTCATGAAAAATGAACGTGAATTTATAACTAAATCAAAGAATTAACCAAAATCTAACTCCTCATATACAACTAGCTTTCTATAGTTGTTAAAGCACTCTGACTGAATCGCATTAGTTTCAGTACTTAGCCGGCTTTGTCTTACTCTAAATACCAATTCAGCTCGCATTGGAATGCTATTTCCGAACAAGCTTAGACAAATGTTAGAGTCAGTTGGAAACAGGTTTGCGTTTATTTGTTTCATAATGACTATTAGTGAGCATGGTTAGCTGGAAATTGTTCAAAATTTCTCGGCCTGTGACTCTAAATTGATTACCGGGATGAACATGTTTCTGGATGTACGTAAGGAAAGAAAGAAAGAAAAATGTTTATTCAGGACTCGCACAGTGCACAAAAGTAAAAATATGTAAAACTGACTGTTATAGAAATAAGTTGACACATATTGTAGTGTGTGTCTTATTGTTTGTACTTACGCTCTCTATAAACTTCCTAGATAAATTAATACATAGCTGCATTGCCATAACTTGATTCCTAGGATCTTTTTAACTTGTATTTTCTAAGTTTTTCTGCAAATTAACTATCTTCAATGCTTTGTTTACATTTCTTGTATTATGTCAGTTGGACAAGCCTAGTTTTCTTTTTAATTCTATTCTGAAGTTAGCTAGGAGTTTTAGGTCGCATATGAAATTGTTATCAGACCTTCTTAAAGTCCATTTTTCTTTTCCATCAAATTCTAGAAACACTTCTCATATCAAATTCAAAATAACAGCTAGCCTTCATCTGAGAGCCGTCGTAAAAAAATGGTCAGTCTACGTTTGGAGCTGAGATCAGCAACAAGTCGGGAAAAGTTTCTTAAGAGTAGACTTAGAGGACAGTTCTAAGTTTACCTCCTCGGAACCTGATAAGTCGGCCTCTCTCCTTGCCGCATTTAAAGGACACCTTGATGCCTGGGCTGAACGAGCCTGGGATGAAGACGTTTCTCGGCCCATCCTCTCCAGCCCTCTGAAGAGTGACGACCCTCCAGTCCTCCGGTTCTCCAACGAAGACTTCATTCTCATCTCACGTCCACTCATCCCTTTCATTCACCAGCCGTTCTGGTAGAAGTTGTATTTACATAATTAAATCTTAATACTATTTATTTGTCCTTTTCCCTTTTAGCACGCATTCCCCTCCTAGGTAGGTGAGTGCTATATGTGACCTCACATTTCACAGGCTCCCCCTGTAAAATGTAACGTTACAATATAAGCTACATCCTGAAATATAAATACTTATCTGTGCGAGGCCAAAAAAGGTCCCTGTCTCAGCGTATGCTGCGATATATAAATAAATAAATATCACAGCGCTGGTATTCTGACAGGGCCTGAACGTGATGCCACGGGCACACAAAAGGATGGCTCAGAAAATCGGTTGTTCTATGCTACTTATATCAATATATGTTTTTCAATCAATAATCCTAACAATTAATTGGGTGTACATTAAACTTGGCTTACGGGGATCAGGACCTGAATTGGGATATATCATATCCCAGTAGTACATACATCTCATCAGAGGATCTCGTGGCTAAATAATAAAAACCACACCGGTCGATCTTTAAGGTTAAGCAACGCTTGCCACGGTGGGTCTGTGGATGGGTGTACCAGTTTCAGGTACGCTGCATCCAAGTGCTGGAATAATATTCCCCCGCCGATACGAAACATTAGAAGTCTTGATAGCTTTAGAAGTCGGCTTCGACTGTTCCTCATCAACTCCCAGAAAGAACTGGGCGTGACGATTTCGAACACGTCCATAATTTAAAATGCAAAGGGTTATCGCTGCAGGCCTGCAATAAAAAGGGTTTTTTTTTTAAATATTTTTTCGTGACCAACTGGGTCTTGCGGTTTACACCACACGTACAAGTTATATATTGGGTAAGTAGTAAAAACAGTAAATCAAAGCAAACATTTTATAATTTACTAGCTGATCCACGCAACTTCGTCTGCGTCACATTTTCCATTAATGCTCGGCTCCTTTTAGTCTTAGCGTGATGATATGTAGCCTATAGCCTTCCTCGATAAATGGGCAATGAAAGAATTTTTCAAATCGGAACAGCAGTTCCTGAGATTACCCCCTACATACAAACTTACAAACAAATGTTACCTGATAAACGATCTATTTACCATCTTAATATATTGAGTTTCCTCCGTGCTTCGGAAAGCACGTTGAACCGTTTGCCCAGGTTGTTATTTGTAGATCTTTGGCAGTCGTTACGGAATGTCCGAAGCCAGTAAATTCTACCCCAGTCTTGCCAAGAAGTACCGTGTTACCCTGTTAATGGGTTGTGGAGGTCTAGTAAGCAGCTGCTCCACGTAAAATACTGGTATTCAGCTGAATCCTGTTTGACTAGAAGCCGACCCCAACGTAGTTGGGAAAAAGAATAGGCAGATGGTGACATACTGTGATTTGACTTCAAAATTTTCCATCATATAATTATTAAATGTTTACCGTCATTTTTCTACTATTAGGTAGTTTATTGCGAAAATCTGGAACACCAAGAAAGGATTTTTCCTATTTAGCAGAGTTGAATGACTGAGTTACGCGATATTTATAGTAAACGATTACGAAACCATTATTTTCTCACGAGTACTCACGAACACTTTAATAGAGGCTATTTAATAGTTATGGCAAATAATATAAGTATATGCGTTCACATAAAATATTATACGTATTCTATTTCAGATTATAGTGAAAATAGATAGAATTTATGTTAAACTAGATTCTGTTAACGGCTTCGCCCGCCTGAAAGTCGAAAATAAAACTCGGGATAAAAAGTATCCCAATTCAAAATATCTTAATTTAGAACACGGTCTACGCGTTTGCTTAGTTTCATACAAATCAATTCAATGGACCATTTCTAGTAATTGTTAGGGTTCCATTCCTAAATGGAACCAACGGAACATGACTAAGCCTCCGCTGTCTGTCTGTCCGTCGGTCTGTCTGTCAGTGGGCTGTATCTCAAAAACCGTAATAGGTAGAGTGTTGAAATTTTAACAGATTGTGTATTTCTATTGCCGCTATAACAACAAATAATAAAAGTTAAGGTTTATGGTACGGAACCCTTCCGTACCGTTCTTGAGTAGGTACCATGTTACCCAGTTAATGGATTGTAGAGGTCTGGTAGGCAGCCGCTCCACGTAAAATACTGGTATTCAGCTGAACTCGGTTTGACTGGAAGCCGACCCCAATATAGTTGGGAAAAGGCTAGGCAGATGATGATGGTACGGAACCCTTCGTATGCGAGTCCAACTCGCACTTGGCCGGTTTTAATCAACAAGTTCGCATTCGCATCTCTTTAATAATCTATCAAAATCCTCAAACTTATATTTTTGACAGATTGCGACTGACATAGTACCTAAACGATACATGATGAATGAAACAGACAGACAGAATTATATTTTCGCACTTAATTTCGTATGATATTAGAATGGATTGATATTGATAAGTTTAAAGATTATATTAATGTTCAAGTGGGAGTTTATTGCAGCTTACCATAGCTTTCGTGCAAAATTGAGACGAAACTTTTACGGCTTCGTAGTACTTCGCACGTGGAAATGCATTATTTCTTATGTGTCTGGCTGAACGCGCAGTTTCTTTACTGTCTGGAAATGTAATTTCTCTTGTGTGTTCTTCATTGTTTGTGGAAGGTGTCTAGCATTTAATCGAAGTAGACATTAACCCCTATGGGATACAGGGTTAAATGTCAATTACGATTATATTCCAAATCATAGAATCATTCATTTTTTTTATTGTTTCACAGTGTGCTGGTAAATAAGTGATAAATATCATTTATGTGTTTTGATTATTTTCATACTAATTGTTATTAAAACGTAACAGACAGATGTGTTGCTGCATGGGGAGTTTGTTGGCTTCTCCACAGCTAAAACACTAGATGTGACAGGCGGGCGTTTTGGAAGGCTGTCTTTTGTAAAAACTTGACGTTCAAAAAGTGCTGGCTCTCAGCCTAATTTGAATAAATGACTTTTGAATTTTGAATTTGGAATTTCATGTCCTTCAATTTGACTGCGCCTCGAGTCATGAGATTGACAGATATAGGCTGTACATTAACGAGGGTTTTTTTACCGTTACCATGGCAACCGAGTCGAGTTTAGTTCCTTCAAACTGAATTGGAATATGGACCTTAATACCTACTATTAAAAAAAACAACCTTAACGCCACTCAATCAATATGTATAGGAAAAATATGTCAACTTTTCATTTGACCAATGTTTGATTTTATTCTTCGGAAGTCGGGAAACGTGATGTGTGAAGAGAGACCAGGTTTAAGACAACGTTTTTTAGTGCTTTTTATTAATTAATAAATTCTCCCAATCATCCTCCTAACGTAACCAAAACGTTGGTTGCCGACATTTCACAGTCATAACACTTTATTTACCTCGAATTAATCCTTTCCGTGGTTTCGCTGCCGTCGAGAAAAAAACGACACCGATCGGCGGAGAAATACCACGATAACTTCAGAGCTGGGAAACTACAAAACAACCAAAACGAAACCTTACTGTGTACATCTTAAGGTGTATATAGTTATGTATTATGTGTTGTAAGTATGTGTGTGTATTGTAACATGTAACGTCTGCGGGGCGAGGGGCGAAGGGGCATGGGGCACTGGAATGCGGTCCTCTGAGATACCCTATAGGCTATACACTATTGATAGATGTACGTTTTATATAGGTGCCAGGGACTCTGAAGACTATGGACCGGATTATGATTCTGGGTTTTGGAATTCGAATGTAGTGTAGGTATTCGATGGGGTGTGTAAAAGTTAATTGATTGTGTGCTTACTATGGCCGACAGCGTGAAGTTTTTGTGGTGTTTTCCTTATTGAAATTTTATAGAAGTCATATTTAATTGCCTTTTTTAATATGTAAATAAGATTTTGAAGAAGAAGTATTTATATGGAAAGTTTTAAGCTTCTGTGCCCGTAAATTTTCTTACCTATATATCAATTTGTTAGCCTATTCTATGTGCTTTTTTATTTAAAAAAAAGCCAAAATAAATCTAAGACGAACAAAGTCAGAATAATTGAACGTTTGGCCGACTCGAACACAAATATAAAGATAATCTTATTTGAGTTTTAATAACTGAAGACAGTCGGTAGTTAAATCCATACTTCTGTACTATTATTTTAGATGCGAAAGTAATATTGTTTGTTTGTTACGTCTTCCCGTTGCTACGGCTGAACGAATCTGGATGAAACTTGGAACATTTACAAACTTCGCGTGGGCAAAGCCACTGACAGAAACTAGTTATTCCAGACACGTTATTTACAACCTTCCGTTACCCCATCACCACTCACTAAAAATTAAATAAACGAAAAAAAAGCTTCCATATTTGCCCAAGTCCCAAGTCTACACACTCGAAGTGTCCATCCAAGTAGTAAAAGAAAGCCTGCGGCGACCACTGGGTGGTTTTTTGGCCGGTCGGCCCATTTTGAGAGGTCAACGACCCGCTTGAAACAATTGCCCAGCGTAATTTATGTCTTGAGAATATTTTTAATGATGCCTTCGCGTTCGAGAGTTAATGTGTTGTACTTGCATCGCGAATTTCTGTTTCATCTTTTTTTGGTTGTTTTATTTCTGTTTGACATTGTGGGTTGTTTATCACAGCGTTTTGGTCTAGTTTTAAAATTTTACCGTAAGCTTTATCACGCATATTTTCTTTATATTATGTTTTTTTTTTATTTGGGACAAATCCGCTACACATTCCCAACCACTGCAACTCCTAAAAGCCAGAATCAAAAGTTGCAACCACCAAAAAAACGCCAAGAAGCTCGACGAGTCCCGCAGAAACGATTCAACTGTCTTGGATCTCGCAACGAAATCAATCAGAAAAGAACAGCAGAGGAGTAGGAAAATCAATATTTATGGTATGGTATAAAAGTCATCATTCGGTCGGACGTGTTCGTGTTGAGGTCACTACAGTATATTGTGGAAATATCTCAGTGTTGCGTATGGTATAACATAAACATAATCTATTTCTGCTCCTTACTATTTTCTTGCCCAATTTGTCCCAAAATCTCCACTGAAAGGGATATGATGTACACTGCTGCAGAAGATAAGATCTGAAATTGTATCGCAGGCTACCTGTTACCTTAGGGGCCCGAAAGGGGCGACGCCTGCCCGAGTTGCGGGACTATTCGAAAGAGATACCGCGGCTCCGAAACACAAAGAGCAACGAAGGAACGTGGATGGGTTTATTCAGTAAAAGTCTGACATTCGCTTCCGCTCCGCCCAGAGCGGGAAAAATCATTTGATGATTTCTCATCCGAAAAAAATAAAATAAAAAGGCTTTCTCTTACCTTAGTAGACGGGGCCCGCTAGGGTCAGTCCCAGGGTTGTGGAATTTGTTCGAAAGACTCCCCGCGGCCCTGGAACGCAAAGAACACTAGGAGGAACATGGATGGGTTTTAATCAGTAAGAGTCTAATTTCCCATCCTTAAAAAAAGGCTGCTCTTACTTATTTTCCTATCCACTTTGTCCCAAAACCTACATGCAAAGAGATATAATTTATTATGCAAAGTACAATACAAACAATGCCGTTGAACTGGCGAAGTATTGGGCCAAATTATTTTTTATCGAGACGAAGAAGAAAAAGAGAAAAACAACAAGTGTGATTATAAACGCACTTATACAGTATACTGTAGTAGAAAAAGTGCCAACCAACATCTGGCTTTACCCAAGCCTTAATATTATACTCAAGCCGTATACTCAAGTAAAAACCTGCACAAAGATAAATGAGAAGAAAAACGATATTTTCATATCACATGTTAGAATTCCAACACGATATTCTCGAAACATTTCTTTAGGGCCACACTTCTACACGCTGATCTCCATACAGTCTACAGTGGAAGTATTCCAAAAAGTCAAAAAAAATCCAGTCTAAGTTATGCATGACGTCACGGGCCAGGTCTGCGTCGTGACTGAACGGCGGGAGGCGCCTGCGCAGCTATCGCGGATCGCATTCACGAAATATCTAGCCTTCGCTTAACTAGCCACGAACTACTGTCTTTAAAGCTTAAAAAGATTGATTAGATACACCTAATAAGGAGCTGAGGAGTAACATTTGGATTTGCGTAGATTTAAATATTTAAATTAAAGTTCCAAATTAGCATTTTGGGAGACTAAGATCTCTTGAACCTTCGACGGAAAATATTTTCTTTTCAAAATACTGATTCGATCTATGACTGAATTGTTCCGAGGCTAATAAGAGGCAATTCCAAAGGGTACTTCTGTGTAGATTTGTTTTTACAGAAAAGTTGAATGTACTATTTAATTACTACGTTTAAAAGACCAATTTTTGTACCTACATATTTATGTAGGTACAAAAATGCGAAAGTAAATGTCAAAAACTTGTCAAACTGTATGGAAACAAGATTTTGATAGTTTGTGACTGGGATGCGAATCCAGAATTTGCACTCAGGGGTCTAAAGAAGCCACATAAGCAGAATCAAAAAGCACATCACGCTACCCTACCACGCTATCACTGTCAAAATTTTCCAATCAACCTTGAACCTTATGATTTAGCGATAAAGATGAATATGAACTTTGACAGATTGTTGTGTGGATAAAATTATGATTTTGCTAAAGTGGCAATTTTAGACCCGCAGCTTGGAAAAATGCGAATACATTTAGGACCTAACACAAGAATTTAAAAATACAATTCTTGATACAAAGTTATCTCTAGTCTTAGCGGAACACATCACTGCCAATTCAACGGGTTTTATCAGCGTTATAAAAATACCTAATAACAAAGTTGTTCTAAACCTGATTGCCTGAGAGCTAAGACCTGAGCCCGATGACTCACAGTATCAGAAAAGTAGGTATAGGCATTCAATTGTTTATTTGATTCAAAACACTATTGAGGAATGATGTCACTCTGGTGAGATAATGGTAGGTATCCTTGTACTGAGATAGAGACTTGATAGCAAAGTGTCCTTTAATGCTGAACTGATGATTAGTTTTATTAAACCTGCTAAGTGGTTTATGTTGCTATATATACAGGGTGTCCCAGAAGTCGACGTCAAGCCTGAATCGGGTAATAGGACAAATCATAAAAGTTACCAGAAAAATATATAAAAATAATCTTAGTCGTGTATTTTTTAAATTACGGTAATTTCTTATTTTTCGAAAAATGCACCCTGTGATGGTTTTGAGCTCCTTTAGCTACAAATCGATTCTTTTTTTAGTTTTTTTTTTGTAATCTTGAATAGTTCTTGTGTAACCTGTTGTTTTAAATGCTTAGTTATTTTAATTTTTCGAAAAAAAAAGAAATGACTAATTAAAAAAAAAAAGTTACATGACTAAGATTTTTTTATATTTTTCTGGTAACTTATGATTTGTCCTATCACCCGATTCCGGCTTGACGTTGACTTCTGGGACACCCTCATCATCATCATCTGCCTAGCCTTTTCCCAACCCAACTATATTGGGGTCGGCTTCCAGTCAAACCGGATTCAGCTGAATATACACCCTGTATATTGAAATATTACCAGTTAGAGTGCCTGTCCATTACAGCGGAGCGGGAAACGGTGATATTCCAACCAATAGAATTGCATAAAATCTCCACACCACGTGAGTCACTGACATTTTGACTGACATGATTGGTTAATAATTCTCCGTTTCTCCACTCCGCTGCCCGTTCCGCGCAAATGGTCCGGCAGCCGTGTCAGTTTTGAAGTGTCCGTGAACGCAATTTCTAACAGAATACATGGTAGTATATGGTGTACATAATAAACTCTATTCTATTCTATTCTATTCTATTCTATTCTATTCTATTCTATTCTATTCTATTCTATTCTATTATATTCTATTCTATTCTATTGTATTCTATTCTATTCTATTCTATTCTATTCTATTCTATTCTATTCTATTCTATTCTATTCTATTCTATTCTATTCTATTCTATTCTATTCTATTCTATTCTATTCTATTCTATTCTATTCTATTCTATTCTATTCTATTCTATTCTATTCTATTCTATTCTATTCTATATTTTACATGGACGACTGTATGTCTGCTTTCGACAACCCTGTAGTATCTACTCCTCTTGATAAGTCCTTGGTTAACAAATAATGAAGATTTTTATTCGTATTTTTTCAGTATACTATGTTTTCATGAACCTGGTTTTCTAATGGCCTATACAAATGTCCTTTAATTTTGTAATTGTTCCTTTTGTTCCTTGAAGTACTAAGTTGAGCTACGTAATAACTGAAAAATGCTTGCACTGTCTGGACAGTTCCACTCAAATCAGTGTGGTCTGTTCCTCAAAAGACAACCTAAGACAATTTACGTAAGCGTTGATTACACTACACAATCTATCGGGCCCGATATCTAGGGCGCCCTGTCCCTGCGGCAGGGTGCCGATTATTACACTACACAATCTATCGTGCCCTAACTGCAGTGGCGGCGTAAAGTGGGGGCGGAGGAGGCTGGTCCGCCCCGGGTGCCTAGCACCAAGGTGACAACGACAACTCACTCGTACATCCAAAGAAGGCGTAGTATAGGTCCAAGGAAGGCGTAAATTCTTTTTTTTATCAAATTCATTAGACAGATATCAAAGTCGCGTCTATAAAAAAAAAAAAAGTGGCTTTTTTGACGTGCCTATAATTTGTTTCCAACTTAAGACATCAATTAACAACTACCTACTCTTGTATGTGACTACTTGCATACAAATATTATAGTCTTAGGTATTCCCCCTTCCAATCTACCCGCACCGAGTGGAAGTGTATAAAAAGGCTTGGCGTGCTGTCAACGGGCTCATTTTCTACTTGGCTTTCGGATGCAACGGACGTATTTTAGGGACATTATAGAGTCGTTTAGTGTCGTGTTATATAATTCTTGTGTGCTTATTATTTACCTATGTGTTTGATGCTAGCTAAAAATAATTTGTAAGAAATAAAACTTTTTTTAGGTTAATTAGTAATTGGTTTTTTTAATACACCCCGCTTTTGGTTTCTAAGAATAGTTTAAAATGCATCGCAACTGTAACTTCACATTTTTTTTGGAGTATAATTTCTAATTCCCTAAAATAATAAAGTCATGTTGCGCTTGAACCGCGCGAGACGGGGAAATCAATTTTGATAATTTGATCGAATATTTTAGTACCTAAAATAATCAATCGAAAATATCTGAATACAAATCCGCCCAAGGTGCCAAACTACCCACTGCTGCCACTGCGGCAGGGCCCTGCCTCCCTGTCTCTTACTTACACTAGGTGATAGACAGAGCAGGGAGATCGGAGCCACCCGATCGCCCGATGGCAGTGTCCTTACACCGGATTTCTTATTAGGTACACTAGTCTCGCCCTAGTTATCGGGCTCGATAGATTGGGTAGTGTAATAACCGCTTTACATGGTTTTGGGATTTATCAGCTTCGCCAAATGTTTCACGATTCAAGCAGTGAGGCTATGAAATGCATTGCCCGCGTCAGTAAGACGTGCTCAATCTTTGTCCACTTTTAATCCCATGGTCAAACATCACCTTTCTCTTTGATCGTTTTTACATGGGTTCTTGTTTCATAATTATAATTGTATTTATTTATCAATTATGTATTTATATATAAATCGTACACCTAAGACTACCTACAGTACTGTATTTCCTTTCTCTTTAAAATCCATCCAAAGGTTGTCTTGAAAAGATCACTCTTAGCGATAAGGCCGCCCGTTGTGTCACCCTATGTAATGTTTTCTTCATCTATTTTTTCTGTAACTTATATGGTGAACATAATAAATAGTATTCTATTCTATTCAACCAATAAATGTTTACATACCATTGTATGGACTTTGAAAGGCTAGGTCCAGTATATGTTTTCCAGAACAACCTTCATACAATAATATCCCCCAAGAAGACGTCCGAACGTCTAACTCCTCAATGTACACATTTGTCAGTTTGTCTTAATAGTTCACACTTCTTGTTTGACCATGTCTACATACAAAACATTTTAATGCTGTGTCTGTTTCCCTGCCACAGAAAAATGGACTTCTTTGATGGATGAATTAGAGTTCAATTTGTTTTAAGACAGTGTTTTGTTTGATTTTCACGTAGAATCAGTATCGTTTAGTGGATACTAAGGATCGTTAGCTGTATTATTAGACTAGACTGAATGTTTTCTCGTTTGTTACAGTGTTAGTGGTATTTCTCTGTAATATTGTACTAATAGATCAATTAAATATCTAGTTTATAGAACAAACTAAATACACTTTAAATAGAAAAAAAAAACTCCTAACTAAAATATGGCGTCAAAAAATTCGTCCCCATCGCTATCGACTGGAAGTGAGCCCAAAAGACTGGCTGCATTACCACGTTGTATGGCAATGCTTATCCTCTGTCCAAGGTAAAAGCCAGCTCTTGGGTCACGCGGACATTTATTTTTATAACATTTTTTAAAAGCTATGGCTGTCCTGCTGACTCTGGTCCAAACGAAAAACGTGATTGAAAACATTGTTTTTTTTTTTCTTATCTTTGCTGTTCTTCCAACTTTAGCTCTTCATTATTTTGCAGGGATTTTACACAATAACGAAGAACCAATATTTAAAATAGAACACAATATGAGGAATTTTTAGTGGTACACCACACCTAACAACACCACTGCAAAATCGCAGAAAAGCAAAATACGCAATTTCGATTACTTGGATGACATAAAACTATCATCCAAGTAGACGAATTCCAGCTGTTTCAATTTAAAATCCAAAGTTCGTAACCGATTTTCATAAAATTTAAATGGGACCAATCTGCAAGAATTCTTCAAATCGGTTCATAATTGTCGGAGTTATGAGGTAACAAACATAAAAAAAAAACATACAACTGAATTGATAACCTCCTCCTTTTTGGGAAGTCGGTTAAAAAGCAAAGAACTTGGAGCAGAATGCCTTAATCGCTAGACTTAGCTAAGAGATTAGTTCTAGCACTGTAGCAGTGAGACTAAAACTGACAAACCACCTAAAGGCACTCTTCACACAATAGCCTAAGCTTTTACGAGGCGGCCCTTGTAAAGGCACGACCACACAACACAACAGACGTCACTCTGGCTCCCATATAAGGTGTAAAATCTGTGACAATGGAAACATGAAAACGTTTCTAGTCGAGTCACAAAGTCACAACGTTATGTGACCGCAAAACAAATGTGTAACAACCAAACCCAGACGAGAGGGAATCGTGAACGCCGCTCAACGCCATAACCAGCATGTGTGTTCTAGCCCTAAATTAAATAGAATCCAAGTGCGAACAGGATTGCTCGTCTCTCGTTATTCGTGTTTGAATTATACGGATTATTTCGATTAGGGCTGCCAAAGATTTGCTGACTAGATAAATCTTTAGAAGTAGAAAAAAACACTACAAAGTAAAAAATAACTTTAATTTCGGAAGTCGATGTTTTTGTTGGTTTCTTCGTATTTTGTCACCGACTTCCGAAATTAAAGTTATTTTTTACTTTGTAGTGTTTTTTTTTGGATTTCGGTTGTATTTTTTGTAAAAAGTTTTTTATTTTTCACGTTTTAATGGTACCCACCTAACACACCACTGCATAATCGCAGAAAAGCAAAATACGCAATTTCGATTACTTGGATGACATAAAACCATCATCCAAGTAGACGAATTCTAGCTATTTCGAATTAAAATCCAAATTCGTAACCGATTTTGATAAAATTTAAATGGGACTAATTTGCAAGTATATCTTTTCAGATAAAACAAGAATTTTTCAAATCGGTTCATAATTGTCTGAGTTATGAGGTAAAAAACATAAAAAAAAACCTTTTTATTAATAAAGAATTGAGAACCTCCTCCTTTTTGGGAACTGGGTTAAAAAAGAGTTTCAGTATGAAATTTTATTTGCTTACTGGTTGAAATTGGGCAGAAGGATAGATAATTATGTCATAGCCAATCAGAGCCGTCTCATAAGCATGTCTTTTTTATCCTTTTTTTACTAGTGATAGGCACGTGTTTGACCACTATCTCACATGATGGTAAGCGATTATCTGGTCGAAGATGGAGCACGCCTACCCAAAAGCAACCCATTCACTCTTGACTGAAAGACTCTCGGGTTGTAGCTATCAGGAAACACAGGACTCGGTAATTTTTATTTTTAAGTACCTACATTCTCAGAAGCCAGAGAAAGCCTTGCACAATTAATTCTTATTGAGACTTTGTGGGAAAGTGGACCTACAATCCACTGTAACAAATTTTCTGCTGTTAAAGTAGGACAAAACCGACAGTTTTATCCGACTCGTCTAATAGGCAATCTGTCAGCCCTATCGCGAAGTATCGCGTTATCGCGCGCGCACTCGCGGTATAAATGTTCTCGTCTCCCCGCGATACGGCACAACTACACTCCACTATAAATTACTCCGTGTAAGTGTAGATAGACCTTAAATCGTCGTAGTAAATCTGAATGTCGGTCTTATATGGTGTTTCTTCGCAGTGCAAATTGGGTACTTTCTAGAGTCTTGGGTTATAGAGGGCTTAAGGCGCAGATACCCCGCAGTAGCAGATTTTAAAATGAGCATCACGTCTAAACGGCTTGTCGTAATTTTTTGGAAAAAATATAATTATGTTACATTAGACAAGATTAGACTATTGTCTTTATAATTTGAAATATGAAAATTTTGAGTTTTATTAGTTCAACATTGTATAATTAATTTGTTAACCTATGTCTACCATGGACATAAAAACGACCATCGGATCAAAACTGCTGAGCGTATTTAAACAAAATTGGCGCTAGCTCATAGACAATTTAACTAAATACATAATTTTATAAACGGTTATTTTAGTTAAAGTCATAGAATAATAACGTAAATACAAAAACTACTGAATTCTGGGTCGATGAGGGTGTTAAACGCTTTCACGTTTTGTTCCTTCAAGGTCGTATGTCGTCGCCTTAAATGAGGGTACAGGCTGGTGCGTTTTATGATGATAACGAAAATATTTGGCTAGTGTATAGACCTGTGTTTTGAGCTTTACAGCCTAATCCTGCCAAATCGGCAGATTTGAAGGCACCGAGTTATAACTCAGGATGTGTCCTTAAGTCCCAAGACGTTATCTACAGGCTGGTATATAACCTACTGTAATTTTGCCGAATTGGCAAATATAAACCTTACGGCAAGAGTTTGTAAACTTACGTTGTCACTAGGGTACACAATTTATAAATCCTGAAGAGGATGTATTTTTTTTTTATCTTTTCACGACTGGTATACCTACGTGTAGCCATTTTTTTAAGGTACTAGCTGTCCCCCGCGACTTCGCTCCCGGCAACTTTCTTATTTTTTTTTCTTTCAGGAGAACCTTCTTCTGACGGTAACAAACAAAACAAAAAAAAAATAAGCGGTATCGGCCCAGCCATTGCGTGACGCGATGACCAAGGAATATAGGGATTCATTTTAATTTATATACTAGCTGACCCGCGCAACTTCGTCTGCGTCACATTTTCCATGAATGCTCCGCTCCTAAATAATATTGCGACTATAAATTGAGATGTAAGCTACCCTATCTTTCAAGTTGGATCAACCTACACACCGTGTGCAAATTTGGTTAAAATCGGTTAAGTAGTTCAGGAGTCCATCGCGGACAAACAACGTGACACGTGATTTATATATATACTAGCTGACCCGCGCAACTTCGTTTGCGTCACATTTTACATTATTGCTCCGATCCTATTTGTCTTAGCGTGATGATAAATGGGCTATCTAACACTGAAATAATTTATCAAATCGGACCAGTAGTTCCTGAGATTAGCGCGTTCAACCAAACAAACAAACAAACTCTTCTGTTTTATAATATTATAGTATAGCCTTCACCCGCGTGATCCCTAGGGAACATATTCCCGGGATGAAAAGTAACTTATGTGCTATTCCAGACTATAATCCATATTTGTTCTTTTCATTAAGATCCGTTAAGCCGTTCTGGCGTGATTGAGTAACAAACAACCAAACTTTCACATTTATAATATTATTCGTTTGGTGTAAAGCGAAATTATAACCATCTTCCCCTCGACATTATAATTATTAAAGGATATTGCAAACTGTCGTAAGCCGTTTTCCGAAGCTACTTGCTAGCCTCTAGGCGCCAAGCTAGCCGCCTGCCTGTGCGTTTGCGACCTTATACAAAAATAATCCTTATAGCATGATTCAGTATTCACTCGCGATGGCTTATTATTAGCGTATTTCATGTATAACTTTGGTGTTTCTATACCGATTTCTATGATTCTTTTTTATGGAATAGTTTATAATGTTAACTTTTATTAATGTTAATTAGGGACGACTGAGAGTTTTATAAAAGTAAGAGTAGACAAATACAATCAGAAAGCTTCGAAATGCTAAGCTATCGGGAGTTACACGTGTTATTGTTCGTCAATCATAAAAGATAGACATATGCTGTCGTTGGATATTTTTTATATAATTTTAAGGAGAACATTTCCGTCATACATGATTTCTGTGTAGCTTTCACCATTAAGGTTGCACACGCGACGGAAGCTTAAAAAATGGAGTAACTTCTCCCGTTTTCCCAACAGTTCCCTTCACTGCTCTGCTCCTATTGATTGTAGCGTGATGAAAAGTATACTATAACCCAGTGGCGAAGGGTGAATTTTCTTAAAAGGGAAGCCGGACCAAAAAATGCTTACCTTGCTCAAGTGTGATGCGTAAATTCCAGCTGTGGCCCTGTATCGGGCGTTTCGTCAATCATGACTATTCATGACCGATACAAACTGAGCTTTATTTATTTCAATCTTAATTTGGTCGCGTAAAACGAATGCGATACTTTGTATTAAATCATTTTGTATACCTATCACTCGAAAGGCCAGAGAATGTGGGATTGTGTTGAGGAACATTGTTCCAAATGAGAATTGATTACAGTATCATACTTGCTTAAATATAACAACATTTCGATATAGTTACCGCGGTTATCGGATTTTCGTGGTGGCCGCGAAAAGCTAATTCTTGTTTACCTAGCAAAATTACTGTGTCGTTGAACCGTTTCATTTAACTTCTATTCCGATCTACTTTTCTATTATGAACTTCATACGTATTAGCAAAAAATGTTTCTATCCTACGATTTCCGAAATCATGCAAAGATAAACAACTTCGGATAATTTAATTATAACTTCCCGTAAGCCACGGGTATTTGTCGTACAAAGAACTGTTAAAATGTTTGAAAAAACCATCGCGTCGTTTATAATTTATAATCATGTCAGGGCGAGCACGGCCTATCTGAATTACATGTTTTTTTATTTCCAACACTCAACTTTGAAAAGGATGTTTCCTCAGTCAACAAATAATCTGTCAGACAGCATTCTACGTTCACTAATGCCGCCATGCTATCGAACTTACTTAATAACAACAAAATCATTACTTATATAACTACTTTCTAATAAAACTATAAACTAAAAAAACTACGAGTATCTTACTCCTTACTTACCTATTTAAATACCTATTTAAATAGCCGATCACCAAACAATACAACGCCACTAACCTTGTTTTCACTACGCAAAACTATCACTAGTTTACACAAATAACTCAATTTCAACAATAATACACGAATAATGCTATAAGATTCTAAATTATGATACGAATATATCAAATCAAATGAAAATGAACAATGATATCAATAAACATGACACTTAAATTCGCGCGAAAGAAATTTGTTGTGGATCTGTCATGACTGTCATTCAAATATTACTATCCGAACAAATTCGATTTACAACTTCAGTGTCATTCCATCTCGTTCTGGCGTACACATTTCCTATCTCTGTCCTGATCGTAACTCGATGATTAACGGCTTGCTAACTGCCTAAATCTAGCAGTGTTATGTTGTGGCCTAAAGGTCACGATCGCTACAAGAGACTATGAATTAAATGTACTGAATTCCTATTCGAGCGGCCGGCTTATTCTAGGCACTGATTTTATTTCTTTGATTGTTACTTTTATAAGCAAATTTTATACCTGCAATGTAACTTCGTAAATAGTTATTTGTTTAAATGATGATTGAAAACAATATAATTTGATACTAGTATTTGCCATATTTCGAAAGGGAAGCCGATAGGAATCGAGTTGTATGGACCCTTCGCCACTGCTATAACCTGCTTAGGAGTATGAATAATAATTGTACCAAGTTTCATTAAAATCCGTCGAGTAGTTTTTGTTTCTATAACGGTTATACAGACAGACAGACAGACAGACAGACAGACCGACAGACAGACAGACAAAAATTGTACTGATTGCATTTTTGGCATCAGTATCGATCCCTAATCACCCCCTGATAGTTATTTTGGAAATATATTTCATGTACAGAATTGACCTCTCTACAGATTTATTATAAGTATAGATATAGATAGATAGATAGATAGATAGATAGATAGATTAAGATATTCAGATAGTAGTGGTGTGGTTGGCAGTCAGATACAGCTTTATACCAATACTAGCTGACCCGCGCTACTTCGTCTGCGTCACATTTTCCATTACTGCTCCGCTCCTATTTGTTTTAGCGTGATGATAGCCCATAACCCTCGATAAATGGGCTATCTAGCACTGAAAGAATTTTTCAAATCGGACCAGGAGTTCCTGAGATTAGCGCGTTCAACCAAACAAACAAACCAACTCTTCTGCTTTATAATATTAGTATAGATTTTACAAGATCCCCACAATTTCTCAAAGGATATCTGATCTTACAATTCTTTCACCTATAATTCCTTTCATATCTTATTACCTTCGCATTCACCCCCAACTGCCCGAGGTTTCCTTTCATCACTTAATAACACTTTAGGTGGCACAGCGTCGAGGACGAACCGTCCTGCGTCATGCCGGCTAATTGATGACTCGGGCCTTCGGGAACCATCGGGAACCGATCGAGTATCATCGGTATTCGGAGATCGAAGTATGGGCTGTTTTATTATGAGGCATGATGAATGCTGTGATTTTCAAATAAATACTTTTTAACCGACTTCCCAAAAAGGAGGAAGTTCTCAATTCGGTTGTATGTTTTTTTTATGTTTGTGGCATAACTCCGACAATTATGAACCGACTTGAAAATTTTTTTTCGATGGAATTCGTCTACTTGGATGATGGTTTTATGACATCCAAGTAATCGAAATTGCGTATTTTGCTTTTCTGCGACTTTGCAGTGGTGTTGTTAGGTGTGGGGTACAATTAAAAAGTGAAAAATAAAAAACTCAAAAAAACACAATCGACTTCCAAAAAAAAAAGCACTACAAAGTAAAAATAACTTTAATTTCGGAAGTCGGTGTCAAAATACGAAGAAACTAACAAAAACACCAACTTCCGAAATTAAAGTTTTATTTTTATTTTTCAGTGTGAGTATATGGCTTTTTTTAAGACAGCCAGAGTCTAATTACAATCTATAATAGCTGCATCCGTGGTCGAGGTGTCTAGGCGCTTGCATTGTAACCCGGTGGTCGTGGGTTCGATTCCCATGGGAAGCATACTTTGTAATCACCTGATTGTCTGATAAAAAGATGATACCGTATTTCGGAAGGCACGTATAAGCCGTTGGTCCCGGCCACCAAAATGCGGTCGATAAACCATATAAGAGGCCTTTGAGGCGGTTAAACTCTGACACTAGAGTATGTGGGGTCGTTAGACCTTAAGTCCACACGATAAGAAGATCTATAGTAGCTTCAGTTCTGTCACTGGTTCGTCCGCGTGAAAGTCGTAAAAAATACCAAGGAAACATACACCCGAGATGAAAAGTATTCAATGCGCTATTCCAGGATATCGTCTATCCGCGTACAAAGTACCATCCAAATCTGTGTAGCCGTTGAATCAGTATCATTAATTGAAAGGTGACCGTATTTTTTACTGTGAAGCCAAACGCGTGCTGCGTTTGGCCACTATCTCACCTGATGGTAAGCGATGATGCGATCTAAGATGGAGCACGCTTGCCTAGAAGTGACCGATTCAATCTTGAATTAAAGATTCCCAGATGGTAGCTATCAGGAAACACAGACTCCGTCAGAGAATTATACTCCTTTGCTGTACGCTTTGGGATAATCATATTAGAATTATACTATCACACAACAATCTGTCAAATTTTGTTTTCATATGAAAAGATGCCCTGGGATCAGAGATAGATTCGTCTAGAATAGTACGTAAGCTACTTTTCATCCCGGGAATATGTCCTTTAGGGATCACGCGGGTGAAGCCTTTGGCAGAAGCTAGAAACTTTATATGTTCCAAAGAAGGCATTCGATATCGATACTATAATATTATAAAGAGGTAAAATTTGTTTGTAAGTTTGTATGTAGGGGGTAATCTCAGGAACTCCTGGTCCGATTTGAAAAATTCTTTCAGTGTTAGATAGCCCATTTATCGAGAAATGCTATAGGCTATATATCATCACGCTAAGACAAATAGGAGCGGAGCAATAACGGAAAATGTGACGCAAACGAAGTTGCGCGGGTCAGCTAGTGGACTATAAATTTGTGCGGTGAAGGACCTTTATACGCTTGATTTATGCAGGTAGATTTAGACCAGCTTTAAATGTGGATGGATGGAGAGGGAGAGGAAGGCCATAGAAAAGATGGATGGATTGTGTGACAAGCGATATGAAAGAAAAGGGAGTTAGTGAAAGTTTGACGGCTGATAGGGCAGAGTGGAAAAAAACGTGTTGCGCCGACACCAAGTAACATGGGATAAGGGCACAGCCGCAACAGTTTACAGCCTAATCCTGCCAAATCGGCAGATTTGAAGGCACCGAGTTATAACTCAGGATGTGTCCTTAAGTCCCAAGACGTTATCTACAGGCTGGTATATAACCTACTGTAATTTTGCCGAATTGGCAAATATAAACCTTACGGCAAGAGTTTGTAAACTTACGTTGTCACTAGGGTACACAATTTATAAATCCTGAAGAGGATGTATTTTTTTTTTATCTTTTCACGACTGGTATACCTACGTGTAGCCATTTTTTTAAGGTACTAGCTGTCCCCCGCGACTTCGCTCCCGGCAACTTTCTAATTTTTTGTTCTTTCAGGAGAACCTTCTTCTGACGGTAACAAACAAAACAAAAAAAAAATAAGCGGTATCGGCCCAGCCATTGCGTGACGCGATGACCAAGGAATATAGGGATTCATTTTAATTTATATACTAGCTGACCCGCGCAACTTCGTCTGCGTCACATTTTCCATGAATGCTCCGCTCCTAAATAATATTGCGACTATAAATTGAGATGTAAGCTACCCTATCTTTCAAGTTGGATCAACCTACACACCGTGTGCAAATTTGGTTAAAATCGGTTAAGTAGTTCAGGAGTCCATCGCGGACAAACAACGTGACACGTGATTTATATATATACTAGCTGACCCGCGCAACTTCGTTTGCGTCACATTTTACATTATTGCTCCGATCCTATTTGTCTTAGCGTGATGATAAATGGGCTATCTAACACTGAAATAATTTATCAAATCGGACCAGTAGTTCCTGAGATTAGCGCGTTCAACCAAACAAACAAACAAACTCTTCTGTTTTATAATATTATAGTATAGCCTTCACCCGCGTGATCCCTAGGGAACATATTCCCGGGATGAAAAGTAACTTATGTGCTATTCCAGACTATAATCCATATTTGTTCTTTTCATTAAGATCCGTTAAGCCGTTCTGGCGTGATTGAGTAACAAACAACCAAACTTTCACATTTATAATATTATTCGTTTGGTGTAAAGCGAAATTATAACCATCTTCCCCTCGACATTATAATTATTAAAGGATATTGCAAACTGTCGTAAGCCGTTTTCCGAAGCTACTTGCTAGCCTCTAGGCGCCAAGCTAGCCGCCTGCCTGTGCGTTTGCGACCTTATACAAAAATAATCCTTATAGCATGATTCAGTATTCACTCGCGATGGCTTATTATTAGCGTATTTCATGTATAACTTTGGTGTTTCTATACCGATTTCTATGATTCTTTTTTATGGAATAGTTTATAATGTTAACTTTTATTAATGTTAATTAGGGACGACTGAGAGTTTTATAAAAGTAAGAGTAGACAAATACAATCAGAAAGCTTCGAAATGCTAAGCTATCGGGAGTTACACGTGTTATTGTTCGTCAATCATAAAAGATAGACATATGCTGTCGTTGGATATTTTTTATATAATTTTAAGGAGAACATTTCCGTCATACATGATTTCTGTGTAGCTTTCACCATTAAGGTTGCACACGCGACGGAAGCTTAAAAAATGGAGTAACTTCTCCCGTTTTCCCAACAGTTCCCTTCACTGCTCTGCTCCTATTGATTGTAGCGTGATGAAAAGTATACTATAACCTGCTCAGGAGTATGAATAATAATTGTACCAAGTTTCATTAAAATCCGTCGAGTAGTTTTTGTTTCTATAACGGTTATACAGACAGACAGACAGACAGACAGACAGACCGACAGACAGACAGACAAAAATTGTACTGATTGCATTTTTGGCATCAGTATCGATCCCTAATCACCCCCTGATAGTTATTTTGGAAATATATTTCATGTACAGAATTGACCTCTCTACAGATTTATTATAAGTATAGATATAGATAGATAGATAGATAGATAGATAGATTAAGATATTCAGATAGTAGTGGTGTGGTTGGCAGTCAGATACAGCTTTATACCAATACTAGCTGACCCGCGCTACTTCGTCTGCGTCACATTTTCCATTACTGCTCCGCTCCTATTTGTTTTAGCGTGATGATAGCCCATAACCCTCGATAAATGGGCTATCTAGCACTGAAAGAATTTTTCAAATCGGACCAGGAGTTCCTGAGATTAGCGCGTTCAACCAAACAAACAAACCAACTCTTCTGCTTTATAATATTAGTATAGATTTTACAAGATCCCCACAATTTCTCAAAGGATATCTGATCTTACAATTCTTTCACCTATAATTCCTTTCATATCTTATTACCTTCGCATTCACCCCCAACTGCCCGAGGTTTCCTTTCATCACTTAATAACACTTTAGGTGGCACAGCGTCGAGGACGAACCGTCCTGCGTCATGCCGGCTAATTGATGACTCGGGCCTTCGGGAACCATCGGGAACCGATCGAGTATCATCGGTATTCGGAGATCGAAGTATGGGCTGTTTTATTATGAGGCATGATGAATGCTGTGATTTTCAAATAAATACTTTTTAACCGACTTCCCAAAAAGGAGGAAGTTCTCAATTCGGTTGTATGTTTTTTTTATGTTTGTGGCATAACTCCGACAATTATGAACCGACTTGAAAATTTTTTTTCGATGGAATTCGTCTACTTGGATGATGGTTTTATGACATCCAAGTAATCGAAATTGCGTATTTTGCTTTTCTGCGACTTTGCAGTGGTGTTGTTAGGTGTGGGGTACAATTAAAAAGTGAAAAATAAAAAACTCAAAAAAACACAATCGACTTCCAAAAAAAAAAGCACTACAAAGTAAAAATAACTTTAATTTCGGAAGTCGGTGTCAAAATACGAAGAAACTAACAAAAACACCAACTTCCGAAATTAAAGTTTTATTTTTATTTTTCAGTGTGAGTATATGGCTTTTTTTAAGACAGCCAGAGTCTAATTACAATCTATAATAGCTGCATCCGTGGTCGAGGTGTCTAGGCGCTTGCATTGTAACCCGGTGGTCGTGGGTTCGATTCCCATGGGAAGCATACTTTGTAATCACCTGATTGTCTGATAAAAAGATGATACCGTATTTCGGAAGGCACGTATAAGCCGTTGGTCCCGGCCACCAAAATGCGGTCGATAAACCATATAAGAGGCCTTTGAGGCGGTTAAACTCTGACACTAGAGTATGTGGGGTCGTTAGACCTTAAGTCCACACGATAAGAAGATCTATAGTAGCTTCAGTTCTGTCACTGGTTCGTCCGCGTGAAAGTCGTAAAAAATACCAAGGAAACATACACCCGAGATGAAAAGTATTCAATGCGCTATTCCAGGATATCGTCTATCCGCGTACAAAGTACCATCCAAATCTGTGTAGCCGTTGAATCAGTATCATTAATTGAAAGGTGACCGTATTTTTTACTGTGAAGCCAAACGCGTGCTGCGTTTGGCCACTATCTCACCTGATGGTAAGCGATGATGCGATCTAAGATGGAGCACGCTTGCCTAGAAGTGACCGATTCAATCTTGAATTAAAGATTCCCAGATGGTAGCTATCAGGAAACACAGACTCCGTCAGAGAATTATACTCCTTTGCTGTACGCTTTGGGATAATCATATTAGAATTATACTATCACACAACAATCTGTCAAATTTTGTTTTCATATGAAAAGATGCCCTGGGATCAGAGATAGATTCGTCTAGAATAGTACGTAAGCTACTTTTCATCCCGGGAATATGTCCTTTAGGGATCACGCGGGTGAAGCCTTTGGCAGAAGCTAGAAACTTTATATGTTCCAAAGAAGGCATTCGATATCGATACTATAATATTATAAAGAGGTAAAATTTGTTTGTAAGTTTGTATGTAGGGGGTAATCTCAGGAACTCCTGGTCCGATTTGAAAAATTCTTTCAGTGTTAGATAGCCCATTTATCGAGAAATGCTATAGGCTATATATCATCACGCTAAGACAAATAGGAGCGGAGCAATAACGGAAAATGTGACGCAAACGAAGTTGCGCGGGTCAGCTAGTGGACTATAAATTTGTGCGGTGAAGGACCTTTATACGCTTGATTTATGCAGGTAGATTTAGACCAGCTTTAAATGTGGATGGATGGAGAGGGAGAGGAAGGCCATAGAAAAGATGGATGGATTGTGTGACAAGCGATATGAAAGAAAAGGGAGTTAGTGAAAGTTTGACGGCTGATAGGGCAGAGTGGAAAAAAACGTGTTGCGCCGACACCAAGTAACATGGGATAAGGGCAAGAAGATGATAGATACCTACCATATTCATATTTTGAAATGGTATAAATTGTAAAAAATGTCCCATAAAATTAAATCAAAATACTATGGGGTTGCAATTTTTCACATTCAAAATTCACTCACGTTAACGTTACTATACGTCAAAATATTCGTGCTAGATGTACTTCGGGGTAGGTACATCTAAACTGCGTTCAAGAGTTTTCAGTGTAAATATTCCATAGAAAATAATTACACTGACAGCTCGTAAACGTAACTACGTGTGCTGATCGCGTTCAGTTTCATTAATAAAATCCATCATCATCATCTTCCTGCTCATATCCCATGTTACTTGGGGTCGGTGCAACACGTTTTTTTCTTCCACTCTGCCCTATCAGCCGTCAAACTTTCACTAACTCCCTTTTCTTTCATATCGCTTGTCACACAATCCATCCATCTTTTCTTTGGCCTTCCTCTCCCTCTTCATCCATCCACATTTAAAGCTGGTCTAAATCATACCTGCATAAATCAAGCGTATAAAAGTCCTTTATAGCACAAATTTATGGTCCGTGACAGAGGACTCCATTGACTAATGAGATATGCGAGGTTCCGTGTCGGGGTCAAGGGTCAGGACACGGTAGTCAGATCATTCAATATGCGACATCTGCTTATGCAGTTAACACTGGGACTTAGGTTTATGTGCATAAATAATATCGACTGCCTTCTTTGGAACATATAAAGTTACTAGATTCTGCCAGAGGCTTCACCCACGTGATCCCTAAAGAACATATTCCCGGAGTGAAAAGTAGTGTATGTACTATTCCAGACTAATCTATCTCTAGAGTTTTCAGTGTCAATATTCTGTAGAAAATAATCACACTGAGAGCTCGTAAACGTAACCACGTTTGCTGATCGTGTTCAGTTTCATTAATGAAATCCGATCTAAGAATAATTCCTCCATTCCTTGTCCTACAAAGCTTCTGTCCCTCTAGACAGCAAGAGTACATAACAGAAACTATTAAATTAAAACGCAAGTACTCGTACATAAGGGTTCATAGGAATCGAGCACGCCATTACGTCATTACTCGCAGTTCGGACAAACGAGCCACTTATAACGTAAGTTGGTTCGTTTCAATTAGTGTCGACCCTTATAGACAAGTGAGTTGGACGTGGAGTATGAAGAAATGGAGTTCTAAGCTGTGCCGTCTCAGATTATCAGTCAGATGAAGGCAGAGAGAACTTGGAGTTGTAGAAACGTTTTTTTTAAATTTAGACTTTTTTCTTCATAATATATTGTGCAGCAGACTGGTGGTGTAGTGGACATCATTCCATGTGTAGACTCAAATTTCTCACGAGATTTTCAAAATAATTGACTTCAAATCGAAAAAGCTCGAAATTCTAAAATGTCAACCTGACTTTCGGATCATCACCTAGCTATGTGTCCCTGTGGGTTAATCTGAAGACTGTTATTACTTCTATCAAGCGTGGTGGTAAGAAATGACATGATTCCATGAGTATGACCACTGAACAAAGAAGCAATTGTACTAATTTTTAAGCAAAAATCACAATCTATCGAAAAACATCATTTTTCATAAATTTTTGACAGATTGCGATTGAGATACGAATGCAAACAACAGTCAAAGGCACGGTTGGCGCAGTGGTTGAGCGATCGGCTGCTGCGCCGCATGTCGTGGGTTCGATTACCGTACGGAACAAATATTTGTATAGCCTACAGATAGTTGTTCCGGGTCTGGCTGTTTGTGTATGTGATTTTATATGTTTGTAAACGCACTCACGATACAGAATAAATCCTAGTGTGGGGCAATGCTTTAAAAAAACATATACCACCACCACCATCACCTTTGTACCTATTTTTCTGTCTCCTTTTTATTGTTATCAACTTGTGTGTGTATACATAAATTGTTAAATAAATAAATAAATAAATATAAACAAAAAAAAAAAACATTGCCTGCTGAACGGCGTTCGATCCTTGCCAGAGTAGCACTCCAGTAACTACTTCATAAAGTTTATAGTTATTACAAATTAAGCGTTTATAGTTGGTATTCGGGTTGTAAATAAATGATTAACTAGAAAAAAAAGGTAAGTGGTTTAAAATGTTGCGTACTTTAGAATAAGTTGAAAAATGTTGTACAATCAAAACATTCAACAAAATAGTTTTATTACTAAAAAAATAGTATGATTAACAGTACAGCTTACTGTTAATCATACTATTTTTTTTAGTAATAAAACTATTTTTAAACAATGACGTGCTTGTTTATTTACATTGTTCCCTGTTCCAACCTATAAATTTTCTGAAAGGCAAGATCAACAGGAACGACTCCAGAAAACCACTAAAAGAATACTACACGTCGACGAGTTCCGGAGAAATGATTTAAGTACCTTGGAATCCGCAACTTAATTTTTCAGGAAATATCAGCGAGGGAGTAACATAGTCTAAAGTATAGAAAATAATTTCCACTTTCATATATCAACATTTTCCATAAAAGAAGATATCAATATCAAACTGGAGACAAAGCTAGACCAATAGGCATATTGTTTCAGCTCTATTAGGACGACGCCTAACCCATAGCGACTGCGTTAGATCGTTAAAATGACCAGTCTCCTACGAGTCAAGTCGCGAACAAACATACAATGCTTTGAAACGTTCTGTAGCTGTACGATTTCTACACACACAAAACGGCGAGTTCTATTCAATAAAATAAAACAATTTGAACAATATTAATACAATTTCGTAAAATAATATCGACCTGATTTCCAGACATAATAAATTGCCCATTCTTTGTCTGTGGAACTATAAATTCATTTATCATACATTAATTTATCATCGTTCGTGTCAGCGAGAAATCCGTCTGCTTCATTAGACATAATGGTGTTATTGTGAGCTTTATTGCTTGGTAATAAAGGCTCATTTACTTTGTATTGGGTTTCTAGAAGTCGGTGTATAGATCATGTTTGTGTTTCTGGCACAGTATGTGTCTAAGTTGCAAAAGAAATAAGTTTTGTCTATAATTGCCAAGATTTTGTGTTTTAAGTCTCACATAGGTAAAATGTAGATACCTACCTTCTAGGTACATTTTATCTATTCATCAGAAATAGTAAAATTGCTGTAATTAAGAAAAATAATAAGACTACTCTTCGGAACGTGTAACTGCCGCGCTGGAGATGGGGTCAGTGGGTGTGTTATGTTGCAGAGCAACCCGCTGCTCTTGTCGCTAGCGCGGCAGGATTAGCTTCATTTATTTGACTGATAGAACTTGACTATTCAAAAGTGCCTGTAACTGGTCTATTTGAAATAAAGGATTTTGTATTTTGAAAGAAAATTACGCTGTATGTGAAACGGAAAGCGCATTTAACCACTGAAAGAAGTTTTTTAAGTATTTAATTCCGGGTAAGATCTGCATTTTAGTAAGAGTTCTGCATTTCAATCTGGCAACTATCCTTGCAATTTGGACTATAGTTAAAACGTACGTGGTTATAAACCATACACTAAAAATTAAGGGTAATGATTTTAGCTGTATATGTGTAATATACCCATTTTTTTAGGGATGGGAAATCATTAAATGACTTCTCTCCGTTGGCGGAGCGGGAGGGAGTGTCAGACTTTTACTGAAACCCATCCAAAAAACCCATCCATGTTCTTTCGTTGCCGGAGCCGCGGTATCTCTTTCGAATAGTCCCGCAACTCCGGCAGGCGTCGGCCCTTTCGGGCATGTATGTAATATACCTACGTATGTTTGTATGTTCCACCGTAGTGCCTCAACGGGTATAAAAGATATCGTGGTGAGATAGTGGTGTAGATCACACTATCCACACCACTATTTATATAATACCAGTATTTTTAGTCTATAACCTCATCATTATTATATTAGCCAACAAGCTGACCCGCGCAACTTCGTCTGCGTCACATTTTCCCTTAATGCTCCGCTCCTATTTGCCTTAGCGTGATGATATATAGCCTTCCTCGATAAATGGGCTATCTAAAACTGAAACAATTTTTCAAATCGTACCCGTAGTTCCTGAGATTAGCGCGATCAACCAAACAAACAAACAAACTCTTCTGCTTTATAATATTTGTATAGATAGCCGCCAACCGCTCAAACAAAAAATCAAAATTCAAAAGTCATTTATTCGAATTAAGCTGAAAGCCAGAACTTTTTGAACGTCAAGTTCTACAAAAGACAGTCCCCCAAAATGCCCGCCCGTCACCACTTCCTAGTGTTTTAGCTGTGGAGAAGAAGTGGCCAACAAACTCCCCAGCAACACATCTGTCTGTTACGTTTTAGGAACTAGAATTTATACAATGAGCCTCCCCCAGAGAGCGCCAACTATCCGCTGCCAGCCACCTTCTTCAAATCATCAGTCCATCGTGCCGCAAGACGTCCCACTCTACGTTTGCCCATACGCGGTCTCCACTCTAACACATGTCTGCTCCATCGAACGCCTATCCGTCTGCTTACATGGCTGGTACACTTCCACTTCAGCACAAACAGCGTCTTTAACATCATGTGCCTAACCTTTTCCCAACTATATCGGGGTCGGCTTCTAGCAAACCAGATTCAGCTGAATACCAGTATTTTACGTAGAGCGGCTGCCTACCAGACCTCCACAACCCATTAACTGGATAACACGGTATTTCTTGGCAAGACTGTAGTCAGATTTACTGGATTCTGCCAATCCGTAACGACTGCCACAAATGATAGCCAGGACCAACGGCTTAACGTGTTTTCCGAAGCACGGAGGAAACTCGGTATGTTAAGATGGTCACCCATCCACAGACCAAGCTTGGCAAGCGTTGCTTAACCTTATATTCTTTAGCCACGAGCTCCTCCAAACGGCGTCTATAAAATACACCTCTATTCTAAAACTTATGAAAACAGATTGCATTTTCTCCCTAACGTACTTCACAAAAATAGTTTCAAATATATGCAAAAAGCCGCTCCACTACTGATTCAATCTCTTACGAGCGAAGCATGTTCCTTACTAAATAAGGTTCAAGTTTATCGATACATTGTAGCGAATGGATCGATTAAATCGATTATTGCAATTTCTTACTAATGCGCTGAATTTAATGAGAACTTTGACATCATGAAGCCTGTCGAACGACAACCGTTATTTTTAAGGAGGAAAATGATCTTAAAAGTGGGTCTTGATAAAAATCACAGGCTATAAGTTCTCAATAAATATATTTTTTTATCTGTGGTACTTGGCAACTGGAGTTCCCAGATGGAAACTACCCAAAGTGTCTAGTTTGTTTTTGGATGAGACGTCATGAAATGACTACTTCCGCTCTGAGTAAGTTTTAGTCAGTTAGAGTCTGAACTCTTACTGACTAAAACGCACTCGAGTTCCTCGAAATGCCATTTGCATTCCAGGGCCGCGGTGACTCTTTCGAAAAATATCTGAAACAATATGCCTATTGGTCTAGCTTTGTCTCCAGTTTGATATTGATATCTTCTTTTATGGAAAATGTTGATATATGAAAGTGGAAATTATTTTCTATACTTTAGACTATGTTACTCCCTCGCTGATATTTCCTGAAAAATTAAGTTGCGGATTCCAAGGTACTTAAATCATTTCTCCGGAACTCGTCGACGTGTAGTATTCTTTTAGTGGTTTTCTGGAGTCGTTCCTGTTGATCTTGCCTTTCAGAAAATTTATAGGTTGGAACAGGGAACAATGTAAATAAACAAGCACGTCATTGTTTAAAAATAGTTTTATTACTAAAAAAATAGTATGATTAACAGTACAGCTTACTGTTAATCATACTATTTTTTTGTTGTATATACGTGCTTGTTTATTTACATTGTTCCCTGTTCCAACCTATAAATTTTCTGAAAGGCAAGATCAACAGGAACGACTCCAGAAAACCACTAAAAGAATACTACACGTCGACGAGTTCCGGAGAAATGATTTAAGTACCTTGGAATCCGCAACTTAATTTTTCAGGAAATATCAGCGAGGGAGTAACATAGTCTAAAGTATAGAAAATAATTTCCACTTTCATATATCAACATTTTCCATAAAAGAAGATATCAATATCAAACTGGAGACAAAGCTAGACCAATAGGCATATTGTTTCAGATATTTTTCGAAAGAGTCACCGCGGCCCTGGAATGCAAATGGCATTTCGAGGAACTCGAGTGCGTTTTAGTCAGTAAGAGTTCAGACTCTAACTGACTAAAACTTACTCAGAGCGGAAGTAGTCATTTCATGACGTCTCATCCAAAAACAAACTAGACACTTTGGGTAGTTTCCATCTGGGAACTCCAGTTGCCAAGTACCACAGATAAAAAAATATATTTATTGAGAACTTATAGCCTGTGATTTTTATCAAGACCCACTTTTAAGATCATTTTCCTCCTTAAAAATAACGGTTGTCGTTCGACAGGCTTCATGATGTCAAAGTTCTCATTAAATTCAGCGCATTAGTAAGAAATTGCAATAATCGATTTAATCGATCCATTCGCTACAATGTATCGATAAACTTGAACCTTATTTAGTAAGGAACATGCTTCGCTCGTAAGAGATGATGAACGTAGATTGAATCAGTAGTGGAGCGGCTTTTTGCATATATTTGAAACTATTTTTGTGAAGTACGTTAGTGAGAAAATGCAATCTGTTTTCATAAGTTTTAGAATAGAGGTGTATTTTTAACCGACTTCCCAAAAAGGAGGAGGTTATCAATTCGGTTGTTTTTTTTATGTTTGTTACCTCATAACTCCGACAATTATGAACCGATTTGAAAAATTCTTGTTTTATCTGAAAGGATATACTTGCAGATTGGTCCCATTTAAATCATATCAAAATCGGTTACGAACTTTGGATTTTAAATCGAAATACCTGGAATTTGACCATTTAGATGGTTCTTTGATAATCGAAATTGCGTATTTTGCTTTTCTGCGATTTTGCAGTGGTGTTGTTAGGTGTGGGGCACCACTAAAAAGTGAAAAATAAAAAACTTTTTACAAAAAAATACAACCGACTTCCAAAAAAAACACTGCAAAGTAAAAAATAACTTTAATTTCGGAAGTCGGTTATATAGACGCTGTTTGAAGGAGCTCGTGGCTAAAGAATAACAGCCACACAGGTCGATCTACAAGGTTAAGCAACGCCTGCCAAGGTTGGTCTGTGGATGGGTGACCATCTTAACATACCGAGTTTCCTCCGTGCCTCGGAAAGCACGTTAAGCCGTTGGTCCTGGCTATCATTTGTGGCAGTCGTTACGGATTGGCAGAATCCAGTAAATCTGACTCCAGTCTTGCCAAGAAATACCGTGTTATCCAGTTAATGGGTTGTGGAGGTCTGGTAGGCAGCCGCTCTACGTAAAATACTGGTATTCAGCTGAATCTGGTTTGCTAGAAGCCGACCCCGATATAGTTGGGAAAAGGCTAGGCACATGATGTTAAAGACGCTGTTTGTGCTGAAGTGGAAGTTTGCCAGCCATGTAAGCAGACGGATAGGCGTTCGATGGAGCAGACATGTGTTAGAGTGGAGCGCGTGTGGGCAAACGTAGAGTGGGACGTCTTGCGGCACGATGGACTGATGATTTGAAGAAGGTGGCTGGCAGCGGATAGTTGGCGCTCTTTGGGGGAGGCTCATTGTATAAATTCTAATTCCTAAAACGTAACAGACAGATGTGTTGCTGGGGAGTTTGCAGTACTCATTGTATAAATTCTAGTTCCTAAAACGTAACAGACAGATGTGTTGCTGGGGAGTTTGTTGGCCACTTCTTCTCCACAGCTAAAACACTAGGAAGTGGTGACGGGCGGGCGTTTTGGGGGACTGTCTTTTGTAGAACTTGACGTTCAAAAAGTGCTGGCTCTCAGCCTAATTTGAATAAACGACTTTTGAATTTTGATTTTTTGTTTGAGCGGTTGGCGGCTATCTATACTAATATTATAAAGCAGAAGAGTTTGTTTGTTTGTTTGGTTGAACGCGCTAATCTCAGGAACTACGGGTACGATTTGAAAAATTGTTGCAGTATTAGATAGCCCATTTATCGAGGAAGGCTATTTATCATCACGCTAAGGCAAATAGGAGCGGAGCATTAAGGGAAAATGTGACGCAGACGAAGTTGCGCGGGTCAGCTTGTTGGCTAATATAATAATGATGAGGTTATAGACTAAAAATACTGGTATTATATAAATAGTGGTGTGGATAATGTGATCTACATCACTATCCCACCACGAAATCTTTTATACTTACCCCATTCCTCAAAATTTGTTCAGCAATTGAGGCACTACGGTGGAACATACAAACATACTTAGGTATATTACATACATGCCCGAAAGGGCCGACGCCTGCCGTAGTTGCGGGACTATTCGAAAGAGATACCGCGGCTCCGGAACTCAAAGGGCAACGAAGGAATATGGATGGGTTTTAGTCAGTAAAAGTCTGATACTCCCTCCCGCTCCGCCAACGGAGAGAAGTCATTTAATGATTTCCCATCCCTAAAAAAAAGGGTATATTACACATATACAGATAAAATAATTACCCTTAATTTTTAGTGTATGGTTTATAACCACGTACGTTTTAACTATAGTCCAAATTGCAAGGGTTGTTGCCAGTTTGAAATGCAGAACTCGTACTAAAATGCAGATCTTACCCGGAATTAAATACTTAAAAAACTTCTTTCAGTGGTTAATTGCGCTTTTCTTTTCACATTCAGCGTAATTTTCTTTATATTATTTTCCTTAATTACAGCAATTTTACTATTTCTGATGAATAGATAAAATGTACCTAGAAGGTAGGTACATTTTACCTATGTGAGACTTAAAACACAAAATCTAGACACATAGAGACAAAACTTATTTCTTTTGCAACTTAGACACATACTGTGCCAGAAACACAAACATATCCATACACCGACTTCTAGAAACACAATACAAAGTAAATGAGCCTTTATTAACAAGCAATAAAGCTCACAATAACACCATTATGTCTAATGAAGCAGACGGATTTCTCGCTGACACGAACGATGATAAATTAATGTATGATAAATGAATTTATAGTTCCACAGACAAAGAATGGGCAATTTATTATGTCTGGAAACCAGGTCGATATTATTTTACGAAATTGTATTAATATTGTTCAAATTGTTTTATTTTATTGAATAGAACTCGCCGTTTTGTGTGTGGAGAAATCGTACAGCTACAGAACGTTTCAAAGCATTGTATGTTTGTTCGCGACTTGACTCGTAGGAGACTGGTCATTTTAACGATCTAACGCAGTCGCTATGGGTTAGGCGTCGTCCTAATAGGGAATATGCATGAAAAAAAAAAATATTATCCATACAGTTTATCTACAAAAATATAATACTAACAGTGAAGATACAATCAAAAAACCAACGAGATATAATTATTTTAAACAAATATATCTGTCCCTCTCGCGAAAACGGTGTTGTCTATGGCAGTTGTATAGGCGTCATAGATTTTGACGTCAAAGTCCACATCGGACTTCTCGATCTAATTGCCATCTGCTTTATAACTTCATCGCTGATGAAGATTTTTAAAAATAATTTCATGAATGTTTTCTAGAGATTCTAAAAATTTCAGTTCGCAATTAAAAAAATCGCGTGCATATTCCCTATTGGTTTACGATCGTACGAGTAAACGAAGCGATTTCGTCGTGCGATGAAAATAATGCCTGCTAGTCTATTCTGTTAATAACCATTTCGATATCGACTTCACCTGAGTGACTAAGCTTACAAAGTGAACTTTATTTCACACGTCATAAGGTCTTATATTTATACGAATTTGAAACTCACCTCGGATTCCGCTGTCGAGACACGAAAATGTTGTTACAGAATACCACTACTGTGCTCGCGGGATGATTTGCAAGCTTCAATTAGGACTCTCTAAAGAAATGTATGTGTTTAATCTTATCGTTCAAGCTTCAATTAGGACACTATAGAAATGTATGTGTTTAATCTCGTCGTTCGATGAAATCGCATAGTTAACTCGTACGATCGTTAGCCAGTTGGGACGACGCTTTATGAGAAGTCTGACTATATTTTTTTCTTGTTCTATTTTTATTTTCCATCACTGTATATTGATAAGCTGTTTTGGTGTAGTGTACCAGTACAATAAAGAGTTAAGAAATTATCGAGGCTGTCGCAGCCATGTAGATTTTTGAGGCACTCGACAAGTGTCATTATATCAGCGAATGTGATTGTCTAAATTCCTAAATAAATGGTGACACTTCAACAGCATTTGTCAATTCCATAAACTTTTGACGTTTTGAAAATATACACGCTACCGTTGACGGGATGTCATTAATTTGTCTAAGGCTTTTGAGGGTCAATTCTACTTATTTTTAAACAACTTTCATATTCGCATATTAATCGTAAACTGTCAAAAAAGCCTTAATTTTCATACATTTTTGTCAGATTGCGATTGAGATGCGAATGTGACAATTTGTAGGATTGGTCCTCTGGTATTTAACTGTGTCCGGGTAGTTAGGAGGTTGACTCAGCATTTGAGCAAAAGATAGGCTAGTAGAGTTATTTTAGTCGTTTCAAGGAAATACTTTTACCGTTATTGTTGGAATTCGGATTAAAGTTTAGTAGGTAATGTAAACAGCCTTTTAGATCCAATGATATATAAAACTATAGATACATTGTCCGCACTCTAAAATGACAACATAAAATGAAGCCAATTGGCCACATCGCGCTTATTCACGCACCAACCTGTCACGCGACACTACGTTTGTTTTGATGTCAATTTGACTATTACTTATCCTGTGACGTAACTGAAGATGTATATTTATCTCCCTCTAGCAACAGGCATCGCGCCGTACGGTGACATATTTTCTTTCCCTTTCTTCATGCGTATTATTAGCTATCTAGTATTATCGCCGTTTTTAAGCGCCGCGATGTTGGTTTATGACGTGTCTATATATAATACGTCATTGTTTAGATCCATCAGGATTGACTGCCAAACAATTTGGGTTCTAGGTCCTAGTTTAGCTGAGGATAGCCAGTCAACAACATATTAGAAAACAAAGTCCTCCGCCACGTCTGTCTGTTCGCGATAAACTCAAAAACTACTGCACCGATTTTCATGCTGTTTTCACCAATGGATAGAGTGGTTCTCGAGGAAGGTTTTAGTTTATAATTTATCAAGCGTGCAAAGCCGCGGGAATCAGCTAGTTTAAAATAATATGTAAATAAATAAAGCTTTATTTCAGCGTACGGTCCATAATTTTGTTAGTATTTTGGTTAGAAATGATTAAGAATGGCGATCCCTTCTGATATTTATACTACACAAAGATTTCTTATTAGTCGTTACTTCGAGATATTAATATATATATTTTTTTTTAATATTGATAGCCATACGTTTGACCGCTTTCTCACCTGATGTTAAGCGATGATGCGGTCTAAGGCTACGCTTGCCTAGAAGTAACCTATTCACTCTTGACTTAAAGACTCCCAGGTTGTAGCTGTCAGGAAACACAGACTCAGGCAGAGAATTCCACTCCTTAGCTGTACGCACAATGAATGTATTCCCAAAACGTTTCAAGACGCGCAGATCAAGTTTACGAGACGCAATTATAATCCCAAACCTATCGCCTTGTCGCGAATAAATGCTGATATACTGTGGGTAAGACACAATGGCTGGTATAAATAACATGCTTGGATATAAATAGATGTTCAATGAGACCTTACAACAATAAGTAGCGTTTGGCAGCAGCGCAGCGCTGCTATCTAGGCCTCCGACAGAATAGAAACTTAACGATGTCAGCGGGAACTATGCCATAGGGCTGCTGCCTCCTGTACTATGTCGGGCTTATCAGAGATTTATCATAATTTTCTTTCAGTAGCAATGATACATCGACTTCGTTTTGCGTCATGCACTAGTTTCAAAAACATTTAAGACCATTTAACAGCCAAGCCATACGATTTTACTGAGATGGAGGGACGTTTCTAGAGTTAGGCTTTCTAAAGTTATGGGGCTTAGACCGACTCGAGATTTATGAGAAGCTTACAATTTATTCGTGTCTTTTTGAAAAATCGAGTTTTTAAAATTTAACACGATATTTTACTTTGGAGAAATATCTGATGACATATACATTTTTGACGTAAATATACCACACTATGCTTGCAGAATGTCTAAGACCAATTTTCTAAGACCTCTGAACATCTGAACAGGAAATCTTGGCAACAAAGTTTACATGAAAAAAATCGGTGGGATATAATTATAAGAAGACTAGCTGACGCCCGCGGCTTTGACCGCTTGACAAATTATATACTAAAACCTTCCTCGAGAACTCTATCCGCTGGTGAAAACAACATGAAAATCGGTGCAGTCGTTTTTGAGTTTCTCGCGAACAGACAGACGCGGCGGAGGACTTTGTTTTATAATATGTAGTGATGTATACTTACCTACTTGCTGAACCAATGACGTCACATAAAACAAAAGCTCATCAACCGCCCTACGCAACAATGGCAGTCGAACGCAACGGCAGTATGAGCACTCAATAGACTCTATATTGTATGGAGTACGCCCGTGTCCGCCATTGTGACTCGTTTCAATTAATTTGCTGATTAGATTAGTAGCCACACGGGTTGATTTACCAGAGTAAGCAACGCTTGCCCTAGCCACTCGCTGGATGGATGACCGATGACCGTGTTTAAAAATCGATACTTCTCCATACCTAGAAAAACACATTTAGCCCCAGCTGTCATTTGTAGATCTTTGGCAATCGTTATTGATTGTCGGAAGCCAGGAAAATTGACGTCAGCCTTGCCAAGAAATACCGTGTTACCGATTTACTGGGTTGTAGAGGTCAGATAGGCAATTACTAAACGTTAAATACTGGTATTCAGTTTGGCTGGAAGTTGACCCGAACTTAGTTGGGATAAGGCTAGGCAGATTATGAATACTTAAGAGTTGAAGACCCATTTATCAAACAGCCGCCGTAGAGAAGGGGCCTATAAATTTATTACAACCGACAGAACCAATGATGACGTTGTCACATAAAACAAAAGCTCGTCAACAGCCCTACGCAACAATGGCAGGCGAACGCAACTGGGTAGTATTGAGCACTGAATAGACTCGATGTTGTATGGAGTGCGCCCGTGTCCGCCATTGTGCATCGTTTCAATTAGATGGCTTGTATCAATTTAGATTGTTGATTAGATTAGTTGTAGGGTCTTATTTGTAAGCTGAAATTAGTATAAGTAGGTCATTATGGTTATTTCATTAATATCTATGCATTGTTAATTCAATTACTATAGGTACCTCTTAGAACCAAGTTCCGTCATTGGACCACAAGATGAACGGCGAAGTTTTGGGAACACGTTCATAGTGCGAAGGAGTGGAATTCCTCGCCGTAGTCTGTGTTTCCTGATAGCTACAACCTGGGAGTCTTTAAGTCAAGAGTGAGTAGGTTACTTCTAGGCAAGCGTGCTCCACATTAGACCACATCATCACTTACCATCAGGTGAGATAGTTGTAAAACGCGTCCCTGTCAATGGTAAAAAAAAGATGCTTACTTGTCTGACATAAAGTCAACGTCATAAATTCATCTGTTAACGCCGCGCTCCAGCTGTAGATGAAAATCAACGCTGTGCCTCTGTCTCGCATATGAGTCTGAGCATTATGCTGAGCTACTGCCGTTTTGCACGGATATGACGCATATTTTCCCAACCTGGTATAAGCCACTCATGTTCTTTCTTTGTTGGTATGCGCTTGATTCAAGTTTTTTTTTATAGTGTCAGACTTTTACTGACTAAAACTCAACCATGTTCCTTCATTGCCCTTTGTGTTCCGGAGCCGCGGTATCTCTTTCGAATAGTCTCGCAACTCCGGCAGGCGTCGGCCCTTTCGGGCCCCTCTGTGTGCTGACTCTCCTTGAGGCGTGCGTGGAACACGAAAGCGCCGTCGACACGGTTGACATGCAAACCTAACCTAAAGTACGACATTCTAACCCGCGACCGGCTCCCGTCCACCTTCGCTGCTAGGTGTAGTGAGCCCAGTCAAAATGCGTTCCAAATTCAAATCACATTATTGGCGGGTTATAATGAAATTCAGTACAATATTATTACCCGGGCTAGAGCTATAGCTTCGGACACGACGTGCGCCACCTGCTTTCATAGCTAGAGCATAATTTTCTCGCAGTAGGTGTGAAAAGCAGAGTACGCTCCTCAGGGATAAAGGTGTCTTTGACTTGGACTACCTTGAATCCCTCGCTGCATTCAGGGTTCTTGTTCGGGATTCAATATGATGCCCGTGTCATAAGACACTGCTTTATCCCCTCGTTTCATAATCTACTATTCCTTACTCTCTTTATTTTGACTGATCTGGTGCGTGAACAAACTATATGTACCTAACACGTTAATTAACAAAAACGTAGTACCTAATGCTGTCCAAAATTCAACTTAAAAAAATTTATGGATAATGGTGGTTATTTTACTCCAACTTCAACAATAATGAAGTAAAATGACTCATGGTGAAAGTTTCAATTAATTTCCACAATTCACGTGAAAATTGTTCGGTAAACACAGTACGTCATTACTACACAGTACGTTAGTACTGTAACCACATAAGCTCTTAATCGTTCAATGTTCGCCGAAATCACGTACAGGGGTCTATGCGGACCGCAAACGTGGAATTTGTGGCACTATCACGCTGATTATTGTGCTCGGTGAGGCAAGCAGAGGTGTACCTATAGCAAAGTAAGTACAAGAACAGCTAGTCTATTCTGTAAATAACCATTTCGATATCGACTTCACCTGAGTGACTAAGCTTACAAAGCGAACTTTATTTCACACGTCGTAAGGTCTTATATTTATACGAATTTGAAACTCACCTCGGATTCCGCTGTCGAGACACGAAAATGTTGTTACAGAATAGCACTGCAGCGCCAGGCACCAGTTGTCTGGCACGATATGCTGAACTGGAACAATTTATTGCAGTAACTAGGCACACTCTTTTTGAGTTTTTCAAAACAGAATGACTTTATTGTTTTTTTTTTAAATTTTTGTGTTAGTCCTGTAAAAGTATTGTCGCTTTAATTTACATCCATGAACGTAGGGGGGTAGGTACTAGTCTGTAGTCCCAGGTCGCTTCGAGATCTTCTTCGTCAGGCCTCATTTACTCGGCGCTTTTCTGGTGGTCACCAACTGTTGATTCTGGTTCTCAGGATGTTAATTTGGACGGTGTGGATCTTACGTCCCCAGGTCGATGAGGGCACTTCACCGAATTCTAAAGTTTCATTCAAATCCGTTCAATCATTAAATCTTGAAGAGGTTACTGACATATATAATTAGTTTCGCATTTATAGGTAATATTAAGGGGATAAATATAATGACCACCATAAAATGCTTTGATACCCTTAGTTTTGTAACCAAAAATATCTACTTAACACCAGAAAAATAAAGTCTAAAAATACAATAGTACCAGCTATTTTAGTCACGACTCCACTTTAAATTGTATTCGACCACCAAATTTAGTAAATGATCACCAAATCTTAGCGAGCAAATTAATATTCAGTTAGTATAATATTCAAATTCTATAGTAACGTGTCTGCGTCAGATCCCCTCTATGGCTGGTGAAACATGTGGGTTAGGTTAGGTTAGAACCATGACCATTAGCGCGCTAAGGCGAGCGAGCGAAGCGAGCGTGCCGCGGCAGCGGCCGCCGAGCGCCAGATTGGTTTAATTTTGGTGATCATTTACTATTTTTGGGTTACTCATGATTTACTTGGAGTCATTTTACTTGAATAGGATAGCAAAGTGTTAAAACTTTGGTTATAATTTTACATTAAAATGCGAGTTTCATTTTGGTGATCATTTACTACTTTTGTCTGCTATTTGTTACTATATCTGGTGGTAAGTTAAACATAAGCCTAATATTAATATGGGTAGTATGAATAAATAACCGTTACCACGTCAAGTATTATGTGAGGGTACTTAAAGCCTAGGTCTTTAAGCTCGGTCTTAAGCCTCCGAACAGTGAGAGCTGCCTCGGAATCCGCGCTCACGAGTTTTATGTGAGGCCAAGACAAAAGACTGACGTAGTAATAAAAGTCTGTTAGATTTCTATTGTATGTCTGGAGCGGTATTGGGTATTAACTTTTTTATGTCGTACAAATATAATATGAAAAAGTTGAATAGGGATTTCGACTGGTTTTTTTATTACATTTCTCAAAACCTAGACAGTAACACACAAAAACAGCAGATAAGACATAGTGAAAATTTTTGCTTAAAATTCTCAAAAAATGGCGGTGTTATCAGCGTTTTAAACCGACTTCCAATAAAGAGGAGGTTCTCAATTCAGCGGGTATTTTTTTTTATATGTACCCCGATTATTCCGAGGTTTTTGACCTGATTTGTGTGATTCTTTTTTAGTAAGATGCGGCATATTGGCTATTTAGACCCGTAAAAAATGAATTCAGTTTTTTATTCTCAGGCTCAGTAGTTTTTATTTTATGAGCATCTTTGCTTATTTCAACTGTGTGATAATTTCTGATTTTATACAATTTGCACTGCAGATAGAAACACTTAAATGAAAAAAATATATTTCCACCATTCATAAAAAAAATCTGGAACACATTGAAAATTAACTACAAATTTTCCGAGGCAGTAACAATGATTTAAAAAATATACCTCAACCAACAACTTTTTCAATATCTCCTTTAATATACGATACTTGTTCCTTAGATTTAAAAAATAAACCCACCGAGTGAGAACGTCCTCCTTTTGGGAAGTCGGTTAAAAACTGGCAACTTTGGTTCTGAATCTGAAAAAAAAAAGCCATGTCATCGGATTGGCGCGTCGGCTGCTGCCCTACTAACTGTAAGTGGGCGTCATTGTTTGCATGTCTTCTTATTATATTCAATAGTATAGTAGTACAGTATTGTTTAGGCAATTGTTTGGATAAATACTTTAGTAATGTGGGTTTGTTACGCAAAAATCGATGCTGTTTTGATTTTCTGTATTGCAAACTATCACAAAAAGATTTCTCATATTTTCAAGAAACGTTATAAAGCTTCAATTCGAGGAGCTCGTGGCTAGATAATAACAGCCGCACGGGTCGATCTTCAAGGTTAAGCAACGCTTGCCGAGGTTGGTCTGTGGATGGGTGACCATCTTAACATACTGAGTTTCCTCCGTGCCTCGGAAAGCACGTTAAGCTGTTGGTCCCGGCTGTCATTTGTAGATCTTTGGCAGTCGTTACGGATAGTCAGAAGCCAGAAAATCTGACACCAGTCTTGCCAAGGAGTACGGTGTTACCCAGTTAATGGGTTGTGAAGGTCTGGTAGACAGCCGCTCCACATAAAATACTGATATTCAGCTGAATCCGGTTTGACTGGAAGCCGACCCCAATATAGTTGGGAAAAGGCTAGGCAGATGATGTTATAAAGCTTCAATTTGTGTTATTTATTTAATGTGTGTTTGAATGATTATCAATCGCTTTTAATTCTCCATATTGCATCTAAAACTATTCTCTGTATCAGCCAAAGGTTGTCTGATAGAGAATGTCTATGGCATTTGTGTGCAAACTTTAAAATTAATAAATAAATGTGAAAGTGGCTTACAAATAAGTAGAATTGGCCCTCTGATCTCAAATAGACTATATCAGAAATTAGCCCACATAGTTCTCATATGTTTTGGCTACTACATCAACCTCCGGCTTTGTTTCAGTGTTTCTTCACAGGGTAGTCAGCCAGGAAACACCGGCCTCATCTATTTTAATTAGACAAAAAAAAATGTGTGTTTTTTATATCGCAATCAACATGCGCAAAAGGTATGGAGTCTGACACTCCCTTTTGTTCTGTCCAGCGGAGTAGAAGGGAGTGTCAGACTCTTACTGACTAAACCCCCCTCTGACCTAGTCTAGAGTCAGGAGCAAACCCATCTCAAATTAAAAAAAAAGGAAAAAGGAAAGTCCGCCTCTGTACTTTTTTGCCCTTGGGCATATAGAAAACATCTATTTTATATAATATGAGGACAAATGTGTTATTATCATGCGAGTGCTATAGCTAGAGTTCAGCGTTGTTCTGCCGCTGCCGCCTTCTCATTCTTACGACGCGACGCTGTGCGTGGCTGATAGAAGCGGAACAGTATAAGTGTGACCCAAACCGTTTAGCGAAACGCGAATGGAGCTGAATAAGTGTGAGCAGTCCCTAAAGTTTACTTTTGGGTTGTCACGATCCGTCAGTTTATATGAATAAGTGTGAGTACTCCCTAAAGGTTACTTTTGGGTTGTCACGATCCGTCAGTTTATATGAATAAGTGTGAGTACTCCCTAAAGGTTACTTTTGGGTTGTCACGATCCGTCAGTTTATATGAATAAGTGTGAGCAGTCCCTAAAGGTTACTTTTGGGTTGTCACGATCCGTCAGTTTATATGAATAAGTGTAAGCAGTCCCTAAAGGTTACTTTTGGGTTGTCACGATCCGTCAGTTTATATGAATAAGTGTGAGCAGTCAATAATGGTTACTTTTGGGTTGTCACGATCCGTCAGTTTATATGAATAAGTGTAAGCAGTCTCTAAAGGTTACTTTTGGGTTGTCACGATCCGTCAGTTTATATGAATAAGTGTGAGCAGTCAATAAAGGTTACTTTTGGGTTGTCACGATCCGTCAGTTTATATGAATAAGTGTAAGCAGTCCCTAAAGGTTACTTTTGGGTTGTCACGATCCGTCAATTTATATGAATAAGTGTAAGCAGTCCCTAAAAGTTACTTTTGGGTTGTCACGATCCGTCAGTTTATATGAATAAGTGTGAGCTGTCAATAAAGGTTACTTTTGGTTTGTCACGATCCGTCAGTTTATATGAATAAGTGTAAGCAGTCCCTAAAGGTTACTTTTGGGTTGTCACGATCCGTCAGTTTATATGAATAGACACTCACTGACTCACTTGGTTTCTATGAGAAGTGTTGACATTACCGTCCAGTTATCGAGGCCTCCGTACTCCATATTTGGGATACGCACTTCATAGTAAAGGCACTTGCCTTTACTATGAAGTGCGTATCCCAAATATAGGGGCTAAATAATAACGGGTCGATCTTTAAGGTTAAACAACGCTTGCTTGCCAAGGTAGGTCTGTGGATGGGTGACCATCTTAACATACCGAGTTTCCTCCGTGCCTCGGAAAGCACGTTAAGCCGTTGGTCCCGGCTGTCATTTGTAGATATATGCCAGTCGTTACGGATTGTCAGAAGCCAGTAAATCTGACTCCAGTCTTACCAAGGAGTACCTACCGTGTTACCCAGTTAATGGGTTGTGGAGGTCTGGTAGGCCGCCGCCCCACGTAAAATACTAGTATTCAGCTGAATCCGGTTTGACTGGAAGCCGACTCCAATATAGTGGGGAAAAGGCTAGGCAGATGATGACTGCATAGTAAAGGAAGACAATCGACAATCGCTTGCTCTCTTCGATGAACAAAAAATAAAAAACAAATTTTGGAAAGACCACATTGGATTGTTGTTTGTGAGAACGCCGTAAAAGATCAACAAATAGCCGCCAGAACAAACAATTAACGTACTTTCCGAGACACGGAGAAATCTCCTAAACGGTAACCCATCCATGTACTGACCTCGGCAAGCGTTGCTTAACCTTGAAATTCGACTGATCGAGTGACTTTTACTAACAACCTGCGAGCTTACTGAATTAACGTCAATATCAAAAACATTTACATTAAGCCTTTGCCATCAGAGAAATAATGTCTTTATTCCAATGCATTTCACAATAGAACGGCTTCAGTAATTGAGTGATCTGCCTTCGAGATTGAACATCAATTGGCGATTCAATCATCATTCCCATTTTCTGACGAGAATTATCTTTGCAATACGCATTTCGTAAATCAATCCAATTACAGAGTAAAATTAATGGCATCCCAGTGTTCAAAATATTATGATTTTATGGCCGTCTTTAGGCTCAGCAATTTTATGTCCGGCATTCCACTTAGCTTGATGGGAATGGTCATTGTCAATAGTTCGCTTGATTTTCTTTTGTGCATTAAAATGGCACTTACAACTGCGATACTTAAGCAGTCAGTCTCGCTGATACCATAATCCATACTCATTAAAATTATAAACTAGCTCACCCGCGCAACTTCTGCTGCTTCACATTTTTGATAAATGCTCCGCTGCTATTGGTCGTAAAGTGATGGTGTTGTTGTATATATAGCCTATAACCTTCCTCAATAAAACGGATATCCAAAACTAGAAGAAAAATTCAATTCGAACCAGTAGTTCCTGTGATTAATTAAAAGAAGCAGAGGTAGGTCTGTCTGTCTGTCTAACTGACTTTCTATTGTTACCTATTGGTCTTTTAATAAAAAAACTTTTTACAAAAAAATACAACCTACTTCCAAAAAAAAAAAAAAACACTACAAAGTAAAAAATACTTTGATTTCGGAAGTCGTTGTCGAAATACGATGAAACTAACAAAAACACCGACTTCCTATATCAAAGTTATTTTTTACTTTGTAGTGTTTTATTTTTGGAAGTCGATCATATATTTTTTGTTGTATGTTTTTTTTTTTATGTTTGTTACCTCATAACTCCGACAGTTATGAAACGTTTTGGAAAATTCTTGTTTTATCTGAAAGGATATACTTGCAGATTGGTCCCATTTAAATTTTATGAAAATCGGTTACGAACTTTGGATTTTAAATCGAAATAGCTGGAATTCATCTACTTGGATGATAGTTTTATGTCATCCAAGTAATCGAAATTGCGTATTTTGCTTTTCTGCGATTTTGCAGTGGTGTCTTTAGGTGTGGGGTACCACTAAAAAGTGAAAAATAAAAAACTTTTTACAAAAAAATACAACCGACTTCCTAAAAAAAAACACTACAAATTAAAAAATAACTTTAATTTCGGAAGTCGGTGTCAAAATACGAAGAAACTAACAAAAACACCGACTTCCGAAATTAAAGTTATTTTTTACTTTGTAGTGTTTTATTTTAGAAAGTCAGTTGTAATTTAATGTAAATTGTTTTTTGTCCAATCAGCATTGAACTTAACACTAGGAATAAAGTTGAATGAATTTTCAACTTTATTCCTAGTGTTAAGTGTTAAAGAAATACGACAGATTGTTGTAGCAAGATGTGCTGTCGTCTTTACTAGTGGTGATTAGTTTTTGTTAAATACCAATTGCCGTTGAATGGTACCTACGTTAGTCTGCAATAACTCCTATTCCTTGTAATAACTATATTCGTAAATCACTAATTTAATAAGTCTTTGAGTATCGTGGGATACTCGTTAATTAATCGTTGTAACCGAAGTTGACTTTAACTGCTCGCATTAAACCTTCAACGGCTTTTTCTTCGAAATCAAAAATTAAACTTAAAATTTTCTGTGCTCGATGGTGGAGTTCATTTTGAATATAGGTGCACTACTTCGGTTGAGGCACCCACGCCTTTTTGCTTTTATTTTGTCAAGAATTCTTTATGATGATATTATTACAGCTTTGATAACACTTTATGAATATGTAAATAGCTGTTTAACTTCTTAAGTTTATATTCTTTGATTTGCAGAGGTTAGTTGTGTTATTCTTAGTAATAAAGTTTACCCTATGTTAGCCAGCTTTGAACCTAACTAGACGCATACAAAAGTTATAAGGCTCTGGTAAGATTTGGGGTTGTAATGGACGACAGAACCAGGGAAATGTTCTTAAAAAAAATTAAAATCAGTATGGTGTCATTGACACTATATTGGTTTGATATTTTTACCTGAAAAACAACATAATCACAGAAATTAATTTGAGCTCATTTTCAATACCACCCTACACATGAATAACGAAAACTATTTTATCATCAACCAGTGTTCTAAATTCAGGTAAACATTTAGGGCTAGCAGCACTCGTAAAAAAATCATAAAACGCCCTACAGCAAAACTCTATCTATAACCAACCTAATAATACCCAACGCTCGACCAGTAAGTAATAATATCAAATCTTCAAATCACTCGATAAGAATCTCGAACAAAAACTATATATCGGCATAATAAGAGATGATCGCAGGGCGTCCCGTACGAATGTGTGGTGCTATAGCCGTTGGTCCGCGGCGTCGACGCAGGATTCGGTCAGACCGGTTGGTCGGGTTCTGTCCGACCGAATCCAGTTTTTCGCAACACCATTCTTCCTGGCTCCCAAACCCTGTTCTCTCACGATTCGATATATTCTGTCTGCATGTAGGTTGGTTGGTTTTTGATGTGTTTCAATGGCTGGGAACATTGGGAGGGAAGTTAGTGTGGTTTGAGGAGGTTGCGTGTTTGAGTTTCTTGTCGCTGAAGTTGTAGATTTATTCACAGCTCTTAAGATGTTGTTGGTGTATTATTTTTTTGACTAGCTTTTGTGCATTGTTCGAATAGCTTCTGACTCATAAAAATAAAAATCCCCCCTCCCCCTCCCTCCCCTTCCCTTCCCTTCTTCCTTCCTAGTTCACAGTTTTATATCAAGAATTTTAGTCAACATTAAAACGTATATTTCGGATAGTTAAAATCATACACGTAATATATAAAATCAAATCAACATTCAATCATATTAAAAATTTAACCATAGTGATAATAAAATTCAAAATAAAACTTATTAAATAAAAATTATAAATGTTGAGAAACTTATATCATATTAGTAGTAACTACTGAAGAAAAGAACCTAAACTATAAAGGATCCTTGGAAACATTAAATGACTGTTTAATTATTAATTACTGTTTTGATCAGTCTGTAATTGATCAGTATTGATCAACAGTTGTGTTATATCTGGGGCCGGAGTCTGCTATTTTTATAAATTTGTCATTCCGACACGAGCCCATTGTCATGCCATTGTCATTTTGCTAAAATTCACTGGCACGTCTGTGGCCGGTCAATGGAACGTCAATGATCTCGTAATAGAATTGCGGTAGGAATGCCGTATTGCCATTATTATAAAACTGAGCTCAATTTGAGCATTTATTCATGCCAGATTTTATTTATGTTTAGTTTTACATATTATTTATTAGTGTTATCAATCTGAAGTAGTGAGAAGTTCGTAAATACCTACTAAATCTGTCATATGTACGAAATTACCATTCATATGGCGTTCTTTCAATGGCGTGTCAGTGGTTGATCATTGAAATGTCATAATGACGCCATTATGATGCCATTATGTTATTAGATTACCAAACTTGTCAAAATCAACCATTTTGAAATCAGTGATCTACCATTCTGACAATAGTGTAATAGCAGACTCGGGCCCCTGGTTTAGTTGCATCTGGAATCGCGTTTCAATATTCTGGTATGAGACCAATTTTATTGTTTCCATGAAATACCAATTTCGACTCGTCTTCCTCTTCGCGTGTCGTCTTTGGATATTTGAAGTTAGCAAGCATCTCTGTTGGCTGCTCGCAATAATAATGATCCTCGATCGAATTTCGATCACGTCGACCAATCAAAATGGAGTTTAGAAAATACGCCGGAGATACTAATTTATTGCACAAGTGTGCAAGTGATAAACGAATATCTACATAAGTGATAAGCTTATAAAATCATACCTAACTCAAGTACACACCTATCCAAGTCTTTACATGTTATTTTATAGGATTTGTTCATTTTTATAATATCTCTCAATAAATACTTAGATATAAGTAAGTTTACTAAGTGGTTTTATAAAGATAAAAAACGCTTCCTTTCTCCTACTTATCTTGCTATGCCCGGTCCACATGAAAAAAAATTGTTGTTTTGACCACCTAACAATACATGAGGAATGCAATAGAGATATTGAATACTAGCTGACCCGCGCAACTTCGTCTGCGCCACATTTACCATTATTGCTCCGCTCCTATTTGTCTTAGCGTGATGATATATAGCCTATAGCATTCCTCGATAAATGGGCTATCTAACACTGAAAGAAATTTTCAAATCGGACCAGTAGTTCTTGAGATTACCCCCTACATACAAACTTCCAAACATACAAACTTACAAACAAATTTTACCTCTTTATAATATTATTAGTATAGAAGTATAGATTGAAACACTGGTGTTCTATCTGTTGTTGTACCCTTATATTCCGATGGGACGGCAATCCATCACGACATCAGGAACAAGACACTTTACGTGCTTTCCGAGGCATGAGGGTGTCGTACCAACTTTTTCGCCCGGCCTGAGAATCGAACCAAGGCCCTCCCACCTAGCAGTCGAGCTTGTGACCACGTGATCAACACAAAGCAGAGGAACAGTATAACTGTTTTTTTAGAAATATTCGATTTTGCATATCATTCGCAACCTGCTAAAATGTAGGTAGTTTAAAGAAATGTCAGCATACAGTAGACGGGGCCTGCTAAGGCCTGCCAGGGTTGCAGAATTTGTTCGATAACTCTATCGAACACCTGGAACGTAAAGGGCATAGGAGGAACACGGATGGGTTTTAGTCAGTAAGAGTCTGACACTCCCTTCTGCTCTGCCCAAAGCGGGAGGAATCATATGATGGTTTCCCGTCCTAATGAGAAAAACTGGCCAAGTGCGAGTCGTACTCGCGCACTGAGGGTTCCGTAAGCAGAAGTTGCGATTTACGATTTATGACGTAATAAAAAAAAAACTACTTATTAGATCTCATTCAAACCAATTTTCGCTGGTAGTTTACATGGTATACATCATATAATTTTTTCAATTTAGTTTTATCATTCTCTTATTTTAGAAGTTAAGGGGGGGGGGACAGTTTACCACTTTGGAAGTGTCTGTCGCGCAAACTATTCAGTTTAGAAAAAAAAAAGCGATGAATTTTTTTTTTGAGTTTCATTTCTAAGTATGGGGACCCCCAAAATTTATTGTTTTTTTCCTATTTTTGTGGGAAAATCTTTATGCGGTTACACGACGGACAGACAGACAGACAGACAGACAGACAGACAGACAGACAGATGGACAGACATGACGAATCTATAAGGGTTCCGTTTTTGCCATTTGGCTACGGAACCCTAAAAAGGTGTTTTTGACAAATTGCGAATGACATACGAAAACAAAATCACAAAAATCATTTTTTGATTTTTTGAGAAGTTTGAACTTTACAACCGCTATTGCAAACTGTACCTACAATAAATACCTACCAATAGGCAATATAATATATATACACAGGTACTCTATGTACGTAGGTACATGTAGAGTAAAAAAACAGCAACACGCGCAACTCCGAAACTTGCGCGGAGCGTTGACTCCGCAGATGAACCATTTAGACGTGCTCGTGTACTGTGTATACTCGAACGAGTTTCACGTGCGTTTCCATTGATATACGACACGATTGTGCTGAGGGATCACTAACTCAACTCACTATTCCCACTAACTATCTCAATACTCACTAACGAATTAATAGACTTGATGTTTGATGTCTGAAATATATGTTCTTTTTTATTTAGAGTTCTGAACATCCGTGAAAAACGGAACCCATATAAGATCACTCGGGCTGTCTGTCTGTCCTTCTCTCACAGCCAGTTTTCTCCCGATTTACTGAACCAATTGAGTTGAAATTCGGTATATATGTCATAGTCAGTTCTCATAACCGGTCAAAACCAATTTTGACTGCAAAAATGAGGCAAAAGTAGTTTTGACCGATGTGACCTTAGTTAAAAACAATTTTGACTGATTTTCGTAGTCGAAAGTGGTTTTAACTGAGGGCGTTGGTCAAAACTACTTTTAACTGCAAAATATTGGATACTTAATAGTGTTTGTGACCAAATTGTAAGGTAAAAAAAAAAACTTACCTAACCTCCTTACCTTTTTATGAATTTAGCATGATAATCTAAATTTTAAATCAGGCAAAACCACTTTTGACTCTTTTTTGCAGTAAAAATTGTTTTTGACTATGGGTATTGGTCAAAACCACTTTTGACTACAAAAATCAGTCAAAACGGTTTTTAACTGAAGGCATCGGTCAAAACCACTTTTGCCTGATTTTTGTAGTCAGAAGTGGTTTTGACCGGTTATGAGTTTGACTGTAGCATATATATGGAATTCAGTGACCCAAACACGGACGCGTTATGTAAATAAATACATTTTGAGTATGGAGTGGAGGTCACTTTTGGGGGTCAAACTATAAAAAAAATTCAAACTATATCGTGTGACATACCAAATGAAAGGGCTTACTGTGAGGGTTTTAATTATATTTTTTTATAATTTTAAAATTAATTTTTTTAGTAGTTATTCCATAAATTAGACCAAAAACGTCCCACTTATCTCCGAAACTAACTAATTTACTTATAGCCTAAAATTTTTAATAAAATATGCAGATATTAGTTCTATACCTAAAGATTACAGGAAAACCTATAAAAAGTCTGTAGTGTAACAATATCATGTAAAAAAATGAAATTGGTTCGGAACCTTTAGCACGCGAGTCCAACTCGCACTTGGCCTGTTTTTATTTAAGTAGAAGATGAAAAGGCACTGTCGTTGGTTTTGAGAGAGTTTCTGCCCAGGAAGGGGACAATTCAGGTTGCTTATAAAAGCTTTATCAACAATATAATAATTTATTTTCACCAGTCGACCAAGGAGATATATAACATAATAGGTGCAAAAAAGACTGAGAATTCAAGTAAAATGGCTGCAAAACTATGATTAGTAGTAGTTTTATTCAAATGTACAGGTCATCATTTACTGGAGATACATGAAGTAAATGGCCTGCAGTCTCAATATAATGAAACCAACAGCCAATATCAATAAAATCCTATACATCCTGTCACATTTAATTTAGAACTCCATTAAGCATTCATACTCTTGTTGGTTATGAAAGATGCGATTAAAATAGTTAAAGAAAAATGTTTGTCCAATAAACGTGCCAACGGACAAGCGCTCGCGCAGACACACACACGCGCGTCCGTAGCCACGCCCACATGCGCAAGCGCTCGGTCACGAACAAGCCCGAGATTATACGAAGATTGTCTTCTCGTCTAGTCTCGCTATGTACTAGGAGTACATAATACCAAGTACCTATTGTCTGAGGCGATGACTAGCAGATACCAAGTATATGATTTGTAAAAGAAAAAAGTATTGAAAGGTAGGTATAATGGTTCCGAGAAGTTAGGTTTTATGAGTCAATATGGGAGTGAAACTGAGAATAACGATCCTCTTCGTCTTTTATAGCGGCGCTGTTTTTAAAGTTATTGGAAAATTACTTTGTTGCGCGGATTTTCTTTGCAACTTAAAAAGTTCTGGTAACAACTAAGTGATTTAGTGATTTTTGCTTTGTTTTACAGTTTAATTAGTGCGTAGCCTTATTTAAAAAACAAAGTGCGAATTCTACTCATTTCTTAGCAACATTCGCATTTGCATCTCATTAGCAATCTGTCAAAAATGTATGAAAATGAAGGCTTTTTTGACAGATTGCGATTGTTAGCGAGTTCTTATTAGTTGAATAGGCCCTACTTGATACGAAGGAGGAAAATGAATACGTTTGTACCTTGTTTTTTTGCCGTCCTCAAGTGGTTTTTCACCAACTAGGACAGCGATTCCAACATCCTTATCGCCGATAGCATTTACCGCTGGCCTCAGAATACATACAAATTGCCAATCATCTGGAGCACCTATTAAATTCTCAGCGTCACTAACTAACTTCGATTCGGTATAAAAACCTGTCTCTATTTCCGGTGGACCGAACAAATACGAGTATTTTACTCGAAGGCGGTTGTAAAGCGTGGCCTACACGTTTAAGATGGAATGGAATATATCATATATCGATCCCATTTCTGAATGTTTTATTTAGGTATTATAGTTTATAGTTTCTGGGAGCGATTACAACCGCGTAAAGTCGAGAATTATGCCAAAGGAGCATAATTTCAGAATAAAAAGCTCAGTTCCTATTCCAAGACATGGTCTATACATGTGCCAAGTTTCATCAGAATCCGTTAAGACGTAAAGAGGCAACAAAGAAGAGACAGAAAATTTCGCATTTATAATATTAATACGGAATTAAGGATTGCTTTTTGTATGGATGGGTAATCATGAAATGACCCCTCCCGCTCTGGGCTCAGTAGAAGGGAATGTCAGACTCTAACTGGCTAAAACCAACCCGTGTTCCTCCTGATGCCCTTTGCCTTCCCGGGCCGCGGTGACTCTTTCGAACAAATTCCGCAACATGGATTGCTTACAAAAAAAAATGTATATAGGTAAGTAGTTTATCAGCCATCTCGTTACCATAACACTAGCAATAGGTTGCTTAGCTTGGGACTATATGGTGTCGTGTGAAATGTCCAAGGATATTTATTTATTTATTTAATTAATGATTTTTTTATCATGTAGAGGCATTTTGATGTCATGGTATGTAGCTGTTGCCTTTAAAATCGCCCATGGTTTCGTTTGTAGTTTAAGTTTAGAAATTTATTAATTATTTATTGATTTTTTAAATTTAGTTATGGAATCCGATAGATGCTGTGTTTGGGGGCCTGTTTTCAGGAAAAAAATCTTATTGTCTACTTTTCTTCTAGGGTGCATTTTAAAGAGGCATAACCGACATCTGTCAATTAATTAAAAAAAAAAAACATTATCTGCCCGACCAGTATCTTTGCATCTTTCAAGATTCATATCTTCAGTGTGTTTTGTGCTTAAAAAACGCTATACTTTCATACGTATGGCGTTACGTAGGTATTATGTGTAGGTATGTTTTAAGGCGTAGTATACGTTGGTCTTGTGAATGTTATAGAGGGTGTTGCCATCCAATCCAATCAAATAGATCCAATTTTGTAATCAAAAATGTTCCACGTAAAAATAATGAGTCTAAAGAAGACCTCATAGCGATGGCTATGTGCCTTTCCCAAAACTTGGACTGTAAGATCGGCAAATTCGATATTAAGGACATTTATAGAGTGCGCGGGAAAAACACAGAAATTCAAAATTCCCCAATCATTGTGGAAACAGGGTCCACACTTCTGAGGGCAGAAATTATGAAAATGGGAAAGGCGTTCAACCTAAAACATAAGTCTAAGCTGTGCTGCAAACACTTGGGCTTTAAAACTCAGGAAGATACCCCCATATTTTTAGCAGAACATCTGACCCCTAAAGCTTCCCGTTTACACTTCCTTGCCCGAGACTTAGCCAAATCTGGAGCCTACAAGTTCTGCTGGACTGCCTATGGCAAGGTTTATGTAAAGAGAGACGAGCAGTCACAACCAATTGCTATTAGAAGTGAAGAGCAAGTGCACCAACTAATAGTAAAGAATTGACTATTCTTCTTTACCCTTAATTGCAGACGAAACCTCACTCGAGTAGTAAAACTTTTACCTTACTTTTTTAGTGTATTGCTCATTGTATTTTATTTTATTCTAGGTTATTTCTTGCTAATTTATACTCTTATATACTGTTTTTTCAAATACACAATCACTTTTACAAAGTCTGATACACATACCTTACACCTATCTACTCTTACACTGACTCATGACATAACTCAACTACACACACCTAAATGCGTAAACTCTCACAGAATCATAACTCAAATACAGTTGTTCCTCAATTGCTATGAAATCAATTCCAATATCTATCTCATTCGACAGTCATCAATTTTTATATCTTCGTTTATCTTGATGTTGATGTTTATTCTACCGTATTTAATTAAGAATGGGTGACACATTACAAACCTTAAATGAATTAGACAATATCGAAATTGCGCGTGCTGTCGAATGTGACTCCTCTGAGATATCTAAGCACATTTCAGTAGAAAAAAACGACCTCACTATTATCGCACAAAACATAAGGAGCGTTTACTGTAATTTTGAAGATTTTGCGCTCCACTTATCTACTCTTAAATTTGAAACTGATGTTATAATTCTTACAGAATGCAGACTGAATCCTAATAAACCTATTCCACAGCTCAACAATTATCTCTGTCATGCCTCAACTCGCCATTTAAACCAAAATGATGGGGTTATCGTTTATGTCAAGAACACGTTAAAACCAAAAGTTAGAGAAATTAAGCTGGCCGAAGCGTCCTGTCTTCAGCTAGACATACTTAATTACCATATATTAGGTATCTACCGCTCTCCATCGAACTCTAAAGCGGAGAACTTTGTTGACTCCCTTAGTACTCACCTTGACACATTGACATCACAAAAAAACATAGTAATAGCGGGAGACATAAACATCAATATTAAACCGAAAGAGACGGAGACCTCTCAAGAATTTAAAAACAGAGTAAACTACTTAAACATGCTGTCATTACATGGTATACTTCCAGGGCATACACTTCCCACTAGAGAAAGAAACTGCCTGGACCACTTTATGCTAAAGATTAATAAAAAAAAGGTCACCGCATCCATCGCTATCTTACACACGACTATCACTGATCACTACACTACACTTATATCACTGCGCAAACAAAAACATACACAAGCTAAAAATAAGTCCAAGACTAGCTTAAATTTCGAAGAAGCTCTAAAACATATTCAGCAACAAAACTTAGGAGAATTACTATTTTGTAATGACCCTAAACTACTGACTGACCTACTCATTATAAAGCTCACTGAATCTATTAATCTTAATACTACTCATACTAAAATCCCTAGCAGTAAACGCATTATTAAACCTTGGGTTACCCCAGGCATACTACGTTGCATTAACAATCGCAATAAACTTCAAAAAAAACTTAAGATCGACCCACACAATGAAATACTTAAAATTACGTACACCCGATACAGGAATCACTGTAATAACCTCATTAAAAAACTAAAAAGAAAATACGACAGGGATTTAATTGTAAATTCAATCTCAAACAGCAAATTACTATGGAAAAATATTAAAACCATAACGTACACTAACAAATGTAAAAGTGAGAACATCGAGCTAATAAATAATAAACCCTCTCCCATTGAATCGGCAAATTATGTTAACAATTATTTTGTAAATATCGGCAAACAACTGGCCCAGCAAATCCAGCCTAGCTTAAATAATAATGACCTCTCAGTTCACCCCTTAACAACACAACTCAACTTTTTTGTTCTTCTGGACACTGACGCCAATGAAGTGGAAAGAACATTAATGAGCCTCAAGTCAGATAGTGCTCCTGGCTGTGATAATATTTCTACAAGATTTTTAAAGTTCATAAGCAAAGAATGTGTCCCCATTATTACCCATCTTGCAAACCTCTGCTTCAGAGACGGCATCTTTCCGGACCCTCTTAAACAATCGACTATTACTCCGGTTCACAAGGGTGGGGACAGAGACGATGTCAACAATTACAGACCCATATCTGTCCTTCCCGCTATATCAAAATTACTAGAAAAATTATTAAATACTAGGCTTCTTAAATATCTAAATACATTTAATTTACTATCCGCGACGCAATTTGGTTTTAGGCAAAATATATCCACTGAAGATGCTGTAACTGCTCTTAGCTCACTTATAGCCAATCATCTTGATCATGGAGACAGATGTCTGACCATCTTCCTGGACCTCAAAAAGGCATTTGATACCGTCTCTGTCCCAATCCTGGTGAACAAACTTGAGAAAATAGGAATAAGAGGAACTCCACTCGATCTTCTGAAAGATTATCTTTCCAACAGGAAGCAGAGGGTTAAGCTGGGACAATACAGCAGTGATGATACAATGGTATCATATGGCGTGCCTCAGGGTAGCGTTTTGGGTCCCAGCCTATTCCTAATATACATTAATGATTTATGTAACATGAATCTACTTAACGCTAAAGTCTTTTCTTATGCCGATGACACGGCTATTGTATTTTATGGAAAATCTTGGGATGATGTTCAGCAAAGTGCTTCCACAGGTATGGCTCAAATCACTAAGTGGTTAAATAATAACTTACTCACTCTGAACACCTCAAAAACAAATTACATATGTTTTACTATCAGCAATCGTACCCAACCCAAGAATGACTTTACTATCAAAGTTCATGTATGTGGTGACCCACAAAACCTAAACTGCACGTGTTCTATTATAACCAAGGTCTCAAAGACCAAATACTTAGGTGTTATTCTTGACCAGAGGTTATCCTGGTATCCCCATCTTGAACAAGTCGTAAAAAGGGTTAGAAAGTTGAGCTGGATATTCAGGACACTAAGACACATTGTTCCATCTTCGGCTACTAGTGGTAATGACTCTTCTAGAAACCTATTAAAGGAAATTTATATCGCCTTAGTGCAATCTGTCTTGGTGTATTGTATTCCTGTATGGGGAGGTGCAGCTAAGTCCAAATTTATAGAAATAGAACGAGCTCAAAGAGCTCTGATCAAAATTATGCATTTTAAGAGAACAAGGTATCCCACTTATAGACTATATCAAATTAGTGATCTGCTTTCAGTGAGAAAATTATATATTACACAAATTGTTTTGAAAAAACACAAGACACTGCCTTATGATGCTGGCAATCTAACAAGAAGAAGGAAAGATCTTGTGGCGCATGTTCCACAAACTAAAACCAGTTTTTGTAGTATGCAATACGACAGACGTGCATCCCACCTGTACAACAAATTAAACAAAGAACTTCAACTATACAACAAAAAATATTATGAATGCAAAAAACTTATGACTAAATGGATTAAACTACTCACATATGAGGAAACCGAGGCCCTCTTACAACATGCATCTTAACTCTCTCATCCACACGGACACCCACTCACAAAACACATACACTACTCACTCACCTACACACATACTTCACACTCACGCATCACACACACATCATTCTCATGCATCACACATACACCCCACTGGCTTACATTATTTACCACAAAACACGCACATAAATTATACACTACTACTGTTATAAATAAATGTATAATATATGAGTATTATTTGTTGCTAAATACTCACTTTTGCCTATGTTAAATTTTTATTCTTCAGTACCTACTTAAATTCAAAATTTGTCATATCTTTTTGTTTTTTTTTAAAATTACTTAGAAATGTTTTCATAAGACTAATTTGTTGGTACACCACGTAACTTTAAGCTTTGGAAGAGCGAAGTGGCCTAATACAGGCAATTTTTGTCTAAAAGGTCATTTCAACCACTAGATGTAGTACATAACTTGTGAAAGAAAATAAATTATTATTATTATTATTATTATTATTTGTTGCAGAAATGCGTGGTCAAATTCAAGGCCACTACTATACTAAAGGTGAGAAGTGCGCGGTCATATTTAAGGGTTTCCGTATCTGATATAGAGTTAAGAACAAATGTAAAAAAAAAAGAAAAACATTGACAAAAGGCGATTAAACAGTTCCAAAAAATCACTTTTAGCAAACTGATGAAGTTGGTGGCATAAAATCTGTGATTTAACTAATAAATGCCAGGAAACGTCTCAAACAGCTTGAAAAGTATTTTTGAACGGAATTGTTTATCGCACGTTATTGCTCTGTTTTGTTTGCGGGCTCAGGGGCTAGACTAAAAAGTGTGTAAAAATGTTAAACGACACTGAAACCCGAAAACAGTTGCAGCGATTTTTGAAGCACTTCCCGATCACCTTGAAAACTAAAACTTTTTCAATTGATTCACCATGCCGTCAATTTTGAGAATGTGCAAAATTTTATAATTTGCATTATTTTGTTAAATTTAATCATTACTTAATACAAACAAAAAAGGGACTACGTTCCAACCGCGTGTCCGTAAGTCAACTCTCTATTTTTTTTTGGTTTTCCATTTTTTTTTACTCTACTCAGAAAATCACCCTTAAATATGACTTCGCATTTGTGAAACACTCTGTACTCTGTTAGGTGTGTAGGTATGTGTCACGTCATTCAGGCGCGGTGTCCCGTGTAATTGAAATTAATTGCATACAATGTGGACGTACTTTTTTTTAGGTTTTACATGCGAATTCACTCACGCTTATCCATTTAGATGTGCAACTTGGAAAATAATGTTAAATATCCTAATATACTCATATGCCTAGCATTTTCCCAACTATATTGGGGTCGGCTTCCAGTTAAACCGGATTCAGCCGAATACCAGTATTTTACGTGGAGCGGCGGCCTACCAGACCTCCACAACCCATTAACTGGGTACCTAATATACTAACGCTTCGCGTGACCCAAGAGCTGGCTTTTACCTTGGACAGAGGATAAGCATTGCCATACAACGTGGCAATGCAGCCAGTCTTTTGGGCTCACTTCCAGTCGATAGCGATGGGGACGAATTTTTTGATGCCATTTTTTAGTTAGGATTTTTATTTTCTATTTTAAGTGTATATAGTTTGTTCTTTAAATAAATTTCATATACTAAAGCTATAAATTAAAAGTTAATTTACTAAGTATTTAGGAACTGCTTTCAGAATCATTTCACTAGTGCTTATGTATTTAAATCCATTTTCTACTGCCGCCATGTTCTTAGTTAAAATGTAAGTGCTTCGCCAAGTTATATTGGTAGTTAACAATTAACTTCAGCTGGAGCCTACTTGCTCATGTTTGCAGTAAAATAACTATTTAACGAAATTACTGGGTTAATAATGATAGTAAATTGTTTCTCCTCATGAGGCGATAAGTTTTAGAAAAAGGCTTAGATGCTTAGACAATGAATATAAACTTTACTTAAATGAATAATTGCTGGAATAATCTGAAATTAATTTACACAAATAAGGTGCAAGAAATGAAAAAAGCCTTTTGCCATGTTCAAGACCTGATTTTATAAAACATAAGCTATGCCTAAAAGCTTTTTACTCAGCTAAAGATTATCTTGAAGACAAAATTAAATTCTGAAGTCAGCGTTAAAAAAAAAAGGAACAAAACCAAAAACGTCGACTTCCGAAATTAAAGATATTTTTATACTTTGTAGTTTTTTTTTAAAGTCGTTTATATGTTTTTGTCTAAAAGTTTTTAACTGTAAATGTTGAAGTTCAAAGTGACTTTAAACGACTTAAAAAAAAAACTAACTTTGACTTTGAGCAGCTATCCCGTTACCAAGGCTAACTAGCAAAACCTAGTTCCTAAAAATACCCTCACAGGTTTTCTATCGATTCTCACAAGTATGGCTCGAAGGGAAGCAGCTGTACATTACTTGGATGTAAGTTTTTATCCCTTGTTTAATAATGGTGTAATTATTGCACTAGTGCTATAACGCTGTTTATCGGGGCATTAGGGCAGCAGCGTAGAACTTGTATTTGGTACGTGAGTCGACTGCTTGGGTACTTGGTAAATATAAATAGAGGGATTATATGTTTAGGTAGAACTAATTTGTGTGCTCGTATTAGTAGTAGCCTCTGTTGGTAGGAGTAAAAGTTTATTTGGCGAAGTTTTAAAATATCCCCTATCACCTGTGAGTTTTTTTCGGTGTTTTATGTTAGGGGGAGTCGGCTGGAAAGCACCGTCATCTAGATTAATTCGACAAACAATAAATGTTTTGCGATTCTTAGCAAAGTTCAAACTGCTAGTGGAATTACCGGATCGTAGAACATTTCACGTTTATTATTATTCGTACTAACGTCTGTGTTTCCGAACGCTTACAACCGTAATCACTTCAAAGTTAGAGTAAACAGGCTCCTTCTGGGTAAGCTCGCTCCATCATAGACTTTGTATCTGTCATTTCTGACCAAGACTAAGGTCAAGAGCAAACCCATCTCAAATAATAATAAAAAAGAAAAGTAATAATTTCCGCAAATTAGTCTTAGGGCTTATTTTTCATTCATCAGATAATTTTGAACTGAAGAATATATGTGGCTGTTTGACATATTTTCTATGCCAAAGTTGTCAAACCGGTTTATTTTTTCCTCTGATAAAATTCATCTGACTAAATAGCAGAAACTTACTGTGTGCTGTTTATGTGTGGCAGTCCTCGAAAGCCTAGCGGTTGTCACTTCATGTTTAATGAGGACCGATTTAAAACAAATAAAAAAATCTAACGGAATAAGATTAAAATCTAAATAATTCTTTAAAGTTTTACCATACGCTAATCAGGTTAACAGTAATTGATCAACCTGCACTAAACCACGTAAAGTTCACCTCACTGTACAAACGGAATCTAATTAACAGAATTCGTTAAGGACCATACCTTAACTAATACTAAACACTAACCAAAGCTAATAACTTATCTGCACAATTTAGAATGACCGTTTAATTGTACAAATGAATCATTAATCTTAGTTATTTTCAGCAAGACATAAGTTAGAAGCTCCATCAGTTAAATCGTCTGGTTACTTTTGATTTAATAGTGTTTAAACGAACTCGTGAGAGAGTTATTTTTTGTAGTCACTTATAACATCTATGTCCCCATTTGTGAACAAAAATTTGATCTGATGTTCGTGTCAATTCAAATTCTACAACACGATGTCAAAGTTCTCTGCGTAAGTTCTGCAGTCTGATGCGATTCTGCCGGATGATTCTGTAAACACTGTTGACTGTCGAAGTGAAGGCTTGGGTGAAGTGATCACAAAGTGAGCTGCCAATCCATGTTATCAAGATGAAATGACAGCTCACTTCATGATGACTTCGCATAAGTGATCACTTCGACATGTTCTGTAAACTTTTCGAAGTGAAGGCTTGAGTGAAGCAAACCATACAAACAATACGGCATGGCAGCTCACTTGTCGTTCACTCCACCTAAGTGATCACGGTGAGATGTCAACAGAATCGACCGGCTGAACAGATGTGTCAGTCCAACATCGACCACCGGGCGCTTGCCCAGCAGACACAACACCCATCTAGTCGGATAATCCTCCTTTTCAAATGGAGGTTTGTGGACTTTTCACCAGGTTTGTAGGTGCTATTTACTAAATCTATATCTTCTATAATATAAAAATGAATCGCTGAATGTGTTGCTAAGCGCAAATCTCGAGAATAGCTGAACCGATTTCGCTAATTCTTTTTTGTTGTGTTTTTTATTATCAGGAGAAGGTTTTTACGTAAAAAAAAATTATTGGTTGACGAGAGCGAAGCCGCTGGGGACAGCTAGTTATAATATAAAAGAAAGTCGTGTTAGTTACACTATTTATAACTCAAGAATGGCTGAACCAATATGGCTGAAAATTGGTGAGGAGGTAGCTCAGAACCAGGAAACGGACGTAGGATAGTTTTGATCCCGGAAATCCCATGGGAACAAGAACTAAGCGGGTAAAACGGGAGTGAAGCCGCGGGGGACAGCTAGTAGCTGATAAAGCTACTTAGTGGGATGAAAACAAATAATAACTGTTACAAGACTAGCGACTCTGGGTAAGCCAGCGATTACTGACAACTCAAAAATGTATATATGGAACTGACATGAGCTGTTAAATGAGCTGAGAATATTGCTTTCGCCGTTAGGATGTCTCTATGTCTAAAGGCTCAGTCTGTGGTCTGTTTAGAAATATTCATGCAACCTCTAAGTATGTCGTGTTATTATAAGCCACTGGTTTAGGAATCCGTTCGTGGAACCGACCAGCTTAATGTTTCTCAGCCTAAGGCACGGCTAGAATGAAGGTAATTTATTAGGTTTTAATGGATTTAATTACAATTTTTGTGGGTTGTAATGGTAATGCTAGAATTACTGATGGTAAACCGTTATTTATTGATATAATTCCAAATTCTGGATCATGTCTTTTCAAAACATTTTACGGCAGAAAAGCCTAACCTTTTCCAACTATATTGGTGTCTGTTTCCAATCTAAACTGATACAGCTGGATACCAGTGGTTTACGTGGAGCGGCTGACCAGACCTCCACAACCCATTGACTAGGTAACACTGGAATTGTTCATATCGGGATTGCTACCCCACCCGCAAGATCTCCAGTTACTCCGTGATGATGGCGCTTGCAACAGTGCCGAAATATCGGAAACTCTCAAATAAGAAGGTACATGGTAGCAATCCCGATATGAACTATTCTAATGTTAGTGACCATGAAAGTTTAAAACAATATAGGTAACACTGCACTTCATGGCAAGACTGGAGTCCGATTTTAGATTTTCTGGCTGCTGATAATCCGTAACGACTGCCAAAGATCTACAAATGACAGCCGGGACCAACGCCTTAATGTGCTTTCCGCATCCACAGACCAACCTCAGCAAGCGTTGCTTAATCTTGAAGATCTTACTAATTTACTTTTTTCATTTTAGCTTTTTAAAACTTTTGCACACAATGTCTACATCTCTTTTTATATACTCTCCTTTCGCAGGTATGCTGGAAGAGATTTCTTTAGAAATAAGCATCACCTTTGTACCTATTTTTCTGTTTCCTTCTTCTCTTGTTCTTGTTAAATGTGTGTACATAAATGGTTAAATAATAAATAAATAAATAAGATCGACCCATGTGACTCTCAATATTTTAAATGCATAAGTTTGTTACGCTTTCGTTCTGTCCGATTTGGATGAATTCTATTCTATGTTTATAGAATAGAATAGAATAGAATAATCTTTATTATGTACACCATAAACACTACGGAAAAAAAAGATGAAGACAGGACACTGGAGGCTATTTTCCCGCGAGCGAAACCACGGGTAACAGCTAGCTATACATACAATTCAATTCCTCGAACAAATTACAAACAAAAAAGCGCCAACATCCATCGCTAACGCATTATCTGAACGTGAGATCAAGCTCGACCTATTGAACTTTACCGCCGGACTCATGCTTAGAACGCGAGAACCCATAATTATGAGTTGAAGGGTTAACAGGGATGTTACTAATGCGCCAGTCCACATAATATACTTACTGTTAATAATACATAATATATTACACTTAGGTACTGTCGATTTAAGAGGTGAGGATGCAGGCAGATTACAAGCACTACTTTTAAAAACCGCTTGTGTTGGCGGAGCTGCGGAGTAAGTGAGTTGACATATTGGTCTGACAGTTCTATGTTGCTGGGAGGTTTGTTTCGCCATTTCTTCTTTCTTCATTTTGAGCTTTATCAACGTCACTGTACTTTATGTATCTTTAAAGAGAGCTGAAGGAGTTAGGAGAATCTAGTGGCTAAATAAAAACCGCGTGGCTCGATCTTCAAGGTTAAGCCTCGCTTGCAAATATCGCTTCAAATAAAATACTGGTATTCAACTGTCCAAAATAGTTTGGCAAAAGTTAGGCAGATCATGTTCTTTTAAAAAAAGGTAATTGTCGGCCTAATTTAAATAAATTACTGTAGCTTTTGACTTGATAACTTTCGCAAACATCGCCTGCATCGTGAAGGTATATAATCTTATTTCTTGCTTGCACATTAAACTCTTTTGTTTGACTGTACATAGAGCCAAAAAGCTTAAATGTATTTTGATAATACAGACATTTATCAAAAGTTGAATGGTTCATGTATAGGTACCTCTCCTCGTCGATCACATAAACCATACAAATATGGGTGGAGCTTCGGGCGAAAATTATAATGGCGTCTGACCGCGTCTGAATTATTTGCGTCTTCATTAAGGTGTTCAAGTAATCACAGACTGATTAATGAGCCACAATAGGTAAAGATATCAATTAAAACGGAGTCAAAATGCTAAATAATCGATACTACTTTAGTTCATTTACAAATGTAATTTATCTGCTATTTAATATGTCGCAATGGTTTGAGCTAAAAGCATTAAAGCTAAAAGCATGTGATTTTAATCACAAACTAGATTTATTACTGCATTTCGACTGCTAATTGGATTCGAAACTCTTTGTTTCTTTACTATCTCTTTGTTTCGACTTCGTATAATTAGTTCTCTGAGATCTAGGTTTTAATTAGATTCGATTTTTGTGGACGATGCAGGAAGCTGGATGTCTTCTGTTTGATTTGTTTTCAAGATTTACACTTCTTTAGATCCAAGGGGTTTGAAAAAGAATAAGGTATGTATTGTTTTCAAATATTTATTAACGAATATTCTCTTTATTGTACACCAAAACTTAAACAAAAAGGAAACTTTAAACTAAAACACATACAATGGGCGGCCTCCCGCAATCTCTTCCAGACAACCTAGGATGGACAGTATTTGCCTGAACATGAAATGGGGCTGTCATTGTTGTGACAAAATATAATATAAAAATTATGGTGGTCATCATTGGTAGATCCGACACAGATTGTTTATAATTTTATGCGTAATTTTTAGTTCTAAAATCTGTCAGGGCCTTTGATCTGTACTATGTAATAATGTTGGTAATGATGTTGTGAATGCTTCTGTCTGTATGTTTATTTTCTCGATGTTACCTAATTCCAAAATTTCTCCTTGGTCACGCGTGTCAACGCGTATACAATACTGATTATTACGGATTTGAACAGGATGCTTCTTTTCAGCACATAGCTTATCATATCAGCGTCAAACAATGTCAAAAATTCGTCCAAATGAAGGGAAGCTGTTTTTGGCCGCTAAGCATATAAGAAATACGGCTCAGAAGACCAATTCTACTATTTTTTAAACAACATTGGCATTCGCAGACGCAATCTCTCAAAGACCCCTAGGTCTTTGAAATTAAAGGATGTTTTTTTTTCAGATTGCGACTGCGCTGCACATACAAACGCTCAGCTACGTAATACTACGAGAAAGTTCCTTCGGTTCCCTAGATTTAAAAGTCTTTTGATTTAAGGGGTAAAAAATACGATAACTGCCGCTCTGATTGTTACTGTCTCCCCACATACGAGGCCACAAAGTTACAAACGCACCGCATAGTTGTATAACTGCGTCCAGATTGATTCGTTATCACACGGACCGTCCCGCCGTACGCTGGGCCGGACAGGTACGCGATGTTCCAACCACATTAATTGACAGCTGAATCGGTACGGGCCTCGAATTAATCGGACTTCGTTTTGAATTATTTATAGGATGCATTGCGCGAGTGGCCGCGGGGTGGGCGAGAGGTGCGGTGGAGGGGGCGCGGCAACAGGTCCGCATTGTGTCGGGATGCAGGGGATGAGGACCATGCTAGGGTTGGCGCGAAAGAGTTAATTTAAATTTGGAATGAAAATTGTCAGCAAATTTTTTGAGCAATAGACAAATTATCCATCCATAGTGTAAATTTATTTCTTTTTTGTAATGTGTTTTTTGTGCATGTATTTTCTGGTAAATATTTCATTACATTATTATGTAAGACTAGCTGTCCCCCGTGGCTTCGCTCCCGTCAACTGGCTACCCTACCTACCCATTTTTTTTTCCTTTAAACTTTCCCTGTATTCTGGCGAGCTAAACAAAAAAAGAAATACCGAAATCGGCCGTTCTCGAGTTTTAGCGAGATCAGATCATCGAACAGCAATTCATTTTTATATGTATATATAGATTATAAATGCTTGTGTGTTGTTCTTTTCTTGTGGTCAAACAAATATTCACTACGGTAAATAAATGTTAGTTTTATGATTTACACGGACAGTGCACAAGAACCTGAACCGCTCCGTCGTTTGCCATATTTACGAGTAAGTCCTGTATTGTGCAGATTTTATTTAATGTCCACTCATCAGTTTGTCTATGGCCGAGGTTTTATGTGATACTAATGGTAGGAGGAAACGTAATGATGGTTCGCCGGCCTTAGTCATTAATTGCTCAGGATTGAGGTTTATTATTCGACTTTATGCTTTCAATCGCGAAACTCTGTTATAGCAAACCAGCTGACCCGCGCAACTTCGTCGGCATCACATTTTTATTAATGCTCCGCTACTATTGGTCGCAGAGTGATGTTATACAGCCTATAGCTTTCCTTAATAAATGGGCTACTTATTCAACCAAACTTCTAAACAAACTTCTTTTTTTACTATTGATAGGCAAACGTTTGACCGCTATCTCACCTGATGTTAAGCGATGATGCGGTCTAAGGTGGATCACGCTTGCCTAGAAGTAACCTATCCACTCTTGACTTAAAGACACCCAGGTTGTAGCTATCAGGAAACACAGACTCCGGCAGGGAATTCCACTCTTTAGCTGTACGCACAATGAATCTATTCCCAAAATCATATAAGTATAATTGCTGTAACAGTAATAGACGGCTGCAAAAGGTGTCTTAACTTTGAAATCCATATAACCAATAATACCAAAACAACATACACAAAGGACAATACTACCTATACATATATTATGGCTGCGTGTGATTGTATATTTTGATGGTTCATGTTTGTTATCTCGATTTTCGCCTCAACGGCTGACCGAATTTGGATGAAACTCAATACACGGGCAAAGCATGTCCTGGAATAAGGACACTAACTGTTGAATGTTTCATGTTTGTTGATATATAACGCCGATTTATAAACAAACGCTTGAACGGTTTAAATAAAATTCGTCACACAGATCATGTCCGGGATCCTTTTTAATCCTAGTATTTCGTTCTTTTGGGACTATTCAGTTTGAACGTGAGAGAAGCAACTGTTAGAAGCTAGAGTAGGAAATTATACCACATCATCTGCTCAGCCTTTTCTCAACTGTATTGGGGTTGGCTTCCACTAAAATTGAATTCAGCTGAATACCACCATACTTTACGTGGAACCGCTGCCAGTGTGAAACACAGTACTCCTTTGCAAGACTGGTATAAAATTTCCGGGCTTCTGACTATCCGTAAAGACCGCCAAAGATCCACAAATGAATGCCGAGATCAACGGCTTCACTTAGAGTAGGTACCTGCCTAATTATGTCAAAATCCTTCCTACTTATATTATAAATGCGAAAGTTTGTGAGGATGGATGGATGTTTGTTTACTCTTTCACGTCAGAACGCCTGAAAGGATCTTCATGAAATTTGGCACGGAGGTAGATTATAGTCTGGAATAACACATCTATACTAATATTATAAAGCAGAAGAGTTTGTTTATTTGTTTGGTTGAACGCGCTAATCTCAGGAACTACTGGTCCGATTTGAAAAAATCTTTCAGTCTTAGATAGCCCATTTATCGAGGAAGGCTATAGGCTGTCATAGGCATATATCATCACGCTAAGACCCAAAGGAGCGGAGCAGTAATGAAAAATGTTACGCAGACGACGTTGCACGGGTCAGCTAGTAGGCTATATATATCCTGAGAGGATGTTCCCTACGGATCACCTGGGCGAAGCCGCTGGCAGAAGCTAGTCTTTAATATTACTAGGACTTCATAAACATTGGGTCCGGGTTCAAAAGTACCGTTCTAGTCAAAGCGACGGTTCTGGGCCGCGGTCAATTATACTAGACTCAATTAACAAGCTGCTCAGTTAACTATTCAAGTAATTTGCTAACGAACAGACGGATCAGTTCAACTGATGTTAGTGTTCAAATTATTTTCAAGTTTGCCAAGATGGGACTAGTTCTGATGCAAGTTGAGGTATTCAGTTCGCCGCTTCTGTGTGTCTTAATTTAATTGGTTTATAGATTCTATTTGCTGTTCTTACCTGGAAGATGATTTGATGTTTTATGTAATTACTGTACTCACAGTGATTTTAACCTTGTGTTTTAACCGTATATTATAAGTGGTTGAACAACATTGCCTAAAGTCCGAAACCTATTATCCTGTAGATAGTTTCGGTTCATTTTAAAACGATTTCGAAAGTTGTAAGTATGTACTAGAAACTTGTTGGTTAAACAACATCATCATCATCATCTGCCTAGCCTTTTCCCAGATACATTAGGGTCGGCTTCCAGTCAAACTGGATTCAGCTGAATACCAGTATTTTACGTGGAACGGCTGCCTACCAGACCTCCACAACCCATTAACTGGGTAACACGTTATTTCTTGGCGAGACTGGAGTCAGATTTATTTGATTTATTGGTTAAACAACAATTCAACAAAAGTCAAATTATAATTATAAATAGCTCCAAGGTGTTTCAGACTTTCTTGGCCCAATACCGCTGTACAGCATTTCAGCTTTTAATCATTATTTTCATTCAATTTTTCATATATATTTCTTTGAACTTTATCCTCATTATTTTAGCTGATAAATCAATGCATTTTAAAATTCACCTTTAGTCGCCACCCCTAGGCAGCGGGTGCGGGGGTGTAGGTGCGCGGGCGCGGGCGGCGCGGCAGGAATGCGCGCTCTTGTTCGTTTTGGGAGCGTCTGCGCAGGTAGGCGCGCGCCCCTCCCCCGCCGCACAGCCCCCGTTGCTATGCGCATACTCAACTGACGAAGCTTCCAGAGTTTGTTCTGTTAAGGGTTAAGTTTACTGGTGGATTTTGAATTATAGAAGTGGAATTGGAATTAAGAGTTAAAATAATTAATTAATTGTAACTGGTGGAAAACTAGCTACAGTCTGCGCATGTTTCAACACAAAAACTTAATTTCTTGAATTCGATGATAGCTTATTTTTATTTGTGACAGGTTTTGATCGGTAGTCACAGAGATCACCTTTTCCAAAAAAATAAAACTTTACTCTTTATAATATTAAGCAATAGCAAAGAAGGAAGAAGAAACAAAAAGGCTCCCAAGAAGGCTCACAGGATCAAAAACTGTTTGGGCCTTACATTGATTGGATCTATTGAGGATTTAACTAATCGGCACACAAAATATAGCAGACATGACTCTCAAAATTAATAGAATCACTACATATTATAAAACAAAGTCCTCCGCCGCGTCTGGCTGTCTGTCTGTCTGTCTGTTCACGATAAACTAAGAAACTACGGCACCGATATTCATGCTGTTTTCATCAATGGATTGAGTGGTTCTAGAGGAAGGTTTTAGTATATAATTTGTCATGCGGGTGAAGTCGCGGTCGTCAGCTGGTTAAATATTAATTTGTGAATCTGTAAGCTAAAAAGAAGCATAACGCAGTAAGGGTTGAAGTATATGGAATTCACTTACTAGATGTCATATTTTGTGACGTCTTATTGTTCTGAGTAGTTGATGGTGATTACTTATTCAAAACTAGCTGAACCGCACAACTTCGTCTTCGTCACATTTTCCATTTATGCTCCGCTCCTATTGGTCATAGCGTGATGTTATACAGCGTTACTTTTTGATCGTTTTAATCCCGTGAAGGATCGATCTGGTCCATGAAACACTATCGATTTGTGAAGATAAAATAAAAAAATTAAGTACTTTTTTTATAAGTACGCACCGACGACAACGCGACGAACGCACGCGTAGGTAACTAACTCGAGGCGCTACTACTGGTTTCATGCATTTTGCGAATATTACGTTATCACTTCCTATTTTTTTATTTTAAGAGATATCATGCTATGCAAACTTTTGATGAATAGTATTTTGTGAGTAAAACCACCCCTCCAAGGGATTTAAACGATTAAAATGTAACGGTGTATTGCCTATTTCCTTCCTCGATAAATTGACTATCCAATATCCATCGCAAAAATAATTTTTCAATTCGAGCCTGTAGTTCCTGAGATTAGCGCGTTCAACCAAATAAACAAACTCTTCTGTTTTATAATATTACTATAGATAACACGAGAAACCTAGATAAATCAATGCATTACTGTTACTTTAACATTATTTCACAAAAAAACCCAAAAATAAATTTCTGTAGGTAAATGCAACAACTTTTTAAAACTCAACAAAATACCTGCGCCGGCCCACGTAGGCGTTCGTCAGTCGGGTATACACCGGCGGAGCCCTTCAATATTTTTTACTCGTTTACTCGTCCGGAGGTCATTCAAGTAGTAAAAGTAAAGCATTGAGTCCAAATAAACCCGCTCCGAGACGGTCCATGGGAGCAGAATCCAGGTCATAAATGGTGCGCCCACGAAAACTGCACCGAACTTAATTAAATGACGTTTCTGAAAGCAATTATTGTTACTCCGTGATCATAGCGCTTGCAACAGTGCCGAAATATCGGAAACTCGCAAATAAAAAGGTACATGGTAGCAATCCCGTTATGAACTATTCTAAGCAATTATTAAGCCTAATCTTTTCAAAGTTAGAGTGAACAGTCTACTTCTGGTAGACTCCAGTGTAGGTGGCTCCATCGTAGACTTTGTCTCTGTCATCTCTGATCTAGACCTAGAGTCAAGAGCAAACCCATTTCAAGTAAAAAAAAAATTGTATTGATAAGTAGCTTATAACAAAGCAGGACACTTTCGGGTACTATAAAGATGATTTCATTCCTAAGTCCGGCTTCCTGGCAGTGTACCCTGAGCCAAGGTGATTATCTATACTAACTAATACTATACAGCTGAAGAGTTTGTTTGCTTGAACGCGCTAATCTCAGGAACTAATAGTCCGATTTGAAAAAATATTTCAGTTTTAGATAGCCCATTTATCGAGGATGGGTATAGACTATAATAATATATCATCACGCTAAGACAAATAGGAGCGGAGCATTATGAGTCAACACTAAATTGCTAACTGGCTTACATATACCTATAGGCACAGCCAAAATTACTGGGCCAAGGAACTTGAAACTTTTATGTAGGTGAGCACTAAGAAAGGATTTTTGTAAATCAAACCTTGAAGGGGGTGAAAACTTGATGGTTCTTACTAAATCTGCGCAGATCAAGTCGAGGGCGAAGTGCTAGTCTATACTTCTATGGTAATATTATAAAGTTGAAGAGTTTGTTTGTTTGTTTGCTTGAACGCGCTAATCTCAGGAACTACCTACTAGTACGATTTAAAAAATTCATTCAGTGTTAGATAGCCCATTTATCGAGAAAGGATATAGGCTATCATCACGCTAAGACAAATAGGAACGGAGCGTTCATGGAAAATGTGACTCATACGAAGTTGCGCGGGTCAGCTAAGTTAGTAATAAAGGAATGAAAAGAAATTACAAGAGTCTACTATTTCACTCCCCATTTAACACTTTAGTAGTTAGGATTAATTAGCTACCGTGTTGGAAATTCGTACTTACCAGCAAGGATTCTGATAAACTCGGAAGATTAGATGTAATTTCCGATGCGATAGGACTAGCTGAGAGTAATGAACATAGTCTACAGTAGATAATGTACTAATGTCACCGAAAAATGGCGAACGCCGTAAGATTGTAAGATATCGCGTGAATTTGTAAACAATTTTTTCTAAATAAGACACGGATGTTTTAAAAACTTTTGAATTATGATGGGATATATTATATGCAAAACGATTTTTTCATAATATTTCGAGAAATTATAATCTAATCAAGATTTATTACAATCTTACGAAGTCTGCCACTTTCCGGTGACATATATTATCAATGGTTAATAAATTCGATTAATTTTCAAAACTTGCATTCACGGTATTTGATATGAACTGGCAATTTTAATTTGGACCGCTATAGATCATCCTTGCAATGAACCGATCAAATCATATCAGTCTGCTTTGGGCGTCCCATTGCATTGCAATACATGACGACCATGACCGCTCTGGGAAGAACGTAAGTACCTCCTAAGAAAAATACCGCTATAGAGATAAATACTTGTAGATTGTTTTTTGTCATCATTATCGAAGAAGTTTTCTAGTGTTTTTTTTTTGTCATATACACCACTCGTCGTGTGTCTAAAATCGGTTAATTTATTCCTAAGATAAAGACTTGCCAATTTGTACAAAATATCGGGACGAATAAACGCTCTTAATTTAATATTTCAACAAGGGATAGCATGTTAAGAAGACAAGCGAGTACCGTTTCTTTAAAATAGTGCTAAACTTGCCAGATCGAAAAAAGGAAGATGCCACCCGCCATTGCCCTGGTGGTATAAAATTGAGAGTTAGCCCAATTTCCAGATCCAAAAACCCTGGATATCATTTATTTATTTATTATAAACTTTATTGTACTTACCTCTTAACAAGTACAGGAAAAACGTATTGACCTTGCTCAGAAATCAGTATGGTGATGACACCTGGAACCAGGTAGGCTGGTGAACAGGTGAGGACAAAAAAGAAGAAGGGATAGCATTAAATATTTTAGTAGCCTTGCGTAACTGTGCTAGCCCTGGATATAGCAATTAAAAAAAAATATCCCGATCTAATTAGATTGGAAGTTCAAACGTGAAAAGGCTAGGTTCCAATCAAGATTGTAATTAGTACGTTTGAAAAAAATATTCCTGTTTACTTATTCCAATGTTCATTTAAAGCTGAGTATTTCTTAAGAGTCCTATTACGAATCGTAAATGCTCGTTTGCAATAGACGAAGTTACGTTGGTCTGCGTTGGGAGTACATCTATAGTCCGCGAAACAATTTTGATACTTACTAGTCTGAATAGGATTATAGTTTATTTGGGCGCTCGCGCGAGACTGAGGAGCGCGCGCGCTGAATTGACGCAGAATATTTAGTACTTTAATTTTATTTATTGTAATTTTGTTTTATTATATTGACAAACGAAAACTAATGAAACGTATTCATTGTAGATTGAAATTTTATATCATATTAATTTATTTGATAAAATTGTTTTTATTTGGAATATAATGGACGCTGAATCAAGACATTTCTGGCTTAAATTAGGCTTTCTTTACGTTTTTTTCAGTGAAAACTCAAGGAATTTATAGAAATTCTAGAACTCCAATAAACAAGTAAAACATTCAACTTACCTTTTAGTAATTTTAGCTTTTAAAAGAATTGATTGTAACAATGTGAATTAGACCGTCAAAGTTCCATCGCCGACATTTTTTCTTGCAAACTGAGTTCGTAAAATATTTATAGTAAATTACACGAAAAGAAAAATGAAAATGTGTAATTCTAACTTACAAGAAAGAGACTGGCACTATCGTTATTCAGGATCAAATAATTAAAATATTTTACTGCTGCTGATAATTACAGCGTCAAAAATCATGAATTTCCGTAAAAAATGTAATAGGACTCTTAAGCTTAAGTACATTGGTTCCCAACCTGTGGACTGTAAAAGCTAAAACTGTAGCCCGCGAAAGATTTAAAATGTTAAATTTACCAACTGAAATTTTACATTGACGTGAACTGATTTTTAGTCTTTGTCAAAAACATTGTGTTTTCTATGTTAGTTCATCACTTAAAAACAAATAAACTAAACAAACTTTTGATTTTAAAGAGAAGGCATGCTATAAGCTTTAAATTATTTTTATGTACCACGTAATTTTTTTTTATAGTTTAATTAGCACATATGTAGCTTTCTCTTCCCTGCTAAAAATTTAGAAAAAAGGGATCAGACCAAAATTTGGTTGGGAACCAGGGCTATGGTAAGATCTGAATGTTTTGCTAAAAATAAGTAGTCCTCAAACGTAATGCTAGTGGGTGTGTAAGAAGATTATGTGTTCGTCATACATACCGAGATTGTAAATGAGATTCAAAAGCAGTCTGTATCAAAAGAGTTACATTGTATTACGAAAGGCACAAACATACATAAGAGCAGTATGTGGGCTTATATTTTTTAAACTGCATAAACTGTATCATGCCAAGAGAATAAGCCAGTCACGTGAGTAAAACCGCAGACATAGTTTTACAATCTCTGTATGTTCGCGATAAACTCAAAAACTACTGCACCGACTTTCATGTTGTTTTCACTAATGGATAAAGTAGTTCTCGAGGAAGGTTATAATATATAATTTGTCAAGCGAGCGAAGCCGCGGGCCTTAGCTAGTTAGACTTCCTCGCGGACAGCGTGCATAGTAAGAAGAAAAAAAAAGTCTTACGATAAACCACGCCTTGTGTTACATCTAAAAAATATACATTTTAATTAAACTCCCGATCAGATAATTTAGAAAACACGGCAGGCAATTTATTCCGTATTAAAATAACATTAATTAAATATTATAATCAGTATGATTATCAGCTAAACAGCTGGCTATTAAGGTTACAGCTCCTTAATTAAAGTAAAGGTTTTACTTTCTTTTAAGTCAAGTTGTGGTCATGTAGTATAAGGATCTGCGGTTTCACCACGGTCCACCACAATCTGTCTATACGGCTTGTTGTTTCTCGTCCATTGTGTTCTATTTTATTTGGTAATTTGCGGTCAGTTAATGTTTTGTGGTTGATGGGCGTCGAGGTAACGATAATATGTGGTATGGTATCTAGTACTGGGGAAATACTAGGCTTTTTATTGTTAGTAAAGATAATCCTATTAGTATTGAAAGATTCACGCCCTATTTAAAGATCTAGCAAAACGCTTAGTTGACGCTTCGCGTGACTCAAGAGCTAGCTTTTACCTTGGACAGAGGATAAGCATTGCCATACAACGTGGCAATGCAGCCAGTCTTTTGGGCTCACTTCCAGTCGATAGCGATGGGGACGAATTTTTTGATGCCATATTTTAGTTAGGAGTTTTTTTTTCTATTTATGTGTATATAGTTTGTTCTTTAAATAAATACCCTGATTTTGTGGCATTAGTATTGAAATGGTTTACATAATGGTTTATATCTATTTCCAACTCAATGTTGCTTATGTTCATGTGACCACACTTTAGTTCAGACCTCGTAATATTCTGTCGTAACACAACACTTCTCATTTTTATTATTACACAGCCGTACTTATCACTAAAACATTTTTGTGGTCGAGACGCATTTCAACTGTGGTCGTGGTCACGCTATAAAAATTGTTGCCAAGTCCACGATACAGTGGTTTTCATCAAAAGTGAGACGGATGAATGAATAAATCCGATTACGGATTGTTATAAAACTTTAAACTAACTCCAAAATAGCTCTGTATATATATGTATATTATACGTATGTTTATTAAAGATTATGCTCGTTCGTATTTAAATAACTAGTGTTTTTGAGTGTTATGTTACAAGTAACCTGTTTGTAACCGTTGGAGTGTGTGTATTAAATGTTTATAGTAGCGAAAGATCGAGTTAATTACTGATTTGGTTCGTAGAAGCGCGTGACTTTGCTATTAAGAGATAAAAGTATAAATGGTTCTCGATATCAGCTATAAAAAATGAGATAGATATCAGAGATTCACTGTACTGAAGGCCAATTCTCGTACTTAAAAATCGGCCAAGTGCATGTCAGTCCACGCGCAGTGTAGGGTTCCGTAATTACACGTCACAATTGCCGCTTTCAATGAAATTTGTACAAAATTTTCATTCTCCAATTACATTTTACAGGTGGGTCGACTATAACTCGTTTACTTGTAGTCTACTTAGCTGTGATAGATTTCCTATATACTAGCTGATTCCCTCGTCCTCTTGAAAAATAATAGGTATACTAAAACCTTCCTCCAGAAACACTCTATCCATTGGTGAAAACAGCATGAAAATTGGTGCAGTAGTTTTTGAGTTTATCGCGAACAGACAGAAAGACGCGGCGGAGGACTGTTTTAAAATATGTAGTGAAGGTTTCCTTGTTGACTACGGAACCCTTGGAACGGCTCAATTTGAAGTCACAATATCATCGAGGCGACCACCAATGTGCAAAACTAGTCAAATGTGGGGAATCATTATCTTCCTCATCCCGTGTTACTTGGGGTCGGCTCCTATTAGCGGTCACGCTATCACTCTCATTATCTGCCTAGCCTTGTCCTTCCAAGCTTATTTCTGCGGCTTGGCCTGCTTGACAAACTATGTCCAAAAACCTTCCTCGAGAACCACTCTATCCATTAGTAAAAACAGCATGAAAATTGGTGCAGCAGTTTTTGAGTTTATCACGAACAGACAGACAGACAGACGTGGCGGAGGACTTTGTTTTATAATATGTAGTGATTCTCGTTACTCCACACATTCATCCATTCTCATCTCCGCTACATGCAAACTATTTTTTTTTATTTATTATTTCCTATATTTGGGGAATCTAGGGATGATGTTAGACACGTGCCTATCGACTGCGACTGTTCATAATTATTCTTAAAAATACGGGAATTTCCCGTCAGATGTCTGAATGTTAGTACGTTTGCTAACAACCACACGACTCGCTTAAACAAAGCACGCTCTGACAATGGGCGGGCCATGCACAGGCTTTAAGAGAATGCACGATGGAATGGACCATCTTTGAAATACTTTTAACGTTGTGCTAGTACTTAGTGCGAACTTAAAACCGCCACAATGGGAATCTCGTAAAACATTACAAAACAGAGTTGCCAGAAATGTTTATATATACATATATGTAGTTATTATATGTATGTCGGAAATCGGTGGTATCGTGGCGGTTTCCGGAATGCCAGCGCCACCTAGTGGCGCTAGATGAAGTTAGTGTTCGAATGCACCGGCGCGAGCGGCGCGTCACGCCACTTCTGAAGTAGCGGTCGGCCGGTGCGGACGATACTAAAATCATCACGTGTTCCCCAAGCTACGTATACCTACCTAACCCACAGTAGATTATTTCGAGACAATGAGCGATAAAGAACAGCCCCCGCCGTCATCAGAAGTGCGATGCAACTCAAGTGGCCCACATGAAGATTCGTGGCAATGCTAGTGAAATACTTACGTCACGGTTTCCTTTTCAAATGCAAAATACGTATTGTCAGTTTAAGTACAAATTGCGGTTTTGTTTTCAAAACGCGTGCGTTTATGCAGACACTAAAACACTCGATGTGTGCTGTGAAAATCGATCCAATAAACCTAAGATGCGCGGTCATTGTGTGTCACCGCGGTGCTATGTTTTGTCGAGATCGCAGTGTTGTGCGGGCGTTGAAGAGCATCGTGCCTACATGCCTATGATAGATAACCTATCTGGGTTCTACGTGGGACCAATTAAAGAAGCATTCCAAGGTCAAATTCCTACTCGTCAAGTTTTATGCGGCTACCCTCATCAATCTGAACAATGAAAAACTAGTCCGGAACGGAGGCAAGCAACTTCAAAACAGCTAGCAAGGTCCAGAAGAAGTGCATAGACGTGCGTGAGGTTCGTCATGTTAATCTGGTGAGTCATTTTCATTTTGTTACTGCAGTGAAGCTGATTGCTCGTAGGTTAACATTTTTCTACTTTGTTATTGTTCACTAGGAACATATTATGCTGTGGAGACCGACTACAAAGGGCTATGGTCTCACGATTAGTCATAATCGATGTTGGCTAATTGATTCGTCGCTTTGTTGCTCTATTCTAAAGTGTGGCTGGTATTCTCATGTTGGCTAACGCTTTAGTGTAGTAGTCGTTTAGGCGCTATAGGTTAAATGTTGCTAGTTAAGCAATAGCGTTTTAAATAATGCCGATGAAGCGGTAATATTATTCTGCTATCGCTGGTTGTGTAAGGTAGTGCAGTGCCAGTTTAGAGCTATTGTTGGACCTTACAGCGAAACAGTTACAAGATCGTATCAAACTACCAACCTAACAGTTAAATTTAAAAATTAAGAGGACTGTTAATGCAATATTTTATTTCATCATAACCATGTATAGCCCAACTTTGAGTCAGTGAGTCATCTTAGGGGCTGTTGTCCACTATTGGGCATAGACCTTCTTGCTAGTCCCAATGTTCTGATTAGTTTCAGGTTTTAATTGATTTTGATACTGTGGCTACTACGCTAACCTGAAGCCTATACTCCTGTCATAGCTTTGATTGGACTTGTACTCTCGTGGTGTTTTTCAGTTTTCAGATATCGTATCACCTTGGAAGAAGCCAGCAGATAGCGCTAGAGGTTCCCATGCAGCTATTGCTGCTGAGAAATAACAACTTCTGAACAGTTCCGAGCGTAACGGATCGAAGGTCAGCAAGCAGTTTGAAGGCTGCAGGCCAAACGAGATGTTGACATGATGCGACATCCTTGGAAGTTGGAAGCGTTCAAGGCCGACTGAAGTGCCCGGTGAGCCGCTGCCATTTTATTTTAATTGTAATTTTCAAAGCTTTAAAGATCTTCGAATCATTTCGGTGGTTAGATTGATATTGCTAGGTAATTTTGATATACTCAGTACGACGCTATAGCAATTACAGTTTCGCATTGGTGGTAATAGTTTCAAAATGATATTCAGTGCGAAATTCTGAATCAGATATCGTAAGGCATGATTGCCACAAGGTCATGTTTTGTTTCGACTTAGATTTTTTTCGATTTAAGTGAAAAGTTAGACCTAGGCATTAGGTTAGGCTAGGTTTCCTGGCATAATAACAGTTAGCAAATTCAATAGTAAACGATCATGAACGATAACTTGATTTTGTTGACATTGTTTGACGGGTTCAGAGAATTCTGCGTTTTTATAATTTCTAAACATACTTTCTGTTTTTACAACCGGGTTACCTACTAGGTATGTGAGAAAATATGAGTTAGTTTAAAATAACATTGATTCGATGACCTAAATAGTAGAGTTATTCGTGAATGTTCATATGAAAGTTAGATGCAAACATTGCCAGGCCTAGTTGTTCTTCTTTTTACAAGGTCCGATGTGCATAGCTTACCGATCGGTATGTTTTAAAATCTCTTTTTCGAGAAGATGCCCGAGGCCAAGTACCCAATTGTCGTTTTGGAATATGAAGTAGATGATGAGTCAGCATCAATTTAGTTTGTGTGAACAGGGTCTGAGTTCTGTGAGTCGGTGACTGTACCAGGCTATCGAGCGGTAGCCCTGGATGGCATAGACGGGAGAGTCTAGGCCAGGGTATCGTTACGGTAGCTCTAGGTAGTGTAGTCAAGAGTTTACTCGGCATTCCCGTGGGGAAGTGCGAGTGTGGCAATTGTTTTGCTGAGCTATGAGATAGCTGTTGACTGCGAATAAGAAACCTGTTGTTTGTTTGTTCGATTTAGTGGTACTTGGACTTGGTAATCACGAATAGCTAGTTTTCTCGTATTGCGAATAAAACCTGAAGCATTTAGTTCAATTAGTGTTTACAGCCACTTTAGAATTGTCAAAAGGCTGACTGAGTGACCGACTAGTCAGTAGAGTGAAGATGTAGAATAGCTCCATGTGATAATTTCGGGACTGAGGTAGACTTACAAACTATTAGATGTGAGGCAACTTAGACGAACAAATGGCTAAAACGTATGTACTTCGATCGGGTATACTCTATCGTACTATTCAACGTAACGGTAGGTCTAAAAGTTTACCTTACTTGCCTCGTGCGCTCTGATGGTCCGTAGTAAATAATTTATCCATAGACTCTATTGTTCATCTTGGAGCTGAGAAAACTACTGAAAAGCTTTTTGACTATTACTGGTTTCTGTGAATGACACAGTAAGTTAAAAAGTTTGTAGATAACTGTGTCACTTGTAAAGTCGCGAAATCTCATTCCGGAAAAGTTCAAGCGGAACTGCATCCGATCCCTAAAGTGACGATACCGTGGCACACGATTCACATAGACGCAACGGGTAAACTCAGCGGTAAAAATGATAAGAAGGAATACATTTTCGTTCTGTTTGATGCTTTTACGAAGTACGTTCTTTTGTTCCATACGACAAACATTGACTCTAAGAGTAGTATTTGCGCGGTGACTCAAAGCGTAGCTCTGTTTGGTGCTCCGACCCGCATTATTGCCGATCAGGGGAGATGTTTCGCCAGTAGAGATTTTCGTGATTTTTGCGAAAGTAAGAATATCAATTTACATCTCATAGTGACAGGCTCATGTCGTGCTAACGGGCAGGTAGAGCGCGTCATGAGTGTGTTAAAGTCTATGCTAACCGCGATCGAGACTAGCGATAATAGGTCGTGGCAAGACTCTATAGGTGAGGTACAACTCGCGATAAATTTTACGATGAACTGAACTAAAAAAGCTTCGCCTCTGGAGCTTTTATTTGGTAAAGTTGCGAGGCCGTTATCGTTGATGTGTAGTAGTGATGTAGGGACTGACGTTGATATTGACGAAATTCGTAAGAAAGCATCTGACAATATTAAGAAGTGTGCGGAATATGATAAGTCCCGTTTTGACATGACAAAAGCGAAGGTTAACAGTTTTTCGGTTGGTGATTTTGTGTTGTTAGAAAACGAGGAGCGAAATCAGACAAAATTAGATCCGAAATTTAAAGGCCCATTTAAGGTTGTTGAAGTATTGGAAGGTGATCGTTACACACTGAAAGCTTTGAATTGTAAACGTACCTACAAATATGCTCACGATAGGTTAAGGAAAATGCCAGAACGTCATGTACCAGTCGAAATTGATTTAAACGATGATCTTGTTCGTAATGATGAAGTTCAAGCTTAAGTGGTTGAAGGGACTTGGGTGAATGACTCTATCGGCCGTAATGTGTTCGACCGTACCAGTAGTTATTTCGTAGTCGTAGCCCGGTAGAAATCGGTGTCTCTTGAGGCAACTCAAGTAGTCCGTGGGTGCGCGGTGTGCGTTTAACTCTGGCGGAGGTCGTGGTCTATGGAGACCGTAGCGTGTCACCGCAGGGGTGGTGTACACGGGCGATCCACTTGATGGATATGCGTACTGTGAGAGAGCAATGTGATTGCTGTTCGGCTGGAGAGCCGTGGCGTTAGAGGTCATTACCCGAGGGTTCCTATAAGCTTGGTTGTAATTTGATGTTTTAGTAGAGTACGTCTACTGTTTTGGTTGTGACGACGACGATGGTACATGGCTGTGGCATTTGTGTGTAGTGAATTGTTGTGATTTTGGGATTAATGACGGTTATGATTCAGATTATTGTAGAGCCCATGAAATAAACAAAGTGTAAAACGCAGATTTCGTTTGCTTTCCATTTTGCGAGGAGTCTAGTGAAATAAGGTATTGTTGGGGGCTTTTTCTTTTATTCCAGGCTGATCAACACACGAGGGCGTGTGCTAGCAGGATGGCCGTGTCGGAAATCGGTGGTATCGTGGCGGTTTCCGGAATGCCAGCGCCACCTAGTGGCGCTAGATGAAGTTAGTGTTCGAATGCACCGGCGCGAGCGGCGCGTCACGCCACTTCTGAAGTAGCGGTCGGCCGGTGCGGACGATACTAAAATCATCACGTGTTCCCCAAGCTACGTATACCTACCTAACCCACAGTAGATTATTTCGAGACAATGAGCGATAAAGAACAGCCCCCGCCGTCATGTATATTATCGCGTTCCTTACAAAGAGACTCGTTAAAGGAGAAGTTCAAGCATTTGAAATTGTAATTTGTACTGTAATACCACTCTCTGGTCCTTCGAGGCGGCTTTTTAAATAAAATACTCCGGATTAATTGAAAGGACTTTATTCGTGTGCCTCGTTTTGTAGTCTTGTTTATTTTTCCTTTGAATTGATTCCTTGGATCCGTTTCTTGTTTGAATATACTTAGTCTTCGGCTTTATATTTGTAATAAGATTAGACGCCGCAAACTGGGAGTGTTTGAAGTGGGATTACACTGGGGAGCAAGTTTTGAGCTTAAAGTTAAACAGTTTCGAGTTAGTAAATACAATTTGATAAAAGCGAACGTGTAAATGTAGTTTCTGTTAAGACTTGTAACAAACTTAAATAAATAATGGATTAATGAAAGTGGACTTAGAAATTCTGTTTATTTAGAAAGTGATATTCATTAAAATTGGTTCCAAATCTCACTCTAGACCTCACATAATTCAAATGCTAAGGCTCTCTTTGGCTTTTCTATTATTTTGATGTGTGTTTAGAAAAAGGAACAACTAGTGTCAATTTTTTTCTATTTTTTACTTTTGATAGGCATACGCTTGACCACTATCTCACCGGATGTTAAGCGATGATGTGGTCCAAGATGGTGCACGCTTGCCTAGAAGTAACCTATTCACCCTTAACCTAAAGACGGTTGTAGCTATCAGGAAACACAGACTCAGGCAGGGAATTCCACTCCTTAGCTGTATGCACTATGAAAAATCTTCCTTCTCAGGTAAGGTTCTCCAACTATCACCACAGCTTAACAGAACTTAATTACTTCTTAGCTTCAAACATTTCACACGAATGGCATTAAACCTTTTTCTTTTTTTTTAGGGATGTGACATCATCAAATGACTTCTCCCGCTTTGGACGGAGCGAGAGCGAAAACTCATCCATGTTCCTTCATTGCCCTTTGTGTTCCGGAGCCACGGTATCTCTTTCGAATAGTCCCGCGACTCCGGCAGGCGTCGGCCCTTTCGGGCCCCTCTGTGTGCTGACTCTCTTTGAGGCGCGCTTGGAACACGAACGCGCCGTCAAGCGGGTTAAACCTAAAGTTCAATCCGCCTCTGCCAGGGTTGCAGAATTTGTTCGAAAGAGTCACTGCGGCTCTGGAACGCAAAGAGAGGAACACGGATGGGTTTTAGTCAGTGACGACACGGTTGGCGCAGTGGTTGAGCGATTGACTGCTGCGCAGCATGTCACGGGTTCGATTCCCGCACGGAACAAATATTTGTAAGACCTACAAGTATTTGTTCCGAGTCTGGGTGTTTTTCTATCTATAATATGTATGTATTTACAAAAAAAAATGTATATAAGTAGTTTATCAGCCATATAGTTACCATAACACAAGCATTAGGTTGCTTAGCTTGGGACTATTATGGTGTTGTGTGAAATGTCCAAGGATATTATTATTATTATTATAGTAAGAGTCTGACACCCCCTTCTGCGCCGTCCAGAGCGGGCGGCGTCATTTAATGATTTCCCATCCTGATAAAAGGTACAATCTGCCGTGTTGGGGCCGTCTTTGGAACGAAAACTAAAGAAAAACGAACGTGACAAATTGCCAAAAGCACGTGATCGGTTGATTGAGTTTTTATCAGCCAGTGATTCCTTAAGAAACCTCTATTCAGACCCACCTTATCATTCCAACTATATTAGGGTTGGCTTCCAGTCAGACCGTATTTAGCTGACTACTAGTATTTTACGTGGAGCGGCTGCCTACCAGATCTCTACAAACCATTAACGGGGTAGTACAGTACTTAAGGTAATATTGCTGTTAGATTTTTCTAGCTTCTGACAATCCGTAACGACTGCCAAAGATCTATAAATGACAGCCAGGCCTACGGCTTAATGTGCTTTCCGAGTCATGGGAGAATCTCGATATACCTATTCACAGGCCGACCTCGGCAAGCATTACTTAACCTACAAGATAGTCCTGTGCGGCTGTCATTGTTAAGCCACGAGTTTCTAATATTCAATCCTACCTATAGTCGGTATATTTTGGAGACACATTCTAACATGGCGACGTACGTATATGTACGAGTTGCCATTAATCGCTGGGGCTTGAATGTAACGAGCTAGGGTCACGCACGCGACTCGCACGTGCAGTGAGTGTGACAAATGTTCCGCGTCACAGCTGTATCTGTAGGTGGCAACCCTGTTCTTTGGAAATAGGGTTTATGTCTCCGTCATCAAGGTATGTTTCGCCATCGTGACCGCTGTGGGTTCGATTCCCAGATCGAGCATAAAATGTTATTAGGTTTTCCATTAACAGTTTCTCTGTGAAATCCCGGGGTTTTAAGGTGAGTGAAATACACTTTTGTACTATAATATTTTCCGTGACGATGGCAAGTCGTCGCTGAAATTGGCTGCCATGTCCGAAATCGGTAAGGTGCACGAACGTTTGGCCAGGAGGATTTTTTCTCTAAAAGCATGTATCTTCAGTAAATAAATATTTATAGTAATTTTGTGCTATGAGCAGTTATGGGGCAATCCTGCTTTTGTAAGAAATAAGGATCACTAAAATACATTCTATATCCAATCAAATCAAATCAAAAGACATTTATTTAAACTAGGCTGAAACACTTACAGCAGACACTATTTAAACGGCAAAATTTAACATGAATACATTCCCTAAATCGCCCAGCCCGTCACCTCTTCCTGTTCCTAGTGTTTTACCTGGGAAGAAGAAGTGGCGCAACAATCTCCCAGCAACACAACTATCTGATAAGTTTGAAAAACTTGACTTTATTTATTTATTTAAAAATACTAATTTAAATAACAAAAAGGCCTGTCATAAAAATGTGGGAAATAGTCCATTACTGGCAACAACTCATTGGTTCAGCAAAACATACGAAACATAGTAAATATTAATACTAAAACTGTTGTAAAGCGAGTGGTAGCGCCGCAGTCACGAACATTAATCTTGCTTTGCTCTGAAAGCTTACCGAGAACTCAGTAACTGCTGTTTTTAACTTTTTATGGCATTATTTGACATGTATTATTTTACCAATTACGATTATTAAATGGGCTAAGGCTAAGAACTCACGGAGCGATTTTCACCCGCGACCGCCGCGGTTGCGGGCCCGCAGCTTCTGTAGAGGCGCGGGCGTAAATCGCGTCGTGAGTTGCTTTAATTTTTAACATATATATCTGCATTCTACAGAAGCTGCGGGCCCGCAACCGCGGCGGTCGCGGGTGAAAATCGCTCCGTGAGTTCTTAGCCTAACACGTTTTTATAATTTAATGTGCAGTAAGACTAGTTTGAAGAAAACTTGTAAGAGGGCACATTGGTGAAGTCATAATCTTTTCGAGTCGATTCTTAACGCCTTAGATTGTTTGGGCCCACTAAGTGACTTCATGAATTGAAATATCGGAAGCATTATCACACATATCCGGGACGTGTCACATTATCCTCAAATATTTTTAATTATGTTGTATAAAAAACAATGTAAAAACATTTATTTGAAAAGAGTAACGTGCTCCACCTTAGACCGCATCATCGCTTAACATCGTAAGAAACTGACTCCAGCAACTTTGCTGCAAACCAACTCAAGTCTCCTTTTCAAAATGCATGCCCAATATTTGACAGCCCAAATGGCGCGGTGGCCAAGTGTTTACATTCGATCCTCAGGATCGCCAGTCCAATTCCCACACTGGGACAAATGTTTGCCACGTCTACCAATATTGGTTTGGACCTGATTGTCTGTGTGTCTGTCCACACAGGTTGTCCTGTGATCTTGCGTTTACAGTAAGCGTGTTTTTTATAGTTGTCCTATTTATTTGTGCTACAGATGCGTTATTAGAGGGTCTGTGCGTTGCTTGGCAGAACTTGAAACGACCGGGTTCCGGGTGCTGTGACTCGAGAGAGAAAGAAAGAAATAAAATTTTACTATAGATAAATAAGCAAACCGCTTTTATTTATACACTAGCTGATGCCCGCAACTTCGCTCGCTTGACAAATTATATACTAAAACCTTCCTCGAGAACCACTCTATCCATTGATGATCACAACATGAAAATCGGTGCATTAGTATTTGAGTTTATCACGAACATACAGACGCTGAGGAGAAATTTGTTTTATAATATGTAGTGATTAGGGACAAAAAACAGTTACACGTTATGAGTGTGTATTCCGTCCACTAGCGCCGCCAATCGTTTTTTATTAATTGTGGTAAATTTAAGACACGTAGATAAAAAACCGCTCTGTAGTGCACTGAAGAAATGTATCTATTATTTTTTGACAGCTATTTTTAATACATAACTCATGGCTAAATAGCCAAAACGGCAATTATTGCTAAAAGTGGCCACTTTTAGCAAAACTATCGACTTTGGCAACTATTTATGTTCTAAAGTACAAAACATAAATCTCAAAACATAATAAATACATTTCTTCAGTGCACTACAGAGCGGTTTTTTATCTACGTGTCTTAAATTTACCACAAATAATAAAAAACGATTGGCGGCGCTAGTGGACGGAATACACGCTCTTAAGGTTTAAATAAAACTATAAGTAAAATAACGAATTGGTAAACATATAACCTACACCATTATTCACGGATTAATATTGTAAATAATAGGCGTTCATTAAGCCATCCACGAAACTCCTCGAGCCATTAACACCTTACGCTGTAGTAAAATATAAAATATTTCCGGGAAGAAAATAGCGGACGATAAATAAATAAGTAAGTAAGCTCGTGGCCAAATAACACCAGCCGCAACGGTCGATCTTCAAGGTTCAGCAACGCTTGCCAAGGTTGGTCTGTGGATGGGTGACCATCTAAACATATCGAGTTTCCTCTGTGCCTCGGAAAGCACTTTAAGCCGTTGGTCCCGGCTGTCATTTGTAGATCTTTGGCTGTCGTTACAAATTGTCAGAAGTCAGTAAATCTGACTCCAGTCTTGCCAAGAAATACAGTGTTGCCCAGTTAATGGGTTATGGAGGTCTGGCAGGCAGCCGCTCCACGTAAAATACTGTTATTCAGCTGAATCCAGTTTGACTGGAAGCCGACCCCAATGTAGTTGGAAAAAGGCTAGGTAGATGATGAAATAAATAAAATACACTGACTCAAGTATTAATGAATGAAACATACTTGAAGGTCTGAAAAAACAAACAAGCTAAGAGCAAGTCTCATTACGTTCACATTGTAATTAAGTTTATTGTTTTATTAAGCCGTACGTTACTCAAGATCTCTTTAAATAGATTAATTAAAGTGAACAGTTGTTTACAGCACACCAGACGTCCATTTATTGGTTTATGTATTTTGCAAGGCAAGCAGAGTTGTTCAATTTTGTTTATTACTACTTAATTTGCTCGTGACTAATTAACAGCCAGACGGGTCGAACTTCAGGGATAAGCTACGCTTTCCAGTTTTCGTTGGAGCCTTATCCAAAGAGCTTTGAGTGTTGTAAAATGGGAAAATTATTAATTGAATAGCAAATAGGCTGTCACAGGCGGACGTGAAGACTCTCGAGTGGTCCTATAAAAGTCTCGTTTTTAATTTGGGTGTATCGAACCTTAAAAAGTGACAAAGTTTGTTAAAGAAATAGGTGTCCAAAAATATTATAAAACTAGCACTTCACCCCGACTTCGTCCGCTCTGCAATTTTCTTATGATTCCTATTTTTTAACATTCAATTTCAATTTCCCTTTGATACTTCTGATAATCAAGCTAATTTCAGAGCCTTTGTCCAAACAAACAAACAAATATATCAAACTATAAAGAGTAAGATCCCAAAATTAAATTAAATGTTAATTGAAATTGAAGTAAACGATACTAAATGCAAAAGCATTATCTGCCGACAAACTAAATGAGATTACATTGGTTAAACTTTAAGTTAGTTAGATACTTATAAATAAACACGCAACAGGTATAATTACAGCTTTTAATTCAATTTAATATTGCTATTATAAAAAAATGCCTCAACAAAAAACAAGAATTCTTAACAAAACGTGTTAATAATACATGAATTAGTTACGTCACGAAATGAAATGAAAAATACATTTTGATGTGACGTAAGGAAACATTTTTCTACTGAAAACGTTCAAAAGACATCAACGCGCCAACCGGTAACAAAGTGTCAAGTCTACTTTTTACAAGCTTTTTTTAATTTTTAACTTCAAATGTATGTATGTTTGTCCGGGTGGAATCTTGCAACTTCATTTTATATCAGTTATCTTTAACCGATTGAGCTGAAATTTGGTATACACGCTTATTTTGGATGACAATGCATTCTAAGCTTTGTGACGTCATTCATATTCCAATATGGCGGATCATCTGAGATGGCGGACTACTTATTTTTTCTGCACTACCACAGTATGAAAAGGGCTTATTGAGGAGAACACAAAAACTAATAACTCTTGTTTATAAAGTTTTTTTTTAAACATTAATTTATTTAAGTAACGTTCGCAGCATGTCAGTAGCAATCTGTCAAAAAAGCCTCAATGGCAATATATTTTTGACATATTGCGGTTGTCATTCGAATGCGAAAGTTGTTAAAAAAATCGTAAACTGTTTCTCTTCAGAGCAAGTATTCAACTGTACCGATCAATCGAGAAATCAAGCTTATAACTACAGCTCATTGATTTTCATACACATTTAATTTTGCATATCCAATCTACTTTGAACATTGGCAGAATAGTCGACATCGGCTTTGTTTGCCATATAAAAATATAGAATTGGATAGACACTGGCTCTCAACAAATACGATTTTTGCTAAAAGTTGAGCTTTTATCAATGATCCAATTTTAAATTAAACCAAAGACAATAGAATGATGGTGCAAAAAGCGGTGTAGGTACTAGAGTACTAGAATTTCGAATTTTTAATTTCATTCTTAATTCTTTATTGTATACCAAAACAGCATATCTATACTTCTAAACTAATATTATAAAGAGGTAAAATTTGTTTGTAAGTTTGTATGTTTATATGTTTGTAAGTTTGTATGTAGGGGATAATCTCAGGAACTACTGGTCCGATTTGAAAAATTCTTTCAGTGTTAGAAAGCCCATTTATCGAGGAAGGTTATAGGCTATATATCATCACGCTAAGACAAATAGGAGTGGAGCAGTAATGGAAAATGTGACGCAGACGAAGTTGCGCGAGTCAGCTAGTATAATATACAGTGATAATCAGTTCATGTACAACAGCCAGCTTAACTCAGAAATAAGTTTTCTCCCAGCAAACCTTTAAGTGATAGAGAAAGATGACAATGACAATGGAGGGTAGGATACAGTGCATATTCCAGTGTCTACACATTTACAGTTTTGAAAATGCCTGGTATCTCAATATTATTACCATTTTTAGGGTGAAAGAAAGAGAAAGAGTAATCAATATAACCATTACTAAACTTCCACTGTCCGTGGGTCAGTCTGTCTGTCAGTGGACTGTATCTAAAGATCTGTAATAGGTCGACAGTTGTAATACAAACTCGGTTTATGGTATGGGGAACCCTTTGTGTGAGAGCCCGACTCGCACCTGGCCAGTTTTATTGATATGGATTTTAAGGACAGCTGGATTGCCGACTACGGTCTGTGTTTCTTGATAGCTACAACCTGGGGGTCTTTAAGCCAAGAGTTAACATATTACTGCTGGATAAGCGTTATCCAGCAGTATATCCGCTTATGAAGCAGTATAGCACTATCATCGCTTACTTACGACGAGATATTGGTCAAGCAAGAGCCTATCAAAAGATATGAAATAAATAGTTTTTAAACAAAATCTGGACCGGATGAGGCAGCGTTGGTAGGTCTCCCACAACGTGTACCGATGACCTGGTAGGGGTCGCGGGTAGCCGATGGATGCGACTGGTTGCTGTTGCGTCACTTGGAGGGACTGTATCTCCAGGAGTGGATGGATGTCTTTCGGATGAAATGATGAAAATGAAAACATAATCTATTCTAAAAGAACCCAATTGAAACGTGTACAATTTCAATAATTACTGACAATAGGCTAGTTTCCATCATCCACAAATTGCAAAACTATTTAGTCCGTCAGTTAGAGTATAGAAAAATAATGGACACGTATTTTTGTTTTTGTAAATCAATGAATATTGACAAAGGATAAAACGCATCAGAACTGGGGAGTGGGGGCTCGTGATGTCACAACCCGCTAAAAATTATGCCACGGCGTGACATATTGAGAATTTTAAAAGCGTCGTAATTTCGTCAATTTTGGTTCCCGTAACAAAAGAAAAAATACGGGTCAAATGTTTTTTTGATAATCTAACTGACGGACTAATTAGATTTTTTCAGGACACAAGCCTATTACTTACAAGCAAATTACAAAATCTGATACTCATATATCTACATAAATTTATTATATTGTACCTAATTTATGCAAATAAAATTTTATTCTATTCTATTCTAAAGTTAGACGATCAAAACAGTTATAAATATTAATATTAAAAATTTTACAAATGAAAGAAAGTGGCGTACAATGACTCGAAATCTAGATCACGGAGATACTTATCGCTGTATAAATAAGATTGAAAATGTCACGTTCCTCTCATGCTCCGAATGTCAGACTATATTTATTGACGCAATAAAAAGATTGTTGGCCGTGAATAAAGTATGTTAAGAGTAAAAATTAATTGTTACGTCAGTAATTTGAGCTTGTTTTATTTGGCTTAAGAAAGTGTAGGTATTTGCGTTATTTAAGTAGTGATTACATCATGTTTCATGAGGGCGTGGCTAAAAAAAAACCAGGCTTACGGATCGTTTTTTTTTTTAATTTTTAACTTTAGATGGGTTTGCTGTACACTCTAGTCTTGGTCAGAGATGAAAGAGACAAAGTCTACTATGGAGTGAACTTTTAATATTACAAAAAATCTTTTTATTAATATAGACGTACTAGAAAAGAACACTTGAACAAACTAACTCGACTCAGACTACTTAAAGGTCCGAGACGTAACCCAAGGCGAAACAAGTCAATACTCACATAAAACTACTTCAACGATTTATATGTGTGCCGTTCAATAAATAATATAAAATTACGTCCCCTTAAAATCGTATAAATTGCTTAAATTCCCCGAAGTGTATAAACTGGCGGGGCAGTAAAAGCTGGTTGTGAAATATGATTGGTCGCTCGTAAAGTATTGAGCTGAAATTATTAACAGCGCAGACGAACGCACAGACAATTCATATTGTATGTATGTATATAGTAGCTAATCGCTGTAGACATATAACCCCTACGGATGATTTGTATGGAATTTTGCACTACGTTTTGACTCTTTGGATATCCGTATTATATTTAAGTTTATTGTTTTATTTTAAAGTACCTATAACTTTTACACACGGTGTCTACATCTTTTTTATTTGGCTCTCCTTTCGCAGGTATGCTGGAAGAGATTTCTTTAGAAATAAGCATCACCTTGGTACCAATTTTTCTTTTTTTATCTATTTGTGTGTGTACATAAACTGTTAAATAAATAAATAAATCACGCTTGACCCTCGTTGGAAACAGGTATGAAACTTTTAAACTAGGTTTTTTGAAGCTCTTAGCGGTTGCATCTTGGAAAATCTTTTCTTATTGTTATGACTGTGTCATTAAAAAAAAAACAGATTGGGAACTTTTTTAGCTTCAAAAAAGTTTAGGATATTAAATAGTCGTGAAAAGTTCGGGCATTGCTCAAAGAAAGTATGTTTGAGATTTTAAATTACTTAAGAGCAAAAGCCAGAGCAATAGCAGCAAAATAATGGTGATAAACATACTCGTACTATACACTTTTTTCTTAAGGGGAATTTTCAAATGAACCCTTCTGCTCTGGGTGGAGCATAATGTAGAATCAGACTCTTACTGTCGAAAACACGGATGGTGTTCCTCCTAATGAATTTCAGGGCCACGGAGATACTTTAGAACAAATTCCTCAAAACTCGTACATTGCTGCCTGGTTCAAATCATGATAAATCTTGAAAAGGCAGAAATAAAAGAAATTTGATCTTTAACCTTTTCAAGGAATCAATTTATCATTCAGTGTAAACGTTAAAACATCAGATAGGTCGTTTCTGAGTTTGAATAAAACAGACAGACAGGTCAAGGTACTATTCTTTACTACATATAGTAAGGTTTGTATGTGTGTGTATACGTCAGCTCGCGAAAAGGTAACCTTGGTACAGAAATATGTGTACGCTCGGGTCGCCACGGGCGGGGCCCGGTTTCAGGGTTCCGTAAGTATTTTCTTGAGGACCATTTTGGTAAGTGTTGATTTAGGATCGTGTGGAGTAAGAGCGGTTATAAGTCAATCACATATTTAAAATGTGTAGAACCGAAGGCCTTTTTTTTAGGTTGGGAAATCATCAAATGACTCCTCCCGCTCTGGGTACAGCAGGAGGGAGTGTCAGACTCCTACTGACTAAAACCCATCCGTGTTCCACCTAATGCCTTTTGCGTTCCAGGGCCGCGGTGACTCTTTCGAACAAATTCCGCAACCCCGGCAGGCACTGGCCCTAGCGGTCCCCATCTGCTTTGCTGACAACTCTTTGAGGCGCGTGGAACACAGCGCGCCGTCGACCCGGGCCTGATTCTGATCAGATGGCGAGATGGAGAACCGAAAGCCTGAGGTAGAAATATTTTTTTTAGGGTAAGATGGAGGTTTCACTAAACTGCAATTAAAAATATCAACATGGTGGACATCCCACCCATATGCACAAAGTGTTATGTGAAACTTAATTTGTGCGTACAGCCAAGGAATAAAGTTCCCCAGCATTGTCAGAAAAGTCTTGAGGCAAGAGTAATAATGATACTTCCAGGCAGGCGAGCTCCATCTTCGACCTCATCTTTGCTTACCATCCAACATAGGCGAGATAGGTAACGGTGGTACCCAAACAGTAGCTAATCAATAAGAGCTTCGCGAAGTTTCGAATTAATCCAATCATAAATATATTTATCTTTTTGATTTTTTGGGCGCGTGCCTTTGAAAATTGCCAGTATCAGTTTGTATTTCACATATAATTATTCCTTTATATATATTCGCAGTAATTCAATATGAATCATAAAAAAATCCTTAGTATTAAACACGCGTTTTTTGATGAACGAAAATTGGAAAAAAGAACTTCAAATCAAGAATGCTGGAAGGAATGGAGGGAGGCGTTTGCCCTGTGGTGACAGTGCAGACTAGTAAAAATAAATGTACGGAACTTTCTCACACACGCCACTTATTCTTGGCACAATTCTTCTTACATTTTTTGTTCAGTTTTTTTTCTCCGGGCATGGAGGCGATGCTGTTACTGATAGATCTATCTTTTGCCGCGTGATTGTTTAGCTCCAGCTTTTTTATGGCGCGCTGGAAACTGCCAATTATGAGTGGAAATGTCAACGGTACGCGGTAGCGTTGAAGATATGGATCGGTAGAGGATTTTATGCTGTGGAATATTATTGAATCGTTTCTGTTTTACTATGAACTAGTTTTTTGAGGTTTTTGGGTGGGAGGACCAAATCTGAGTTGACGCTTTTACAAATCAATTATTTTATTCTTTCTTTTTCAAGTAAATCAGCGGAAAAGGTATGGTTTCGTAAGGGAAGCGTAGCTATTTACTCGACTAACTATTTTCCCCCTACTAGCTTTGTTGGCTTGATATTGTAGGTTGTATTGTACTTATGTAAAAGCACATAATTACTATATTGTACATAATTAACTTTACTAAATTATTTTTCGGTCAAATAAACAATAATAATATGTAACTAAAATTAACAAATACAACTTGCAACACAATAAATATAGCATCAAAAAAATCATCCTAAACGCTGTCAGCTGGTAATGTTCTCAAGAGACGGGCGACATTGTCACGTTGTATGGCAATGCTTAGTTTCTGCCCAAAGTAAAAACCTTGACAATACGATGAATTAGGAAGATGGGATGATATCAATAACAAACTATTTAAACGTAGCTACAGACACATTTAGAAAAATAAGACATTTAACAATAAGCCTCTCTGTATTGTCTCTGTTGCGGATTTTTTCGAAAGAGTCACCGCGGCCCTGGATCGCAAAGGGCATCAGGAGTAACACGGATGGGTTTTAGTCAGTAAGAGTCTGACGCTCCCTTCTGCTTCGCCTAAAGCGGAAGAAGTCATTTTATGATTTCCCATTCATAAAAAAGAGGGCTTTTTGAGCTTGAACTGCAGACTCTGTTTACCCCTTTCTGCTTCACCCAGGGCGGGAGGAGTTATTCGATGATTTCCCATACTTTAAAAATAAGGTATACTGTCTTTTTGCCTAGGGCTTTATGAGCTTCGGGAGTCGCGGCCACAGTTCGGGCCTGCGGACGGTGAGCGTTGGGTGGCTCGCTGTCCGATCAGAACCATGCCCGTTCGACGGCGTGTTGTGTTCCACGCTCGCCTCTAAGAGATGTCAGCATAGTAGACGGGGCCCGCTAAGGCCAGTGCCTGCTAGATTTGCGGAATTTGTTCGAAAGTGTCACCGCGGCCCTGGAACGCAAAGGGGACTAGGAGGATCACTGATGGGTTTTAGTCAGTAAGAGTCTGACGCTCCCTTCTGCTTCGCCTAAAGCGGAAGAAGTCATTTTATGATTTCCCATTCATAAAAAAGAGGGCTTTTTGAGCTTGAACTGCAGACTCTGTTTACCCTCGTCCAAGCGCTCAGAGAAGACTACCGTATTTTCTTATTCAAATAACAAGAGTTCGTTCTTACAGCATCCGTACGTTTACGCTCCATCCAATTTGTACTACACTTGATGTATTCCAGTAACTGCGATGTACAGTATCCGCTGCAGTTTTTGTGGCTCGTTAACGAGCGATGGAGATGAATGGTCGATGTTGGTGTATAGTGGCGCTAGTGGCCCCGACTGGTTTCTCGAACCATGCTCATATTGATGTGATAAAGATTAATGATGGAACTGGTTTGTGTCATACAGGATACGATAATGTAAAAAAAAGGGAGGTGTGGGTTCATTTGACGGTTTTTATTTGTGAAATCTTTACAGTAACAGTTTTTAAGCAACAACCACTTCAAAACAGTTATTTTTACTTGATTTTGTTTTCAAACATAGAACAACATCTCACCTGTATTCTGGAGAGCATTTGGCAGAATTACCACCACATTTCCCTTGAACCCAGGACCTCAAATTCAACTGTTATGGCTCCGACTACTAGATTGTATTTAGCTGCCATAAACTTGGTCCCCGCTGGCATAATCTGTTTAACGATCACCATCGACTGGAAAAGATGAAGATGAAGCAAACATGAAGTAATGCTTCCCCTGTTCCAACTGTTTTGACAGTGAACTTGTTATCCATTTCGTGGCCACCTTCAGATAATGTTAGAAGATGATTTCCAGTTTAAAAAGTCCCCACACACTTTCGCTTAAAAAAATAATTGCACAACAATTACAACTTATGAAACATAATAGCGGAAAATACGCAAATATTATGATTCAGAGAAATGTGCAACTCTTGAGAACCATTAAGAGATCAAAGGACCACTGAGGACCAGACAAGTGTTTCTGCGAAAAGTGATTCATACGATTTGAAACTGCATAAAGTGGGTAAACGATGCCTGAAGTACCTATTTGACCCTTGAGTGAGAATATTAACTTACAATAACACCTACTGGAAATACCCAATAATCAATATAATCATATGTATTATTATCACATGGGAACTTAAGTGGTAAATTTTACAAAAATATGATTTTTGTGGGGCGCCGTAAAAGTAGAATAGAGGATTTTCAGACACACAGACAGCCGAGACCAATGGTTTAACGTGCTTTACGAGGCACGGAGGAAACGCGGTATATTAAGATGGTCACCCATCCACAGAACAACCCTGGCCAGCGTTGCTTAACCATGAAGATTGACCTCTTCGGCTGTTATAATTTAGACGAGCTTAGAATAAGGACAGTACGACTGAAAATACGAAACTAATGTTGGAAGACAAGTAAACTAAGTAAAAATTGTAGCATTTTAGTATGAGCATGCAAAAGAACATTGCTAACCTAATTATTGAAACACCTTTAAGCTTAGGATCCCACTACTTCTTCAGAAAATTTATTAAGTTTGGAGAGACATGTGCTATGCTGTGCGATGCTTCTCTTGGTAAGTCAAGAGTGTTCATCCTCTTAGTCACCTCCTTGGTTTGTTTTCTTACACCTTCGCTGTTCTTAATTACGAAATTGTCACCACTGCTGATTCTAGACTTCAAGTTTTTTTTTTTTTTTTATATTTATAGGCGTACGTTTGACCGCTATCTCACCTGATGTTAAGCGATGATGCGGTCTAAGGTGGAGCACGCTTGCCTAGAAGTAACCTATTCACTCCTGACTTAAAGACTCCCAGGTTGTAGCTATCAGGAAACACAGACTCAGGCAGGGAATTCCACTCCTTAGCGGTACGCATAATGAATGTATTCCCAAAACGTTTTGTGCGTATAGGTGGGATGTCCACCATGTACCGGTGGTACATCGCCGTACATCTTGTGGTCCGATGGTGGAACGGGCTTGGCGGAATTAAGTTATGCAATTCCGTCGCACACTCCCCAAAATGTAAACGATAGGAAACCGACAGGCCAGCAACTCGGCGTCGATGCTCAAGACTTTGGAGCTTCGATTCGACGAGCTTATCATCACCAATGATCCTCTTGGCTCGTTTTTCAATTGACTCGAGGGCATCAAGCTGGTATCTGGCAGATCCGTCCCAAAGATGAGAGCAGTATTCCATACACGATCGAACTTGCGCTTGATACAGTTTAAGGAGCTGTTCCGGCGTGAAGTACCGTCTCACCTTTGCCAGGATCCCCAACTTTCTAGCAGCCACTTGAGCCTTGGCCTCTAAGAAGGGGCCAAAATTGAGGGTGGATGTTAATGTAACACCAAAAAGCTCAAGTCTGTCGGTTATCGGCAGGGTTACACCGCGGAGAGATGGAGCAGGGTCGAATTGACTCCTTTTAGCGGAAAAAAGACACGCTTGGGTCTTCGCAGCATTGAACTTGACCAGATTGGCATCGCCCCATTCGGAGACAGCCTGTAAGGACACGTTCAAGCGCTCAACCATAGCCTCCCGGAGAGACCGGGTCTGTGACCCACCAGCTCGTGCGTCAGACACGTATCTCTCAGCAACAGTGCTGTCGTCTGCATACCCAAAAGTACCGGGTTTTAGCAGATCGTTAATATGCAGCAGGAACAATGTTGCCGAGAGTACTGACCCCTGAGGAACCCCGGCATTAATATCCAGCAGTCCGGACGAGCAGCCATCTATGACCACTCGGATAGACCGATCCCTCAGGAAATCTGCAATCCAGTCACACAATCCGACGGGCAGACCGAAGGAAGGAAGCTTACTAATAAGGCCATCGTGCCAGACCCCATCGAAGGCCTTCGAGATGTCTAGGGAGACCGCAAGTGCTTCCCCGTGCTTCTCAATGGCCTCACTCCAGATGTGAATGGCATACGCTAGAAGATCCCCAGTTGACCGATTTCGGCGAAAGCCGTATTGTCGGTCACTAAGGATATCGTTCGCTTCTAAGTATGCCAGGCGCTTGCGATTCAGTACCCGTTCCATACTCTTACAGAGTATGGACGTTACCGAGATGGGTCTATAGTTTGATGGGTCGGCTCGACTACCCTTCTTGGGTACGGGCTGCACGTTAGCTTGCTTGCAAGCCTTCGGCACTTTCCCAGTCTCAAACGAAAGGCTAGGCTCAAACTAGTCAGCGCCGTAGTGATCGGTTACAAGCAATCAGATCTAGTACTGTATTATACAGAAACAGTGTTTTTGTAATGGCTCCAAAGTTCTATAAATTACAAAAATGTTTAAGGATTGAACATCATGTCTGCGAATTCTAAAATAAATTGTTTTAATTTCTAATGGAAAAAAATATCAAATATGGCATTAAAAGCCCATTAATATAAGTTACCACTGACATGCATGTAGAAAATGAATTATAATTACAAAAATACAAAAAAAAAAAATTGATTAATTATTAGTTTATAAGATATTTAATTGACCTTGTTTACTCGAACTTGAACTTGTATTGTATAGATACTAATATATTTGTACACCAATGTCATTGGTAGGACATATAATTTGACTAAAATATTTATGTAAGATCTATACTGTAATACCTATGTTCACAAGTGAAGATTGATTGATTGATCCTATAAGGGTTTAGCTTTTTACGGATGTGCGGAACGCTTAAAACCACCTTTTATTTGCCTACGGGTGAATCTAATTCCTACACTACCGATAAGCAAGGCTCTTAATCTCGAGATCGCAGCAGACATATTGAATACAGAACCGTTACCTGAGCCGGAACTAGTCGATGATTCGCGACGGTTTAGGGTGGTCCACGCTGTGTAAAACCATATTAGTTAAACCGAAACATATAATACACAGTTTGGAAAAGGTTTTGATCGTTAAAATAACTTTAGAGAGACTGTTTTTTAACAGAGAACCAATTCCTCTAATTTTTAAGCAACGTTTGCATTCACAAGTCAGTTGCAATCTGACAAAAATGTATGGGATTTGAGGCATTTTTGTCAGTTTACAGACACTAAGTGCTTCTAAGCGTCTTTCATAATGCGCACAGCAAAAGAGTGGAACTCTGCATGCGTCTATGTTTCCGAACGCTTACAACCCTAATCTTTTCAAAGTTAGAGTGAACAGGCTACTTCTGGGTAGGCTCCTTCCATCGTAGACTTTGTCTCTGTCATCTCTGACACGACTAGAGTCAAGAGCAAACCCATATCAAGTAAAAAAAAAAACTTGCGACTCTGACGAATGCGACCGTTGTTTAAAAATTAGTAGAATTGGCCCTCTGGTCAAAACGTTTGTATTTTTGAGAATAAATTTATCTTCAGAGATGTTTTACTGAAAGCAGTTCTTAGAGGATGATGTGTCGCTTAGATATTTAAGCAAGGCGGGTCGTTAAAGTTACTTGATAAAACAGGCTGGTTCAAATTGTTTCATTAAACTGGCGTTAAAGGTATGTGGGAAAATTTTATCATAAATGAGTCGTCAAATGGTATGAAGAAATACGAAATTTCTGATTTCTATTTGATCAATCATTTTGAAGCAACCTGTTTCATCAAACGACTTGAATGTGAATAGCCAGTATAAGGAAAATATTATTATACGATTAAAGCTAGCTAATTCCAATTAGAGTCCATAGTATGCGTCAACAAGACAACAGATATTTCATTATGAGCTATTTAAATTATACTCAAGTATTTCATCAAAATTCACAGACTGTCTTGACATCTACGAACATTCTATCAATTTGGAATGTAAAACGTGTCTGCACAAGTATTCAATTTATTCCAATTTAAAGCTAATTTTATTAACGGCTATTTTAAATTGTACCACCTGGTTGCCCAAAGGCGGTGCTACAGTAATTGCAACCGAGTTCGTTCGGTGCGAACTTTTAGAATCAATTAAGATGGTATTGGGGCTAACAGGATATCGATGTGTTTACAAAAATGGCAGACACGGTTGTAAATTGTAAAGAAAGGTTCCCATTATAGATATACATAAATTAATGTTGAAAACCAAGCGCAAACTATCCGAAACAGTAAAATTTTCCCAATCAATCTTGAACCTAGTTCTTAAGCGATAAAGTTGAAAATCTATTAAAGAATATGATAGAGTGTTGTAGCTTGAATCTGTACTAAAAAGAGATGTTTATTGTCTTTGATTCTGCACGTGCCAAACCGGAGACAGGAAGGTTCATCGAGCGAATTTCAAAACAGAAAACACCATTGTTTGAAGGTATCTTAGGTCTGGTCTTTCGAAAATTGGTAGGTGCGTGAATCTTAAGGACACCGCTCTTGCTTTACGATTATTTTAAGTGGCGATGCTTCAAATTTCATTGGCCTTTATTTATTTTTTCCTGCTCATCCGCTGTACTCTTCTGATTAATTTCGTTGCGGGATCCAAGACAGTTGAATCGTTTCTCCGGGTCTCGTCGGGCTTCATTAGCTCGGCGTTTTTCTGGTGGTCGCCACTGTTGATTCTGGCTTTCAGGAGTTGCAGTGGTTGGGAATGTGTGACGGGCTTGTACCAAAAAAAAATGTCCTTGTGATAAGCGCCACTACTGAGCTGATTATTTTAGCGTCGACCAGAGTGTTATGGGATTTTTCGATTTGGGATTGTTCAATAGCAGCCCGGAGTCTGCTAGTCTATTCTGTAAATAACCATTTCGATATCGACTTCACCTGAGTGACTAAGCTTACAAAGTAAACTTTATTTCACACGTCATAAGGTCTTATATTTATACGAATTTGAAACTCACCTCGGATTCCGCTGTCGAGACACGAAAATGTTGTTACAGAATAGCACTGCTGATTTCTTTCCTTATCTCCTCTTTTCTTGTCTTTTTTATTTTCTTACATTATTGTTATTGTGTTGTGCAAAGACATTACAAACATTTTTTAAGTACTCAAGTTTTTTTTTTCATTTGAGCCCAATTAGAAAACACATAGTCTAACCCCAAGATAGCCCTAGGATTCCGGCATTACGCTTCAAAAATCATGTAATTTCGGGATTGAAAAATATGCCCGGGATATATTCTCTAATAATGTTATGTTCTTTAATTTGTCTTTGTTACTTTAAATTCATTTCACATTTCACATTCAGTCACATTTTCCATTATTATTTGTCTTAGCGTGATGATATATAGCCTATAACCTTCCTCGATAAATGGGCTATCTGACACGGAAAGAATTTTTCAAATCGGTCCAGTAGTTTTGGAGCCTATTCAATTCAAACAAACAAACAAATCTTTCCTCTTTATAATATTAGTGTAGATAATAAAAGTAAATTTCTTTTGTATTAGCAACAACGGAAACCATAGTAACTTTAACTTTCATCATGATGCTAAGTAATCTTTCTATAATATATATATTTAGCTGCGTGCCAATGGTTCTCCATCCCTGGTCTAGAAGAAGAGACATTCTATCAGATAAATAATGTCAAAAAGTCTAAATATAGGATTGACATGCGAAGTTTAATTATCACGTAGACAATCGCAAATACTTTAAACTTTTGATAATCGCTACATAACTTTGAAATAATGTTAGTGTTGAGCTCAAGAACCGAAAAAGGTGCTGTTCCTTATTAATTAAGAGCGGATCTCACCAATGAAACTGATCGCGATCAAGCTTTTTTTTTTTTTTTTTTAGTGATGGTAAATCATCCAATGACTCCTCCCGCTCTGGGTGTAGCGGGAGGGAGTGTCAGACTTCTACTGACTAAAACCCATCCATGTTCCTTCATTGCCCTTTGTGTTCCGGAGCCACGGTGTCTCTTGCGAATAATCCCGCGACTCCAGCAGGCGTCGGCCCTTTCGAGCCCCTCTGTGTGCTGACTCTCTTTGAGGCGCGCGTGGAGCACTAACGCGCCGTCGACACGGCCTGTTGTCACTAGACGGACGGACGGCGAGCCACCCATAGCTCGCGGTCCACAGATCGCGATCAAGCTGCGTTCAAAAGTTGTCAGTGTCAATATTCCATAGAAAATAATGACACTGACAGCTCTTAAACGTGGTTCATATGTTGATCACGTTCTGTTTCAGATTGATGAAATCCGCTCTTAATTAATAAGGAAAAGCAACTTTTTTGGCTACCATGACAACAATTGGATAAATAAAATGCCTTGTCTTAATCCAAGATAACTTGCTCTTTACACTAACGCAGCAGAACTAGCTTCATCTGTTTGATGGTGATGATGTTTGATGGTCAATTCAAAAGTAGTAGTAACTGGTCTATCACTCTCACTACATATTATAAAACAAAGTCCTCCGCCGCGTCTGTGTGTCTGTCTGTTCGCGATAAACTCTAAAACTACTGAACCGATTTTCATGCTGTTTTCACCAATATATAGAGTGGTTCTCGTGTAATTTGTCAAGCGGGCGGAGCCGCGGGCATTTGGAATAAAGGATTTTGTACCTGTATCTGCCCGTTAACCAAGACGTTCTGTCATTTAGATGTGAAAAGGTGACAAACAGAGCTACTTTCGTGTTTATTATATAGGTAGTAGCTGAACCGCGCAACTTCATCTGCGTCTAATTTTCCACTATTGCTCCGCTCCTATTTGTCTTAGCGTGATGATATATAGCCTATAACCTTCCTCGATAAATGGGCTATCTAACATTGAAAGATTTTTTCAAATCGGTCCAGTAGTTAGAACCTATTCAATTCAAACAAACAAACAAAATCTTTCCTCTTTATAATATTAGTGTAGACAAGCTTTTGTCAGCAGCGTTTCTCGTTCCCGGAAATCCTCTTTTAGTGCACCCTTACACTTCCCAAGCAACCTTTTTTATGGATGGGAAATCATCAAATGACTCCTCCCACTTTAGGCGAAGCAGAAGGGAGTGTCAGACTCTTACTAACTAAAACCCATCCGTGTTCCGCCTAGTGCCCTTTGCGTTCCAGGGCCGCGGTGACTCTTTCGTACAAATTCCACAGCGAAGTAACTTACAGGACGAATAATTTTGTACAAATTTTAGCTTTTTACGAGGAGTAGTTTCGGCTGTGCGTTGTCTCTCAGTCACTCAATCAATAACGAAAGATTTTATTTTATATATTAGGGTTAATAAAGTAATTACTTCTATTTTAGTATGTCTCATACTTATTGTATATTCAAATATAAGCTCAACAGCCAGTTCTAACCTCAATCTATCAACTAAAACGGGATGCATATCACCAGTAATCGATTTGCGTGGTTCCCACCTCAATATGGAAATATTCTAGATCAATATGATAATACTCTATACATTCAAGAATAAATCACTTGGTAAAGTAACTTAATCTTAGATGTTAACTAGCATTTGACAGTCAATAACTGTCAAAATTAACGCATTATTTTTGACAAATTGATCGTTTCTATGTATATTTTTGGAGGTTAAGACTATGTATATGGATTTATTAGATATAGTATCGTTAATGGTTTGTATAAGCCATACCGCGTGTATCTGACATCGACGCACAAACGATTTCCATGGGTCCAGGGCATGATTCTGGACACCCCACCCCCAATTTTTCGTTGGTTCTTTTCTCATTTTATCAAGAGTACCACAAATAGGTATCAGCTCAGCTGAGCTGATATCTATTTGTAGTTTTATTCAGATTACTCTTTTTAGTGAAAGTAGTTAATTAATTATTTTTTATTAAAAATCTCATTGTGTTAGGTCAGAATAACGATTATGAGCAGTCTAAAGTAAAAAAACCCTTGAAAAAAATGAAAAAATGAGAAAAAAGCCGACGAAAAATTCTAAGTCTAGGGTGTCCAGAATCATGCCTTGGACCCATGGAAATCGTTTGTGCGTCGATGTCAGATACACGCGGTAGATTTAAATGTAGAGTAGGCTTAGATTTTTCGATGGCGCGTTGTTTTCCACGCGCGCCTCAAAGAGTTGTCAGCATCTGTAGACGGGGTCCGCTAGGGTCAGTGCCTGCCAGGGTTGCGGAATTTGTTCGAGGAGTCACCGCGGCCCTGGAACGTAAAGGGTATTAGGAGGAACATGGGTAGGTTTTAGTTAGTAAGAGTCTGACCTTCTGCTCCGCCCAGAGCGGGAGGAGTCATTTGATGATTTCCCATCTTAAAAAAACGGATAAGAAATATATTTTAGGCTTCAAAATAAGACAGCATTCGAAGGTGTGGTCCATCGAAAATCTGAACTGAGAAGCCTGTATTTTATTTGCATCTGGACAAAACATTTCTAGCTTATAGTGATCAAACGGATTCGTTGTACAGAAAATCGAAAATAATTCAAAAGGAACATACTTATGGCTTATAATTAATTATTTATCTTACGTCTACCCGTGTCAAAGGTTTCATTAAAATTCATTTTTTTAAATTGTAGAATATAGGTTAACAAAAGATGTCAAATTTCATAATATGAGCCTTGCCGTCAGCGGCGTACAAATATTCTGATAAAAAGATTAAAAATTTATAAATAAAAATCAAGAATAACAATAAAAAAATGCATCGTTACATAAATCATTTGTTTTATATTAATTAAAATATAAAAAAACCAAAGATCTCATCTAATTTAATTTCTTTTCTGCTAGTCTATTCAGTAAATAACCATTTCGATATCGAGCTTCACCTGAGTGACTAATCTCACAAAATGAACTTACAACTAGGTCTTACATTTTTACGAATTTGAAACTCACCTCGGATTCCGCTGTCGAGACACGAAAATGTTGTTACAGAATAGCACTACTGTAAATTAAATTAAATTAAATTGAATAAAAAAATGATATATTAATTAGCAAAAAAGTAAAAAAAAACATTACATTGCAATTTTTCTTCCAGGGCCTCAAGTCTGATATTACAATAGTGTCAGAATGTGAAGGTTTGGTAATCTACTAATATAATGGCGTCATTATGACTTTCCAATGATCAACCACTGACACTCCATTGAAAGAATTGGCATAGAATGGTAATCTCGTACATAAATAATGACAGATGAATGTCTGACGTATGCGGTAATCTGCTAAAATTTTGACAGTTCCTTTGATCAGTGACCTACCATTGGAATGTCATTGTGCAGACATTGCTTTTAAATAGGTGGTACTTTACGGTGGTATCCAAGAATGTTTTTTGGTATTTACGAACTTCTTACTACTTCAGATTGTTTATAACACTAATAAATACTATGTAAAATTAAATTATAAATAAATAAATAAAATCTGGCATGAATAAATATTCAAATTTAGTAGTAGTTTTTGGCAATACGGCAATGTCATTCTACCACAATTCTATTACGAGACCATTGACGTGCCACTGACTGAACAATGATCGGCCATTGACCGACCAATGATCTACCATTATGAATTTAGCAGATTATGAACTTTAAGCAAAATGACAATGGCATGACAATGGGATCGTGTGGGAATGACGAATTTATAAAAATAGCAGACTCGGGCCCCAGGTGTATTGACTATATAAGCTTTCTCGCCCAACAAATTAATAAGAACATTTTTAAAATGATTTATGCTGTCAAGATCTTTTATAAATTATTATTATTTAACTTGGGTGCCATTCCCAAAAAAGATCTTTGAGTATAGTGCAGTCTTGTGTGGAATAGCACATATCTCTTCATCCAAATCATTTCAGCCATTGAGACGTGATTGGCATTGCCAGACTTCCACACCTTTAATATTATTATGATATAGGTTCTATCTTATGTTAGCAACGATGCTTTGTATTTCATGACAGATATTCCTTGCTGAATAAAGGAAAACTTACTTAGAATATTTAGAATATGGCTATAATTCGTACTTTCCCATTAATCTTTCATCTCTTTCCTGAAAACAAACGATAATTTAAACTTAAAAGCTAATAATAAACACAAATAATTTAATTACAGAAACAATTGAACGCAATTCGGATTCAGAACAATGGCATTCATGGCTTGAGGCTACCACTCCTGCAGTAATAATCATAAATTATATTAATACATTCGTAAACTGCGTTTTGAAGACACATTAAGTTTAACGAATGTACTATAACTTTAGTCCCAGGCCTAAGATATTGTGCTATGTGCATATTTGAAGCTAAGTAAGACTGAAGTTATTGTATGCCGTATTTGAGCAATAAACAAAGGATATCTTAATTTTATGTGCATTAAACGGTTAAAGTTTACATTTAAGTTCCATGCAGACTCCATTATTTGCGTTCCAAATGTGGTACATAACTACATTCTTGGATAAACGAACGTGCGTCTAAGCGTTTTGTTATTTCTCTGTTACTGCAGAACGCACTTTTCAAAATCAAGCAATTTTGAGTTTGGGAAAATTGTCATGATTTTTTGTTTGTAATTTATAATGTTCTTATTAATTTTTGTTTAATTTTATTTTTTGTGTTGCGTAATGTATTTAATTGTAATTGTATTTTATCCAATATTGTTTTAATGTACCAAGTACCTTTGCATATGGATTGGTTCTGAAATCAAAAAATGATTTAAATTAAATTTATAATTTTAAATTTTGATGTATCACATTAAAATCGAAAGCAATTTATTCCCAATACATTGTTTTATTTCACGCAATGCTGAGTGTAGTTGGTAACGATAGTCATATCTATATCTTTAGTAATATTATAAAGCAGAAGAGTTGTTTGTTTGTTTGTTTGGTTGAAGGCGCTAATCTCAGGAACTACTGGTCCGATTTGAAAAATTATTTCAGTGTTAGATAGCCCATTTATCGAGGAAGGCTATAGGCTATATATATATATCATCACGCTAAGACCAATAGGAGCGGAGCAGTAATGAAAAATGTTACGCAGACGACGTTGCACGGGTCAGCTAGTGAATAATAACTTTCTTCATTTTAAAACAAGTTAAAAAAAATCTTAAAAAAGTTCAACGACCGTTGTGTATCGTTGGTCCGAACTCTTCAATAAAAATTTAAGTGTATTTCAATAAAAAGTGTAATGCAGTTGCTTCAAAAATACATAAATACCTACACAACATTGATTGATTAACTAGTTCTACGTTTTTATAGATCATAAAAAATAAAGCTAAGTGCGTCTAGACGATGCTAACTATAATAAAAATGATTGAAAATAGTGGCCGTTAGAACATTACGTTTTATTCGTCCTGCTAACAAATTTTATTGAAATTTCTAATAGGGAATGGTTGAGGGGATTTGTCGTTGGTACTTAAAAGTTCGGGCCCCGAAATCAGCGGTCGGAGTGAGAGTTACAAGATTTAGACTGAGACAGCGAATAATTTAGACCGAAAGCCAACCTGATCTGTGAACTGGATGAAGGTTTCTTCACACTGAAATAAGTAAGTAATACTGGCTATAGCGGCAATTATTTGAAGAATCAGTAACCGTACAAGAGCAACAATCATCATCATCTTGTAAGGCTTGTAATGTTATGTATTGAATTATTAATTTTCAATGTTATTTTTTTATACTTTCTATAATTTATTGTACAATAACAAAGTTAGTTTTATAATTTTAATGAATGTGTTTTTTTATTATTTATAGATTATGATTTCAAACACAATGTGAATTGTTCCTGAATTCAATTGATTCAATTGAATCAATTCAATAAGCTTAATATTCTTAAGCTTCCTACCACCAGTAGTTTCGGCTGTGCGTTGTCTATTCTATCAGTCTCTCAGTAACGGAAGAATTTTATATATATTAGGTTAGTTTGAGGATGGAACCCCATATAATGATGTTGATTTTAAGAGTTTCACCTGAAAAATCGCGTCTCTCAAAAGTCAATCCAATTGATTTCAGCCAATTGCCGTCCACTGCTGAACGTAAGCCTCCCCCAAAAACCGCCAACCATCTTAGTCCTGCAGTGCTATTCTGTAACAACATTTTCGTGTCTCGACAGCGGAATCCGAGGTGAGTTTCAAATTCGTATAAATATAAGACCTTATGATATGTGAAATAAAGTTCACTTTGTAAGCTTAGTCACTCAGGTGAAGTCGATATCGAAGTGGTTATTTACAGAATAGACTAGCTGAGCAGTCCGCATCCATTCGCTGCCAGCCATCTTCTTTAACTCATCGGTCCATTGAGCCGCAGGGCGTCCCACTCTACGTTTGCCCACACGCGGTCTCCACTCTAACACATGTCTCCTCCATCGACCGTCTGTCCGTCTACAAACATGGCCGGCCCACTTCCACTTCAGCATGCTGATTCTACGCGCAGTATCGGTAACAACAATAAAATGTTAAAATTCCGAGAACTTTGGTCTTCAAGTGTATAAAATTCGTTTCTGCGTTCCTTTGTATCGTTAATTAGCGTACATTCTGAATTTAACAATATGATATATTATTAGAATCGTTGCCCTGGATCAACATCAATAGACATAAATGTTTATTATAAGTCTTAAAAAGTTTGGGAATTACGTACGGGGACCCGTTGGTAACTTTTAATTTATTGGCTAGTCGCCAATATTTTGGTAGAATTATGATGAATGTGAACCACTGATGGTAAATTCTACAAATTTTTAAGCAAATGTATGGAAATGGTTTTTTTTACAGATTGCGAATGACATTTATTTTGGCCGTCTGTAAATTGATTGCAACGGGCTTTGGTAACGGCTGCCAATAGTTTTTATTTATCAACTCTGAAATGTGAATAAAAAGCAGTAGATGTTCCTACAACTGAACAAAACTAATTTTGAAATTGCAGATTTTTTAGAAATTTTAAGATTCCCATATAAGAAGTAGTTGATTTTTAAGAATTTCAGCTCCTGAAAGACCGCCAATGTCTCCAAAGTCAATCCAATTAATAAATGAAATCCGCTTATTTCAAGGCCCAATTCTCAAAATAGCTTTTGAATCGGCCCTCGAATGTTTATAAAGTAAGATTTAAATGCAACAAGAACGAATTGCCATTGTTCAGGAGATAAGCCGTTACGGAGGCGGTCTAACTGGCTCGGAGATAAGCAGAGATTTAGATAATGTGCGGCGAGTATTGTGGGATCGCAGGAGAGCTAATAGAAAACATGGAACGTTCATTTAGGTCCTATAGTGTTAGTATCCTATTTTGTATCAATTACAAAATAGTGAGTTATAGATTTCATCGTATAATAAACTTTAGAAATAATTTTAGATACAAATCATTACCTAATTAGTTATTTTATTGATTTTTATTAACACTGACTTAACCGCCAACCCGTTGCGCCCATCCACCAAGCATGGAAGGGGAAGCGTGGCGTACGTGAAACGAGTACGTACTAAAAAAGTGTAAAATATTGTATGTTTTACATAAACAAATGATAAAATATCTTTAATTTCGCAAGTTCCGTCGAAAAACAAAGAAACAAAACAACGACTTCCGATTTTGAACTTTGGATACAGACTTCTCTGTATCGAAATATGAGATCCTGGATTCGTTTAAAGGCTTCTATAACGTGACAAAGCCACGGGCAAAATCTAGTAAGCTTATAAAAAGATCTGCCATAGCAAGTAAGGAGATCTTCTCGAAACTCATGAACGGCACTTGTTTCCCAAGAGAAATAAGACGAATTACTTTATAAAGCATGTTTATTAAGTATACATTAGACACGTAAAATATGAGGATACAGATTTGTTTGCTAAATATGTTGGCTGCTAAATATGTTCCTGGTTTTAGTTCCCTTGGGATATGTTGATTTGAAACCTTGAAAGTAGGTTATTTTAGGTAGTTTAAAAATAAATTTTATGTTAATCATGCTAAATATGTTGAAAACGGATTTTTTTGTAATACTGTGAATGTTTAGGTGCCCCAGGAAAAGGTCACCTGGAACAATTGCTGGGAGAAATTTGCCCAGAAGTGGGACAGTGAAGTTCAAAGCTAACATGTTATTTCAAATATACTTAGGGTACAGAACGATCATTTTCAAAACAGCTGAAAGATGTCCACTGCTGGACAACCTGCCCGCGCGTTGTCACAGCAACAGGTCCTGTGCGTCTCGTATCCATCGGATGCCCGCGACCCTAACCTGGTCTACGGTCCACCTTATGGGAGGCCTTCCCACGCTGCGTCTTTCGGTACGCAGTCACCATACCAGAACTTTCCGGCCCCATCGATGATCTGTTCTGTGAGCAATTTGCCATGCGCACCGCTACTTCGCTACGAAAAGGTTATATAGCAAAATAGTAGGTAAATACTAGCTGACCCGCGCAACTTCGTTTGCGTCACATTTTCCCTTATTGCTCCGCTCATATTTGTCTTAGCGTGATGATATATAGCCTATAACCTTCCTCGATAAATGAGCTATCTAACACTGAAAGAATTTTTCAAATCGGTCCAGTAGATTTGGAGCCTATTCAATTCAAACAACCAAACAAACAAACAAATCTTTCCTCTTTATAATATTATATAGTGTAGAAAACGTAAAGCTGCTTTCAGACTACGCTATAATATAATAGCATATAATATATAGCTCATAGCACAACAATATCGCGCACTATACATTGTCAATAATATAGACTTAGAGTACAGTACAGTTTGAACGTGTCCATAACAATGTGTGGTGCGCGATATTGTTGTGCTATAAGCTATATACTATAATGCTATATTATAACCTAGTCTGAAAGCAGCTTAAACGTAGTAATATCGTAAATAAAGAACTGAAATGTTAAGAAACTAAACTCTCAGAGTTTGAAATAACGTCAAGTCAAACTAAATTCTTAGTTAAGTAAGATGCAGCATTCTTCGTAAACTTTTTAAAATAAAATGCAGAGCAGCATTTTCGCCCCAAGACCAAATAGAAATGCACGGTTTTTCATAGCAGGGAATGTATTTTGCCTCTTATTTTATTACCAACTATATTTACAGACAACTCGTATAACATGAACTGATATTCATGACAGGGACATCTAATCCAAACAATAACGACCCAACAAGGACATTAAATACAGTAAAAAATGCCAAGTCTCTATGCAATCATTCTACCCTATAAAGTTTTGAGATCTCATAGAAGCCTAGTCCTGTTCAACTTATTTTGTAGTTAAAAATCAACCTTAAGTGACTGACTCAATAGTTTTTTTTTAATTTATATTATATTTATAGTGACTTGGCAATAAGCACAAATTAAACCTTCAGTCCCATTGTGTAATGAAAGCGAAGGAACAGAGAGTGCACTAGTGTTTGTGCACAAAATATAATTTATGTAATGTGCAGTTAAATAGTCTTGGATGAGACTGACTGCCGTTGTCAAAATTCGGAAAAAAAAATTGCTGTTGTATATTTGTTCCTTCTTACTACGGCCGTGCCCGGATTGCTCGAGACTTGGCTGGGGCACTGCTGTGCCCCCAGATTTTACTACCTTGTTACTCGATACTATTTCGAATACTGACATAAATAAAACAGTTTTATGAACGTTAGTTATTGTTTTAACAATACCTTATGTCTCAAGATTGTTAGTTAGGCAAGCACTAAAGGTATCCACTGAAATCATAATCTGTACCGAAATTGATCTGAGACTTTCAACATGGTTGGATTAGGGTACTAAATTAAATTATATGGTTTGAAAAGTGGTTAATACTGAAATGGAGTCTAATAAAAAGGTATGTAAGAAAAATACGTGATGCTTACAATAAAACTTTTTACAAAAAAATACAACCAACTTCCAAATAAAAAAAACACAACAAAGTAAAAAATAACTTTAATTTCGGAAGTCGGTGTCAAAATACGAAGAAACTTACAAAAACACCTTTTTTGCACCGCAGGAAAGCAAAATACGCAATTTCTTTTACTTGGATGACAAAAAACCATTATCCAAGTAAACGAATTCCAGCTATTTCGATTTAAAATCCAAACTTCCGAACAGATTTTGCTAAAATTTAAATGGAAACAATCGAGAAGTATAATATCCTTTCAAATAAAACAAAAAAAAGATTTTTTACAAATCGGTTCATAAATGACGGAGTTATGAAGTAACAAAAATTTAAAAATCCTTTTTGGGAAGTCGGTAAAAAATGGTTATATTGATACTTACTAAAAAGATACGAAATAGGATATATGCATGTGATTTGACGTCTAGGTTCATGACGTTTATTACATGTGCCCCTCGCCTAACAATTATCTGACCCTCTCGCGAAAACGCTGTTTTATATAAGCTGGACCATTTATGATTACATTTTTTGATAAATGTTTTGAGTAACCATCCACTCAAACACATTGGGAACCCGTAAGTGGTACTGTACTTATAGGGTTCTAAATTTTTAATTCAATAGGAAATCAATGATAATAAAATATATTCCTAACATTTGTAATACTTACGAACATCTTAAATATACTCATGAAAGATTTACCTTCGAAGCAAGCATTAAATAAGTATGAAAGCCGAAAGCAGAAATTGAGTGAAACACTAGTTAGTGCGTCATAACTCGGCAGTCCGTACTTACAGCACGTCTATTGGTTATCGAACATAAAGTTTGTGAAGAGATCTCCCATTTAATGTTTTCTCTTTGTGTGGTTTGAAATAGTAGATAACGGAACGTAGCTGTTGTTTGGTTCATCTTGTCTTTGATACCGGGAATATATTTTACTACTTTTATGATTTTATGAGAAAATTTCAGTAAAGAAGATGTCTAAGAAGCTGTTGACTAAATAATAACAGATGATCTGGTCGATCAAGGTTAAGCAACGGTTGTTGAGGTCAGTCTGTGGGTGGGTGATCATTTTAACGTACCAAGACTCCTATATGCCTCGGAAAGCACGCTAAGCTGTTGATCTTACATTTGTAGATCTTTGGCAGTTGTTACGGATTGCCGGAAGCTCGAAAATTGCTTGGCTTGACACTAGTCTTACCAAGAAGTAGGTACCATGTTACCCAATTAATGGGCTATGAAATTGGGAAAAGGCAAAATAATGTCAGAAGGAACACGTTTTCATTGAAGATATTATGAAGGTTTGACGCTCGTCGGTAGGGACGAGCTTTAAATCAAAGCTTAACATTTAGATCAAAGTAGTGTATTGTGTTAAAGATTCTATACGCGCGGGTAGAGATGGGACGCCTAAAGCCGAAACAATAAAAACCCATCCCTAAAATTTACATGAAGCGGAACCAAAACCGCTCGTCACTTTCAGCCTTATCTAGTCTTTTATAGAGCTACATTTATTATAATAATAATATGCGTCAGCGAATAATGATGTCGTTTGATGTTATTTCACGTCTTCAGTTCTCAAAGCGATGTTCCCTTTATGTCTCTGATGTGAGTTAGGCTCGACAGCTGTATGTTCTATTATAATAATAGTCTTTGATATTTTACGCTTTTGTTAACACTCATGAAGTTTGCCTTTTGAAGTATTTTATCGCACAGCTTTTGATGTACGATATTTTTTTGCTTCAGCAAAATGTACGCTATGGGTTTTGTTATTTATTTTAGAACTTATCTCACCGCCCGCGCGAGAGCGAGTAGTGAGTGAAAAATTTCGATAGTTTTGTCGCTCGTCTTCCAGCGAGTGCTTTTGTGCGACGGGCGATTACTCGCAATACTCGCTCCACTAGCACTATAGGTAGAAAATACCGCTGGTTGGTGAGTGTTTTAGTGCGGTTGCAGTTAAGTTCAAGTTTGAGTGATAAACAGTATTCTTGTAATCTTTGAACTGCGCGTAAGCTGCGCGTGAACTGCACGTCAACTGCATGACAGCCAAACTGTACCAAACTTACTTAAGGCCAGGTATTCCCAATTTTCCGAATATTCCATCACTTTGAATCAATATTAAACAAACAAATAGTGATTGCTTAAAGCCATTAAAAAACATGTTGAAGTTTACTTTATGTACTTGGACAATTTCTGGTTCAAAAAATAATAGCGAAAACTTCACTCGATCAAAAAAAAACCCGAATAGGAGGCTAAATTCGACTATTTTTTCATGTTTTTCTTATTATTTTTGAAGCTTATGAAAGTTTTACTTCCAAAAACCATATCTAATAGAAGTCAATTACATAAAGGAGAATAATTTGTGGTTAAGTTTTGCAAAATAGTTCAATTCTTTTAATAATAAATGATTATATAATACAGCGGCTTCACGCCGCCGCGGTTCGTTGCGCGTAAAGTATGGGAACGTTAGACACGTTTCCATACTTTACGCGCAATGAACCGTGCACCTACTTCGCTCGGTATACCTGACCTTATGGTGGAAAGACAAATATTCCTCACTAAATAATTGAATCGAATCTCAATGAATGTGACGTTATTGTATTATTAAAACTTAAACTTAACCTTGCTGTCATTTTGAGACGTCAAACAAATAGTAGAATACCGATCATGTTGCGTTCCAAAACACGCACCAAAGACGCACAACAGTAGAATGCCGTTATTGCGCTTGCGTGAAGCGAACTTGACGCGAGCGTGTCTGACAGCGGTAGAGAATACGAAAAGCGTTGTTTTGATCGCAACTTAACTTCAACTGCACTGCAACAGCACTTATTTAGTTACGTGAATTAGCCTGCTGAAAGGAAAACAAACAGGATAACGCCCAACCTATCAGAACAACTGCACACATTTTATACTTGGCGCTGTCTGAAATATAAAAATAAAAGCACTAAGCGAGTTATGTGACCTTTTTTTTCCGGCTGGGAAAAAAATGCGTTAGGCATAGCCTCTCACTCGGGGGAGTGGGAGGGGTATGTGGGACTCCCCGGGCAAGCACGGTATACCCACTAAAACAACCCAGCACTGAAATTCCCGCAGCGTCTTAGTGGGGGTGGACTGGGAGATCGGCGTAGCCTTTACGTCCAGTCCACCAGTTAAGTGACCTGAAACCTAATATTTTTATTTTTTCAATAAACTTCAAGCGACGTCTTTGGTAGTTAATATTAACATAACTATCCAGTGGAATTAAAATTATATTACTTTATACTATTTTCCAGTAGTGAGCTCCTCTAAGTTCTGAGTTGAGCTGCACTATAACTGACAAATGCTTACACTGTCTGGAATTGTCTCAAACCTGCGTGGTACTATTTTCCAAAGGCCACCAAAGACGTGAACCTACATGGTTTTCATTCACTACTGACGATTGTATGGACTTCAAAAGAGACAACAGGTTCACTCAAATCTGTGTGGTAATTTCCTTATAAAACCACTTCAGATATTTCTCATATGATTTGACCAGTACGATTGTATGGACTTAAAAAGAGACTATGACCTCTGAGTTTGTTTTGGTGTTTTTTCTCAGGGTAGTCAGCTAGGAAACATCGACTTATCTAGAACTAGCTGACCCACGCAACTTCGTCTGCGTCACATTTTCCTTTAATGCTTGGCTCCTTTTCGTCTTAGCGTGATAATATGTCCTATATCCATCCTCGATACATGGGTTATCTAATACTGAAAGAATTTTTCAAATCGGACCAGTAGTTCCTGAGATTACCCCCTACGTACAAACTTACAAACAAATGTTACCTCTTATAATATTAGTAAAGACAATACGACAAAAAATGACTGTTGAATAGTTGACCACGTTGCATGTGTTTGTGCAATTGCAGGGGAAGGCAAGGTGCGATCAAATTTTTTGCGGGATATTAGTCCTTTTTCTCGAGGGGTATCACTCCTATGTGTAATTTATATAGATGCAGCAACTATCCCATATACGAGATGTTTGGCACCAAATTTAGAGTTACGTTAAAATACAAAACCTTACATACCTATTTACTTCATTAGCTGCACCTACTATCTAAAGCGAAGACACTAAATGTAAATGTAATGTTCTTAGCGTTAGACAACTCTTTGTGCTGTCTGTAGCATTGCGCTTTCATCGACAGGCACTACTTACCCAAATTCAATCTTCCAGATCCTGTAGACTGATTAAATGGGTCACACCCGCAACTCGTACAAAGTTTGCCCAAAGATCCCCTAGATATGTCGGTCCATATATCTATCAAAAATTGAACAAAATCTTGAACTTAGTTGGTTGTTCCAAGCACAATTGTAAAACTAAAATTACAAAATGGCTATCAGGTCAGGACTATGAGAAAACTGAAGCTCTCCTGATGTAAATCAGCTGCAATAACTCATCCACACATATGTCCTACAAATAAACGTACACAAGCACACCCTTACAGACAATCAATACACATCACTACATTCACTCACATCATATATAGTATATCACATACTTACTCATATCATTTTAGAACATTTACACACACACACACACACACACACACACACGCACGCACATACACACCACACAAACAACTTTCATGAACGTAATCTTGTAAGTTTGAATTTTATTTTATTTTGTTTTCTCTGCTTGTATGTTATCTTAAACCCAACTGTTAACTACTATGTGCACTTATATGTGTCATCAACCACGAGGCTACTAGATCCCACGACACAGGGTATCCTAGTGTGGGGTCTAGGGTTACTCAATTGCACACACAGTTTATATTTTATTTTTTCAATTATATCTTGTTACTTTTAGGCTTTTGTGCTTACTATGTCTGTAAACTTGTTCATAATAAATTCTTTAATTCTTAATTCTTTAATTCTTTAACTAAAACGTGCTAAATTACACAAAAAAATTGTAACATACAACACCGCCATTTGATTCAACTCAGGCCATGCGATACAAAGTTCATTAACCTGACAAATTCGCAGAAATCGTCTTATCACATCGCTGGGAATAACAATAACCTATAAAATAAATGGGGACCTGAACTTCTGTTGCGGAGAATTAAACTGTTCTTTACGAGTTATTAATACTTATTGAGTATGCTAAACTAATTTCCGACATTTATAATTTAGCATATAAGTGTGACCGTGTTACTTACTGTAAAAGCATATATACATAATGTATGTTTGCCAATTTCGGGTTATTGCACTATCGTACTATGTATTGGGGGACGCCCACCAGTATATGACGAAGTTTGTTTTCAGCTCGTATTCATGACTCATCTAGTTTGATCGTCACTTTTTAATTAGCATTAATTATTATTAGGTTAAGACTGAATTTCCACCAGAGATGTGCGAGGAAAAGTAGCGAGTGATGTGTTTTTGAACCAATGGAATCGCTTGCGCTGAGGCTGAGGGAGGCTAGGTAAATAAAGCAGTTCTATTGGTTCATAACAAACATATCTATCGCTACTCATCCATTCAAAGATTGTACTCGCTCAGAGACACTCGCTCGCCAATGCTCGCTTGGGGGTCAGAACTCACCAACCAGCGGTCATTTCTACCTATAGTGCGGGCTAGAGCGAGTATTGCGAGTACAAGCCCGTTACACAAAAGCACTTATTGGGGCCGAGTCACCCGCGTCCGTAGGAGAATACCCTTCAGCGAATCCCTACACGTGGCTCCCAGGTGGTGCTAGACAGGTGACACTAACCGCCTCCGTGGTCTAGTGATTATACCACCTGATTCAGACCCAGATGTCCCGGGTTCGATTCCCAGCGGAGGCAAATTTTTTGCTCGGTTTGGTTAGTGGTAGGACTTGTTCTAAGTCCGCCTGGCAAGCTACCACCATCATGTCTAAGTCTGTCGCCATAACAACAATGTTACCAGCATTGTTGTGTTCCGGCAATTAGAGGTATGATAGCCAGTTCCTCTATGTTAGAGGATTCCGGGTGAAACTCGCTTCCATCTTCGGCCTAATCATCACTTTCCATCAGGTGAGATTTGGGCCAAGAGTTTCCCCGTTTTGAATAAAAAAAAAATCTACTAATTTTCACATTCGCATCTCAATCGCAATCTGTCAAAAATATATGAAAATTAAGGCTTTTTTCACAGTTTGCGATTGACATGCGAATGTGAAAATTAGTAGAATTGGCACTCATATCTCCACTTACTAATGCTGACATGAATATAAATCTGTCTCCACAAAATAGTTGATTTAAAACGCAATAAATAAGTGCAATAAACTCAACAAATCGTTAGTCTGGCTCAACAATAGCCACATAATAAACGTGGGAAATGTTCCCATTATATTGATTTAATACCATTGTAATACGTCATTGTTACTAACTAATTAAAATTAGCACAATTTGAATACGAGATTGCGGTAGCAATAAAGAATTAATTTAGATTTTACGGAGTTTTCTGAACTTTTTTTCGGCAAATTAGCAGTGTTTGGTTTGTTTTTTGCTTAATTTGATGGATTTTAAATAACTTACAAATTAAATTGTCAAATAGGGATGTGATTTGGATTGAATCATATATGACAAAAAGTGATTCACAAGCGAAACTTAAAAAAATTGTTGACTGAATTAAGTGTATCTATTTGCCAAGACTTCGGGAGCTAATCAAATATCAGAATAATCACAAAAGTTCTACCATTCAAAATTCAAAAGTCGTTTATGCAAATTAGGTTGAGAGCCAGCACTTTTTGATCGTCAAGTTTTACAAAAGACAGTCCCCCAAAACGACCGCCCGTCACCACTTCCTAGTGTTTTAACTGTGGAGAAAAAGTGGCCAACAAACTCCCCGGCAACACAACCATTTCAATTTGAACTATTCTTGGTGTAGAAGAAGTTATGTTACCAATCTTCACAAAAAGGTAAAAAAGTTGTCAGCCGGAATTGGGAATTAAACCGACTCAAATGCAAATGTCAACAATAGAAAGGATTAGGTTTCAATTATGTACTCAGTTAAAATATGGATCAAATTAAAATGAAGAAAACCGGCCAAGTGCGAGTCGGATTCACTCACGATGGGTTCCATAAACCGAAAAATCACATTCCTTTTAATTTTCATTATTTCTCGTTATAGCGGCAATACACATACACACTAAAAATTTCAACTCTCTATCTGTTACGGTTTTTGAGATACAGCCCACTGACAGACAGACGGAAGGACAGACAGCGGAGGCTTAGTAATAGGGTTCCGTTGGTTACCGTTTCGGTACGGAACCCTAAAAACTAAACTAACTTAGGGCGAGTTTCATCATCATCAATGAAACTGAACGCGATAAACATATGAACCACGAATACGAGCTGTCAGTTTAATTATTGGCTTTGGCTCCTGAAACACAGGTGTTTGGCCTAGTTTAAGAGGCAGCAGTTTGCTTTTGATTGTGTCTTAATGTACAACATTTTATTTGTAATTATGTTCTAAAGGTACAAATAAACGATTTATTATTATTATAAAAAGAATCTGTCAAATATTGACACTGACAGCTCTTGAATGCAGTTGATCGCGATCAATTTAAGGCGGGGTTGCAGTACTTTTTAAGATTTTTGAACGTCTGAAAATCTAATTAATTATGAGTTTTTTAATAAATAAAAATTGAACATACCCTCAAGTAAATCGTAAAGATAGAAACGCGATTTAGAATGATTGGCTCGATACTTTTTTTTATCAAACATGACACTAAATTACAATTTTAAACGTGTGCAGTACACGTTTAAAATTGTAATTTAAGTTAATTTAATTAAGAGATTTCATCACGAATATACATATAAGTTATATCAGTAGATAGTTTTTTATTTTGAAGAAATGTTGAAACCATATTGTGTAATTTCTTTATCAGTTTTCGCCAAGAAGAAAAAACAATCAAAATTTAGGCATTATTTCGCTCGCCGGACAGTCGCTGTTGTTCGTCAAAACACACAGTACTGCAACCTCGCCTTAATGTACTTCATTTTATTTGTAACTAGCTGTCCCCCGCGGCTTCGCTCCCGTCAACTGGCTACCCTGCAACTTTCTTATTTTTGCTTTCAAGAACCTTCTCCTGACAATAACAAACACAACAAAAAAAGAATTAGCGAAATCGGTTCAGCTGTTCTCGAGATTTGCGCTTTGTAAAACATTCAGCGATTCATTTTTATATTTTGGAAGATTATGTTCTAAAGGTACAGATAAACGATTTATTATTATTATAAAAAAAAACTGTCAAATATTGACACTGACAGCTCTTGAATACAGTTGATCGCGATCAATTTAATTGGTGAAATCCGCTCTTACTTTAGGTAGTTACTATCTAGGTAGGTTGTGGCACTGGTTCACTTGACATGCGCGTGCGCTGCGAGTGACTCGCCCACGCGCCGTGCGACATGTTGGGTCACATTCAGGGATGACACTGGCTGCTCTTTTTATGATATTTTATGTTTTTTTTTTTTGTTTTTATGAAGATGAGTAAATATTATTTTTGAAGATGAGGCGTTAAAGTGCAAATGTAGTCATCCAAGGTTTGATTTTTTATTTGAAATTGTAAACCTGTGCCCATGTGACGGTAAAATATAGAGAACATTATTATTATAAAAGTACCTATCTATGTACCTACTATACAAATGTTTGCAAAAAAAATTACTTATGAATTTTATGCAGTGAATTAAATTATCTAATGTAATTTATAAAATAGAAATGTCCTGACTCACTCACTGTCTCAAAGACGCTTACTCCAAACCGATGGATTTAGAGAGCTGTTTTTTACAGAGGTTCCCTTTAATAATATAATAAATTCTTTTATTCAGGTAATTATAACCCAATTTACACATAAATCAACTAAATCACAAATTAAAAAAAAAGCTCTAAATTGAATTTTACAAATTAAATTAAAACCAGAAAATTAATTATTTAGATAAATAAAAAAATTGAAAAATGACAGTAAATAAAATTTAAAAAGGGATAAAAAATTTAAACGTCAAAAAGTTTAAAATGTTTACTACACAGGTAACAAAGTCACTTTATAGGATTCCGTACCCGGAGGGGAATTAGATTAGATTAGATTAGATTTATTTTGTAAAACATGAGTACAGTAAATAGGTCTTATATAAATGATGATGTTGCTACATGTTTTGCCATTTATGGCGTACAAAATCAGTGGAACAATCAGATAAAGTAATTCAATTAACAAAATAAATCAAGTTAAAATTATAAGTATAAAATCAAGTTTCAGTCAGAATTTCCATGTCAAAATCTAAGTTGAATAATTACAATGTCAAAATTTAAGTTGAATAATTGCAATATCAAAATTTAAGTTGAATAATTACAATGTCAAAATTTAAGTGGGATTAATATTACAATGTCAAAATAAAAATTATATTAAAAAGATAGCAATGTCAATATTTAAATTCAATTTTCAGAATGTCACAATTAAAATTCCATTTCTAGATTTTACACAAGCAAAATATCGTTTAGAAATTCATCTACGCTGTAATAACACTTCTCAAGTAATAATTCCTGAAGGGACTTTTTAAATTTGTTTAAAGGCATACATTTTATTTTATCAGGTATTTTATTATAAATATTTGGAGCAAATCAAAGAAACTCTTTTTCAATAAAGCAGTTTTACAGTTGTGTTGACATAACAAATTTTGATATTGGGTACGAATTGGGGTTCTCTTAACTGCTGAAAATTTCTGAAATAATTGTTGATTAGCTTTTACAAATAATCCAGTTTCCAATACATACAGAGATGGAAAAGTTAATATTTTTAATTTTCTAAAGTAAGGAACGCAACTGTCCGTTGTTCTTAGACCACACATCGATCGTATACATTTTTTTTTGCATCCTGAATACAAGTTCTCTATTAGCTGACTGTCCCCAAAAAACAACACCATATCTCAAAATAGAAGCGACCAGTCCATGATAGGCCGTTAATAATGTGTCAGTACTTACTTTCTTGGATAATCGGAATAATAGGTACGCAGATTTACTTAAGCGCTTACAGATTTCCTCTAAGTGAGGTTTCCAGGTTAGTTTATTATCCATAGTTATACCTAAGAATCTTGCATTTGTAACTTCTTCTATGATACAGTTATTGTAGGCAATATTAACTGGTGGATGCTTACGGCGCTGGTGGAAATGAATAACTTTTGTTTTATTAAGATTAATTACTAGATTATTTTTTTCAAGCCAATTTATAATGTCACTTAGAGAATTATTAATGTCATCTTCATATTTATCAGAGTCAGTACAATCTACAATAGCCATTTGGAATCAGCACGGGTCAGCTAGTGAACCATAACTGGTAGACAGTTGAAATTTTCACCGAGTGTGTATTTCTGTTGTTGCTATAACAACAAATAATAAAATATGCTTGTGTGTTGTCTGTATTGGCTCCATTACCATATAACCGCCCTTTTAGGTTTGGTACATCTCAATGCTCGCCAATTAAGACCAGCTGGCGAAGACTGGCTTCCCTCGAGGTGACTGACCCCCTGAAAATAAAAATACGAAGGTACGGATCCCGTTTTATTCGTTTTCTAGATAAAGCGAATAAGGAGTACCTACTGCAGATTAAATTGCAGGCAAAATGCTATTCCTAATATATGCTAGACTTCACGATTTATGTATAATAACTATAATTTCCAATAATACCAACTAAGTTTTACAAAACACACAAAATTGATAATTCAAATATTACTGAGACATTTTGCCATCCCTAACGCCACGTCACAATACATTTATCTAGCCTAGTTCTATAGGTAATGTCACATCCGGGATTACACCCTATATACCTGGAATTTTAGCCGTTAATCTAGTCTTGTGGTCGTTTCGTACGAGGAATAGTATCTATATTCATAAGTAGATACTTAGTTCTGATTTTATTATGCCAATTAATATTTAAGTGAGAATATAATATTATTTATGGCTTATTTTAATAGCAAGCGAGTTAGTGGCTTAGTAATAATAGCCAAACGGTTGATCTTTTAGGTTAAGCGATGCTTGCCGAGGTCAGTTCGCGGATAGGTGACCATCATGAGACTCCTCCATGCCTCTGAAAGCACGTCAATCGTTTGGTTCCGGCTGAATCTGGCAAGGCTTGCCACGTATATTATCATATTACCCAGTTACTGGGATGTGAAGGTCTATGTGCCAATTCTACTAATTTTCACATTCGCATCGCATTCGCATCTCAATCTGTCAAAAATGTATGAAAATGAAGGCGTTTTTGACAGTTTGCGATTGACATGCGAATGGGAAATTATTAATAAATTAGCAGAATAGGCAGACAAATACAATACTGGTCCTCAGCATCTTGTTAGAACAGAGGTCGATGCCAACACAGTTGAGAAAAGGCTAAACCTTATCCTAATATATAAAATGCTTCCGTTACTGACTGAATGACTGACAGACAACTCACAACCAAAACTACTGGTCGTAAGAAGCTGAAATTTGGCTTGTGGGATCCTTGGGGAGTGTAGGAGAGCACAAAGGAAGGATTTCCCGAAATTCCTACGGGAACGGGAAAATTGGGATATGCGCGTACGAAGTCGCGGGCAAAATCTAGTCCTGTTATAATGTAAGTCTATGACATGGAATGCAGGCTGTATTTTAGCTGATAAACGTTGACTGCTGCATCAGACAATTACTGTCGTGGCAGAAATCACCGCTAACTGGCTGTTCCAACTAGCCGTACTATTGCACACTCCAAGTCACCTATTCCTCGGACTGTAGCCCCTATTAACGCTCTCCTGGACTCAGGAACAGGTCTTGATATGTTTGCGGATGAATGGAAGATGATAATGTCAGAATGTTTGAATTTTTGTGAGAAGAAGCATGATTGAGTGAAATCTATTTTAATTATGTTAAATAGTGTAATTGCTTTCGGCCGTTCTATTTAAATAAATAAATAAATAAATCTGCAAGCTTCACCACATCTGCCAGAGTTACTGAATTTGTTCGAAAGAGTCACTGCGGCACTGGAATGCAAAGGGCACTAAGAGGAATACGGATTGATTATAGTCAGTAAGAATCTGCCACTCTCTTCTGTCCCGCCCAGAGCGGGAGGAGTCATTTGATGACATCGACCGGTCCTGTGCTTCTCGTATTCAACTGGTTACGGTGATATTGCCTCTTTTCTGGGTGGTTTGAAATGGGACATTAAAGACAGCTACATTAACAACCTTAGCTATACGAAAGGAGTCTTTGGATATAATTTGTTTTATTCGTGTGCGGAACATCGTCATGAAATGGCGAAGACAATCAAATGGCTCTGTTGGATTAACTAAGGCAGTTAGAAGCACTAGATGTCGTTTCTTTTTCACTTATCTTGGAATATTACACTTTTTAATATTTTTAAGGTTCTCTTTTTAGAGCGGATTTCACCGATGAAACAGCCAGTCAATTCTGTCGACATCTCACCGTGATCACTTAGGTGGATTGAACGACAAGCAAGCTGTCATTCCATCTTGTTTGTATGGTTTGACAGCTCACTTTTCGTTCACTTCGCCAAAGTGTTCACTTCGAGATGTTTACAGAATTGTACTACTGATCGCGATCAAGCTGCGTTCAAGAGTTGTCAGAGTCAATGCGAGCCTAGCCTTTTCCCAACTATATTGGGGTCGGCTTCCAGTCAAACCGGATTCAGCTGAATACCAGTATTTTACGTAGAGCGGCTGCCTACCAGATCTCCACAACCCATTAACTGGGTAACACGGTACTCCTTGGCAAGACTGGTGTCAGATTTTCTGGCTTCTGACTATCCGTAACGGCTGCCAAAGATCTCCAAATGACAGCCAGGACCAACAGCTTAACGTGCTTTCCGAGGCACGGAGGAAACTCGGTATGTTAAGATGGTCACCCATCCACAGACCAACCTCGGCAAGCGTTGCTTAACCTTGAAGATCGACCTATGCGGTTGTTATAATTTAGCCACGAGCTCCTAATTTAGCCAGTTGTCAGTGTCAATGTTCCATAGAAAATAATGACACTGGCAGCTTATATACGTGGTTCATATGTTGATCGCTTTCAGTATCAGATTGATGATATCCGCCCTTACTTATATGACCACTCGAGTCTGTCTGACTGGTTACCTGGGTGTATGTGTCTCCATCTGTCTCAGCCAATTTTGTAACTGCGCTGGAATCCCTCAATAAAAGAATCTAGATCTTCCCCAATCAGGATTAGTCAGAACGGATCCTACTCGATCACGTTTCCCTGCGGTTTCAAGAATCGTGACAATTATGACCAGCATTTCTTCACAAATGTTTTCGAAACCGCAAATGGTAAGTACTTTACTTGCTGTATACCACTATTTACCGTTCACTAACAGAACTGTTAACGAGCAATCAATAAATGTATTGAAGTTCTCCGAAGTCATTGCAATCATTTACTTATCGGCTGTTGTAGATTATCCATTGCTGAGTTTGTTCTCACAGCGTGTACTTAAGTGTGAAGTGAACCGTCAATGAATAGTCAACTGTAACCAACTTGAATATTGGGCCAATGTTTAGACCCAACATTGGGATGTAATTTTTATTAACTAATCTAATTTTAGTGAGGTCGATGCCTTTATATTGGTCTCAAATGACGCACATTATTTGGTTGTAGGCACATTACTATTAAGAGAAAAACTGGCCAAGGCCGAGACGGGCTCGTCCGCGACCCGTACCAAAAATCGAAAAAAAAGCAAACACGGTTTTTGTATGGGAACCCTTTTTAGTTTTTAATTTAATTTTTATTTGTAAAACGGCAATAGAAATACACACTCACCGAAAATCTCGACTGCCTACCTATTACAGTTCTTGGGATACAGTCCGCAGACAGACTGATGGACGGTCAGCGGAGGCTTAGTAATGGTTCCGTTAAATACCTTTCGGGTCCGGAACCCTAACTAAAACAGATATTCCCGTTGAAGATCAAAGTTTAATTACCGTTGTGATATTAGTCACCAGTTCACCGCAGTATTAAATAGTTCCGAAATCTGGATATGTAGATCGTTTTGTGGTTTCATTTTCTTGTTAATCGATGACTCCATTTCAGTGACTTCGTTTGTTTGGGTAATGTCCCACTGCACACACAGTCATGAACCTAGATGTCAAACGTCATAGTTTTGTCGTAATGCATTCAAATAGGCTAGAGCCTTTTCACAGAACGACGCGCAGATGACGCGCGTTAACGTGCTTTAAATAAAACCTACAGTGCCGAGAGCGCGCGTTCGTAGAACGTGCGTCGTCGGCGCGTTAAAAAATGCCGTGTGCAGAGGCTCTTAGACTAGTTCAGAGGACCAATATTCTTCAAATTTTTAAACATTTTTTGCATTCACATCTCAGTTGTAATCTGCCAAAAACACCTCTAATTTCCCTAAATTTTGAAAAAAATAAAAAGATACAATGGATGAGTTCCTATAATTTTCTCATTATTTACGTATACTGTCAAGAAATATGTACTCAAACACCAAAAATATAGGTACCTTGAAGTTTTTTTTACTTTTAATTTTACGATCACCACGGTATAATTTATGTTAAGTTTTAAAAAAAAATCTTTAAGGTACTTACTATACTGACCTTAAAGAGATCATTGATTCATACATAAAAAAACAAACAGAAATGTTTATAGAATTGTGGTCATGGTAGTGAAAAATACCTAAAAGGGCTAATTTTTTTAATATTTTCTTATTTTTTAAAACTTAAAAATAATGAGATATTATTTTTATTTTTTTCCCCGAGTCATGAGCAGGTGTACACTCCGGTGTTGGCTTATCGTTGAAGTTTGTGACATGTTGTATATTACTACTTAATTTGAGAACATACTCACCCGCCAAAAATGCGTGGGCGCTACTCCACACACAGTTGTCTTAAACATGGCTCATTATTACCTAAGAACGAAACCTGATACAGTCAACGATTTTATTGTGTTCGGGTGACCCGGGAAGCTGTCATTGGCCGTTATAGACCGTTTACACGATACGAAGTTTTGGATTGAAAAGGTGAATAAAATATCTTGTATGATAGGCACTAAAGTACATTGACTTTTCCCTAATATCCCGTAGTAAATATCCGATCAATAAATTATGAACCATTTATCATTAATAGAGAACGTAAAGGATTGCGATAGAAGTCGATTCTGCAGTGCTATTCTGCCGGTCGATTCTGTAAAGATGTCGAAGTCAGTCCAAGTTATCAAGATGGAATGACAGCTCACTTCGTGATCAATTGACCCAAGCCTTCACTTCGACATGTTTACAGCAGTGCGATTCAGCCAGTCGATTCTGTTGACATCTTACCTTGATCACTTAGGTGGAGTGAACGACAAGTGAGCTGTCATGCCATCTTGTTTGTATGGTTTGACAGCTCACTTGTCGTTCACTCCACCTAAGTGATCACGGTGAGATGTCAACAGATTCGACCGGCAGCATCGCACTGCTGTAAGCATGTCGAAGTGAAGGCTTGGGTCAATTGATCACGAAGTGAGCTGTCATTAGTAATCCAAGTACCTAATTTAGATGAAACGACAGCTCACTTAGTGATCAATTCACTCAAACCTTCACTTCAACATATTGACAGAATCGACCGGCTGGACAGCTATATTTCTTATGTTTGTTTTTAATGTTAAGAAAGTCAAAAATGTATGTAGGTTAATAACCGTTACTGCACATTCATCTGGCATCTACCATAGTATATGAACCTGTCACTGAACTCAGTCTATTAAGTTGCAGCTTAATAATGAAAAGCTTATATTTGAGGGACGCTTGTTAAGGCCGTAGTTTAGTTATGGTGAAAATTATAGACATACTTGCGGGCTGACTTGGAACATTGTCTTCATGCAATGAATCGTGCAGGGTTAGGGTGCTATCGTTGGTATGCGACATTTAGCTGAAAATACGTTTTTATTCCTTAAATGATTTAGTTTTTCTGGTTTTCAGCTAAATCCGGTTTGACTGGAAGCCGACCCCAATATAGTTGGGAAAAGGCTAGGCAGAAGGTGATGATTTAGTTTAACATTCTGTCAGGTTCTGTATATGTGTGTGTACGCATTATAATAATATGTAAAAGTGATTTCTTTAAACAGTTGCAATACATACCTTGTAAAGTATACACCCGTGTCTCATTTTACCACGCGCTAATCGACATCCTAATCAATCAATAATCAACCCTATGAACCTTGTAACACATACAAAATGAGTTTTTCAAAAATTCGTCGCTTACGATAAAGAGGCGGTAAGGCGTCGACCTAATTGCGATGGCTATCGATCTTACGAGGTAAATATGCGATTTATCGTGCAATGTAAATGATTCTTGCACTCGCGTGATTATTTGCAAGCTTCATAGATATCTAAGAGGTAAACTACTTCGTGATACATAAACGAAGCAAGGTGGCCAGAATATCGTACCATATAAATGGGCGTCGTACGTCATCTAAGCTCCGCCGCCTACGTGGAACGGTAATAGTTAGACAATAGAGTCGAACCGGATCTGGCAGATCCGGGCTGGTGTCGCCGGTCCGGGCCGGTTCCCAACGATACACATTCAAATAACGAAGAGCTTTCTTCAGATTTCAATGTTTAAGTGATATTGCAGTATTGCGCTCGAATGATAGATCTGAGGGCCAATTCTATTATCACTACATTCCTAAGCCGAGTCTGTCTGTCTGTCTGTTCGTGATAAACTCAATAACTACTGAACTGATTTTCATGCTGTTTTCACCAATGGATAGAGTGGTTTTCGAGGAATGTTTCGGGCAACAGCTAGTCTACACTAATATTATAAAGAGGAAAGATTTGTTTTTTGAATTGAATAGGCTCTGAAACTACTGGACCGATTTGAAAAATTCTTTCAGTGTTAGTTAGCCTATTTATCGAGAAAAGTTATAGGTTATATATCATCACGCTAAGACAAATAGGAGCGAAGCAATAATGGAAAATGTGACGCAGACGAAGTTGCGCGGGTCAGCTAGTTTTTATATAAAACTAGCTGATGCCCGCGGCTTCGCCCATAATTTGTATGTGTTTTTTTTTATGTGGGTGTCGTAGTTTTTGAGTTTATCGTGAATAGACAGACAGACAGACGCGGTGGAGGACTTATGTTTTATAATATGTAGTGATATATGAAAAATTGAGAGATGTGATTGTGAACGAGCTTGAAAATTAATGTAATTGGCCCTCTGTAGTTTTATGGAATTAATCTGCAACAAAAAAGATCGACAGACTCCAATTTTTTTCAATCTTCCTGGTCTTTTCCCAACTATATTGGGGTCAGATTCCAGTCTATCCGGATTCAGCTGAATACCAGTATTTTATAGAGAGTGAAAATCTGTCTTACCTCCACAATCCGGTTACTGGGTAAAACAGTACGTTAAAAACTTTTAAGGGCAAATAAATAAGAAAATTACTATTAAAAAGCCAAGTGCGAGTCGGACTCGCAAACGAAGGGCTCCGTACCTATAACATCGAGCAAAAAATTCACGTTTGTTGTATAGGAGCCCTCTTAAATATTTATTGTATTGTTTTATAGTAGGTATTTGTTGTTATAGCGGCAACAGAAATAAAACATGTGTGATAATTTCAACTGTTAAGTAAATATCACGATTCTTAACTACAGAGACTAGCCTGGTGACAGACAGACAGACAGACGGACAGCGGAGTCTTAGTTATAGTCCCGTTTTAAACATACGCGTACGGGACCCTAAAAAGAGCACTACACTTTACTTAGGCTGTAGTCAACCAGTTAGAAGATTAACAATATAACTACACAATTTAATATTTATTACAAACCTCGTGGGCCATTAATATTTACTTTAGTAGGCTTAGTGGTACGAACTTTGACCCCGGGGGCTACAGTAACCCGTCTTTGTGAGCCGAGCCACCCACGCAGCAGAGAAACGATAGAAACTTCTGTAAATTCGCCTTGCCTTATACGATTTATTACTTACATTAAGGTTTTGAAGACGTAAAATAGGTTACGTAAAGGTTTTAGCACTCAGCAGGCATGGGAAAATGGCGACTGTCTTAATGTCAAAATAATCTTCTTATCTACATTAAAAAAAAAAACAAGTTTTCTAAATGTTGATATAATTGTTATTACCTATTACTGGAATCGAAAGTAGCTCACAATTTAGGACCACTTTTTTTCTTTTTTTTTAGGGATGGGAAATCATCCAATGACTTCCCCACTCCGGGCGGAGCGGGAGGGAGTGTCAGACTTCTACTGACTAAAACCCATCCATGTTCCTTCATTGCCCTTTGTGTTCCGGAGACACGGTATCTCTTTCGAATTTCTCAGCCAATTGAGGACCCATTTAAAAAAAAAATCTTCAATTAATTTCTATCAGCTAGTACTGAGAAGATACTACCTACAAATCATTAATTGTATCTTTAGCCAAATTTTACACTATCTACACGTAATTTCTTCACGTTCCATCCATTTAATTCACTACCATCGTATCACCACAAAGCTGAAACAAAAGAAAAATACAAATATTTACAGCAAACTCCAATACATAAACGGTTATTGATAAACTATGAAACGTTCCAATAAAGCATCATGTCCCACGTTACATGCAAAACAGATGATCAGCAATCGACCTAAGGGTCTGGCTGCCGATCAAGCAAATGTCGCAGCCCGACAGCGACAAACGACACGACAGCCCAGTTCTGTGATGTGGTAAATTGATCGTCTGCGTCAAGCCTAACTTGGATAAAATATTCGTATGTATATGTGAACGCAACGCTTTCAACTTGCTTGCAACTTTACTGAGTTTGCATAGAAATGTGGGGTAGTTGGGTATTGTTTTTGTAATTTGAATGCAACATTGTGAAAGTTCGTTCTTTTGGCTGGTGTAGTAGACAAAATATGTACCACCTTTTGCCCGCGATTTCGCATGCGCAAAAATAAATCGGGAATTTAGTAACTTTTATTTTAGTGTACTGAACTCAAAAATATATTTCAATTAAACCATTAACAGGCACTTTTGAATTGTCAAGGTCAGTCGGTCCAAAAAGATGAAGCTATTTGCACGTTCCAAAGCGGAGATCTCTATGGAGAAGAACGTGCAAGAAACTCCACGGCCACTCTTTTAAAAATAATAAATTGTTACAAAGTTTTGTTGACACCTTGTTGAAATTATACATACATGTGAGAACGATGTGACGAGCATGATAAAAACGACCGGACTAAAAAAGGAACACTTCAAATAAATTATAAAAATAAACCATGGCAGCTGAGAAGTGACCAGTCCCAACCGACAGCGCCATGACATGCGCCAGCCCTATTCGTCTCAACCATTTTGAATGGAGCCAAATAATTTAACGCATCTGAAAGTCATGAGCGGAATTTGAACACTTATAAATAGCTAGCTTCTGCCAGCGGCTTGCTAAAGCCGTTCAAGTCGGAAAGAACTATACTCTCTGAAAATATTATTCTAAGGGAATATACTTTCGGGAAAAAACCTTACTCTTATGCTAGCCTAGGTCAAGTCCAGAACAAAAAGATAGACAGACAGTTACTTTGACATAATCCTCTCCTACTTATCCTATCCTACTTCCTACTATCCTACTAAAATCCTACTTCCTACTATCCATTTATCCAACTATCCTACTATCCTTCTTCCTACTATCTTACTAATATCCTACTTCCTGCTATCCTACTTCCTACTATCCTACTTGCTGGGGAGTTTGTTGGCCACTTCTTCTTCTCAGCTAACACACTAGGAAGTGATGACGGGCGGGCGTTTTTTGGGGGACTCTCTTCTTGTAAACGTTGACGTTCAAAAAGTGCTGACACTCAACCTAATTTGAATAAATGACTTTTGACCTACTATCCTACTTCCTACTATTCTATCCTACTAATATAATAAAGGCGAATGTTTTTGAGGAGGGATGGATGTGTTGCTTCTTTCAAGTCGGATTGCCTAAAAAGATCTCCATACGGCACAGAGGTAGATTATAATTTGGAATAGCACAAAGGCTATATACAGGGTGAATTTTTAAAGTGTGCCTTCAGGGCCAAATCCGAAACTATGAAGAAAATCGGGAGAAGAATTTTTATTCCGGGAGTGTATTCCCTGGGGATCACGCGGGTGAAGCCACTGTCGGAAGCTAGTATTATAAATGCGAAAGTTTGTGAGGATGGATGGATGGCTTTCACGTCAGAACGCCTAAGATCTTTATGTAATTACAGAGGATATCCCAGGAGTAGTGTGTTAGATCACGAGGCTGAAGCTGCTGATATCAATATAAATTTAGTATTAAACATTGATCTAGTGAAGAGTGAAGCTATTCTTAAAAACCAGTTAAATTGATATAGTAGGACCTACTTTAAGTAATATTACTGTAGTTTTATATTTTTTTCATGTACTTATGTTGGTACTTAGTTTTTTGTTCCGAACAAAAAATGCTCTCTCCTTCACTTAGTAATTTCAAAATTATGATGTTGATAGATCGTTTCGTTACCGTAATAATTAGGCAACACTTATAATTTACTATCTTAACAAACCTGTCATAATTTGACGAAAATAGCTGAAGTTAATTGGAAATGCAAACAGACACAAAAAGTATGACTGCTAAGATTTGAGTATTAAGAATTAATTATTTTCAAAGAATACATAAAAGATTGAATGTTTACTCCATATGTACCTACGCTACTTTTTTATAGATGGGAAATCATCAAATGACTCCTCCCACTCTGGCCGGAGCAGAAGGAAGTGTCCTCTTACTGACTAAAACCCAACCGTGTTCCTCCTAGAGCCCTGTGCGCTCCAGGGCCGCGGTGACACTATCGAACAAATTCCTCAACCCTGGAAGTAGCTATGCTACTGTACCTATAATTCGTTGGAATAAAAGTTTTAAGTAAAAGTCAGACTTGCACACGAAAAGTTCTGTACCATAAACCGTTGCGGAATTTTTTCGAAAGAGACACCTCGACTCTGGAACGCAAAGCGCATTCGCGGATGTGTTTTAGTCAGTAAAAGTCTGACACTCTTGCGCCCAGGGGTTCCAAAAAGGCCACTTTAGTAGAATCAGAAAGCACATCACGCTACCGGTCACTGTCAAATTTTCCCAATGAAACTTGAACCTAATGCTTTAGCGATAAAAATCAAAATGAAATTTGACAGAATGTTGTGTGGTTAATATTATGATTATACTAAGGCCTATACTAAGGTATATAATAAGGCCACTTTAGCAGAATCATATAAGTATGATTCTGCTAAAGTGGCCTTTTTAGACCCGCAGTTCGAATGGAGGCATTTAAGGGCATTTAGTGTAGGGCCGTTTTTCATTTTAGCGTAACTTGTTGTTGTTATTTTCTCATCCAAAAAAAAAATAACATATACCGAGAAAATCTTGTTTTTGCATCCTTCAATTTATAATTAGGTTTAATTTTTATTATTAGAGGCAGAATAAAAGAAAAATATCTACCATGTAATTACCTAATACGGTTCGTTAGATATAGTCCGCTGAGAGACAGATAGACGGACATAGAGCGTAGTCTCAGTAGACAATTAGTTATAAATTAATTAATTAATTAATTAATAAATATTAATCTTTATTTCAGACCATAAAAGATCCAAAAAATAACAGACAAAAAATGAGAATAAAAACAAAAATTCAATCCAATTCAAATTCATTCAATTTAAAATGTCAGTGAGTTAAAAATAAATTAGTATAACCCAATAATGAAATAGTCTGTTTTGTGTTCAATTTAAAACAAAACATACTAAAATAACTCGCCAAAAAAAGTCACCAAGATCCGCAATATATCTCACACCACAGAAATAAACCCATTTCTATACTTTTAAATTAATGCAAGTGCAAAATTTAAGTGAAGTTCATTACATTGATAAAATAGAAAATGCACTTAAAGCACTAGACTAGAAATATTAATGTTGCCAGCTCTCTAGATTTACGTCAATTAGAAAGGTACACCTACATAAAGATGAGAGTACACTGCCTCTGCAGTGTTTAGGTTTGTGGTTTAATGTGTTTAGGACTGTTGTACACGAGTTGGACTCGATTGGGGACGGTAGAGTAAGTAGCTTTAAATTATGTTCACGCTTGATGCTGTATATTTTATACAACTTTAAACTTGTGCATTTAGTTAGAGCTTTATATTGAAGAAATACATAAGGAGGAAAAACTTAATCCTCCTTTTGGGGCAGTCGAGTAACTGCTTAAGGGTTTTTTTCAGTATTTTTTCTCAGAGTTTGTGGTTAGAAAACCCTGATTTCACAACCTTATTTTTTTCCATTTTGACGAATAAAGATATGTATTTGTTCTTTAATAACATATTATTAGCATTTCTTATTTAAATGTTATCGAATCACAAGATTTAGATTTATTTTTCGGAAAATTCACTTAAATTCAATTGAAGAATTGAAATCGGGACAGGTCAAAGTTTCACTAGTTGGCAATTCTGGTATTTTTAGGAAACGTTTGCATTCCCATCATATTCGCAAATGCGATAGCCAAATAAACATCTCTTAATTTTCTACATTTCGTCTTGCTTTTGGCATAGATTGTCACTGAGATGATATTATTTTGTCTTTTGTTTGACCTTTTTTACATTGTATTGGAATTAAGACAACAACACACACAATTTTACTATGTTAGTATTATGTAAACCACGTCGTATACAAACTCAGGAAATAAACAAGATGAAATGCTCCAAAGCTGACGTGATGGGGAAAATCCAAGATTTAATCAAAGTCCTGCAGTGTGCCCCACCTCTAAGGTATCCTAGTGAGTCACGGTCCCAGCCCACCTACACACTAGGATGTGGCACTATTGTATTCAGAACTTGAATCGTAGCCTTCGCAGCTATTTCGTGAAAGCGTTGAATGCAAACTTATTTATAAACGCCGTAAAATCGCCATATTTTACAAAAGATAGTGCTTATTGTAAAGAATGGCGAGAGCTTGAAGCCCTCCCGGAGATAAATAGACGCCCGTAGTTCTTGGACCCAGCGGGGGATTGTATGTGCCAAGTGTTCGCCGGTAGGGTTATCATGTTATGACAGGCGTTTGGCACTTTTGACAGGCGTTTTAAAGTTTAGAAAGGCGAGCCGCCATTGTCAGGGATAGACATTATTTGTTTTTTTTTTTAAAAGTTCGTTTCGATCTTTGGCAGTCGTTGTGGATTGCCAGAAGCTAGAAAATATGAAACGTCTTGCCAAGAAGTACTGTATAAACCAATAACTGGATTGTAGAGTCCAGATAGGTAGAGTACCTACAGCTGGGAGACATAACACAGAAACCCGACCACAATACATTTGGGAAAAGTCTAGGCAGATGTATAATAGTCAGTCTTCAGTTAACATGAAATAAATCATAAGAATTAATCAGTCTATAATGTCTTCATAATCCTCCTCCTTGCGAGAGAGAGAGAGTGTAAGGCCAGGCGCGCACTTTGCCTGGGTTGCGAAATCTGTTTGAAGGAGTCACCGCGGCCCCGGAACGCAAAGGGCATTAGCATGAACACGGATGGGTTTAAGTCAGTAAGAGTCTGACACTCCCTTCTGCTTCACCCAGGGCGGGAGGAGTCATTTTGATGATTTCCCATCCTTAAAAAAAGGCTGGACGCGCACTGGTGGTTTTTGTCACCGTGACGGTATATATCTCTCTGTTAAACTTCACAATTGCGAAAGAGAGAAAAGGTTTAATTTCAACCGCACGAGCCCAGTGAGGATTGATAGAACAAAAGCGAGTCTAAACAAATGATCAGCAACTCTTGATTAGTTTCATCTATCTTCATTATTGGCTTTCACTTAGTCCTTAGAATATTTTTTATTAGCAGAATAATAAATACCTCTCGATTTTTCAATGAAAGAAGAATTGATAGCACCGATAAAAATAAAACAACCGGTGTGCAGGCAGAAGTGAAAACTTGAACATTAACGTTGTGCATTTTTGAATCATCCGTCTTACAATTTTTAGATCAGGGGCCCGAGTCTGCTATTTTTATAAATTTGTCATTCCGACACGATCCCATTGTCATGCCATTGTCATTTTGCTAAAAGTTCGTAATCTGCTAAATTCATAATCGCACGGTCAGTGGCCGGTCACTGGGACGTCAGTGGTCTCGTAATAGAATTGCGGTGGGAATGCCGTATTGCCATTATTATAAAACCGAGCTAAATTTGAGCATTTATTCATGCCAGAATTTATTTATATTTAGTATTACATATTATTTATTAGTGTTATAAGCAATCTGAAGTAGTGAGAAGTTCGTAAATACTAAATCTGTCATTATGTACGAGATTACCATTCATATGGCTTTCTTTCAATGGCGTGTCAGTGGTTGATCATTGGAATGTCATAATGACGCCATTATGATGCCATTATGTTAGTAGATTACCAAACTTGTCAAAATCAACCATTTTGAAATCAGTGATCGACCATTCTGACACTATTGCAATAGCAGACTCGGGCCCCAGGTCACGTGTCCTGACGCGAGTTAGTCTTACGAATTTTAAAATTTTATACCCATCCCAAGAAAAGTGTTCAACGCCGCTAAGTTTTCACTTCAAAAATTTGAAGTAGATACCAAAATCAATCAACAGTAATAACTCATAACCGTAGGTGAAATATTTAATAATTTTACTAGTCCTTTCACGGTCAGGCAAAGGCCTCATTTACCTCATTCCACCTTTCTCTGTCCAATGCCAAGGAGTCCAGTTCATTTTGCTATCTCAGTCTGATTTCATGATGTCCCTCGAGGTCCTTGGCCCATTAAAGATTGTCGAAGAATAAAAATCACTCTGTATATGGTAACCCTATTTGCGTGTGCGCCTTAATCTTGGCCGTTGTTGAACTTTTTGCAGGCTGTAGAACAAGGGTAGGCTTGATTGTAAGATGGCCGCTTTTATAGTTCCTTTTTCAAAAGTGGTTGCAGAATGAATATGTAGATGAGAGTTACCAATTTGATTTTATGTTTGTGTTGTTACCGTGCGATTTAAATTGGAATAGAACTGCCGGTCGATTCTGTAAACATTCGAAGTCAAAGCTCGAGTAAAGTGATTTAATCAGGATTTGAATGGGATGTTCTGACTTTGTATTAAGATGTCTGCATTTAATAGCTTTTTCCCGCGACTCCGTAAGCGCATATCCTGTTTTTTTTCCCATTCCTGTATAGCCTATAGCATTCTTCCTCCTTAATATTCCCCCTTGCTATAATATACATAAAGAATTTGCAAAAAAAAAATCAAAATGTTAACCATTTTATTTTGAAGACAATCAAAACTTTTTTACATTTAAAATAATACCATCATCTGCCTAGCCTTTTCCCACCTATATTGGAGTCGGCCAGGCAGACCGGATTCAGCTTAATACTAGTATTTTACGTGGAGCGGCTGCCTACCTGACCTCCACAGCCCATTAACTGGGTAACACGGTACTCCTTGGCAAGACTGGTGTCAGATTTTCTGGCTTCTGACTATCCGTAACGACTGCCAAAGATCTCCAAATGACAGCCGGGACCAACAGCTTAACGTGCTTTCCGAGGCATGGAGGAAACTCGGTATGTTAAGATGGTCACCCATCCACAGACCAACTTCGGCAAGCGTTGCTTAACCTTGAAGATCGACCTATGCGGCTGTTATTATTTAGCCACGAGCTCCTCATACATTTAAAATAATACCATTTGGATAAAATGTTAACAATGTTTTTATTTCACCAGCCTGTTAATGCCCGACTGTAGTACTAATGTCACTTCTCATACAGCTCGAGCAGTCCAGCACTGATAACGATTCTTCAACTGCATCTAGTTAGACTTGAAGTGGCCATAGACACTTGTGTAAGACTAGGAGACAAGGAATTTTTGAATTCTTCAAACTACGATGTAATAGGGAGTGTGAGAGGCTTGGTGGGACACTTGGGGGTCCCAATTTATTTCAAGATGCTGGCTGAAAATGCTTGTAGAAATAAGGAATGCAGAGAAATTGGAAGATGACAGAAATTGGAAGATGACAGAAATTGGAAGATGACAGTATTGAATTATGTTTATGTATGTGGAGGGATTGGAGGGCTGTAAAAACGGAATGAATCGGAGAGTAGGTATAGACATTTGTTAATTTATTTATCTATACTAATATTATAAAGCAGAAGAGTTTGTTTGTTTGTTTGTTTGGTTGAACGCGCTAATCTCAGGAACTTCTGGTCCGATTTGAAAAATTCTTTCAGTGTTAGATAGACCATTTATCGAGGAAGGCTATATATATCATCACGCTAAGACCAATAGGAGCGGAGCAGTAATGAAAAATGTTACGCAGACGACGTTGCACGGGTCAGCTAGTACGTTTATAAATCCTCGGTTGATGGAGCAGACATTATATTTTAGAGTGAAGACCGCGTATGGGCAAACGTAGTGTGAGATGCCCTGCGGCACGATGGATTGATGATTTAAAGAAGGTGGCTGGCAGCAGATGGACGCGGACTGCACAAGACGGGGATAGTTGGCCCTCTTTGTGTGAGGCTTATGTACAGCAATGGATGGCACTTGGCCGAAAATGATTAAAATCTCTCTCTCCATCTTAAAACGCTTTATAACAATGATGCCACTGGTTTACAAATTACTCCAGACTCTGCAGCTTTCTAACATCCTGTGGAGCAGTGGGCGTAGAATGTTGGTGCATCATGCTCGCTTTACGTAGCGTCAGGTCACCGCTCGTCCTGGGTTACACATGTAAATCTATATTGCATAAATATGTCGACTTTGATGATTTTTTTTTTTAAACAAAATTGTTCTTCTTGGCGTGTTGATTGCAAATAGAGTGATAATTTATTTTATTCTTGCAGATGGATGGGTTTGGTGGGACAAATGACAGTGACAAAGTCTACGATGGAACGAGCTTACCCAGAAGGAGCCTGTTCACTCTGACTTTAAAGAGATGAGGGAAAAGTTTGAAATTACATTTCGACGGTTGACCACACACGTAGTGTTTTTGGTTAAATGTCTGTGAGATGAAGCTCAGGAAATAATTTGGACACAGGCCAAAGGATTATTCATTCATTCATTCATTTATTTTGTTTCAGGCTTATAATGTCCCTAACTGTTAGTAACAGAGCTTAAAACTATGTTAGTTAATATTAAAAATCAAATAGAAACAATTAAAAAAACAAACCAATAAAAAAATACTTAGAAAAATTAATTAACTTACTTAGAAGTTCAAACTCTTACTAAGACTGAATATATTTGTAAGACAAATCGGTTTATTAATAAAACATTCAATTTCTGACAAAATAACTTACATCGACAAACAATATTTTGTAACCGTAATTTCAAAATTATTACAGTTATTTTGTCACTGACAGCAGAATTTAAACATAACATAAAGACAAAGTAGATAGATATTTCCTGCCTGGAAACGAGGTAATACAGGCAGCCTAATAACTTATTCGCAAACGGTTACAATTTGTTGGACAAGTTACAACTAAGTTAGACTTAAGCAACTTTACTTAGACACACGTGCCAAGTTAATAAATGCAGCCATTTTAATACTTGGGACACGATTGTTTGATACATAAACAAATTATTAAATTAGTCTAATTCCGTGATCTTGTTATTTGTTTATGCTAAAAGCTCACCTTTGCATTGACTTTATAATATTTGTTAAATAATATAATATTCTGTATTCACCAACCATAAATCTCTTGCGGCCAGCAAAAGAGACATTGATGGACGAATGTGTAAATGTGGGCCGACACTTTTTAAATAACCTCAAAAAAAGGAGGTTATCAATAAATTCGTATCATGGCACATCACCCGTGTGTATGAAATATTGTCAGAATTACGTTTGCAATGCTTATGCTCAAGCAGAACAAAACTGTAAGTTAACTGTTGACTAACTAATGGAAAAATCACGATTAAACCAAACTGCGTGCGGATTATTGTGCATTCATCTATCTACTAAGTTTCTGTTTTTTTTTTCATTTCTTAATTTTGATATTTTATATGTCAAAACGTATGTATCAATACGTACGTACGTACGTTCGTATGTATCAATTTTATTCTTAAAGTGGCCGAAGCGGGCCTGGCTTGCGAAAGCCAGAGTACACGTTTTCGGTGGTATTTCCACTCCTCTGGGAAAGTTATAAATATTGGTCCTACAGTTCTATGAGTTAAGACTTTTTGTTAGGCGATTCCCTTTTCTGTTTGAATCTTAATTTATTTATTTAAACTTTTCGCACAAAAAAAAGTACAAAGGCGGGCTTAATTGGATTTTAAGTTATTTGAAAAAAAAATTCCTTTTTCTTTTTTCACTAAATTGTTTATAACTTTTGCAGTTTCTTCGAGCGGTACGATGGATGGATGTGAGTTACTCTTACACGTCAGAAGGCCAGTATGGATCTTCATGAATTTTGGCAGAGAAGTAGATTATAGTCTGAAATAGCACTTGGCTTTGACTTTTAATCCCGGGAGTATGTTTCTTAGGGATCACGCGGGTGAAGCCGGTTTCAGAAACTAGTTCTTTATAAACATGCCAAATACCATTATCAACGAGATTAAGTAATATCTGCGTACATAATATTAAGTCTAATTTAGGTAAGAAACGGGTAATTTGATATAACGATTTATGTTCCGGTACAGTTGCGGGCAGAACTCATTGTTACGCACACTGGTGCAGTCGCGTGCAGGTGTAATAGGGAATATGCATGAAAAAAGTATGTTCGATCTGAACAGTTTATCTAAAAGTATTCGAAAATATATTACTAACTGTGAAATTAGAATCTAAATTGCTCGAAAAACGAACGAGATACAATTATTTTAAACAAATATATCTGTCCCTCTCGCGAAAACGCTGTTTTCTATGGCAGCTGTATAGTCATCGTGTAATTTGACGTCACATTACGTATCGGACTTTTACGCTTTATAACTTAATAAATGATGAAGGTATTTAAAAAATAATTTCGTGATTGTTTACTAGAGCTAACAAGTATTTTATTTTGCAAATAAAAAAAATGCATGCATATTCCCTATTGTGGACGCACACGTCTGTGTAGTAAGGATGAAGACACATGCACGAGTTATTTTTTTTGTACTGTTTTTTGTAGTGAAAACATCTTTAGCGGCGTTGAGCACTTTTCTTAGGATGAGTATAAAAATGATAAACTCGCGTCAGGACACGTGACCTGATCGAAAATTCGTAAGACGAATGACCCGTCAGGACACGTGACCTGAGGCCTTAGTGAGTTTTTTTGACTCACGTTCGAACGCGTTCGATTGCGAGCGCGTTAGAATTTAGTATGGGAAATTAGGTTCTACGAGTGACCACCAGGTGGCACTATAACTAAATTCTAACGCGCTCGCAATCGAACGCGTTCGAACGTGAGTCGAAAAAACTCACACTAAGGCCTCTGATCGAAAATTCGAAAGACGGATGATTCAAAAATGCACAACGTTAATGTTCAAGTTTTCACTTCTGCCGGCAGTCCCGGAGTGCAACCCGTTGTTTTTTCTTTTGCGTTTTATTTTTTTTATTTTTTAATCTTTTGAATGTGATGTACGTTTGTTCCTGAACCTATTTTTTTTATTTGAAATAAATTTGCTCTTGACTTTAGTCAAGGTCAGAGATGACAGAAACAAAGTCGACGGTGGAGCGAGCTTACCCAGAAGAAGCCAGTTTTTCCTTCTATTTTTTCGAAGAATTTTTACGACAAATCAACAAAAAATACTTAGAAAAATTGTTGTATTAATCGTTAGTTTGCATATTGAACTCCACAGCATAAAATATTGTTTGCTGTAATTGTTATTAGTTAATTGAATGGTAAAGTAACACCACATAAATCATTGGGATTACTAACAGCTCCAATCAACGTAATAGCAAAAAGAGAAAAGTGATCAGAACTGGTCATTAAACACATAGCGCAATTCTAATTGTCTCAATAAATGACTACATCCACAATGTGATTTAAAGAATAGTCTTATCAGTTATTGCAGAAGCAATTGTAATATAAGAAACAATAATAATAAAAAAATTATAACAGACTAGCTGACCCGCGCAACTTCGTCTGCGTCATATTTTTCATGTATGCTCCGGTACTATTTGTCTAAGCGTGATGATATATCCTATCAGCAGCCTATCACCTTCCTTGATAAATGGGCTATCTAACACTGAAAGAATTTTTCAAATCGGACCAGTAGTTCCTGAGATTAGCGCGTTCAACCAGACAAACAAACAAACAAACTCTTCTGCTTTATTACATTAGTATATAGATAACTATAATTTGGTTTAGCATAAAATTATTACTTTTTCATGCTGAATGGTAAAATATAGCTGAACCTACCTTTTATCTTTTTATTACCTTGTACTGTTTGCAAAATAATGACTTACTTACTTACTGACTTACTAATATCCTTGCAAAATCTTTAACAACCAAGGTTACCTTCAAGTACAGCCATATTTTTTCAGTTCTGTTAGGTACCATACCATGGTCGAAAACATGCATTTCAATTGTAAAAAATAATAAAACCGACTCCTGGCTGCTATTGACTAATTACTGACTACTGATCTAAGTTTCTTCACCACTAAAGCTGATATCTAAAAAAAGCATTCTAAAAAAATAGATTTTAATACTGTGTATCTTATTGAAATTAAGCGGTGCCTACCTTTGTCCTCTTCTCTCTCATTTTCTCTAATAAATGACATGTGTTTTGGTTGTACATAAATAAATAAAACGTGTGTCGTTAAAGTCGCCAGTGTGCACACAGCATTATGCGCAAGCGCTCATTACAGAGTTACGGAGTATCCCACGAGTTGAACAGCAATTTGTTCTCGAATTTCTGTGCGCATTGTTTTAGGGTATTGCTTCTTTGTATTTAATATTATGAGCGTTGTTAACTCGTTTTTCTTATAGACTTTTATTGGTGTAATACTTGTTGAAATAAATCAAACAGCAAATACCTACAAGAATGGGCTTGTGCCCTGAAAAAATCGAATTAATCCGTCAGATAAATTATCTAAAAATATTTGACATGTGTTTTTTCTTTTGTTACGGGAACCAAAATTGACGAAGTTACGACGCTATTAAAATTCTCAATATGTCACACCTTCGCATAATTTTTACTGAGTCGTGACGTCACGAGCCCCCACTCGCGAGTTTTGATGCGTTTTATCTTTGTCAATATTCATTGATTTACAAAAACAAAAAATACGTGTCCATTATTTTGCAATACTCTAACTGACGGACTAAATAGTTTTGCAAATTGTGTATGATGGAATCTAGCCTATTATCAATACTTGCTAGAGTATAATGCCAGGGTTGCGGAATCTCGAAATGTATTGTGTTTTCAGTAAAAGCTTTTGCGCGCTTCTTCGTCTGCGTGGAGTTCTGATCGAGCTAAAAATATGATTTGTGCTTATCCAGATTATATAATTATAATACTAGCTATTGCCCGCGACTCAGCTTGGGTTAAATCGGCACAATAATCTGATCGGCGATTCAGGTGTAACAAACACAAATTGTAATCACAACTAAGCCAAATGTAATATTGGCTTAGTTTTTGCGTGTAAGAGGTAAGAGTTACCAAAATCCAACCATCCATACAGTGAACGTTGTTTAAAAATTAGAAGAATTGGCCCTCTGGTTAAATCTGGTTAAAATTAGAATAGTTCATATCGGGATTGCCACCATGTACCTTTTTATTTGCGAGTTTCCGATATTTCGGCACTGTTGTAAGCGCCATGATCACGAAGTAACTGAAGATCCTGCGGGTGGGATGTTATTGGCAGACATATCGGTCTACCCTCTTTCGTTCTTTGCAAAATAAAAAGGCTACAAAAAAAAGGCTAAAAAAAAAACTCGCAAATAAAAAGGTACATGGTAGCAATCCCGATATGAACTATTCTAATGTTAGTGACCATAAAAGTTTAAAACAATATATCTGGTAAAATTCTTTATGCGGTAATTCCAATACTGTCTGAGACAGTGCAGTAGTAGCTTTTCCCATTCACTATTCCTACTCCATTCAAATCCCCTTCTTTTGTTTTACTCTACCGACCAACCGTACCCTAGAAATGCTTTTCTCACGTGCGTAGAACCCAAAAAAGTTGCACCAAATCTTACTGCTCACCACCCAAAGCAAAACAAGTGTAGCGCGTCGAGTTGGTTACGCCATACTCGCCTCCCGTGACGAAAAGAATCGACCTTCTCAAGTTACCATCACACTTAAAAACAATACGAAAAAATAACCTCTCCTATAATGTCTGTAGAGGTGATTATGCTGTGCGCAGATAGGAATAGCTTAGGGATCTGTGTTACTGATTGTACTCAAGCGTGGACGTTGCGTAAGAGTTATTAAGAATTTGGTGGTAAGGTATTAATTTAATGTTGGTATTAACCTAAAGTTTTTTATACATGTCATAGAGTCAAAATGTTTGTTTGGGTCAGCATAATTATTGCAGCTGATATTAAAGAACCGTTTCAGAATGATCGTTTTCTTTTGTAAATTTTAAGATTTATTTTAAAGAATAAGTATGGTATTAAAAAACGAATAACCAGAGTGATAATTATGCAGTAAAAAATAAAATAGAAGTAGGCAAATGGGTTTCGAACATTTAAATTAGTATAATAAAATTTAATTTTCAATGTTAAATATCTATTGATTCTGAACGTGCAATAAAAAAGTCATAAATATTTGGAAACCAATCGATACTGAGTTAATAAAAAGAAAAAAAAAGAAACTGAAATTTAAACCAAGAAATATTTTATTTTACTTCTTTCTTTCGCTCTAATCTGCATCACCATAACCAAATAGTTTGCTTAACACGGTGTGAACACAGCTTTACACGCATTAAATCAATTAAATGTGCAAATACAATGAATACAAACACAATAATTCCTAGAAAATAGTTAAATAAGCCTTTTGTCATGTCTCAAATGTCTGTTAATAGGTATTTTTAGAAGCCCACCGGTTTATGAGTTATTGCGAACCAGTTTGGTTTGTGGCCTTCGGGCTTAGACGAAATGTTTGTGGCCCGGTTACTCGAGACATGACGTGGATACCTTGTCCTAGAGATGGGGAATAGGTAGAAGGTTCACTCCTACCTGTGTTGCCCAATTTCCTCACAGGTCACGGCAACTTTAAGAGTAAATTATTTTCCTTTAGGCTTGTGGCCTCACCTTTATGTCAATGTTCTACAGCCGACCTTGAATACGAACAATCCGCACATCACATCTAATGGGAGTGTATTCTTTGGCAGACTGTACGTAATAATATATTATGTTAGATAGTATTCAGGTTATATCTGGAGTAGTTTACTATACGGACCTTGTAAAAACCAGAACAAATTTCCGTCCGTTCAAGCGATTTTGTCATAGCTATTACTGGAATCAAAAGTAGCTCACAATTTAGGACCCAAGTTTCAGTGTGGTGCTTGGCAACTGGGCTTAAGCCAATGGGGTAAAAAACTGCTCATTTCTCACACTAGATGTCGCCACTGTTGAGTGTTCCCTGTCAACTGTCATTATACGTAAAGTTGTTGTAAACAAGTGTAATATTTTTGTTATATTTTCTGAATATGACAGTTTGTGCTGCTATTGATTGCAAAAATACAGGGATACATTTATTTCTTAAAGATGCCAAAAGAAGAAAACTGTGGGAAAACGCTGTTAGGAGAAAAAATTGGAAGCCTAGAAAATGGTCGAGGCAAAATGGTCGAAAATTTGCTTTTTTGCCAGCTGTGGAAGCTTTTCTCTTTTTTAACTCTTCTTTTAACTTAACTACACTCCAAGTCGCGTACATTTTAGCTATTTAATTCATAAACAAACTAAGACAAACAAGTCGCATACAAACAATATGGCGGTTGGTTAGGAACACTCAACAGTGTCGCCACCTACATTATGTTTGTAGTTTTTAACCCCATTGTATACGTCCCTGGGTGCCTATTGGCCTAGCTCTAACCTGTCTACTGCTTGATAAGGAGGGAAGTGGCACTTATATTATTTTTTTCTACTCCACCGCTGTACTCTTCTGATTAATTTCGTTGCGAAATCCAAGACAGTTGAATCGTTTCTCCGGGACTCGTCGGGCTTCATTAGCTCGCCGTTCTGGTGGCCGCCACTGTTGATTCTAGCTTTCAGGAGTTGCAGTCAGTTTAGTTTCAGGAATGTGTGGCGGGCTTGTTCTGCCTAGAGAGCCTTATACTTAAGAGAAATGTGAGCAGCACTTGCCTGTTTACATTTTTTTTTTGTATCGGCGCATTATGTCTTCTTTATACATCTGCAATTCTTTATACATCGGTCACATTGCAAGGAAAGAAGGTAACGACCTCGAGAAGCTCACCGTGACGGCAAAGTAGACGGAAAAAGACCTCCTGAACGCAGCCCAGGTGAGGCCAAACGACCGTGATTTTGTGAGTTGTGACTCGCGTAAAATGAGTCGGCGGAATTTACGCTGCAGCGTAAACTATAAACACACAAACAGGACTTCAGTATGAAACCGAATGCATTTGGTTTCATACTAAAGTCCTGATTGTGCCACACGCCGACGCAAAATGAATTAGACTTTAGTATGACACAAAATGACGTTCGTGTTGGCTGTATTGTTAAACACAGTGTTGCTGCCAGACATCAGTTTTGTGCTCACAGTATGTTCGTTAAAGTGTACAAGTCAGGGTACGAATGGAAGTTAGCCTTTTGTAACTCTTCGTTATGTTGTGATCCGATTACTTCGATCACGTGTTCCAGCCGAAGTTGATTAGCAACATGCGCGCCTAGCGTGATTGTGGCAGTGGACCAGAGTTGCCGCTTGCTTGTATAAAGGGCTAAATGTCAGCTTTGTTTAAAGCAAGAAATCTTTTGGCTAGAAGCCATTTTAAAGGCACCGTAGTAGAATTGGTAGCTTTAATCTATATTTTTCATATTGATAACTGTGTTTGCGTTTAGCCATAATCATACCTGATGGAAAGCGATGATGTGGTTGATTCTTGCCCAGAAATAACTTTTTTAGTGTTCCGTACCTAAAGGGTAAAAACGGGACCCTATTCCTAAGACTTCACTGTCTGTCTGTCTGTTACCAGGCTGTATCTCAAGAACCGCGATAGCTAGACAGTTGAAATTTTCACAGGTGATGTATTTCTATTGCCGCTATAACAACAAATACTACAGCTACAGCAAACTTGATTTTTTTGCCGTTTTTATAGATTACGGTAGTACGGTAGTGGAGTACGGAACCCTTCGTGCGCGAGTCCGACTCGCACTTGGCCAATTTTTAAGGTTCCATACCCAAAGGGTAACCAATGGAACTCTATTACTAAGCCTCTGCCTTCCATCTGTCTGTCAGTGGGCTGAATCTCGTGAACTGTAATAGACAAAAATAATAATAATCAAATAAAATTCAAGGGCGTTTTATAATTTACAATTCCCATATAATAAACGTGTATTGTTCGGTTTATAGTGCGGAACCCTTGTTGTGAGAGTCCGACTCGCACGCTTTTTGGAAACAAGTTTAGTGTTCATACGTGTATGTCTCTCGTAGTCCCATTACAAGGCCCCCTTTGGCCATAAATTATGTATTAACGACTATCCAGACTCGTTTCCGAAAGAGTCACTATATCTAAACTCCACCAGACGAATCGCCTCCAAACAGCCAAAACAAAGACCTACTATTTTTTCTTTAACGCATATTTTCATCCAACTTTTTGCAACACAAACTATGTTTTGTTAAAAATCGGCCTCTTTGTGTAACGGCCGCGGTGGCCTTCGGCGTCCGTGACTGTTCGCCGGCGAACTGCAGCGGGTCAACATACTAGGAGCGAAGGAACTAGGCGGGCTAGACGCTGGTGACGTCACCCACCTGGTATTCGGCTTGAGGAAGTTTGGTGGGAACTTTTGGTTGGTAATTATATAGGTGTTGGTTAGGTATTCGATTTTGTGAGAATGGCGAAAATGGTTTTGAAGTGTGGTGCGAGGTCTTCGTTCCATGCCCATTTCGCCCGCTGTATGGGGGTCAGAGGATTCCGTGGTCCCAGACTACACCCTACATTATTTTTAAGTGGTATTTTTTGGTCCACAAGAAAAGTAAGTATAGTACAGTTGACAAAAACGCTGATTTAAATGTTGATCAACAATTGCACGAATTATTTGTACCCGTTCGAAATAAAGGGGTATTTGAAGAATCTGTGCTCTACAAATAATATTACCGTTTTTCCCTGTGAAAAAAAAAAACCGTCAAAGTCAACTTGAAACTTCTTTTGAGTTAGCCTACCCCGCTATTGGAAATGGGTTAAAACGGAAGTAAACTTATAGTATTTATATTTCGTAATTATTTTTTTAGGTTTAATTCTAATAGAAGTCTGCCAAAAAAAAAATGGTAAAAATGGTTTTATTTGAGTAACGTCTACATTTTTTGGTTGTCCGTACTTCCCAAGGTAACTTTTTAAAATTTATTTGTGGTCCCAAATTACCACTCAAAAATAATGAAGATGTAGACCGAGGACCGCGGACCTGGTCCCGAATTCCCCTCGACCCACTGGGTCCTTAGGTGCATGAAAAAATTCTACATGATGGTTATCTGGATGTTTCAAAGTATTAACAAATAATAATTCCGTATAACAAAAATACTAATTTTGAAAAATGCTGGTTACCTATACTTCCACGCATAAAAGCCTTGTATCCTAATCCAGGGCATGGTCTACCCGCGTGTCAACTTTCATTCAAACCCATTCAGCCATTGAGACGTGAAAAGGTTATAAAACGTAGGTATATCATATCCTCATATCCATCCAGACAGAGTTACTTTCGCATTTCTAAAATTTGTACAGTAGCTTATCCATTATCGATTCTATAGTGTTGTTATTTGCTGACAACCCTCTCATCAGTTCATTTTCCTTAGCTTCAGACATACATACCAATCTTGCACTTTTATTTGACACATCTCTCAATGAAAACCGGTCAAGAGCGAGTCGGACTCGTGCACCGAGGGTTCCATCATTTATAACGTGAATCATAAATAGCGCATATCTTATATCTTACATACATTATTTTTAAATTTATTTATGTTATTTTATTTCTTGACATTTAATTCACTGTAAATTTAATTAATTGATTAAGTATTAATAACGTCAGCTTATTTATTATTGAGTTTATCCACTTTATTTTTATCCAATTTCAAGTACTTACTAAACCTAAAAAAAAAACAAATATGAGTGGCCTTCATGTCGTATTTTTTAATTTTATATTTACTAACATAGTATATTAAGTATTAATAACACCTACTGTGGACTAAATGTTGTCTTACTAATAATAAATAATACCCTAGTAGAACCACTTCGAATTTTTAAGAACTCCTTTTTCTGTCTTATTTGCAAAATAGTTGGACAAACGTCATCTAAAACTATTCCAAATTTCAAGTTGATAGCGTAAGTAGTTCTCGAGATATTCAGCCGTGACAGACGGACTGATTTAGTCACACTAAAGGGTTCATTTTTGTTACCATTTTGGTCCGGAACCCTTAAAACGCTTATCTTTCAGGGTTGTTTGCATCTTATATCTGTCACAGGAATTTGGCAAACTCTGTAATTTTGTAAAATATCACGTTCAATTGTAAACTTTTTTTTATATAAATAAGAATAGAATACATTGGAAACTACTGAATTTGGATGGGATTTATTATTAAAAAAGCGATTTTTTCATAATATATCGAGATATTATAATCTAATCAAGATTTATTACAATCTTATTGAGTCTTCCATTTTCCGGTGACATACCTATCTCTCCACACTCTACAAAAAGTTCAAAAAGACGCCTGTGTCGGGCTAGTACGTGCGACAATTCGTTCACTTATCGGCATTTGACCTCTTTGTTGTAGAATTCAGCACGAAATGCGATTTGCGCCGCTCCAAAGACCGAAATTTGAGCTCGCAGTCAAAATATACACGTTATTCAGAGGACCAGTGTGACATGGTCCTTAAACTTGTACTTCAGTGGTAGTGTTGGGGGTTTTTCAAGAGTGGAAGGTCAATGTTTTTGGTCATATGCTACTGTACTGTAATAATTGGATGTTTGGTGTATTTGTGATAAGATTAGAATTATTTTGGAACATGTTCATTGAGTGCCAAGTGTTTAGGTTTATATTAACAATTGGGAAAAAATATAGTTACAAGTTAGTAAGTCGGACTCATAAAATTCTGTACATTGCACAAAAACAACGTAATACTCGTTGAATCAATGAAGTTATCGATATAGATTCAGAATAGAATAATTAATAGTAGTATTTGCAATTAAAATAGGGCAATTAACAGAGGTAATTACCGCGCCTGTCTCATAAAGCTTCGCTAATGTCAGTCGCCGTCTTAGTTTATGAAATAGAATGTATGACTCGTTTAGTACTTGTGCCGGGGGGTTTTAGGTACCTGACTAGAAAGATACTACGCAGGAAAGAATCTTAAGCTTGCGTTTCTACCAGAGATGAGCGAGGATGTGTAGCGAGGGTGTGTTAAGAGGGCACTAACTTCCCGATCCGTCTATCGTCAACGCGAGCATGGTTGAAAAGCTTGTTGTTTCATGAAAACTAACAAGCTAGTCAGAACGCGATAACATTGAACAAAAAACAGTGTTCGAAAATTTCAAAAACCCGTTTTTTATGATGTTATAGGCTTGCTCTTGACCGCAGTCATGCCTGATGTAAAGCGATGGATGAGGTCTATGATGGAGCGAGCTTGCCCAGAAGATGCCTGTTCACTTGTTCCAGGTAATACGTGTTTTAGAGTAAGGCTTACAAGTTTGTTAAATAAATATTTGTCTTTTAGAATCTCCACAAGAATCTCCAATACATGTGCAAGGTTTATATCAAGATGTTTTCTTTACTTTTACAATTAATACATTATGAACGGCCAAAGTTCAGGTAAAATGAGTGCAAAACAGACGATTTTTGGAGGCTTAAAACTGAATTTGTTTTTCCAAATTACTAGATATTTGTTAGTTCAAAAAAATAAAAGATAGATATCTTTCAACGGCCTAATTACGTACGAGCGTTTGTATGCATGTACGGCACATGTGTGAGTACTGTGTACCTTTAACTTAAACTTTAACTATCAGTTTTAGGTTTGTTTTTGACTTGAATGTACCCTGGCGGTTGGGAGTGTTATGCTCACTCAAAAGTCTAGCTGATGGTGGCATATGCGTTTGATCATTTGGCTCCCTTCAAAACGGCTGAGCCGAACGGTGCTGGCGCATGCGTCATGTTCGTGAACGGGCGCCGTCAGTTGGGACTCGTCATTTCTCATCTGCTATGGTTGATATAAATTATTTTATTGAATTGTTCCTCTTTTATTCCGGACGCTTTTATCGTGCTCGTCTTTTACATCGTTGTCACATGTATGTATAATTTCAACCCGATGTAAACAAAGCTTTGTTACAATTTATTAGCTTCAACTTTTTGGACCGACTGACCTTGATAATTCAAAAGTGCTTGTAAATGGTTTAATTGAAATAAATGCTTGAGTTTTTTGTAAATAAATTTCCCTACTGAAGTGGAACTGAAACCTGCGTCTGTGTTTCCGAACGCATTCAACTCTAATCAGTTCAAAGTTAGAGTGAACTGGCTTCTTCTGGGTAAGCTCACTCCATCGTCGACTTTTTCTCGGTCACTTCTGACCTACACGCGTGCAAAGGGTTCCAATCGAATTTAATTTTTTAAACATGGTATTGTAACACTAAAGATTACAGGAAAATTTAAAAGACTTACATTTTCCTGTAATATTTATCTGCATTTATTTCTAAATTTTCGACTGAGTAGTTTCGGAGATAAGCATTGTTACATTAAGTCCGCCCATGTAACAATATTGTGCATAAAGTTTAAATAAATAAATAAGCGGGAATGGTCATTTTTGGTGTTTTGGGGAGGTATGCGGTACAGAGAGTAAAGTCCCGCAAATCCCAATTGAAAAGGAGGATCCTCCGCCCAGGCGGTTGTTGTGCCTGGGGGGCTACTGCCCGATAGTTCATATTCGGGTGGATGTATATGTTCAAATCGCATGGAAAACTCTGCTTGCGCGATTTAGGATTTTTTAGTTCGCCGCCAGTTGGATAGATAGCGTCGCGGTTCTTTTTGTTGCGATGCAGATTTGTTTCGTTGATTTTTCTTGTGGCGGTATTGGATACCGCTACAGTGTAATTTCTTAAATAACTTCCAAACTATGTATTGTAAAATTATAAAAAAAATATAATTAAAACCCTCACAGTAAGCCCTTTCATTTTATACGTCACACATGCACTTTCTTGTGATCCCCATTCTCAAAATTTATTTATTTACGTAACGCGTCCGAGTTTGGGTCACAGAAGTCCATATGTATACCCAATTTCAACAGAATCAGTTTAGTAGATCCAGAGAAAACTGGAAGTGACGGACAGACAGACGGACAGAGGGACAGACGGACTGACGGACAGACGGACAGACGGACAGACAGACAGACACCCGAATGATCCTATAAGGGTTCCGTTTTTCACGTATGTTTGGAACCCTAAAAGTTTACTCTGTTCTGTTACTCTCACAGTCCGATGGGAGGACAACCTGATAGAACCAGGAAGAGATAAAGTAGACCAAAGGTACTGAGAAATTATTCATACCTGACCTGGGAATAGAACGCAAGACCCAAAACTCCACAGTAGAGTTAGCAAGACGTCTCATGCTGGACACAGGCTGCCCCCAAACATCTTCGGCCGCCCATATGTATGATATATTACCTACCTGGAATAGCCGCACGCATGTAATACCCAATGCAGTATGTGATGTGCTCAGGCCACCGGTACATGGTGGACATCCCACCCACAAGCACGAATCGTTTTGGGAACACATTCATTGTGTGAGTGAATTTCCCTTCCGGAATCTGTGTTTTCTGATAGCTACAATCTGATAGTCTTTAATTCTAGAGTTCTAGGCAAGCGCGCTCTATCTTTGACCACATATTTGCTTACCGTCAGGTGAGATGGTGGTCAAACGTTTGCCTAAAAATAATAAAAAAGTTGTAAGCAAATAGCCAGAAAAGGATTTATATTTTTTATTTATTTATTTTTTTACTTATTTAACACTTTAAGGACAAATGTGCAGAGGCGGACTTAATGCCATAGGCATTCTCTACCACTCAACCTTTGGGTGATGTAGAGACAAATAGTGATATATCACGGTTATATAGAAAAGCCATATACACGAAACACTCCGTACGTCTGTAGGTATGCGATGTCCGGCACGACACAACCCCTTACAAGGCCTCCTTAATCCCATCCCAGGTGGTATTCAGCATAAGTGTGAAAGAATTTATCGCATTTCCGAATAAGCCCATTCAGACTTCCATAATTTCCTTTAGGGGCACATTTCTTAAGGTTTACATCTTACCAATTAGCACTCAAAGAGTTATTGGTGCTTTAGTCCGTATTCAGCGACAGTTCGCGTGTACGCTGTCCCAGAAGGCGTGCCCAAGATATCTATGGCTTATTTTATCATTAGATATTATATTGCTGGTTGATTTTCTATTTTATGTTGACAGTACATTTTGTTACTGTTTCATGGATTACGTGTGTCGCTTCTACTTAAGAGGATGCATTTAATATAAGGCCGTTTTAGGCCAGTTTAGGTCCCTGGAACACGAGTGCGAAATTATATTTTATGCTTTTTGATCATAAGATCTAGTATCCAACTGTTTTCTCGATAGAAAAAAAATATAGAGTTCAATTTATCTTTTAAATTTTTTAAACAAATAATTATTTATTTGTCTGCGTTCAATATTGTATTTTATTTTATCTCCGTCTAAAATCACTGTTTATAAAAAGGCTGATTTGTGTTAATATTTTAATTGAAGAAGTTTATGAAGTTTCCGTGCGAGCAACACTGAAACAGTTGGCGGTTTGAATTAATTTGATGTTGTGGCACTAGGTTCGATATTTGGAACTTTCCGTGTCGGTGGTTTCGAGCTATCATTTATTCCTGAGGAACGGCCTTAAAAGTTGACGTACGTAAGCTGTTTTTCTGCTAGGTTAACGAATTTGGATACGCATTTGGAGGAACACGGTTTGGTTTTAGTCAGTAAGAGTCTGTCCCTTCCGCTCCGCCCAGAGCGGAAGAAGATATTTGATAATTTCCCATTCTTTCCTTCTAATTTCCCATTTTTTACCCATTCTATCATTCTCCTTAGTTGCCAACTTTTCCTACTGACACTTTTTTATTTTTACTTTTGATAGACCTGCGTTTGTTCGTTCTCGTCACTTCATTTCGTAATCGATTTAAAAGACTTTGACAATCTTCGAAGCTACGCTTACTACAACTATATTCTTTAAAAAAACATAAACAACTAACAGTTTAACCTACTATCACAGAAAATCTAAGTACAACCAATAAATTATGAATGTTAGGTATAACCCGGTCTCGCGTGCCCAGCTACTATGAAACGTACTGAGCCAGTTTTGCTAGCCACATTAATTACAAAACATACTCCAAGGAGTGGCTAATGCCTCGATCTTACAGTGGGTCCACACCGTGACTTTTGTCCGTACATACTTCGAACTGCTTAAGAATAAAGAAATTTGTCTGGATTACTTTGTTGGAAAAAAAAGGAAAGAAAGAAAGAAAAAGAGTGTGCGTGTGTGTGAGTGTTGCATAAATAAAATTCTATATAAGCTTTAGACGTCTGTATCGTGTGAATAGTCTATTTCACTGGATATTATAAGGTATAGAGATACTTTTGTATGTATCGATATTTATGTATATTATGTCACCGGAAAGTGGCAGACTCCGTAAGATTGTAATAAATCTTGATTGAATTATAATTTCTCGAAATATTATGAAAAAATCATTTAGTATGTAATATATTCCATCCAAATTCAATAGTTTCCAATGTGACATATTTATAAAATGAAGACTGATTAAAAAACGACAGAATGTTTGTGCGGGCTTTTTATTATTTCACTTTGATTTTTCAAAATCGGGAGTTTTCCAAATGATTTTAATTAATTAGTAAATTCATTCATTTATTTATAAATCCGTTTTTTGGATCACATCATCAATTTGGTCCTGTGCGCTTACATGTGTTGTTGCCAAGTGGAGTTGTTTGTTGTTTGTAGCTGTGTAGACACTACAAACAACAAACAAAATACACTCTGACTTAGAAGTCAGAGTGTATTATACTAACATATTTTAAGTAATTACCAACAAACCCTATGGATGTTGGTCCTGATGTATTTTTTTATATTTGTGATGGGTTTGCTCTCGACTCTAGAGGTCAGATATGACAGAGACAAAGTCTATGAAGGAGCGAGCTTACCCAGATGTAGCCTATATGTGCCTGCTGTAGTGTGAGTATGCAGACAAAATATCTGCATTATTTGTTGCCAGACAAAATTCTATACTTTATGGAAGTAGTTATGTATCGTGTGGACCCACTATTAGGTGGAAAGTTTAGCACAAAGTTTATGGGAGAAAGGTGCTAAAACTATAGTTAATTCATATTAAAATGGGTTCGTAATGATTTTGTTCGACGTGGTAAATAGTAATTGTTACGATTTATGGTTTTGCGCTCGTAGAATTTATGGTTTTCGCATTGGTTTTGGTCCGATTGGAGCTAATTATGCCGCAAGGTAGCGACCAATGTGTAGGAGCCATAGTGACCGTTACAAGTCGGAAAATATCTGAACTGACAATTTTAGTTATACGAGAGAATTTTAGTTATTCTACAAATTTTCACATTCGCATCTCAGTCGCAATCTGTCAAAAATGTTAAGGCTTTCTTGACAGTTTGCGATTGACATGCGAATGCGAAAGTTGTTTTAAAATAGTAGAATTGGCTCACATAAATGTGTGAATAGATTTTGTTTCTCCGCTATTCTTTTTGATTATTTTTTTTTGTGACTTCCAAAACAGGTCATTAGTATCTCCGGAGCTCGTTGAAGTTCATCGCTTCGAAGTTTTTTTGGTGATTGCTACTGTTGAATATGGCTTTAAGAGATTGGCTATAGTGTGGTTCTATAATGTAGTGATAGTTTGAGCTAAGTAGTAACAATGATAGAAATAGTGGAATGTAAGGATAGGAGATACCTTTTCCCAGCAGTGGGACCATTTAAGTTGATTAATAACATTGTCAATGTCAATCTTAAGGCACTTGTCTCACCGTCGGCGATCAGCGAGTAGCGAGTTAAGCTTGAAACTCGAAACGCGTTGAGGAGCGAGTACCAAGTGAATAATAGTTTCGATAGTTTTGACGAAGCGAGTGCTTTTGTGCGACGGACGATTACTCGCACCACTCGTTCCGGCCCGCGTTATAGGTAGACATTACCGACCTAATCGGCAAGCGAGCATCGCTGGGCGAGTGTCGCTGACCGAGTACTATCTTTGATTGCTCTTGTCGCTGCTACCAACTAGTCGTAATAGCCGCTCGCCGGCAGTGTGAACATACAGCTATCGACTATTGATGTATGTGTCTCTTTTACTCACACAAAATCTATATCTTTTGTCCCTTTCATCAGCTAGCAAATAGTCGATAGCTGTCGTGCTTAAAACGGTTTACGGTGTCGTGAAAAACTAGTCAGTTTAGACAGACTACGACAAATCAGCACAACTATGACAATACACAGTACATAAATCTGAAGTCCAATTATTACTGTACACAGCGTTCAATATCTAATATGCTTCATTAGTGACAACAGTGACAGTTAAGAGATTTTACTAAATTTTTCTGTTGCAATTACAATTTAAATTTATACAGAGAATTTCTAAATTCGTTAAAACCTTCAAAAAACAAGTCTACTCTAGAACATATTACATTATATTCACTTCACATTCTGGATAACGGATTGTTTTCAGAAACATTATTTTATCAATCCAATGTTGAAATTAACCACATAAATAAGATTAATGGTGGCATGAAGTAAGTACATTGACACACACATAGATTGCAAGTCGTGACGTCACGAAGGCTTCCATCAGATTGACAGCCTTTTGAAATGAGCTACAAGAATTATAGAAGCTTCTTGCCTGGTTCACATTTGATTAGCCGTGGTAGATCAAGTTTAATTGACAGTAATTCCTAAGTTCAGTGGAATGTTCTAGGAAAATAAATAAAGCTGCAAGAACAATTTCGTTTTAACGGTCAATAAAACTAACAACCACTTTTCAAATCCCATTTCAAACCGATTTGAACGAAATAACGATTGCTCTAGCTCAATTTAATTTACATTCCCATACAATAAGGTCTTTAATTGTAAGGGAAAATAAATTAAGATTAATATTTTTCCATTTTTTGAACTTATTATTTACGTTTCTAAATGTTTCTTCATAAATGAACATTTATATATCAAAAAATAGTAGCAGTATCGGAAACAGGTTGCCAGATACCGGTAGCGGTGGTCAGGATGCCAGAGAGAGACACAAAACAAAGAGTTCAGAGCACCACTTTCTGAATCAAGTCATTGATCTAGTAGCCTAATTAGAGCCCCCTAAGATGTTTATCGAACTCGTAGCTATTAAACCATTAGCTGACACGAAATTCGGTACACTCGGTGATTGTTGAGTTCACATTCCACAAGTCATCCCATCTTCGCGAGTAAATTTATAGTACACTAGCTGACCCGCGCAACTTCGTCTGCGCCACATTTTCCATTAATGCTCCGCTCCTGTTTGTCTTAGCGTGATGATATATCGCCTATAGCCTTCCTCGATAAATGGGCTATCGAACACTGAAAGAATTTTTCAAATCGGACTAGTAGTTCCTGAGATTACCCCTTACATACAAACTTACAAACAAATGTTACCTCTTTATAAAATTAGTATAGATAACTAATGTAGGCGGAGGCGAAGCTGAGACACATACGTAGGTCCATCCTTTTCTCAAATAATGCGCGGATATTAAAACTAAGTAGTACCTAGGCAGAACTTTTTATTTGAAAATACAATTACTTTTCAAAATCAATAACGAACAACAATATTTTTTCCCGCGTCAGTAATTTGTTTTTTTTTTCAATAAAAAGTTTTCTATTTGCCAGTTCGATATTTAAATAAAGTTAAGTTACCCCCTTGGTTGTCATGTTTTGGAGAACAAGATCGTTCCATTTTTGAATTACCTACACGATAGATATGAGTTTACTGTGTAATTTATTTGGCCGCTAAACCACGACAGATATGGATTTTCATACAACTTTTATCGGCCGATGCTCGCATGTATTTGGCGAGTACAGCAATTTCGATTTATATCGAAGAAGGTTGTCAAAACAATGCTCAAATTTCCAAGCATTTTTGAGAAAATATAACTTTTTTTAAATAAATACCATTTTTTTCACAAGGAGTATAAGTATAAAACTGAACCAAGACAATTACAGTACTTTCAACAAGCTTTCAACCTAATATTTCTCCAGCCAAATTAGCCGAGATACGAAGCCAACTAAGATAAGACAAAGCAAGCAATTTGCCTAAACAGACAACTAATTAAGGATACATATCAGTATAGCATTTCAATAACGATGTTGTTTCTGCAGTAATACGCACGCACGGAGAAATGTCGCAGAGAAATCGGAGCCCCGCCTCGGAGATAAGGCTTTCGTTTGAGACGTTGAATTTGCATGCAACGCAAAGATTATTAAGCAGAAAGCATGCTTTTTTTCGTCACCTCTGTTCAATTTTACTTTTCCTTGATCGTATGAAAAGAACACCCTATTAAAACCGGTATTGAGAACAAAGATCTCTACTTTTTATGATGCTTCGAGTTTGTTTGTCAAAAATGGACTTTCTAATAGTGTCCAGAAGTGCGATTCTGTAAACATGTCGAATGAAAACTTAGACAAAGTGAGCTGTCAAACCGTACAAACAAGATGGCATGACAGCTCACTTGTCGTTCACTCTACAAGACTCTCAACTCTCGTTTAGACAGAATCGACCGGCTGATATTGAAACTATTGTAGATTAAACTGTGATGACCACTTTCTTTCGACTCGAGGAAATCGTTACCAACAGAATCTGTCATTACGCAAAATCGTGTTTAAATCTTAATGTTAATGTAGAGCGCCAAACGCTGTGAACGTATCCGGCTCGAAGGACCGTAGTCCGGTATTCCATTACATATCAGACCTTTTTGTGCTTCAGAAATTATGAACGTGAGGTTCTAAGTTCTGACTTTAATTAATACATCCTGGAAATTGTTATGGGTAGTTGGAAGCTTGAGAGTTGCCATCCAGCAATTGGGTTATGAAGGTCTGATAATAAGCTGTATCTGGTCAAACTGTCTGGTCTATCTGTGTACTCGGACTAACGTTAGATAAATGGTTTCTTCTTTCAAACTGGAAGCCGAATGCGACATGGCTGGGAAAAGACAGAACTACTATTCAAACTTACCATATCATTATTATGATCATCATCATATCACTCACTAACTTTTTTTTTTTATACTAGGCGGGGAAACTCTTGGCCTAAATCTCACCTGATGGAAAGTGATGATTAGGCCGAAGATGGAAGCGAGTTTCACCCGGAATCCTCTTACACAGAGGAACTGGCTATCATACCTCTAACTGCCGGAACACAACAATGCTGTTAACATTGTTGTTATGGCGACAGACTTAGACATGATGGTGGTAGCTTGCCAGGCGGACTTAGAACAAGTCCTACCACCAACCAAACCGAGCAAAAAATTTGCCCCCGCTGGGAATCGAACCCGGGACCTCTGGGTCTGAATCAGGTGGTATAACCACTAGACCACGGAGGCGGTTAGTGTCACCTGTTTAGCACCACGGACGCGGGTGACTCAGCCCCCAAACTTAACATGTATCTACAAAACCATCACCAGTCCCAACTTCAAATCCCATTACTCTATGGTATCACGTTCTTTAGAGCTGCATAATGAGTTGCATCGGGCCGCGAATCACGTGCTCTGCCATTAAAGGCGACGCCAGACAAGCTTCGACCATTATACAACACATATTGTAAGTGACCATTTTGTTTTAATATCCAGTTTCACGATTTCGAAATGTTGAGAGTATTTCTCGGAATTTATTTCGAATTTTTCGATACTTATTGGGAGTGGTATGTAGGTGCGCACGAGTGTGTGATGTTATTGAAAGATGCTGAAAGCATTAGGTGATTATTTAGACTGGTTTTTTCCGAAGCTTCGGTGAAAAATCTTCAATTGACTCTTTCCGTTCTTGGTGGAGTGTTAGACTCTTACTGACTCAAACCCATCCGCGTCCTCCAAACGCTCTTTGCGTTCCAGGGCCGTGATAATTCTTGCGAAGAAATTCCGCAACACTGACAGTGTTTCACTACCCTGGCGTATCAAACAGGGAATATGCATTTGTCGGGAGAAATATTCTCTAGCACTCACCCATAGTGCAGCTTCCTTTCAATTAAAATGTTTCACTGATAGAATTGTGTTTTAGAAATTACCCTCTGAAAACCAAACAAACAATTTAACCATTTTATAAAATTAGTTAAGACAGGGTCTGAATTCCTTTGGTAGGTATACTTCGGAATAAAATAGACAAGAAAAACAAAACGTTGCAAAATTAGGCTAAAAAACAAGACGATATAAAATATGGTACGGCTTACATAACTACACTATCTCTTAGTGTTAACTTTTCTTTGCATTTTCATAAGGTCCACTAAACAACTCATTTGTAGTTTATTACTGTCAAGACATGCGATAAGACCATGTTTTTAAGCTCCTACACAGCAAAGCAAGCAGGTATTCGCATCAAATACAGATCAATTACCATCTTTAAAATATCCAAATATGGTATGTAGATTAATACTCCCACTCTACGTTAAGGAAGTGGACTGATTTAAAAAACTAACCAATTGATGTTATCTGCCCACACTAAAACTTATATGGTATTCTTCCTACGATTTTTGTCAGGAAAAAAATGGCGACCATTTACGTATTGGCGTTATCTAGCATCATTTACAATTCACGGCAGATTTTTAAGAGTGTGTATTCCGTCCACTAGCGCCGCCAATCGTTTTTTATTAATTGTGGTAAATTTAAGACACGTAGATAAAAAACCGCTCTGTAGTGCACTGAAGAAATGTATCTATTATTTTTTGACAGTTTTTTTTTAATACATAACTCATGGCCAAATAGCCAAAACGGCAATTATTGCTAAAAGTGGCCACTTTTAGCAAAAATATCGACTTTGGCAACTATTTATGTTCTAAAGTACAAAACATAACTCTCAAAACATAATAAATACATTTCTTCAGTGCACTACAAAGCGGTTTTTTATCTACGTGTCATATATTTACCACAAATAATAAAAAACGATTGGCGGCGCTAGTGGACGGAATACACGCTCTTAAATGTGTTAATATTATTTACTAGGTTTTTTTTCTGGTTCAGTGGGGATTTACGGAAAATCCTCTCTTAGAGGTCCCCTATACTCCATAAGGAACGTTTATGCAAAATTTCAACTTTCTACGACCAGTAATTTCGGCTTTGCGTTGTTTGTCAGTCACTCAGTCAGTCACAAAAGAATTTTAAATGTTAGGACATCTTCTGGGAAATTGAGGAGGTTTTTATAGCATATGAAAATTATATCATGTGAACGTTATTTGAAGTGATAATATATTATCTGTTATTATGGCATATATTACATACCCGTTTTAAAATTACCTACTTACAGATATTCGCGTGTCACAGTTTGCTTTACATACAAGCGAGCAAAATTCATACATTCTCAGATTGCTCTGAGCTCGTATGCACTTTGCTCCAATTTATTATTTATTTGTGATTTTAATGAGCACGATGTAGTTCAGTACAGACTACGGGTGTCTGGGTCAGTATACAGTTTGGCAATACGCGTCCGGGACTGAATATTATAAGCCGCAAGGGTTGATCATCAAGGTTAAGCATCGCTGGCTGAGATCGGATGGCCATATTTATACCGCGTGTATCTGACATCGACGCACAAATGATTTCCATGGGTCCAGGGCATGATTCTGGACACCTTAGACTTAGAATTTTTCGTCGGCTTTTTTCTCATTTTTTCATTTTTTTCAAGGGTTTTTTTTTACTTTAGATTGCTCATAATCGTTATTCTGACCTAACCCAAGGAGATTTTTAATAAAAAAATAATTAATTAACTACTTTCACTAAAAAGAGCAATCTGAATAAAACCACAAATAGATATTAGCTCAGCTGAGCTGATACCTATTTGTGGTACTCTTGAAAAAAATGAGAAAAGAACCGACGAAAAATTCCAACACTCCCCAGTGTTGGAATTTTTCGTCGGTTCTTTTCTCATTTTTGTCCAGAATCATGCCCCGGACCCATGGAAATCGTTTGTGCGTCGATGTCAGATACACGCGGTATACCAAGACTTCACCATGCTTCGGCAAGTACGTTAGGCTACATTTTGGCGATCTTTGACAGTCGTTAAGGTTTGTCAGAATGCAGAAAATCTGGCTTAGCAGGCGATTCGGCCGCTGATTTTCATCCGATCCGGTCGAAATAGGAATTTCATTATTATAAATCCGTTTGTTTATTTTCTAACATATTATTAACATTTTAAATATTTTTATAGAAAATAAAATCTCATGTTCTTATTAAATGTGTGGACATAAATTGTTAAATAAAAATTAAACATTTAAAAATATAAAAAATAGTAGCCCACCGGTAGCGGTAATAGAGTCCAAGCTACCGGTGGTCAGGGCTCCCGAGAGAGGAACCTCCTCACTATACGCGCCGTGTCCAGGAGTACTGCTTTCTGGATCAAGCCCTTGAGCCAGCTGCCCAACGAGAGCCTCTTGAGGTTTTGTTCGAGGTTCTTGACAATTATGCCATTGGCCGTCACAACTATCGGCACAATGAATGCTGTGTTTACATCGCACATGTCGACAACCTCGCAAGTCAAGTCAAGATACTTCGTTATTCCATTTATTTATTTTTATATACATATTATAATTTTCATTTTTAAATATTTCTATAAAATAATAGAAAAAACATTAAAAAATAATTAAAAAACTACCGGTATCGGGAACAGGGTCCAAACTACCGGTGGTTAGGGCTCCCGAGAGAGGAACCTCCTAACAATACGCGCCATGTCCAGGAGTACTGCTTTCTAGATCAAGCCCTTGATCCAGCTCAATTCCTGTTTCGACCGGATCGGACAAAACTCAGCGGCCGATTAGCCTACTAAAAATCTGATACCAGTCTGTCCAAGAAGTACTATAGGTAAAAGCCCGTTTCCACTTGTCGGCTGTCGGGTCCGGATGTTAATCGAGTATCGGCGCCTCTTTTCTCTGTAGTCGATAGTCAAGTTTGGCCCAACTTGTGCGTCGCGATGTGTGTGTAATTCAAAGGGAACAACTTTACACTCAGTATGAAGTTAATTGTAAAAAAACTTTTTAAAGCAAGCTTCATTCGTTTTCCTGTTCTCCTCAGCAATCCCTTTCATTTGATACCCATACTGTGGTAGTGCAGAAAAAATAACAAGTCCGCCAACTCGGATAATCCGCCATATTGGAATTAGAATGACGTCACATCGCTAAGCATGCACTATCATCCAAAATAAGAGTGTACACCAAATTTCAGCTCAAACGTTTAAAGATAACTGCAACATTATTTTACATACATTGCAAGTTAAAAATAAAAGCTTGTACAAAGTATCCTATATATATGTTATTCCAGACTACAGTCTACGCCCGTGCCAAATTTCATCAAGGTCCGTTCAGCCGTTCTGACGTGATTGAGTAACAAACATCCAGTTATCCTTCCAAGCATCCAATTTTTTGCATTCATAATATTAATAAAGTATAGATATATGTAGTAGATATACTTAGATGTTATCTTTCTCTTATGTGCTACTGCGGATTTTCTTATCTTTTTCAATTTAGCACTTTTCCGGGCTCCAGTGGAGGCGGGCTCTCGACAAATCCAAGATTATCATCTTATCTACCTTTCGCGAGTTTCATTTTATACATTTTTGACGTCATCCTTGCTTTTTCGAGTTTTAGTAAATTTTTCCTCCTTTCACAAAGATTTTTTATCACATAAAATAAATGATTCGCTGTAAATACATTTGTGAATAGGTTTCATTACAAGAATGTTATAGTCTCACATATTCGTAATCGTTGATCGAGTCGATCGGTTGATTTGTATTTGTCACCGGAAAATAGCAAACTCCGCGCCGTTAGATTGTAAAACATCGCGTCAAATTGTGAAATATTTTTTATTAGTAAAACTGTATTTCAAATGATTTGTTAAAATAATATGTAGAGAAATCAGAATCAAAACAAAATGTTACAATCTTACGGAGTTTGCAATTATCCGGTGACATTATATTCTCTTCCTTCGCACAACACCACTTGATACGGAGGTTCTCAAAGGTTTCAGTCAGTACAATTTTACTGTACCTATAGCGTTTTTTTTATTTTATGTTTGTGTTTCACTTGAAGAGCCACAAGCTTTTAAGCTTGTGGGTTTGTGTGCGGGTAACAGCCGCACGGGTCGATCTATATGGTTAAGCAACGCTTGCCAAGGTTGGTCTGTGGATGGGTGACCATCTTAACGTAACGAGTTTCCTCCATGTCTCGGAAAGCACGTAACGCTGTTGGTCCCGGCTGTCATTTGTAGATCTTTGGCAGTCGTTACGGATTGACAGAAGCCAGTAAATCTGACTACAGTCTTGCCAAGAAGTACCGTGTTACCCAGTTAATGGGTTTTGTAGGTCTGGTAGGCAGCCGCTCCACGTAAAATACTGGTATTCAGCTGAATCTGGTTTGACTGGAAGCTGAACCCAAAGTAGTTGGGAAAAGGCTAGGCAAATGATGTTTGTGTTTCACTTTTATTATGATGTGTTTTTTTGCTGTTGTGTTCTGTCTGTGTCGAATAAATGTTTTCTATTCTATTCTTTCTATATAATTTGTCAAGCGGGTGAAGCCAGTGATCAGCTAGTGCTATATAATTCATATCTACTTAATATTTTGGCTTTATTCTAACTTTATTGAACTTAAACTAACGGCAGGTACCTACTCGTGCGTCGCTAATCAAGATTTACGGTCTTGTTTGCTCTCAGTCTGGGTTTATAACTTTGTTTTATACCAACAGGACACCAAACATGATCCGTGTGTTTTGATTATAAAAATACTAGCTGTCCCGCGCAACTTCGTCTGCGTCACATTTTCCGCTCCTAAATAATATTGCAACAAAAAATTGAGATTTAAACTATCCTATCTCTCAAGTTGGATCGAACTGCACATGGTGTGCGAATTTTATTATAATCGGTTAAGTGGTTTAGGAGTCCATTGAGGACAAACATTGTGACACGAGATTTATATATATTAACTAGCTGTCCCCCGCGGCTTCGCTCCCGTCAACTGGCAACTTTTTTTTTTATAAACCACATAAAAACCTTCTCCTGATGATAACAAACACAACAAAAAAAGAATTGGCCAAATTAGTCCAGGCGTTGTTGAGTTATGCGCTTACCAACACATTTAGCGATTCATTTTTATATTATAAGATATCTAGATTTTTTGTCGAAGTTGTTTGGATAAATCTCCTGACGTATGAGGAAAGAAGGTACGTTGTGCATTAGTAAAATTGCAAAAATTTAGGTAATTGGATTTGATTTGGGTATACACCAAATTCGCAGTAGCAACCTTTGAATTTAAGCCTAGCCTATACAAGATATTAGCTTCGCGTGAGATTTCATGCGAAATTAGTGGTAAAAGACTAGTGGGTAGGTAAATTAGGCCTCCTGGCTGATTTAGCCAATCTCGTCGTAGTCTAGCCCGGAGTTTGAACCTCGGTAAGCAGGTTAACCCGTTGATCCTGCGTTAGATTTTTCTCTTTTTGTATCGGCCATTCCATCAGAATTTGAGATTGATGGAAGAGCATCTATGTTTGCGCACACCGAGGTGCACTAGGTAGGGACTGATATTTATATATTTTTTACTAGCTGTCCCCCGCGACTTTGTTCCCGTCAAATGCAACTATCGTAGTATTTTTTTTTTAGGGATGTGAAATCATCAAATGACTTCTCGCGCTCTGGACGGAGCGGGAAGGAGTGTCAGACTTCTACTGACTAAAACCCATCGATGTTCCTTCATTGCCCTTTGTGTTCCGGAGCCACGGTGTCTCTTTCCAACAGGACAGCAACAAACACAAAAGAAAAGAATTTGCGCGCCATTCACGCGTGATGCGATGCCAAAGGGAAATAGGGATTCATTTTTACAAATATAGATTAAGTAATGGGGTTGCTCTTGATCACAATCACGCCTGATTGAAAGCGATGGAGACGGATGACGGAGCGAGCGTGCCCAGAAGGTTCACTCTTGCTGGGAAGGCAGACGGGTTATATGTGGACGGGAATACAGACGTTGGCAGAGAGTTCCACATTTTAGCTGTGTGCATAATAAATGTGGAGGAGAAACGCTGGTATGACTAGTCGGGATATCACCTAGGTAATTTTAGATAATTATTTTTTCCTACTCCTCCGCTGTACTCTTCTGATTAATTTCGATGCGGGATCCAAGACAGTTGAATCGATTCTCCGGGACTCGTCGGGCTTCATTAGTTCGGCGTTTTTCTGGTGGTCGCCACTGTTGATTCTGGCTTTCAGTAGTTGCAGTGCTTGGGATTGTGTGGCGGGCATGTCCCAAAAAAAAAAAACACCTAGGTACTGATTCACTCTGTACAATGCATTCTGTTTTCAGTTCAGTTCTTTCATAGTTCGATTATACCGGTTTTTTTTTTTAGGGATGGGAAATCATCCAATGACTCCTCCCGCTCTGGTCGTAGCGGGAGGGAGTGTCAGACTTCTACTGACTAAAACCCATCCATGTTCCTTCATTGCCCTTTGTGTTCCGGAGCCACGGTGTCTCTTGCGAATAATCCGGCGACTCCGGCAGGCGTCGGCCCTTTTGGGCCCCTCTGTGTTGCTGACTCTCTTTGAGGCGCGCGTGGAACACTAACGCGCCGTCGACACGGCCTGTCGTCACTAGACGGACGGACGGCGAGCCACCCATAGCTCGCCGTCCACAGGCCCGCGACCGTAGGCGATCAAACCGCAATAATTGGAACAAGTTATAAGCTGGGACACATGAGTCAATGTGTCGTTAATGTGAAGCGGTGAGGTAACAACTTGTCAGAGTCGCTTACCTACCTACCATGTGGCAATACCCCGGCCAGTACATATCACCACTTACCTACTAGTTCCGAGATAACGAGGTCCAGTGTGTAACACACTTTATGTGCCCAGTTTATATTTGTGGCTAGGTGTGTGTGTCATCGGTTTAGAAGCGGTTGCTCGAAATCTAATAAAAAAGAAGGTAAATGATTTCCTTAAATGAAATGGATTCCTTAAATGGATGATTTCCTTAAATGAGATGGGAATGTGAAATACAAGTTATTTTCACCATCGCTGTTGTCAAAATATGTATACGACACCTACTAGCACGCTCGAGACCATAGATTAATCCTAATATATAAAATTACAAGCGTCCCGAGCAACTTCGTGTGCGTCACATTTTCCACTCCTAAATAATATTGCAACAAAAAATTGAGATGTAAGCTACCCTATCTTTCAAGTTGGATCAAACTGCACACGGTGTGCAAATTTGATTAAAATCGGTTAAGTAGTTTAGGAGTCCATCGCGGACAAACAACGTGACACGTGATTTATATATATTAAGATTTCGTTACTGAGTGACTTACAGACAACGCGCAGCTGAAACTGTTGGTCGTAGAAAGTGTAGGTTCCTTGAGGAGTGTAAGGTGAGCACTAAAGTTTTCCCGAAATTACTACGGGAACGGGGAAAAAACGGGATTGGTAGGTACATTATAATAAGGGTACCCGAGATTACGTCCGCGTTATGAAAATAAATAAAGCCTACTTGCTTGTGCCAGCGGTTTCCCCCGCGTAATCCCTAGGGAACATACTCCCAGAATATATATAACCTATTTACCCGCATAATTCCCATTCCCAAGAGATTTCCAGGATAAAAAACTATATTATGTCCTTTCTCGGGTTTAAAACAATCTTTGTACAAAATTTCATCCAAATCGGTTCAGTGGTTTAGGTATGAAGAAGAGATAGACAGACAGTGTTACTTTCGCATTTATAATATTAAAAAGTAGAGATGTCATTCAGTCATAATTAAACTTTCTATTTAAAATCGGAACAGTAATTTTAGAGCTTATTGATTACAAACAAAAATACAAATCTTTATAATAGTGTAGATGTGCTAGTCGCTGTCGATGTTATGACCCTGTGAGTGAATACTAGCAATAGGCTAAACAATAGGCTTGTGTCCTGAAAATATCTAATTAGTCCGTCAGTTAGATTAACAAAAATATTTGACTTGTGTTTTTTCTTTTGTTACGGGAATCAAAATTGACGAAGTTACGACGCTTTTAAAATTCTTAATACGTCACACCTTCGCATAATTTTTAGTGAGTCGTGACGTCACGAGCCCCCACTTCCGAGTTTTGATGCGTTTTATCTTTGTCAATATTCATTGATTTACAAAAACAAAAAATACGTGTCCATTTTTTCAATACTCTTACTGACAGACTAAATAGTTTTGTAATTTGTGGATGATGGAATCTAGCCTATTGTTAAAATAAAATTACTGTGTACCTTTTAAAAGGCAATCTTTTCTTTTATTATCCTTTTCGTCATGTCATTTCTATGCATACCCACTTCAAGTGGTTTCTCAAAATATAATATCTTGAATACCATCAAGAACAAATTGGATCGACACAAAATGATTATTTCCTGTCATTAACATATAAATTAACACAACTATCAGGCCAAACATTAGTAAAATACCTAGATTTATTATATAACAGTAAGTATATTTAGGTAGAAAACTAAAACAGAATGTCACTTTATAAAGTTACCGGCTTCATTATCGTTGGATTATGAAATGAATATCGATGTAATTTGCTCTCGAAAGCTTGTAGAATATATCATTCCTGTGTATTTAATACAATTATACCGGGTGTTTTTGACAGCCCTCCACAAAAACACAGGATTGATTCAGCTCCTTATTCTGAATCATATCCCACTGGAAATTTTCTCAGGAAAAAAAAAAAATGTCGTTTTTTCTGCTGATTTTCCTTTATTTCAATGTAAAATTACATTCTCTGTATGCAACACTCCATTTATGTTAACAAAACAGCTGATTAAAAAAAAAAACAGCAATGGATGTCTACGTGCGTTTTGCCACGGTAACGATACATTGCGTGTGAGGTAATAAAACCAATCTGGTTTTTTGGATTCCCTTAATGTTCCTGAAATATATTATGTACCGGTCATCTTAATATGATGTACTGAAGCCACCCTATCAGTTTGCGGAGGGCTGTCAAAAACACCCGATATTTATTGGCTTCGAAAGTAGGTTCTTGTAATGAGTTGATTAGGCTTTTCAATACTCACTTATCCAAGTGAAGTCGCAAGTAGCGTTTAGATAATCCTCTTACATAAAAAATCGTTCTGTCACTGTAGTTAATTTTGTTATGAAAATTTTCGTCACCTGTCTGCGGCTTAAATACTTAAATATAAATTAAATTTCGCTTAAACTTAAATATACCGCGTGCTTCTAACATCGACGCACAAACGATTTCCATGGGTCCAGGGCATGATTCTGGACATCCTAGACTTAGAATTTTTCGTCGGCTTTTTTCTCATTTTTTATTTTTTTTAAGGGTTTTTTTACTTTAGACTGCTCATAAACGTTATTCTGACCTGACCCAATGAGATTTTTAATAAAAAAATAATTAATTAACTACTTTCACTAAAAAAAGCAATCTGAATAAAACCACAAATAGATATAAAAATGAAAAAATGAGAAAAGAACCGACGAAAAATTCCAACACTGGGGTGTCCAGAATCATGCCCTGGACCCATGGAAATCGTTTGTGCGTCGATGTCAGATTTATTGCAAATGTTTTACCCATTCTGATTTCATCATGAATAGCTTACCTACACTTGGCCATTCACTAGTATTCGTGCCTCTGCTAGAATACGCCAAAAATTGTCGCTGTCTAAAACCTATTAATTCCTTCCCAAACTCTTCGCTAGCTTACAAAGACATTTTACCAATGCATGATGCTAACCACACATGACACACTCACCACACACATAACACACCACACCACACCACACCACATAATGTCTTGGATATGTCACCGGAAATTTGCAAACTTCGTATAATTGTAAAATATTTTTTCTTAATAAGCCACGGACACATTGGAAACTATTGAATTTGAGAAGGATTTATTGTATAGATAATATTTTTTCATAATATTTCGAGAAATCATAATCTGGTATAGATTTATTACAATCTTATGGAGTTTGCAATTTTCCCGGCGACAGATCTATATACGAGTACACATACCCCACTTTAAACGCTATCCCAGAGGCCCCTTCACAGACTTCACAATAAGAAAAACATAAATACCACTAAGTTTAAACGACTTTTGGTCTGCGTCATCAGCTACCTTATTTCCCTACAAGGTTTTAAACATACATTTTCCTGTACAACCAAATTCTAAAAGGAAATCTTCTGTTGAAACTACAAGGAAAACCCAAGTGGTTCAGTTAACTGTTTACCTTCAAGTTATGGACCGTTCTCGTCCGAATGCTCGATTAAGTGGGTAGATGATAAGTTATAACTTGGTCTTGGGGTCAGAAATATGTACCCCGTAAAACGTGGACTATTTACTTATCATAAATAATACCCGCAAAGGCTTATTGTTAATAGTTTTCAATTTAAATGGTTTTCTACTAGATTTTTACCGCGGTTTTTCTCGAAGTAATGTAACCTATAATCGTCTCCAGGCTCCCATCTATCTTTTTACAAAAATTCATGAACATCGGTTCAGCGACTTAAATGTGAAAACGTAACATACAAACTCACATTCGCATCTACAACTCGTATATTAGTTACGACAAGGATGCATTTAAATTAAACAAGGAAATCATTACCATTAGTATTTGTTACATTGTATTTTATGTTTTCCTTCTGTCAAGCTTTAAAAACCAGTATTTTCAATGTATCATAAAAACTTTGAGAGGGACACCCCTCATTCCCCTGTATTAAAAATCTATGATTTATATACCTACATAAAAGTCTATGATAAAAGAAGCGCGCACAGGATAATTGACCACATAATATCCAGTCATGCAACCAACGCTAACGTTACTGTCCCACTCAATTTAAATACCTAAAACATAACTAAATCCTGACACTACCATAACATATTCACACACACACACACACTACACACCCAAACATACCTACAGCATGCGCCATCTTGAAAACCAGTTCGAAAAGAACGTTAGCTGCAACGAAATTCAAATTCAAATCGAACGTTATTCGCACTTGCCGAAAAGTATGACCTTCTCTCAAACTCTGTGATACTGACGGGGTCGATGAACTTTGTTGATGCAGATGCGTTGCCGTTCACATGTAGCGTTACAACCTCCCACGTGAGAGGGTGTGAGTGATGAGAGGGGGCGGGAGAGAGGAGGGAAGCTGTAGCGGATTTGCTTTTGAAATGGTCAGACTGATCATCTTCTTGTAGACCGCCTCCAGTCAACAAGAAGATGTATTTTTCCCATTCTACTATTTTTAAGCAACTTCGCATTCGTATCTCGTTCTATGTGAATGTTGCTTCAAAATGTATAGGCTCTCAGCAGTATGCTGTTGGATGCCGCAAAGCGGTTATAGAATAAGTGTGGAAAGCAATATTACTTCTGTACGTTAAAACATCTAAGGTTAAAACATCTATATAGATTCTTGATAAAACCAGTCAAGCACGCGGTCGAATATAAAATTGGGTTGAGAAGAAAATCATGTTTAAAAGGCGTTATATCAAGGGGTCCATTACGAAAAAATTAGAAATTTATTACACACTCAACAACCCTTTATCAAACTGCTATCGTTTCAAGTATCAAGTACGATTTTGATTTTGATTTCTAAACGGCGAGTTTATTCATTTATTTGGATCTAGAAGGATTTGGAAGAAAGGATATACAAATATAGATAACATAAGACACAGTGATACAGTAGTTAATTTAAGAGTGCTCCTTCAGTTATAGGAGACCACAGCATGCACATATACATATATAAATAGGTGTAAACCTAGTTATACATATGTGCATGCTGTTTTTAGGGTTCCGTAGTTTTATTTTGTATGTGAATACAAATAAAAATATCGTATTCACAAAATTAAATTTGAATTAGAATAAAATCATTACATTAAATTAAATAGTTAGTCTAGCCAAGGGGTTTGCGGGTAACTGGCTTATGGAGGCTAGGTAGGCAATCATTCCATGTAAAATGGACTGGAAGCCGAACTTGTGTTCGGCTTCCGGCTTCATAGTTGGAAAAGTAGTTTTTACCGTCATTCACACCGCTTGTATTTCTTTCCAAAATGACGTTTATACCTTACTCAATGTATTCTTAATGCAACACAAATGACTGACGTCTATTGTGTTTTTTTTTTGTAAACGATTAATTAATTTACACTACGCTGCATCTTATAGCTCACGCCACACGCCCATAAGAAATCCACCTACACGAGTGGCTCTCGAACTAAATCCGAAGTGATTTGAGAAGTTTTTGTTGTATTTAAATTGGGTGCGGCGTATGAGCTCGCCAATACGTGAGTCTTGTACAATGATGGGTTCTTTTTGTTCGGCCGAATGTTTATTTTTATACGATTAGAAAAATGACGGTTTTAAGTCTGTGTGGCATGATTTCGCGAAGGTTCTTTGAGTAAACAGTACTTTTTTTTTGTTTGAGTCAGGGAAATCAAATCCAATTCTTTTAATTTTTTAGCAATTTTCACGTTCGCATCTCAGTAAAACAGCCTTAATTTTCATACATTTTCAACAGTTTGCGACTAACATGCAATTGTGAACGTTGCTTAAAAGTTAGTATAATTGGTACTCTGATCTGTTACTGAATCTGGTCGAATGTCAGTTGAACATGATTATTTAAAAGTCACAATATCCTCTCAGCAATAGTCAAAGTCAAAAATTCATAAAAAAAAAATCTCAACCAAATCTTTTCAAACCTAGAGTGAACAAGCTAAATCTGGGTAAGCTCGCTCCATCGTAGATTTTGTCTCTGTCATCTCTGACCTAGACTGGGGTCAAGCACAAACCCATCTCAGATAAAAAAAAAAAACTTGTTAAAATTAGGGGGAAATTAGAGGCGTTATTGGCAGTTTGTCACTGCGATGTGAATGCGAACGTGCGTTAAAATACGAGAATCGCCCCTCAGATCTATAGGTAAATCGAGCAATATACCTATTCTAATTGACAACAGTTATTACTCTAACCTCATCCTCAATCTGTATTTTTTTTTGTGATAACTTCTTTATCGGCGTTGAGCAATTTTCTTGGGATGGGCGTTGAGCACTTTTTTTGGGGGCCGAGTCACCCGCGTCCGTAGGAGAATACCCTTCAGCGAATCCCTACACGTGGTCCCCGGGTGGTGCTAAACAGGTGACACTAACCGCCTCCGTGGTCTAGTGGTTATACCACTCGTTTCAGACCCAGAGGTCCCGGGTTCAATTCCCAGTGGGGGCAAATTTTTTGCTCGGTTTGGTTGGTGGTAGGACTTCTAAGTCCGCCTGGCAAGCTACCACCATCATGTCTAAGTCTGTCGCCATAACAACAATGTTAACAGCATTGTTGTGTTCCGGCAATTAGAGATATGATAGCCAGTTCCTCTATGTTAGAGGATTCCGGGTGAAACTCGCTTCCATCTTCGGCCTAATTATCACTTTCCATCAGGTGAGATTTGGGCCAAGAGTTTCCCCGTTTTGAGTAAAAAAAAAAAAAAAAAAAATGGGCATAAAATGTTAAACTCGCGTCAGGACACGTGACCTGATCGAAAATTTATAAGACGGATGACGCATCAGGACACGTGACCTGATCGAAAATTCGTAAGACGGATGATTAAAAAATGCACAACGTTAATGTTCAAGTTTTCACTTCTGCCGGAGTGTAACCAGTTGTTATTTTTTTAATAATAACAGACACACGGGTCGCGCTTTCCAATATTGGTTCGTGGATGGGTGGTTACATACAGTATTTCCTCCGAGCATTGGAAACCTTGTTAAGCTGTTGATCGCGGCTGTCATTTGTAGATTTTTGGCAGTCGTTACGAATTTTCTGAAGCAAGTAAATCTGACACCAGTCTTGCCTAGAACTACTGTGTTACCCAGTTAATGGGTTGTGGAGGTCTGGTAAGAACAGCTCTGCAAAAAATACTGGTATTTAGCTGAATCCGGTTTGACTAGAACGGCCCCAATGTAGTTGGGAAAAGGCTTGGCAGATGATCAAACTAATTACACATTGATTTAAGATTTATAATTCAAAGCATTTATTTCAAATAAACCATTTACAGGCACTTTTGAATATTGTTAAGGTGAAAAACATGAAGCTCCACGAGCAAGAAACTCCACGGACACTCGTTTTAAATCATGTGATGTAATAAAAAAATCATGGTAACATTATCTTTGATTGCTTCTATATCTGAGGACAATGCAAAGAACAAGAAAGTATTAGAACAATTAAAAGAGAAAAGATTAAAGAAAAGCCAGTGGCAGGTAAGAGATGACTAGTCTTTACTTCAGGCGGTTCACGAACATGGCTGTCGCTGACACGAGAATGCGAATTGAATCTGCACTTCTATACTCGGCGTAACTTCCTGGTCGTAAGTAATTAATTACAGCTCTAAAACAAGAGCTTCGTCTACTAAAACCGATCATTCTAAAGTTTCATGGCGTCTACGTGTGGTGGCGATTAAAGTCTTAAAACCCTATCACGATAAATGACGTCATAAAAACGTGTAAGGGGATAGAGAGGTGATCAATCTAGATCCTGTATTGAATCTGCTCACTTTAGTACTCCAAAGTAGTAAATGTCTGAGCTGTTGCAAGTTAGAGATATTGGTATGTGTTGCCAGCTTTTCAAGAGTAAAACCTTTTAGGTAGATTTTTGGAGGAATTGATTATTTATTATTAAAATCTCATGTAAAATGTAGCAAAATCACACCAATAAATAAATGAATCTTGAATCTTCATTTATTGATAAGAACTAGCTGATGCTCGCGGCTTCGTCCGCTTGACAAATTACCTATTTACTAAAACCTTCGAGAATCACTCTATCCATTAGAGAAAACAGCATGAAATCGGTGAAGTAGTTTTTGAGTTTATCGCGAATAGACACAGACGCGGCGGTGGACTTTATGTAGTGATTATAGTGTGTTACTTTACTGGGTTTGGTCGCTCGCGATATGAATACCTGGTAGAATTTTGGGTTGGGTCTTTGCCCAGCAGTGGGACAGCACAAGTTAAATAAAAAACAAATACTACTTTCTATTAGCATACTGTGGCAAACACTATAGAAAATAGGAAAGGTATGTCAGAGATCTTTGCCCATCTGCGGGACGAAATATGGTTTAAAATGTTAAATCATAATCGCTATTTCTAAATCTGAGGGGCAATTCTCATGTTAAATATGCGGAGCGTTCACATTCGCATAAACCTCGCAATCGCAATCTGTCAAAAACGCATAAATAAATAAATAAAATAAAATAAATAAATGAAACTTTTATTTCGGGTGGCATAGACCCATAGAAAAATTAAATTAGCCTAGTCAACACAGTACACGCTTGCTTGCTTTGCTATGACTCACCACACGAACACAAGTCATAACCCAGTGATATTGGAAGGGACAATCGAAACATACAGCTATTGCGAATGCTGTTGTTGCTACCCCGCATTCGGGCCAGCAGAGAAGCTACACAACAACCAACATTGATTGGTAGGACTATAAAGATGATATTGGATAATGATATATAAAACTATAGATACGTTGTCCGCACTCTAAAATAACAACATGAAATGAAGCCAATTGGCCACATCGCGCTTAGTAACGCACCAACCTGTCGCGCGACACTACGTTTGTTTTGATGTCAATTTGACTATTACTTATCCTGTGACGTAACTGAAGATGTATATTTATCTCCCTCTAGCAACAGGCATCCCGCCGTACGGTGATATATTTTCTTTCCCTTTCTTCATGCATATTAGTAGCTATCTAGTATTGTCGCCGTTTTTAAGCGCCGCGATGTAGGTTTATGACGTGTCTATATATAATACGTCATTGACATTGGAACTTGAATATGTCACTATCTGGGTTCTTTAAGTCAAGATTGAATAGGTCACTTTTACCATTAGGATTTTTTTTACCATTAGATAAAATACCCACCAAAAATAAAATAATTATAGCCCAACCGTCCGAAAGTTGTTATTGTTACCGATTCGTGTCATCCTGACATCGCATCAGCCAGATATAAAACAACTGAAATCTTGATCTCATACACAACTCCCAAAAAGGTTTCAAGCTTGTATCAGCAAAAAACAAAATAGCACTTTCAGATAAGTGAAACAAAATATTGCCAAGACCGATCCTTGAATCGGGTGAAACAAGGCAAGTTCTATATTGAAAAAAAGTCATATTGTTGTCTCTGGCGGATAGAACTAGCCGCGAGTACTGACCGGTGGGAATACAACCCGAGATTGGATTCAGATCGAGCACTGCCCGATACTATCTCGTTTTTGAGGACATTTTGCAGAACGAACGCTCTTATACAAGCTTTTTGAGGGTTCCGTAGTAAAATAAGGAACTCTTAAAATTTCGCCATGTCTGTCCGCAGTTTTTCTCAACAGTTTTTATGCTACAGAGCTGTAATTTCAAATATTTAAAGATGAATAATTTCAAAAAAATAATTGCGTCGGCAGTCGTATAATGCAGACTAAATGCAATTAAATTTTTTAAATGTTATAGTAAAGTTTGTTACTTATTTTGTAGTCTTGGTTAACGGAACGGGAACTACGGAACCTAACTACGAGGCCCGACTTGCACTTCGCCGAATTTTTAATCTTTTCGAATACAATCGCGTGGTGAAATTTTCACATTCTTTGCTGGCTGGTTGTAAAATCGTGATGACGTCACGGTGCAACGGATTTTATATAAATTCGAATTTTAACCCGATGCGATTTGAATGCGATTACTCGACGTTGTTTCTCGGAAATATTTCACATATTTTTGTATAGTTTAATAAATTCAATTCTCGCTGCGTTTCTTGTTTGTTAGTTTGAGAATGTTTTCAATCTTTTGTGTTGTAAGAAGTTGGTTTTGAATTTTAATAAAATAGAGATTATTTAAGTGAACCAAAATACTTATATTTTAACTTTAAATTAGTCTAATTTTACAGAGAACGTAAATAATAGACGAAGAAAACTGACACATCCCTAAGCTATGAACACAAGGGAATTAATACGTATGACTGAATTACTCCCACAGTATACTTCAGTAAAATTCTTACAGTTGAACAAGGCGTGCCTTTTTTAATGAAGTAGGAGATTATTTTAAAAATTATACCCATACTTTATTTGAAAGACATGTAAATATTTATTCAGTGTTATTGAAATAAATGGTGCCATTTGGTGTCGAATTGTATTTCAGAAAACGAACAAGGTGCGTTGAGGTCATTGTGTTTGCGAATGCGAATGTCAAAACACCAAAATATAAGGGACTAGCTGACCCGTGCAACTTCGTCTGCGTCACATTTTCCTTTAATGCTCCGCTCTTATTTGACTTAGCGTAATTATATATATAGGCCTATAGCCTTCCTCGATAAATGGGCTATCTGACATTGAAAGAATTTTTCAAATCGGTCCAGTAGTTCCTGAGATTAGCGCGTTCAACCAAACAAACAAACTCTTCTGCTTTATAATATTAGTATAGATTGATCTTGCGATATTTTCGACAGCGTTTGTCAATCTCATACATTTTTGACGTTTTAACAATCGCTTTCGCCACGCTAGCGCTGACAGACTGTCACTTGTCACATCTTTAGTGTCTCTTAATTCGATATTTTTCCTCTCCCAATTAACTTCCCCTCTCTTCTAACATATTACTCTCCAGAACTGCTTGTGGCGCTGATGGTTTTCATCCGGCACTATAATATTAAATTATGAGTCATATGACCCCAAATCACAGTCTGTGTGGATGTGGCATAATTTTAATGTTTAACATCATCATCTGCATAGACTTTTCCCAACTGTATTGGGGTCGGCTTCCAGTCAAATCGGATTCAGCTGAATACCAGTATTTTACGTGGAGCGGCTGCCTATCAAACCTCCACAACCCACCAACTGGGCAACACGGCACTCCTTGGCAAGACCGGTGTCGGACTTTCCGGCCTCCGACTGTCCATAACGACTGCCAAAGATCTCCAAATGACAGCCGGGACCAACAGCTTAACATGCTTTCCGAGACACGGAGGAAACTCGGTATGCCAAGACGGTCACCCATCCACAAAACAACTACGGCGAGCGCTGGCCAACCCCGAAGACCGACCCGTGCGGCTGTTATTGTTTAGCCACGAGCTAGAAATTTTAATGTATAAAAATGTTATAATATTATTTATTTTGATATCTATTTCTTATTTGAGGAGCTCGTGGCTAAATAATACCAGCCGCACAGGTCGATCTTCAAGGTTAAGCAACACTTGCCGAGGTTGGTCTGTGGATGGGTGACCATCTTAACATACCGAGTTTCCTCCGTGCCTCGGAAAGCTCGTTAATCTGTTGGTCCCGGCTGTCATTTGGAGATCTTTGGCAGTCGTTACGGATTGTCAGAAGCCAATAAAGCTGAGACCAGTCTTGCCAAGGAGTACCGTGTTACCCAGTTAATGGGTTGTGGAGGTCTGGTAGGCAGCCGCTCCACGTAAAATACTGGTATTCAGCTGAATCCGGTTTGACTGGAAGCCGACCCCAATATAGTTGGGAAAAGGCTAGGCAGATGATGATCTATTTCTTCTTTGTTTCAGTCCCATACTAACCCAACAAGTATTTAACTGTACCGATCAATCGAAGAACCTGGTTTATGCTTACTGCTTATCGTTCTTTTTTTACTAATAATATAAAAACACACTCCCTACACACACACACGCACACACATACACACTTCCTTCTTCAATCTACTTTAGACATAGGCTTTGTTTGCCATATAAAACATAGAATAGAATTTTATATTTATTAAGTTCTGTCAGTTAAATTTACGTTGATCTACTTTTAGTAGCTACACTGTAACCCACCCGAGATTTTTCCGCTCCAAATAAGCACTTTACGACAGCTTACATAAGTGTTACAAAAGAGATGTTTCTCTTACAATGGGCGAGTGACGTTGCACGAAGTTGTATGTATGTAGTGTGTTGACACTTCTTCATTGTTTCTGTAGGTAAAGGTCGGGAGGGATTCTCATAGAGTTGACCTTTAGTCTACACTTTCTAGACGGTGGGTGTGAAATGGACTTTACGCTTTTGTTTTTAGAAGATGGACCTTACGAGATGGTATTAGGCATCACTTTCCTGATGGTGTCTGTTTATCTGGGCTAGAAATTTTGAAGAGGAAAATTTGATAGCTATATTGGGCCTGGCCCTGGTAACAGACTGATGTCAGAACTTTGCATCATTATAATTTCAGCTAAAAAACGTCCACTTCTCGACATAGGCAACATTGAACGGTCATGTGCGTCTCGGTTCCAGTGAATTCCCTTAACATTCATCAGGTTTTTATATTCACGTCATAGTTTTTTAATATCCAGAAGTGGTGCCGTGTTGTCGTAGAAGATTTTAATGACATATTAGGAAAAATACTCTAAGAAGGCTTTATGTAAGTAAAGGACTTCTCATCAATAACCTTAATAAAGGTATTACGTCATAACTCGACGTTCGACATTCAAATCTCCGAACGGCAAACCGAATCTGGCTCCACAATCGCGAGAAAGTTCAAAACAAATACGTAGGCCAGTCGTGCCAATAAGATCGGATAGATGAGTCATGTGTCACGGCGGAGTCACGGAGTTAGCCGAGTCGTCACGAACGCGACCCGACTCCCCCGCCCTCTATTGTCTGTGTAGAAAGTCGGAATGAAACGTTGAACACTGGTGTAACACTGTTTCTGATGTGGTATTGTTCGGTTTTGTTTCAGTTGGTTGTTTTGATCTGGTTTGTGGCAGTTTTCGTTTATATATCGTGGTGAAAGGCCTAAGTTGTATTTTTAACACATTTTTATGCCTGGACCACCTGGATGACGTTCCTAGCCTTTACTAACATTGCTGCTATCGTTAAGTCTTCTAAATTCATTGGGAGAACTTCCTGATGTCCGTCTTTCAGGCATGTGTTTTGTAACTGATATACTTATGTGATAAGTGAAAAAAGTTACCTACCATTTTTCTGGAAAATCGGGTAAAATTCGAGGTCAGAGAACGACACGTCACTACATATTACATAACCTCCTCCTTTTTGGGAAGTCGGTTAAAAACTAAGTCCTCCGCCGCGTCTATCTGTGTGTTTGTTCGCGATTAAATCAATAACTACTGCACCGATTTTAATGCTGTTTGTCTACAATGGATAGAGTGGATCTCGAGGAAGGTTTTAGTATATAATTTGTCAAGCGGGCGAAGCCGCGGACATCAGCTAGTCTATACTAATATTATACAGAGGTAACATTTGTTTGTAAGTTTGTAATCTATACTATAATATATAATTATAATATTATAATAATTATAATATTATAATTATGATTATAATATTATAATTATAAAGAGGTAACATTTGTTTGTAATTTTGTATGTAGGGGGTAATCTCAGAAACTATTGGTCCGATTTGAAAAAATCTTTCAGTGTTAGATAGCCCATTTATCGAGGATAGTTATTTAAATATATCATCACGCTAAGATAAATAGGAGCGGAGCATTAATGGAAAATGTGACGCAAACGAAGTTGCGCGGGTCAGCTAGTTACCTATAAGGTTAGGTCACAAAAGACACAGACGACAATACTGTAACTGTTCTCTGATCCACAGCAATGCTAGAAGCGTCATCTCGCAATAACTTGGCTCACAGACCTCATTCTGTACCCCAAAGTTACGACAAAGACTTGCAAATTATGTACAACAAACTCAGATTTTTCCTCTAGCAAGAATTTTACACAAAATGACGACTGCCCCGGGCGCTACATTACGTCATGCCGTAGAAATATGCGCCCGTTCTAACCTACATCGAATATTAAAAATATGTTTGGGAAGAAAACACGAAAACAAAATGTATCAATGCTTACCTAGCCCCGGGAAATCGTATTGGATATCGTGATTGGGTTATTTTTCGTCTCTGTTGGGGGTGAAAAGCGTGGATCCTGCAGTGTGCCAATGTGAGCGTGATTTTGTGAATGGCTTTGTTTCGCGAAGATTTGGATGTACAGGGTGGGCAGTCAAGCTTTATAGGGTTCTATACTCTATATATATTTAGACTCCGCGGTCCGTCCGTCCGTGTGTCACCAGGCTGTGTCTCATGAACCGTGATGGTTAGACAGTTGTCACAGATGATGTATTTCTGTTGCTGCTATCTAATATATAAAATTCTCGTGTCACAGTTTTCGTTGCCATACTCCTCCGAAACGGCTTGACCGATTTTGATGATTTTTTTTGTGCTTATCCGGTATCTATGAGAATCGGCCAACATCTATTTTTCATCCCCCTAAATGTTAGGGGTAGTCCACCCCTAATTTTTTTTTTTTTTTAGACAAAATTTTTAATTTCTATTTTTTTATGATATAACATACAAAAATACATACAATCCTCAATTTTCACCCTTCTACGATCAACCCTTATTTTTTAATAGCGATATTATTAATGAATAATGTGACGCAAACGAAGTTGCGCGAGTCAGCTAGTATCTTATAAAACAAAGTCCTCCGCCACGACTATGGCCATCTGTTCGCAATATACTCAAAAATGCTACACCGATTTTCATACTGTTTTCACCAATGGATAGAGTGGTTCTCGAGGAAGGTTTTAGTATATAATTTGTCGAGCGGGCGAAACCGCGGGCATCAGCTAGTAATAACAATAAAATTCAGTATAACGTCATACATATTTAAGGGGGCCTCCATACAAAAAACGTGATTTTTTAGATAATGGTAAGGGACCCGTCGTGCGCGAGTTCGACTCGCACTTGGCCGGATTTTGGTACTTACTGTGATGCCAATAGGGAATATGCATGAAAAAAGTATTTATGATCTGAGCAGTTTATCTAAAAGTATTGGAAAATATATACTAACTGTGAAATTAGAATCTAAATTGTTCGAAAAACGAACGAGATACAATTATTTCAAACAAATATATCTGTCCCTCTCGCGAAAACGCTGTTTTCTATGGCAGCTGTATAGTCGTCGTGTAATTTGACGTCACATTACTTATCGGACTTCTCTTTCTAACTGTAGTCTTTGAAGCTTTATAACTTAATAAACGATGAAGGTATTTAAAAAATAATTTCATGATTGTTTACTAGAGCTAATAAATATTTTATTTTGCAAATAAAAAAATCGCATGCATATTCCCTATCGTTAAAAGAGAGCAGCTGAAGATCTTGCAAATGTTATAATTATTTTATAAATTTTATTAATGGTGGGATCACGTTTGAATCTCATTTGATAGAAAGCGATTATGTGGTTCGGCAGTGGAGCACCCTTTCCTAGAAGTAACCTATAATCCACTCTTGATTTGAAGACGTTATAGCTAACAGACTCCACCAGGAATCTAGAGTAGCAGGGATATCAAGGTGACTCCTTATCAGTACGCACCATGAAAGTACTCCAAAAACATTTAGTGCGTATGCTATCAAAAGCACACGCCAAAAGTAAGAAAATGATTAAATATATTTTATTTTTTATTTTTACAGCTGTTTGTACGAATCATTGATACTTTGGATGATAATTCTGATCAACACTAACTTTTAAGATACAGGCTAGTCCTAGTTTAAAAGAAACAGTCCATTATTTCATCATATGTAAATATATTTTCAACAAAGTGCAAAGTGCTGTTTTTGTGAAATAAATCATTATTATAATTCTAGCAAGTAAGCACAATCCCTACAACTTACAAAGTCAGTCTAACGATTTTATCAAACACGTATTAAAAAATGAAAAGCTACTTTGTAAGAAAATGTAAGCACTGGTAGTTAAAATTACTAGAAAACTTTAATACTTACAAACAGCTTAGCATTTAATACAGACGTATAAGAGAAACTAAAGGAAACGGGTTTGTAATAGTACGCTCTTTGTGCCTTATTAAGTGGAATAAGTGCCACGTAGAACTGTAAGTGGCAGATCAGAGGAAAGTGTGAGGTCGGCATAGCACTACAGATAGTGCCGATAAGGACAATTCAATTTTTTACTTCATACGGCCATAGCTGTAAGGCTCTCTGCAGACGGCAACTTTACTTTTTTTTGAGACCAAAATAATCTGTTGCAGCAACAAAATGGAACCGTTTACTGTGTCTATGACTGTCGTTGAGTATGACTAGTGTCACTGTCAGGGACGGGAAGGAGTCAAATCCCTGTTAAAAAGTCAAAAAAAGTCAAAATGTTTATTTCAAGTAGGCCATTAAACGGCACTTTTGAACGTCATCGTTTCATTTAAAATTATATATCATATATATAAAAAGTGACTCTACTGTCCATTCGGAAAGGTAGATTCTGATGGAGAAGAATGGACAAGAAACTCCATAGTTACTCTTTTCAAATAAATGTTTTTAAAATGTTTGTTGTACAACATAATTTAATATATATGAGGATACTGAACCTATATGCACCTATCGAATATACACTTCTGGACACATCTATTGGCCCACCTTAGAGTTTAGGTTTCGATGGTCCCTACCGAAATATGATTGCTAGATTCAACAAAAAATGTTGATGCAGTTTTAAACCTGATACATTTTACCATCTTTTTCGATCGTATTGTTTTAAATTTGAATTCAGAATACCATACGACATGGAGCTACGCCTAACAAGTCGGATATGCGCCTTGTTAAAGGCAATTGATTTTTGAATAAAAAACATGTTTTATCAAATAAAGGTTTAATTTAATAACTCGTGTTGCCTCCATGGGCATCTACCACAGCTCTCATACGATTAGGCATAGAGTTTATCAACCGCTCTATGAAATTTTGAGGGATCATCTCCCATTCCTCTTCTATGGCAGTTTTCAACTCCTGCATCGTCTGGGCAACTGGCTGACGAGCCCTAACACGTCTTTTTAGCTCGTCCCACATGTGCTCAATGGGGTTCATGTCTGGGCTTCTAGCTGGCCAGTCCATAACTGTGATGTTCACATCCCGAAGATATTCCCCGACGATGCCGGCCGCATGGGCTCTTGCATTATCATGCATAAAAAGGAAATTTGGGCCTACATAGTCCGCGTATGGTATCACGTGAGGTTCTAAGCACTCACGAATGTACCTTTCAGCATTTAATGTTGGCAGCCGTGGTCCTGTAACAACCTCAAGTTGAGTTTTGCCGCTCGCGGATATACCGCCCCAAACAGTCCATGAGCCACCGCCATAAGCAACCCTCTCTTCAAAGCAGCATTGTGCGAAACGCTCTCCCTTACGTCGGTAGACCTTCTTCCTTCCATCATTGCCATGTAACACAATTTTAGACTCATCAGAAAAGAGTACACGGCTCCAATCTTGCTGTGTCCAATTTAAATGACTGCGTGCGAAATGAAGGCGCGCTGTTCGGTGGGCTCGCGTTAGTTTGGGCCCATTAGCTGGCTTGTGTGGTACCATATCGCGTTCTTTTAACCTTCTCCGATCAGTTCGAGCGCTCACAGATACTCCGTGGAAGTAGCGAAGTTGGTTTTGTATCTCAATGGAGGTAAGGTGACGATTTCTCAAGATGGTCGTCACGATGAATCGATCCTGCCTTTCAGTTGTGACCCGAGATCGTGGCCTTCCTTGGCGACCAACAAAGCCGCCAGTCTCTAGGTACTTCCGATAAACATTTCGGACCGCAGATCGACTTAAATTAAGTTGAGCACTCACGTTTCTTTGGCTGTGTCCGGCCTGAATAAGTGCCACAGCTTGGGCGGCGACTTCAGGTGAAGTATCCATAGATTATTGATAGAACCTCACCTTAATGTTAAGAATAAGTAATGTTTGTTGCAAAACCAAAGATATCAATCACTTTTTCAAGAATTAAATCCAAGTAAACCAATAAAACCAAGTTTTCTTAGTATTCGATTGTTTGATATCAACAAACAGGCTCCAAATTGTCTTTTGTTTCTTTAAATTCTGTGTTCGAAATTCAAAAAAAAGACTATTGAATGAAATAGTGAATGTGCCAGGTTCAAAACTGCATAAAAACTTTTTGCTCGACCTAATATAAAATTTTAGCTAGGACCAAACGAAACTGAAAATACAAGGTGGGCCAATAGATGTGTCCAGAAGTGTATTACTTATAGGAACAAAGTATTCCCAGCAGAGGTAAACCTAATCACTTTCTTAAAAGTACATATTACTCACATACTTAAAAACATTGGAACCATTAATAAAATAAAAAAAGCAAACTAAATTCATTAATAATTAAATAAAGTTAATACAAATAAAACAGTTTGAATTTGTCTTCAGCGTGTTTCCAAGCATTCTTATCCTGAATGTAATCTTCTAATTTATAATATACTTGTTTAAAAAGTGTGCTTTTAATATATACGTTTTAAATTTTCTTTAATTTAGTTCTTAATTGGTTGTGGAAACCAACCTAGGCGTTCTACAAGGTAGACCGATGACCGATGACCTGATGAAGGGTCGCAGGAATCTGCTGAATGCGGATGAACTGGACCGGTTAATGTGGTGACATTTTGTGGAGGCCTATGTCCAGCAGTGGGCGTTTTTCAGCTGTAATATTAATGATGATGGAAACTGCAGCAACTAGACACAAGTGGTACAAAGTCAGAAGTTCGTTCCACAATCGGACCACAAGACGCACGGCCATGCACCACCGGTACATGGTGGAAATCCCACCTATACGCACAAAATGTTTTGGAAACACATTCATTGTTCGTACAGCTAAGGAGTGGAATTCCCTGCCGGAGTCTGTGTTTCCTGATAGCTACAACCTGGGAGTCTTTAAGTCAAGAGTGAATAGATTACTTCTAGGCAAGCGTGCTCGTGCAGGTGAGATAGCGGTCAAACGTATGTCTATCGACAGTAAAAAAAAAGTCAAACGTGTGCCTATAAAATTAAATAAAAGTTGCAGTGATTTGAAATTGATTGTGTCAACAAGTGAAGCAACTGAAAATCGTAAGTTACCTCTGCGTTGTGTCTTCAAATTCTTATGTCATAGCCAAATCGTTAATCTGGCCATTTCCTGAAATGGTTGGCCAGTTCATGAAATTGCCACCTCAAAACCTATCCTAACCTAACGTTGGCCACATCATGAAATGGCCAATTCAACGATGTGGCTACGACATATTAAAACTCTCATAAACAGCTACTTGCAGATTGCCAGTAGCCGAAACTCGGACATTGTCCAGTTGCTTCCATCTGTGAACCGCCTAAGATCTGTTAGCGGTTGCTTGGAAAATCAGAGATAGAATATAGCATCATAAATAGCAATAAGATAATCATGGAGATATGATATCGTAAACGGTGAACAGTAGTGCGCTATTAGTTTATTTAATCTTGAACTAAACATATTATTATGCGAAGTTTCTTTCAATTTGTTGTTCAGAATTTTCTCTATTTGCTTTTATTGTGCAAGTCTTTTAGAATCAGCAGGGTTAATATTATTATTATTTATTATATACTTTATTGTACACCTCATAACAAAACAGGAAATACGTTTGTAAAAAACAAGTGTACAATGGGCGGTCTTATCGCACAGGGCAATCTCTTACAGACAACCTTTGGATGGATTTAACGAAAGAAGTTAGATTTAAAGCGGTCAGTGTACAAAACATCATATATTATTCATAAGACATACTAATATAAAATAAACACTACAAATATATATTTTATTAAACACTACAATAAATATAAACATACATATATATATACATACTAAATAATATCAAGTGTACAATAATTAGGAGAGAAGAAAAATTATAGTGAGAGGTAATGTCCAGGGTTGTGTCCAAATTGAAATGATATCGAATATCGTATAGGTGTGTATCTTTAAATAGGTCAAGAAGCAATTAAGAAATTAAGCTTTGGTTTACAAAAGAGGGCCAATTCTACTAATTTTTAAACAGCATTCGCATGTCAATCGCAAACTGTCAAAAGCCTTAATTTTCATACATTTTTTAAAGATTGCGATTGAGATGCAAAAGCGATGTGAATGTGAAAAATAGTAAAATTGGCACTCTGGGCCCTTGATACCTATAGTAGTAGTCAATCAAATAATCTGATTTTCAAAACGTAAATCAATGAGATTGACATGCGCAAACAAATCATAAAGGATCTCCAACATTTTTACGGCCATTTTGGCAGACAGAGGAGAAATTCTCGTATTTTAAAGGTTTGCTCGCATTTGGAACACAACAGAGAACTGTCAAAAAAACCTATAATTTTTTTTTTTTTTGGTTTATTTATGCTAAGTTGAAATAAACTTGAAATTGAACGCTTTATAAGTACGAGAATTGGCATTGAGAACGCCAAAAATTGTATAGCTTTTTGACAGCCGTTATCACTGACGGAAAGTATAATGAGCATCACTGACAGAAAGAAATCAGAATCAAAAGACTTAGTGCCAATTATACTAATTTACACATTTACTGTCAAAAATGTATAAAAATTAAGGCTTTTTGACAGTTTGCGATTGACATGCGAATGCGGAAGTTGTCTAAAACTTAGTAGAATTGGCCCTATTTTATTTAAATTAAGTTAGATACCATTACTTTTTAACCGACTTCCCAAAAAGGAGGAGGTTATCAATTCGGTTGTATGTTTTTTTTTTATGTTTGTTACCTCATAACTCCGACAGTTATGAACCGATTTGCAAAATTCTTGTTTTATCTGAAAGGATATACGCAGATTGGTCCCATTTAAATTTTATGAAAATCGGTTACTAACTTTGGATTTTAAATCGAAATAGCTGGAATTCGTCTATTTGGATGATATTTTTATGTCATCCAAGTAATCGAAATTGCGTATTTTGCTTTTCTGCGATTTTGCAGTGGTGTTGTTAGGTGTGGGGTACCACTAAAAAGTGAAAAATAAAAAACTTTTTACAAAAAAATACAACCGACTTCCAATTAAAAAAAACACTAAAACAGTTTTTGTTAGTTTCTTCGTATTTTGACACCGACTTCCGAAATAAGTTATTTTTTACTTTGTTGTGTTTTTTTTTTTGGAAGTCGGTTGTTGAAAGTTAAAGTGCTACAAAAAGACAGTCCCCAAAACGCTAACGCGTTACAGCCCAAATGTGCCACTCGTAATGTCAACTGTCATTCATAAGCAAAAATACCAGTTCATTTTGACAGCTTTACAACTTTAGATATATATCCATCCTGTAAACATCAAAAAAAGATGTAGCTACATCAAGTCAATATGAAACATGTTTGTCTACATATTGTAGGTACGATAAGCAGGTGAAACATCGATCTTTTTTCTTTTATATCTTTTATTGTAGCGTGGAAACCGCGCCTGTAATTATGACCAATAAATATAAGCGTCAATACATCCCATATCAATTGAAAAGATCTAATAAATATTGTGAGAAGTCCATTCATTTGTACGTCTTTTCTTTGTTACAAATTAATCATCTTTATATATAAAACTCAAAGCTCAAGCCTTAATTATTCCTACTGTAGGTGTGTGTGTCACTGAAGTCCTCTTAAACGGCTGGACCGATTTGAATGATTTTTTTTGTATTCGTTTGGGTGGCGCCCTGGATGGTAAACCATCCTGGATGGTAAACCATCCTGGATGGTAAACCATCCTGCCGGTCTATTCTGTTGACATCTCACCGTAATCACTTAGTTGGAGTGAACGACAAGTGAGCTGTCATTTCATCTTGTTTGTATGGTTTGACAGCTCACTTCGAGATCACTTCACCCACGCCTTCACTTCGACATGTTTACAGAATCGCACTGCTGGATGGTAAACCATTCATTCACAAATCAGATTCAGAAATCCCGGCAGATGGCGCTGCTTATGCAGGACAACGTCTGTCGGGTCCGCTAGTCTATACTTATAATATTATAAAGCAGAAGAGTTTGTTTGTTTGTTTGGATGAACACGCTAATCTCAGGAACTACTGGTCCGATTTGAAAAATTCTTTCAGGGTTAGATAGCCCATTTATCGAGGAAGGTTATAGGCTATATATCATCACGCTAAGACAAATAAGAGCGGAGCAGTAATGGAAAATTTGACGTAGACGAAGTTGCGCGGGTCAGCTAGTAATATAGGTATAAAATGCTTCCGTTATTGAGTGAGTGACTGACAAACACCACACAACCGAAACTACAGCAGTGCTATTCTGTAACAACATTTTCGTGTCTCGACAGCGGAATCCGAGGTGAGTTTCAAATTCGTATAAATATAAGACCTTATGATGTGTGATATAAAGTTCACTTTGTAAGCTTAGTCACTCAGGTGAAGTCGATATCGAAATGATTATTTACAGAATAGACTAGCTGGTCTTAGAAAGCTGAAATTTGGCATGCAGCTTCCCCATACTCCGTAGGCGAGCTCTAAGAGAGCATTTCTCGAAATTCTTACGGGATCGAGAAAAAACGGGATGTGCATGTACGAAGTCGCGGGAAAAAGCTAGTTGATTATAATGGGCTTGTGTCCTGAAAAAATCGAATTAGTCCGTCAGTTAGATTATCAAAAAATATTTGACCCGTGTTTTTTCTTTTGTTACGGAACCCAAATTTGACGAAGTTATGACGCTTTTAAAATTCTCAATATGTCACACCTTCGCATAATTTTTAGTGTTTACTCCCGAGTTTTGATGCGTTTTATCTTTGTCAATATTCATTCATTTACAAAAACAAAAAATACGTGTCCATTATTTTTCAATACTCTAACTGACGGATTAAATAGTTTTGCAATTTGTGGATGGTGGAATCTAGCCTATTACGTTGAACCTATGTGTTGCGGGGGTCACGTTAAATCTTTTTTTTTTTATAGGCACGCGTTTGCACACAATCTCACCTGATGGTAAGCGATGATGCGGTCTAAGATGATAAGATACTCCCAGGTTGTAGCTATCAGGAACACAGACTCCTCATGAGATCTGCGAAATATCCAGTAAATGGTGGCCAAAATCATCGCGTTAACCAAGGTAATAGTAAATTCTATCATTATCATCCACAACCTGAACTTGCCCGCAGATGGACATATTATTACTACCAATTTTTGATATAACCAAATACATCGAGTTGTACTAATTTAAAACTTATTATTAGCCGACTTCCCAAAAAGGAGGAGGTTCTCAATTCGGTTGTTTTTTTTATGTTTGTTACATCTTAACATCGTCATTTACAAACCGATTTTAAAAAATCTTGTTTTTCTGAAATGATATACCTACTTCTCGAAAGGTCCCATTTAATTTTTATCAAAATCGTTTAGGAACTTTGGATTTAAAATCGTAATAGCTGGAATTCGTTTACTTGGATGATGGTTTTTGTCCATCCAAGTAAACAAAATTGCGTATTTTGCTTTCCTACGAATTTGATGTGGTGTGGTTAGGTGTGGGGTAGGTACCACTAAAAAGTGAAAAATAAAAAATCATTTCACAAAAAATACAACCGACTCCGATACTCCAAATAAAAAAAAACACTACAATATATTGTTTTAAACTTTCATAATAATATCCTTGGACATTTCACACAACGCCATATAGTCCCAAGCTAAGCAACCTAATGCTTGTGTTATGGTAACGAGATGGCTGATAAACTACTTATATACATTTTTTTTTTTGTAAATACATAAATATATTTATTGTGACATGACTCAAGCTTTCGACTATGTCGATCATAATATCTTGCTGAAAAAACTGGAAGCGTACGGTATCAGAGGAAATATCCTCAGTTTAATAAAGTCATTTTTGCGGAACAGGAAACAGTACGTTGAAGTAACTGATATAGATCCCAACTCGAAATGCCAACGAACCTATAAGTCTAATTATCGCACAGTTGCTTATGGTGTACCCCAGGGCAGCGTCTTAGGGCCGCCGCTCTTTATACTATATATAAATGATCTGCCAAAAGTAACAAGTCACCATATGTCACTGTTTGCTGATGACAGCACTGTTACCATTAAGCAAACAAATGATCAAAACCGTAGAGACGATGTCACAAAGACGGTAACCTCCATAGTGAAATGGTTAGATAATAATAATTTGAAAATAAATATTGATAAGACGAAATTAATGATGTTTAGCCAACGAGCGAATACCGAAATGACAGTGTGCTATAATAATAAACTTATAACACAAGTCGATGCAACTAAATTCTTAGGTTTAATAATCGACAAAAAATTGGACTGGAAAGAACACACGGAGGACCTCACTAAATGAATCAGCAAATCAGCCTATGCCCTATTTAAACTGACCCTAGTGGTTAACGTCGATGCTTTAGTCACAGCATACCACGGTTTGGTGAGTTCAGTATTGAGGTATGGTATCATTTTCTGGGGCAACTCAACCAACAGGGAAATGGTTTTTAAAGCACAAAAAAGATGCATAAGGTCAATGTTCAGACTCCATAGTTTAGATTCTTGTAGGCCTTTCTTTATCAAATATAAGTTATTGACATTCCCATGCCTATATATTTTTGAGATAGTGTATTTGTTAAGACCAATCCGAACCTGTTTACCAAAATATCATTTTATAATAAACGAACTCGACCACAGAACAATAACTTGTGCGTAAAAAGGTCACACACAGCATTGATGCAAAAAAGTATTTTCTGTATGGCACCAATCATTTACAACCACATACCTAGTTCAATTAAAGAATTAAACATTAACTTATTTAAGAAAACGCATAAGTGTTTATTGTTGACAAAAGCATATTACAGCATTTCGGAATTTTTGACAGACAAAATGTGATAACTGTTTGTATTGACCTGGTATGTTTACTAAGTCCATTTTGTTTTTGACATTGCTCGTGACATTTTGTATTATTTTTATGTTTTTTGTTTGCACATTATTTGAATTTTTATTATTATTTTTTATTTTTTTGACATTTGTTAATATTTACAAGTCCGGTTGCCAGCCGTCTTTTTGGAAGTCGGTTGTATTTTTTTTGTAAAAAGTTTTTTATTTTTCACTTTTTAGTGGTACCCCACACCTAACCTAACCACTGCAAAATCGCAGAAAAGCAAAATACGCAATTTCGATTATCAAAGAATCATCTAAATAGTCAAATTCCAGCTATTTCGATTTAAAATCCAAAGTTCGTAACTGATTTTGATATGATTTAAATGGGACCAATCTGCAAGTATATCCTTTCAGATAAAACAAGAATTTTTCAAATCAGTTCATAATTGTCGGAGTTAGGAGGTAACAAACATAAAAAAAAAGAAAACATACAACCGAATTGATAACCTCCTCCTTTTTGGGAAGTCGGTTAAAAACACCCAGACTCGGAACAAATGTAGGTCGTACAACGTCATGGTCACTAACATTAGGATAGTTAATTTCGGTTAATATAGTTACTCCGTGATCATGGCGCTCGGAAACTCGCAAATAAAAAGGTACATGGTGGCGGTGGTGGTGGTGTTTGTGGTGGTGGTGGTGGTGGTGCGTGGTGGTGGTGCGTGGTGGTACATGACTGATCTTTTTTTTCTTAAAAACAACTCGCATTCATTTTATGTATACTCATGTTTCTACAAATAAACGTCTTGTCTTGTCTTGTCATGGTAGCAATCCCGATAGTAACTAAGTATTCTAAAACACTACAAAGTAAAAATAACTTATATTTCGGAAGTCAATGTCAATACGAAGAAACTAACCAAAACACCTTCCAAAAATAAAGTTATTTTTTACTTTGTGGTGTTATTTTCACTAGAAGTCATATGTTTCACCCTTCGGTTTCACCAGTTTGGTTTTTTTTATAATGGAATCCTATGTTAGAACCATCATGTAAGACTGTAAACATTAATCAAAATCATTGTAAATAAAGATTAGTAGCTACTTCTTAAAATTTATTTGTTCGACTAAATAAGCAAAAAAAAAAAATTTCTTACAGTAAAAAAAACCTCATTTTACTCTTTATTTTAATTCTCTTCTGAATACTTTTCACACTACATTACATCTTGCGACTCGATCTCTCAAGACTTAAATCGTCGAATACATCTCATAGATGCATAGATCCATAAATTACAGGAACTGGTTGTCGTGTCTTAGAATAACGCCCATGGTTGGTTGCTAGGTGCTCCGATAGAACTTGGAACGCAGCAACCGGTTTAAGTTTTTTAATAAAAATCGTAAGTATTTTACTATTATACTTGCCATAATAGAGACTACAGTTTAGGGGATTTTCCATTTATTTGTTTGTTCGTTAAAGGATGTTGAAGTTCGTTATTTTGGAAACTGTTTGGATTGATTATTTTGATAATTTCCAACTTATATTACATTATATGACAACATAATTATAAAACAAAGTCCTCCGCCACGTCTGTCTGTCTGTTCGCGATAAACTCAAAAACTAATGCACCGATTTCATGCTGTTTTCACTAGTGGATAGAGTGGTTCTCAAAAAAGGTTTTCGTATACAATTGATCAAGCACGCGAAGCCATGGGCTTCAGCTATGCTAGCTATATTATAAATGTGATAGTGAGTATGTATGCTTGTTATGCTTTCACGCCTAAATCGTTGAACCGATTTTGACGAATTTTGATACAGAGATAGATGAAACACTTTTTTTTTTAAGGATGGGATCAAATGACTCTTCCCGCTCTGGGCGGAGCAGAAAGGAGTGTCTCTCACTGACTGAATTCATCTGTGTTGCTCTGAATGCCCTTTGAGTTCCATTCCGCAACCCTTTTTTTAAGGATGGGAAATCGTCAAATGTTTCCTCCCGCTCTGGGTAAAAGAGGAGGGAGTTTCAAACTCTTACATATCTCTTTCGAATAGTCCCGCAACTCCGGCAGGAGATAAATGAGACCTTGGCCTTTTTTTTTTTTTCTTTTTGTTAGGGATGGGAAATAATCATCCAATGACTCCTCCCGCTCTAGGTGCAGCGGGAGGGAGTGTCAGACTCTAACGACTAATCTATTCCTGACTAAAACGCATCCATGTTCCTTCATTGCCCTTTGTGTTCCGGAGCCGCGGTATCTCTTTCGAATAGTCCCGCAACTGCGGCAGGAGATAAATGAGACCTTGGACATCGTTATAGGCTATTTTTTTTGGGATTTCTATATATATATATATTTTTTATATACAAAACGGGTAAACTCTTGGCCCAAATCTCACCTGATGGAAAGTGATGATTAGGCCGAAGCTGGAAGCGAGTTTCACCCGGAATCCTCTTACACAGAGGAACTGGCTATCATACCTCTAACTGCCGGAACATAACAATGCTGTTAACATTGTTGTTATGGAAATTCTATAATTGTTTATGGAAATCTGTATCATGTGGACCCACCGTAAGGAGAATCGCAGAATTTCTCCTCTGGCTATTAGATTAGAAAATACTCCAGCGTAGGTTCTAGTAAATGGAAATTGTATTCTGTAACTGCAAATCATTCTAAATACCTATTAACATTATATTGCTATCGTAAACTTATTTACTAATCTTACTTCTACCTTATACCTACTACTCGTATGTAGGCATCTGATCTATAATTTATATTAGCAATTTATATTAACTTTTGTCTGCGGCTTCGTTCGCGTTTATATGGGGTCGAGTCACCCGCGTCCGTAGGAGAATACCCTTCAGCGAATCCCTACACGTGGTCCCTGGGTGGTGCTAAACAGGTGACGCTAACCGCCTCCGTGGTCTCGTGGTTATACCACCTGATTCGGACCCAGAGGTCCCGGGTTCGATTCCCAGCGGGGGCAAATTTTTTGCTCGGTTTGGTTGGTGGTAGGACTTGTTCTAAGTCCGCCTGTCAAGCTACCACCATCATGTCTAAGTCTGTCGCCACTAAACGGGGAAACGTTTTGTATAAAAAAAAAAGAGATGCGAATGTGTAAATTAGTAAATTGGCACTCAGTACATAAAAGTTAAGTATCGTATATCCCCGCCATTATATTGCCAACAAGCCAGGGCTACTTTACCACCTACGTAATTATATCTGAAATTATTTGTGTAGGAGGACCTCAATGGAAGCACAGCTACTAAAGTGATGCGTAAAACAGCATAGTCGTTACTTACCACACCAAGCGTGAAGTAAATTGACTTGGTAACCAAAATAAACCTGGTTATTTATAAGATGAGAAAAAGAAATAAAGCAAAGGAAAAGAAAGAAAGTTTTTATAGCCATTCGTCCGCGACTTCGTCCGCGCTGCAACTTTCTTAAGGTTCCTTAATATTTTCGGGTTAATATAATAATATAGCCTACTAGCTGACCCACGCCACTTCGTCTGCGTTACATTATCCATTAATGCTCGGCTCCTTTTAGTCTTAGCGTGATGATATGTAGCCTATATCCTTCCTCGATACATGGGCTATCTAATACTGAGAATTTTTCAAATCGGACCAGTAGTTCCTGAGATTACCCCCTACATACAAACTTACAAACAAATGCTACCTCTTTTATTAGTTTAGATTAGTACCTATAGATACAGAAGACGCTTACAAATGACATGGCTTTCTATTGGTAAAAGATTCTTCAAAATCAGTTCATTAGATCCAGAGATTACCTCCCACAACATCACAAATCCACAAACTTACAAACTTTACCTCTTTATTTTCTATACTTATCTATATTATTACTAATATTATAAAGAGGTAACATTTGTTTGTAAGTTGGTATGTTTGTATGTAAGGGGTAATCTCAGGAACTACTGGTCCGATTTGAAAAATTCTTTCATTATTATAGTTAGCCCATGTATCGAGGAAGGATATGGGCTACATGTTATCACGCTAAGACTAAAAGCAGCCCAGCATTAATGGAAAATGTGACGCAGACGAAGTTGCGTGGGTCAGCTAGTATTAGTATAAATAGATTACTAGCCTATCCGTCCCCACCTCGTTGGGTGGTATTTTTGGGTTAATATGTATTCTATGATACTCACAAATAACTTATCTTTCTATTGGTAAAAGAATTTTCAAAATCGGTTTAGGAGATCCAGAGATTACCCCCCACAACATCACAAACTCACAAAATTTACCCCTTTATAATATTAGTGTAGAGGTATCCGCGCGCTATATGAATGGGATGGAACTTTGTCAAAGTAAATCGAAAATTACAGTTCTTTCTTCAAGTAACGAAAATGTTCTGAATAAGTTATTGCTACGATCTACCATATAAACTAACTTATTATCAATATTCAGTCAATTTTTGCTAACGCTACTTGAAGATAGAATTATTAATAGATTAGAGTGTAAGTAGTCCCTTACGCGCCGCCAACCACCACTCAAAAAAACACACTTAACCGACAACAAACTGATCTATTATGTGTTTCGATCTCAGTTCAACGACCTCAAATAGAAGTTTTAATACAACCTGTTTATAAGAGCATGGTCTTGTAAATCAATCGGCTTTCCGGCCCCTCTGCTTGTCAAGTATGTTTCGACTATGATGGATTGATGCTGGAGATAAAAAAACTTGAAATTGAAGTAGAACGGAGGTTTGGTACTTAGGATGTAGGTACTGTTAGTCGTATTTGGTGTTGGTCACAAATGTTGGTAAATGAGTTGGTTTGGTATTGGTATTGGTAGTTATTCTTGTACCTATACCGCGTGTATCTGACATCGACGCACAAACGATTTCCATGGGTCCAGGGCATGATTCTGGACACCCTTTTTTTTTTTTTAGGGATGGGAAATCATCCAATGACTCCTCCCGCTCTGGGTGTAGCGGGAGGGAGTGTCAGACTTTTAATGACTAAAACCCATCCATGTTCCTTCATTGCCCTTTGTGTTCCGGAGCCACGGTGTCTGTTTCGAACAGTGCGACTCCGGCAGGCATTCTGGACACCCTAGACTTAGAATTTTTCGTCGGCTTTTTTCTAATTTTTTCATTTTTTTCAAGGGTTTTTTTACTTTAGACTGCTCATAATCGTTATTCTGACCTAACCCAATGAGATTTTTAATAAAAAAATAATTAATTAACTACTTTCACTAAAAAGAGCAATCTGAATAAGACCACAAATAGATATCAGCACAGCTGAGCTGATACCTATTTGTGGTACTCTTGAAAAAATTGAAAAAATGAGAAAAGAACCGACGAAAAATTCCAACACTGGGGTGTCCAGAATCATGCCCTGGACCCATGGAAATCGTTTGTGCGTCGATATCAGATACACGCGGTATAGATAGGTATATACTGGAAGTTTTTTAAATTTGTGTTGGGGTTGCTCTTGACCTTAGTCTAGGTCAGAGATGACGAAGACTAAGTCTACGATGAAGCGAGCTTAACCACAAGTAGCCTGTTCAATGTAACTTTGAAAAGATTAGGGTTGTTAGCGTTCGGAAACACAGACGCAGGCAGAGAGTTCCACTCCTTTGCTGTGCGCATTATGATAGAGAAGTGGCAGAAAGAGAGTGAAGGAGCTCCATAACGGGCATTTTTAAGGACGCCATCATATTTTACCGTCAAGCAGTAGGTCAATTCTCGTATTATCGAGGAGCGCAATCAGATTTGAAATCAGAATTCGAGATAATTGTCAGATATTGGAAAAACAAACTCAATGACAGGGCTCAATTACTACTTTAAAACTAACTGCAGTGTAGTCAAGTTAGTGGCAATGGTTTTAATTTACCTCCTATTTTAAATTTGAACACGCTAGCACCTACATATCGCGACTAATTTTATTTTTGCGTAATACAATTAACAAACTAAATGAAAGAATACCTTTAATTTCTCAGAAAATACTAATAAATATCACCCTAACTCAATAAACTCATCAGATTTCACAAGTAGTAACTGTTTTGCATGCGGTGTCAATTACCATAGCAAATAAATATTCCTACGACCACAGAGTACATAGCTAACAGAAAACTCACTTCATTCTTATACGATTAGCGACTGTAAGATTCACATTTTGTATTGTGATGCGAGTTACCATAAGGTCGACTGTTGGAAATCATAAAACATATTTATTTTGCAAATACGTTACTTGTAACTCTTTTTCACGTCAATATTTTTAGAAAATACCTAAGGCATTAAAGTTCGCCTTTGTAGGTTTTTAATTGACGACACGGTTGGCGCAGTGGTTGAGCGACCGACTGCTGCGCTGCGTGTCGCGGGTTCGATTCCCGCACGGAACAAATATTTGTAAGACCTACATGTATTTGTTCTGAGTCTGGGTGTTTTTCTATCTATAATATGTATGTATTTACAAAAAAAAATGTATATAAGTAGTTTATCAGCCATATCGTTACCATAACACAAGCATTAGGTTGCTTAGCTTGGGACTACATGGCGTTGTGTGAACTGTCCAAGGATATTATTATTATTATTTCCTTTATTCTGTTTTTAACTTATTTTATACATTTTTAAATACAGATGAAAAAAAAAACATTTAAAAATATAAAAAACAGTAGCCCACCGGTATCGGGAACAGGGTCCAAGCTACCGGCGGTCAGGGCTCCAGAGAGAGGAACCTCCTAACAATGCGAGCCGTGTCAAGAAGTACCACTTTCTGAATCAAGCCCTTGACCCAGCTGCCCAACGAGAGCCTCCTGAGGTGTTGGTCGAGGCTCTTGGCTATTAAGCCGTTGGCTGTAATGACTATCGGTACAATGATTGCAGAGTCCACTTCCCACATGTCGACAACCTCGCGAGCCAAGTCAATATACTTGATTTGTTTATCTTTCTCGGCTTTCACGAGGTTCTCGTCATGCGGGACGGTAATGTCTACAATCATTGCACGCCTCACTATTCGGTCCACCACCACTATATCAGGCTTATTGGCAACAATAGTCCTGTCAGTGATGATGGACCGATCCCAGTACAATGTGATATCGCCATTTTCGAGAACTGGGTCGGGCGCATATCTGTAGTACGGCACCTCCGACTGCACAAGAGAGTATTTCAGAGCAAGTTGCTGATGGATAATCCTGGCTACAAGGTTGTGCCTATGCAAGTATTCTCCGTTAGCTAGACGAGAACAACCAGAGATAATGTGGCGAATTGATTCTCCCGGACGGTGACATGCCCGACATATGTCGACCGTGCCGTCTTTCACAATAAATCTCCGGTAGTTATTCGTCATGATAACTTCGTCCATAATTGCACAGATAAAACCTTCGGTTTCTCCGAAAAGATCACCGAAACGCAGCCAGGCTACGGACGCTAGTTGATCTACGTCGGGCCCATGTAGGGCCCGGAAAAAGCGTCCGTGAAGCTCCTTACTCTGCCATACCGCCCTGCGATCGTTAGTGTCAAGCACCGCAGGTTTGCGCCAGTTCTCATTTGCCAAGGAGAGCGGGGTGAGTCCCTTGTCCACCGCTACTACATCTCGATGCATACCCACGTCGACAGCTAGGAAATATTCCCTGAGACTGCATATCTCGCGATTGTGGAGAGTCTTAGCATTTAAAAAGCCTCGACCTCCACACTTTCGCGGGATATACAGTCTCATTACCGACGACCGTGGGTGATGCATTCGATATGAAGTAAGCAGTGTGCGGACCCGCCTATCCAAGGCGTCAAGTTCAGTTTGAGTCCATTTGAGCACGCCGAAAGAGTACATCAATACCGGCATGACCCAACCGTTGAAGGCGCGCACCTTGTTTCCGCCTGATAGAAGGCTATTGAATACCTTCTTCAGGCGACCAAAGAAGCGCTCTTTCAACGATTGCTTCATGTCAGTAACGTTGATGCCTAACGCTTCCGACATACCCAAATACTTGTAAGTTTCAGTTGAAGAGAGGGATCTCAGATTTATGGAATCCGAGAGTTGAGTTCCCACGGATTCCATAATCTCTCCACGCTTTACATGCATGACTGCACATTTGTCCACACCAAACTCCATCCTGATGGCGTTACTGAAAGTTTCAGTTACCTTCAGTAGCTCCATCAGTTGCAGATTATTGTGGGCAAAGAGTTTCAGATCATCCATGTAAAGGAGGTGAGATATAACCTGACCACCTCTCTTCAACCGATAGCCCAGCTCTGAATTCTCCAACAGTGTGCTAAGAGGATTCAAGGCTAGGCAGAACCACAGCGGACTCAAACTATCGCCCTGAAATATACCCCGCTCAATCCTTACCGGTTCGCTATTCCCCTGGATATTTCGACATCCTGGATAGCGAAGGACTGTCCTCCATTGCCCCATACACGACATCAGGAAGGTACGTAGTGTTGCATCAATTTTGTACAATTCCAGCACCCTCATGAGCCATGTATGAGGCACCGAGTCATAGGCCTTCTTATAGTCTATCCAGCATGTTGACAGATCCTTTCGGGAACGACGAACCTGTTGGCTAATGGCCATATCAATGAGGAGTAGCTCCTTAGTACCGCGGGACTCATTCTTACATCCATTTTGAGAGGCAGACATGATGTTGTTGTTGTTAACATGACTGTTAATCTTTGCCCTCAAAATGGATGTAAGAACTTTATAGACCGTCGGTAAACACGTGATCGGTCTATAATTTTTAGGTTCCGCAGTACTACCTGATTTATGGAGCAGGTGGGTTATTCCTGTAGTTAAGAACTGGGGTAGCGACCCAGACTCTAAGGCAGATTGGAATTGAGACGCCAAGCAAGCGTGCGATCTTGTCAACCATTTTATCCAGAAATTGTGCAGCCCGTCCGGCCCTGGAGATTTCCAGTTAGGCAACGGGCGGACTGCACAAGATACATCTTGGGGGCTGATGGTAATTGCCCCCATTTCTGGTATTGGATTGCACGCGCGCTCGACCTCCCGAGTCCAATCGCCCTCGGTATGACTGACAGGCACCGACCAGATGCTGCGCCAGAATGAACACATGGCGTCATCATCAGGCAGGCGCATATCAGTCACACCTTGATCCGGTCGCTCCCAATCCCTATATACCCACCTTTCATTACTTCGGAATGTGCGATTCTGGGCATATCGCTCCACTCGCCGCCTATACCTACGAATACGATTTGCCCATGCATACACCTTCTGCTTCAGGAAGTCGATGCGCTCTGTGACACTGAATATATAATCTCGAGGACTGACGTCAGTCCCCGAAAATGCCCGTCTCACAAAGCGCATCACTCTAGGGCGGGTGTTGCCCTCCCTGAAGCAGATCAGTTTGCCGATTAGCGCTCTGGCCTCACCGATACGACGCTCGATCCTGCACTGCCAAGCCGGCACGGCTTGTTTTGGTCGTATAGCCCTGTCATCATGAAATTTGACGTGAGCCACACGACAAGCTGCCACAGCCGCGCAGTACATGATCGAATGTGCATCGGTGAGGTTATCACAGTTATCAAAATAGCTTGACAACTGCGAATCCAGAGCAGCCACCAGCACCCTATTCTTGTTATGCATGGGCAAACGAGGTAAGCGTGGTCTATGTTCAGGCGACATGTTACCATATTCCCGAATAGCACACTCCAAAGCACTCCTCAATTCGTCATTGCACTGGGTACTTACGTCTGTAACCCTGTCATTACTCTCCTCGTCAGCGTGGCTGGGAATTTGATTGGACTGTGGTGGTGCCACAGTCTGCGACGGCGGAGCAATGACATGGTTACACATTTCAGTTCGGAGGCGATCAAGCACACTGTCATCCAACATACGATTACGCTGGATGACGCGCACCTGATCCGATAATCGTTGGGCCGAAACGTTGACTGCTGGCTCAAGCACCTGAAACAAAGAGAGCATCCGAACACGGTACGCGGTCAGGTTGTTTCCTCCCTCTATAGCCCCATAGTATGCGCGCATGACATTTTCATTAATGGATTGTGTCCATCGCATGCGCTGCACACTTCCGCCGGGAGCTGGGACCCTGTCAGAGGCCGGTGGGCCTCGAGGTCCTAAGCCGTCCGGCGGCCGGCGTCCTCTTCGCCGACGAACTGGTGTTGGCGTCGTGGGCGGTGAGAAGTACTCGTCACTCGAGCTCGACGCGGCTGCCACGGCCGGTGTCACAGCACTCACGGTGGGGCTGGGTACCGGCAGCGGCGAGGCGGAGCTGAGTGACGAGGCCGGAGGTGGTGGGCGTGCTCGACGGGCTGCGGCTCTTGTCAACATAATTTTCTTCGACGTTTTGGTGGTCATAATATTGCATATTTTTGTAACTTGATGGTCCGTACTATTTAAATTTATTTTTGGCAGTCGGTTTATTCTTGTCCTGTACCATTTTATTATTATTCCGTTTATTCATTTCTATATACATAAAATTTACATTTTTAAATATACCTTAAAAAAAACATTAGAAAATACATTTAAAAATATAAAAAATAGTAGCCCACCGGTATCGGGAACAGGGTCCAAGCTACCGGTGGTCAGGGCTCCCGAGAGAGGAATCTCCTAACAATACGCGCCGTGTCCAGGAGTACTGCTTTCTGGATCAAGCCCTTGATCCAGCTGCCCAACGAGAGCCTCTTTAGATGTTGGTCGAGGCTCTTGGCAATTATGCCATTGGCCGTCACGACTATCGGCACAATGACTGCTGTGTTCACATCCCACATGTCGACAACCTCGCGAGCCAAGTCAAGATACTTACTTTGTTTCTCTTTCTCAGACTTCACGAGGTTCTCGTCATGAGGGACTGCTATATCAACAATCATTGCGCGACGCTCTAGTCGGTCTATCACCACTATGTCAGGCTTATTGGCAACAATAGTCCTGTCAGTGATGATAGACCGATCCCAGTACAACGTGCAATTGCCATTTTCGAGAACTGGGTCGGGCACATACCTATAGTACGGTACTTCCGATTCCACAAGATTGTATTTCAAAGCAAGTTGCTGGTGGATAATCCTGGCTACAAGGTTGTGCCTGTGCAAATAGTCTCCGTTAGCCAGACTGGAACAACCGGAAATAATGTGGCGAATGGATTCCCCGGGTCGGTGACATGCCCGACATATGTCAACCGTACCGTCCTTCACAATGTATTTCCGGTAGTTGTTCGTCATCATAACTTCGTCCATAATCGCACAGACAAAACCTTCGGTTTCCCCAAAGAGGTCACCAAAACGCAGCCAGGCTACGGACGCTAAGAAATCTACATCAGGCCCATGTAGGACCCGATAAAAGCGTCCGTGAAGCTCCTTGCTTTGCCATACCTCCCTGCGGTCGTTTGTATCTAATACCACAGGTTTGCGCCAGTTCTCGTTAGCCAAGGCGAGCGCGGTAAGGCCTTTGTCCACTGCTACCACATCTCGATACATACCCACGTCGGCCTCAAGGTAGTACTCCCTAAGGCTGCATACCTCACGGTTGTGCAGGGTCTTAGCATTTAAGAAGCCACGACCCCCACACTTCCGCGGGATATACAGCCTCATCACCGATGACCGTGGGTGATGCATCCGATTTGCGGTAAGCAGTGAGCGTACCCTCCTATCCAGGGCGTCAAGTTCCGTCTGAGTCCATTTGAGTATGCCAAAAGAGTACATCAAAACCGGCATGACCCAACCGTTGAAGGCACGCACCTTGTTTCCGCCTGATAAAAGACTGTTAAGTACTTTATTCAGGCGGCTAAAGAAGCGCTCCTTCAGCGATTGTTTCATATCAACAGAATTGATGCCTAACGCTTCCGACATACCCAAATACTTGTAAGTTTCGGTTGAAGAGAGGGACCTAAGGTGTATGAAATCCGAGAGTTGTGTTCCCACGGATTCCATAATCTCCCCTCGCTTTACATGCATGACCGCACATTTATCCACACCAAATTCCATCCTGATGGCTCTACTGAAGGCTTCTGTTACCTTTAGTAGCTTCATCAGTTGCAAGTTGTTGGGAGCAAATAGTTTCAAGTCGTCCATGTAAAGGAGGTGCGATATGACCTGACCACCTCTTCTCAACCGGAAGCCTTGCCCTGAACCCTCCAGCAATGTACTGAGAGGATTGAGGGCCAGACAAAACCACAGTGGACTCAGACTGTCGCCCTGAAATATGCCACGCTCGATCCTTATGGGGTCGCCGTTCACCTGGGTCTGTCTACACCCTGGATAGTGAAGGACCGTCCTCCACTGCCCCATACACGACATCAGGAAGGTGCGTAGAACTGCATTAACTTTATACAGCTCCAGCACCCTCATGAGCCATGTATGTGGCACCGAGTCATAGGCCTTCTTATAATCTATCCAGCATGTCGACAGATCCCTTCGGGAACGACGAACCTGTTGGCAAATGGCAATGTCAATTAGGAGCAGCTCCTTAGTACCGCGGGACCCATTCCTACATCCATTCTGAGAGGCAGACATAATTGAATTACTATCAATATGATGGTTAATCTTAGCTCTCAAAATGGATGTAAGAACTTTATAGACCGTCGGTAAACACGTGATCGGTCTATAATTTTGAGATTATAATTATTATTTTTTTTTTTTTTTTTTTTTTTTTTTTACTATCTCGGGCCCCTGGAGACCCGGTCCTTTGGTAGGCGTACGAGGGGCCGAAACCAACTCGCAGAGGCCCCGTTAGACTTTTCAAATGTAATGGGGCACCAACCGGCGATTATCCCTGTATGCACTGAAAGTATTCCCAAGGACAATCCCCGGTTGGAGCAGTACTATTGCAGAATATGGAAACAAAAAATGAAACGCTATGGGTTTGGGTGGCTTAGTGGAATGATAATCGTTTATTATAAAACTATTGGCCCCTGCCTGACCACTAACAATATACACGGCTTTTAAATGGCAGGGGGTGACTTGCACACTCAATGAATGGGCCCCCGAAAACGGTCGCTAGCACAAAGTGACGTAGCGCCAAGGGGGCAACATGGCCTCAGGTGCTAGAGGAGTGGAGAGGTATACCACGGCTATCAGGACAATCCCGGAAGTGCGGTCAAGATCCCTACCAGCATCTTACTGGATTATACGTCCTTCTCCCGAGCACGTATGCTCTAGCGAATCTCCACTCAGACCGGCCAATTAAGGCAAGGAAGAGGTGGGAGCTCTGTTCCTCGTCAGTTTTCACTCCGGCCAGCCAATAAAGGCAAGCCGTAGATGAGGAACAAGACTTCTCCCGGGAGATAAGGTTCGTGGGGTCGCTACTGCCCAACAGTTCGCCACAAAACTGCCTTGCGGATTGTATCTCTCTTTGTCTGGCCCCTCACCCTAGGTAAGACCTAAGGTCCATCGGGACGCGCAAGCCCCACCACGACGTCAACGTAGAGATACTGCGGTAGGGTAAAATTATTATTATTATTATTATAATTATTTATTTCAAAATAAATTATAAGTAATGCATACCACTAACATATCTGTAGGTAGTTGAGTGAGTTCTGCATTTACGAAGCATGATTATGTGAATTTAATTTTCTCCATCTCCTTATCTCAAATTCTCGATACAACTAAACCGCGATGCTTATTAATTTCAATAAACTTCCATACGAACAATTGTACAGCTGGTCGATTCTGTCGACATCTCACCGTGATCACTAAGGCTAAGAACTCACGGAGCGATTTTCACCCGCGACCGCCGCGGTTGCGGGCCCGCAGCTTCTGTAGAAAGCAGTTATATAAATGTTCAAATTTAAAGCACAACTCACGACGCGATTTACGCCCGCGGTTTCTACAGAAGCTGCGGGCCCGCAACCGAGGCGGTCGCGGGTGAAAATCGCTCCGTGAGTTCTTAGCCTTAGGTGGAGTGAACGACAAGTGAGCTGTCATGCCATCTTGCTTGTATGGTTTCGCCTAAGTGTTCACTTCGACATGTTTACAGAATCGCACTGCTGTACTGCTACCGGCACCGATGTATTGATATTTTGAAAGTAATGAAATCCAATAGTTAACTAAAATTACTATGACATAACAAGTTACCACTTTGTCCATGGTTAAGTGGAAGATACCCAAAAACAATAATTACAAACATACTCGTAGCTGTTTTATTGTTGTTGTTGAGGAGCTTGTGGCTAAATAACAACAGCCACACGGGTCGATCTCCTCGGTTAAGCAACGCTTGCCAAGGTTGATCTGAAGATGGGTGACCATCTTAACATACCAAGTTTCCTCCGTGCCTCAGAAAGCACGTTAAGCCGTTGGTCCCGGCTGTTATTTGTAGATCTTAGGCAGTCGTTACGGATTGTCAGAAGCCAGTAAACCTGATTCCAGTCTTGCCATGAAGTACCGTGTTACCCAGTTTATGGTTTGTGAAGTCTGGTAGGCAGCCGCTCCACGTAAAATACTAGTATTCTGCTGAATCCGGTTTGACTGGAAGCCGACCCCAATGTAGTTGAGAAAAGGCTAGGCAGATGAAGACTCGTAGCTTTTTTATAGACGCACCAGGATTGCATGAGGCCTGTTATCTGTAGGCTATCCACTCCATGCCGCCCCACAATATTCCACATACACAGGTTTAAAACAGATATTATTGACGCGAAAACTCATGTACTGAGAATTTTCCTCGTCCGTGACGAACTTCTATAAATAAGTATGATTTTTGTCTGTTAGACGATAACGTACATTCGCTAGCACATTAAGCTACCGGAAACTGTCAATTCTCCCAATCAACCTTGAACCTTACTACTCTAGTGATAAAATTGAAAATCTATTGAAGGAATTTGAATGTTTGTTATAGTTTGATGTGTTGGCGTCTGTACCTACGTAGAATACGATGCGTTATGGTAATAATATCCTTAGGTTCAAACAACTCGGCAGTGTTTGAATTACACGAGTCTATGGTAGGGGGAAGGGTATCTATTTAAACTTCAAATATATTTTATATTTATATAGGTACTAGCTGACCCGCGCAACTTCGTCTGCGTCACATTTTCCATTACTGCTACGCTCCTATTTGTCTTAGCGTGATGATATATAGCCTATAACCTTCCTCGATAAATGGGCTATCTGACACTGAAAGATCTTTTGAAATTGGACCAGTAGTTCCTGAGATTAGCGCGTTCAACCAAACAAACAAACTCTTCTGCTTTATAATATTAGTATAGATTTATTGAACAATACTACACAGTAAGTGTATTGTGGGAGAGTGGTGCCTAAACTAGGCTGGGGGCCACCCCTTAGTTTACATTACATATCTTCGTAATTTATTATTTTAGCATACAGTGGTCGCGAATAATTAATAAAATCTCAAGATGTCATTTCTATTAATGGACACCATTTTTCATTGGTGTAGGTTTATTTTTCTTTAGATAAGCACTTGTTAGACCACTATATCACCGATAAGCGATGTGACTGAAAGACTCCTAGGTTGTAGCTAACTGGAAACACAGACTCATGCAGAGAGTATTTTTCTTAAATTCACCATGTTGACTGGTGGAAGCGATCATGGAAGTTAGTACTATTATGTATTTATCAACGTTATTTGTTAAGAAAAGGAATATAATTATAAAAATAATAAAGGCTTATTGACGAGGCTTGAGTGAAACTGTAGACGGCCAGAAAAAATATAAATACGATGTAATTCAGCAATGTAACGTTGTAACACAAATTCTACTTATGTTCAAGGAAGAAGAAAACCTTTTTAACAAAAGAAAACAAAAAAAAAGAAAAAGATTTTTATTTTACATTTTACTTGGACATCATCGTCTACACAGAAATTGAAATTAAAAAAAATGCTCATAAAATAAAAACTACTGAGCCGGACTATATTAAATTTTTACGGAACCAAACGGCAAGCATCGAACTAAACAGAATCACAGAAATCGGATCAGAAACCTTGGAGCATTCAGCGTACATACATAAAAATATAACCACCGAATTGAAACCTCCTCCTTTTTTGGAAGTCGGTTAAAAAAGAAGGCAGAAGTAAGAAAATTTACCGTCTAAGCCTGGAATCATAAGAATTGTCAGCCTCTTCTAGATCTAGATAAGCTAGAAAGTCTAACCAGATGAGGCTGACATCCAATTCTATAACGTCACCCAACAATCACCTCAAAGTGACTCCAAAAACCTCCTCTAAACAAAAAGAGACAAAACGTAAAAGAAAGTTAAGTAAAACCAAGGCGTTACAAAACAGAAGGGGAATTAATTCTGGAAACTCCAAAACTACACACCGCCATGAGGAATGTATTAATTTCCATCGTTAGTAGGTAAACACAATGCCAACGCACTAGTGTTTCCCATAAGATTAGAGGTGCTTATTAATGTCCGCACGCTAACTGATTCGGGTGCGCTGGCCTAGAGCATTATGCTGTCAAAGATGAACAGAATTGTGATAAAACAATTTACGTTTGCTGTGTGGTCTATTCTAGTAGAGGTTTTATAGAAAAAACAAGTGCGAGTCGGACTCGCGCACCGAGGGTTCCGTACAAACCTGCAGGTATATATTTTAAACAAAAGTTGCGGTTTGCGATTTATGACGTATTAAAAAAAACTACTTACTAGATCTCGTTCAAACCAATTTTCGGTGGAAGTTTATATGGCTTCCTGAGGAGAACACAAAAACTTATATAATGTCACATTAAATCTAAAATAGAGAGGTCCATTCAAGGTGTATAAAAATTTGTCCCAAAACAAGTGTTAGCTTAATTCAATTGGGAACCAGTATCAGCAACTTTTGAGATAACTGTACCTGCTTACTTAGAATCTATAAATTGTGAATGTTTATTCCGCTGTAGGTGCTAATAAAAAAACGTTTTCTTTTTTCTTGTTTTCAAAAAGTTTTTTTTTACCATTAATTTATTACACTTTTCAACAGCAACATTATTATCAAAGTTGTGGTCAAATTGAACTTTTTAAGTGTTTAAAAGTCAGCAGAAAACTTACAATTATCAATACCAGACATTTTCTTTCTCAATATCTGCGGTAAATTGAAAGGCAAAGCCAACTGCGGTTGAGTTCGGCAGGCTTCGGCCATAATCGGCAAGGTTCGTGATAATTCGTGAGCCGCGGGCAGACGGTGTAGCTAATCAGGAATCGTGGGTGCTTGACCGGATAAGTTTGTATCAAACTGATAGGTGCTAGAGATTCGGTAAAATATTTGTACTTGGCAGTACTTGTTTGAGCTGGTTTTGACGTACCTAAATGAGCTAATGGTGTGGGTAGTGCTATTCAAACCAAAACCTCACTTTATGGGTTGACCGCACAACTTTGTCTGCCTCACATTTTCCACGAATGCTCCGCTCCTATTTGTCTTAGCGTGATGGTATATAGCCTATAGCATTTCTCGTTAAATGGGCTATCTAACATTGAAAGAATTTTTCAAATCGGACTATTAGTTCCTGAGATTAGCGCATACAAGCAAACGAACAAACAAGGATAGATGAAGCGAGCCGCTAGAGAGGGGTGAAAAATTTAAACACACTTAGGCACACTAATCGCGATCAGCATAATGAGCCACGTTTACAAGTATCATTATTTTCTGTGGAATATTGACACTAACAACTCTTGAACGCAGTTTGATCGCGATCAGAGGGGCAGTTTTTCTAATTTTTAAACAATTTTTGCATTCACATGTCAATCGCAAATTGTCGAAATTGCGATACGAATGAGAAAATAAATAGGATTGGCACTCTATTTTATTGGTGAAATCCGTTCTTAATAGGAACAAATATCTGGGAACTATTTTTAAAACAACGGCTGTGGCCACGTATTGCTAAATAAGTCCAGTCCAGCAAAATGTCAGACAACTAAAAGTCTCCTGACGCTGGTTTTCAACAGAGCCATTCATTATTTCGTTCGTTTTCCATTTCTCTTCGATACAAATTATAAAACAAAGTCTTCCGCCACGTCTGTCTGCTAAACTCAAAATATACTGCACCGATTTTCATGCAGTTTTCACTTCAATGGATAGAGTGGTTCTCGAGGAAGGTTTTAGTATATAATTGGTCAAGCGGGCAAGGCCACGGCCATCAACTAATTGTAAATAAATTTAAGTGGCTACAAGAGTGCCTACGAATAATTTTGCAGAGTTCCATCGTTGCTTCAAAACATCTCATAGAGATCATCTTTAAAAGACCTGTTTAAAATCGAATCAATCTTCCTACTCCCAATAAAAACAGTCGACCCCTCTAATTAAAAGAAACAATAGCGAATTTCTTCTGAACTCTTCGATTAGCAACAAGAACTGGCACAACCCTTAAAAGGTGCACATTGTGGTGACATTCCTCCGTTTAACTTGGCGGCTCCTAGCTGGCTGAGGAATTTACATCGATTACGGAAGCCTACTGTTTGTATGGACGTGCGAACTAACAAGTACTTGGAAGTACTTGAGTGTAGTTGCGAGTGATGTGGGGACTAGTATCGGGCCTTATCGTTGGTTTCGGCTTTGGCTACCTTCGGCCGAAAATAAACCTTCAGTTTCGGCTAAAATGGGCTCAAGCCAAAAACAAGAACCAAAATTGCATGAACTGTTATGAATGTGCGATGGAAAAGCGACGTGCGGGGAGCAGGTTTCATGTTTTTAATAAATCTAAATATGCAGAGAATTATTATAAGGTTTTTTTGGCTATTTCACATAGTTTGGACCTACGCCTACTCGAAATTACACCCTGACTGCAGATTAAAGAAATTAAAATTCTATACAAAGTTACAGTGAACAGGCTCCTTCTGGGTAAGCTCGCTCCATCGTAAGACTTTGTCTCTGTCATCTCTGACCAAGACTATAGTTAAGAGCAAACCCATCATAAAAAAAGAGAGCTGTGTTTGTAAGATTCTCTTAGAAGTTAATGTTTTCTCTATATTTTATTTCAAATCTACTAATTTTTATATAAGGCTCTGCAACAACGTTGCGGGATTGTTCGAAATTAAATAAAGCGGTCCTAGAACAAACAATACAATCTTTTAAATAATGTCCTTAATAACAATAAAAAAATCCGGGATCCCAAATTCAACCTTCGGCGTCGGCGGCCGAAGGCTGTGGCGAAAGCCGAACAATAGGTTTCGGCCACAAACTGACCTCTGCTCCAACACTAATGAAGACTCGTGAACGACGTCTGGGATATTATTAGACGGTTACTATTCAAGACATCTGATTGGTTGTAACAGCAGTAATTAAGTAGATTGCCTGTTAAGGTCTGGATTTATTGGGTATTGGCGTTAGCTGGTGATTGGGGTATTATAGCAATGATAGTAAAGACTTGATAGAGTGCCTAGAAGTTATTGCTTTCGAAAAAGTAAAATAAATTGAGAAAAAGTTCTGAAGCAATAATTTGTCTTCAATCTTTTATAACTTCGTAAGATTATAAAATTAATTGAGAGATAGTAAACTTAGATATATTGTCAACTGGACATGGGAATGCTTTTTAACGCTTCAAAAGTTGTTTGTATTTTCTCGAATCTATTTAGAAAAAAAATACAACCGACTTCCAAAAAAAAACACTACAAAGTAAAAAATAACTTTAATTTCGGAAGTCGGTGTTTTTGTTAGTTTCTTCGTATTTTGACACCGACTTCCGAAATTAAAGTTATTTTTTACTTTGTAGTGTTTTTTTTTGGAAGTCGGTTGTATTTTTTTGTAAAAGTTTTTTTAATTTTCACTTTTTAGTGGTGCCCCACACCTAACAACACCACTGCAATATCGCAGAAAAGCAAAATACGCAATTTCGATTATCAAAGAATCATCTAAATAGTCAGAATTCCAGCTATTTCGATTTAAAATCCAAAGTTCGAAACCGATTTTGATATGATTTAAATGGGACCAATCTGCAAGTATATCCTTTCAGATAAAACAAAAAAATTTCAAATCGGTTCATAACTGTCGGAGTTATGAGGTACTTTACAAACATAAAATAAAAAAATAAAAAAATACAACCGAATTGATTACCTCCTCCTTTTTGGGAAGTCGGTTAAAAAACGAACTGCAATTAAATGGCGACCAATAAGAGCACAAGACAATAAACTAGGCTCTCATTGGTTTGTTCAGATGTGACATGTACGCCATAGAGTTACGATGAGTTTATTGAGAGTTTATAATCTGTTAAGATATTTTGTAGAATTACGTGTTTTGCAATTATCCGGCGATACATAAAAGTTCTACCAGAAGGGTCATTTTAAAAATTAGAAGAATTCGTGTTATGGATCAATATCACGTATACTTTCATTACTACTTTTCAATACAATTTTCATTAGGGATACAAATAACAATCACTAAAACCCGCCACTACATATTGTTCTACAACAGAGTCTGTAAAAGCTGTATCAATCGATATTTTCCAATTTTCAACTTAGAAAAACTTTTTACAATAAATACAATCAACTTCCAAATAAAAAACACTACAATGTATAAAATAACTTAAAATTTCGGAAGTCGATGTTGAAATACGAAGAAACTACCAAAAACATCGAATGTACTTTTAAAGAAGTTTTATTTGTTTTTTCGCTTACTCCACACCTAACAACACCACTAGAAAATCACAGGAAAGCAAAGTACGCAATTTCTTCTACTACAACAATAAATCGTATCCGTCATATAAGTAACCAAATTCCAGCTTTTGTGATTTATAAACCAAACTACTAAACTGGTTTTGATTAAATTAAAATAGGACCAATCGGGAACACAATCGGGGCCTTTCACATAAAATAATATTTTTTTTCTAATCGGTGATTAATTGACGGAATAATGAGGTAAGAAACACAAAAAAAATTAAACCAAATTCCTCCTTCTCTTTTTAACCGAATTCCCAAAAAGGAGAAGGTTCTCAATTAGGTTGTATGTTTTTTTTATGTTTGTTACCTCATACTCCGCCAAAAATGAACCGATTTCAAAAATTCTTGTTTTATCTGAAAGGATATACTTGCAGATTGGTCCCATTTAAATTTTATCAAAATCGGTTACGAACTTTGGATCATTGAAATAGCTGGAATTCGTCTACTTGGATGATAGTTTTATGTCATCCAAGTAATCGAAATTGCGTATTTTGCAGTGGTGTTGTTAGGTGTGGGGTACCAATAAAAAGTGAAAAATATAAAAACTTTTTACAAAAAAATACAACAGACTTCCAAAAAAAAAAAACACTACAAAGTAAAAAATTACTTTAATTTCGGAAGTCGGTGTCAAAATACGAAGAAACTAACAAAAACACCGACTTACGAAATTAAAGTTATATTTTACTTTGTAGTGTTTTTTTTTTGGAAGTCGGTTGTATTTTTTTTTTTGTAGTCAGTTAAAAAACTAGTCAAACGAAGTGGTCTGCATATCCATAACCCATTGCAGGTGACTTCACGACACGTCAGCCTATTTGGTAAGGCAGTAGATATCCTTCCACTGATATCGAGAGATTGCTCTTTAGGTATTGATCAACTGATTCAATGATTCTGTGACGCAGTGAGTTGATGTGTGTATAAAAAACGTAAATATCAGGTTTGTAGTTTGTTGGTTGTATTGATTTCTCTCACTGATTTCTACAGAATACGTATGTAAAAATAGTCTTTTTTGGAAGTGGTGGTAATTTTAAACACGTCTTGTGAAGCTGTTTACATTTGAATGGGACATGTAAATACGCAGACAATTGGATATTCGAAGCCACCCTCTTCTTCGTGTCGCTGGCACGACAGTAGTTTAAATTTGGGTGGCCCCCTACCTTAAATTTCCACAGCATTGTTGGTGGCAGAACATAGAACACTTCGGTTGCATGTTTTGGTGCACAGATGGCCAGACAGGAGGTGGGGCATGGTTTGTGACTCGGCTCCTCATCCAAACCCTGCTGTTGATTTCCGAGTGTCGTTGAGTTCCGTCACGGTAGCCCCACTTTGTCAAGTTGGAATTACAACTTCCTACTTGCGTTCTGAGGCGGTACAGGGACTTCCAAGTGGACCACGGAAGGTTAGACCCCGCGGGAAGATGTTCGCTTGCTGGTAAAAAGTTCATAGGTTGGGGAGAAGTTCTCTGCCACGTTTTGCAGCGACCGTCTGCTGGGTTTCCTTACAGCGAGACTGCCGATTTGAGGAAGCTATGTCTGCCACTCAGTCTTTGTGTCACACTGGTTTTTGTTTTTCGATAGTACTAGCAACATTTCTTCTGACTTGTGGTGATGCCACCTTCAGTCCTATAGATAGTCCTACTACAAATCTAAAGAGATACGCACGATTTAAGTTGATTAGCATTGAGTGCTTAAAGAAACAGTTAAAAAGTACGGAAATTAGAAATATTCTATTCCACGTTCGTACTCCTTTCGCCTTAATTGCGTTGGCGCCACGCAGTAATTAAACGAGTATTTTCATACCGACATCCGTCAGCGGACCTAGATACGACATTCAACTATTTTTAAACTTTAAAACTGGTTCCTCGGTACAAATGAGTATTTTAAAAGCCTCAAAATAAACCGCCGCACGTTTCTTGGTGAATGGCAAGTATGCAAGTAATTTCATACCAACAGAGAAATAGTAAACTCGACGTAAAATTCAGCCGCTAACCTTGAACGAGGTGCCAACTGGCGCGAACTTGTGGCAATGGTAATCATAACTCTGCTGATTTAGAAAACCGGTTATTTCAGTGCCGTGAGACCGCCTGAAGAGGTTGGACGTAATTTATACAAAATTAGTGCATGAAATTGTGCTCGGAGCGCGTTTGCGAAATAACCGCGGCCCAAACCGGTCCCGCGTTCGAAGAAAGCCGCCATTGTCGGGCGGCCATTACGAAAATTCTGCCATGTTTGTTTCGCGGCGCAAAAACGCGGCAAAAGTGAACGATCTGTCTAGTCGCGGTTAGAGACGTCGTGTTGGATTCAAAATTCAAATTTGAACAGATGATTCGGAATAGTTCGTCAGAGTTCGTCTGTCGGCGTGAATATCTTGTGGTTACATGTCAGAGGCGTTGGCGACGGATTAGGCTGGTGATACGGTGAACAGGAACAGCGAAACGCTGGAGCTTATAAAACTTGGTGAGGCTTTTTTGCAATGACTAACTGAGTAACCGCCAGTGGCAAAATCCTTTTCTTGGACGTTGAACTTGCGAGAAATAAATTTCAAACCTTGTGATTCATATTTGACTGTAACGATTTTGTCTGCACGTTATAAGGTCTGAAATTTTCAGTCAGCGCTAAGTCAAGGATAATGTATCAATCAATCAATATCAATATATTTATTTGCGTAAAACATGGTATTAAAAGGTTTTACAATAAAAAATAGAACAGACATGTTTTGCCAAGATTAATCATAGCATGCAAATATTTGTAATTATAACACAATTATTAATATATTACAACAACGCTATTTTTGTTCTAGATATTGTTTTACACTATAGAAGTTATTGTTAATTAACCATTCGAAAAATTTATTCTTGTAAGTATATCTCGACTTTAACATTTTTAAATCAATAGGTAATTTGTTATAAATACGCACACACGTAGATACACAGTTAAGAACGAGGCTGTGAGGATCTCGTCGGCTTCGAGGATTTATATCGTTTGCTATTTTAAATAACTCCTTGTGTTTCCATACAAACATGCATATTTCATTAATATATAAACAAGGTAGCGGCAATAAGCAAAGTTTCTTAAATATTGGCTGACATGATTCCTCAGGAAGTCCGTATAGAGCCGTGTAACATACTGAGGGAATTTGATCACATCTTTTGAGAAACTTCTTTTAAGATCTTTGTGTTTCATGTTTGCTGTTGAAATTGAGATTGGAGTTCCCTTTCCAATATTAGTGATATCCATTTTATTTGCTGCCTCTCGTTAGGTTCGATTCAAAACAATCCAACATGGCCCCTGACAACCACGATCCCTTCATCGTTTGTAGTTTATCGTCGCTTCGCCTAAATCCAGTCAAAACAAAGTGCACGTCTTTGTCATGCGTTTCCCGCGTCGCGTCCGCTTGTATCGTGCGTCGGGGTCATCGTGAGCTGACGTCACCAAGCTCGCTGGACCAATGGGGGCGAGGGGGCGCGGGGACGCGGGGCGCGCGGGACGGGGCGCAGCGCTCGCGGCCAGTCGCGGCCCTCCGCCGCCCAGTGAGAGCCGCACGCGCACCAGTGAACCTCATACCTCATGAGTACCGCATACCGCATACCGCACGCCACACGATCGGACAAGGGAAAACCGAGGTTTTACATCAGACCTTCAAGGAGTCTCCTGCGTGCGGTATCAAAAGGCCTTTTTAGACAGGCGTTAGGCTTGAAAAAGGCCTTTTTAGACAGGCGTCACGCACTTTTCGTTGTACCGCCAGGTTTGCGGTCGTGCGGTTTTTCGGTGCTCCGGATTCACGGATCAACATTCGAATCCCTGGTGAGTTTTTTTCAGTTTTTCCTTTAGAGTTTTAGAGTATTACTCGCGACCGGTTTTGTAACCATTCGTAGGTTGGCGGCGAGCGCGAATTCCTCGTCGGCCGCCATTCGTTAATCTTTGTGATCTGACTACCGCCTATTTTGTAATTAGTTCAAGTAATTTCCTGTATACTTTAATGAACTAATTATGGGTTTGTGTAATGTGTTAAGATGAATAAGATACGAATTTTATGTTTCCTGGTTTTAAATATTGCCGGGAAATATTTCTTAAACAGATTTTTCTTCGCGTTCGTTATGTTTTTTCTCTCGTTCACTCACACACATTTACACGATCTTTATGTAGATGTCAGGAGGCGGCTTATTAAAATCTCAACCGCGAACTCTGAGAAAACATTTTTCTCACTTTTGGCATAAAATCACATCTCGGAGCGAAGAATCGTGTTCTATTCAAATATAATTCTAAGACGTAGGTATAAGACTAAGTGGTACAACATGTGTGGGTTTTTTGTGAGGCATTTACATCCGGGTTCGACGTCTGCTCCGCCTACCACAGGCCTTGACCGCCGCGAACCCGCCGCGGCTTGGGCACGACATTCACCCGGCACGACCACGACACGACACGACTTATGTAAAATATGAACTTCGTAAGGTTACAGTTTTGCCAGTTAAAATTTTTGTATCAAAGCTCCAGTTGGTAACTTTGTCAAATAAAAAATGACGGCATTTCCACGATTTAAATCTCTGGGAAAATACTCAAGTAAGCAGCCGGTACGATGAACCAATGTTCAGTTAGTTACGCCTCTTGAATAACTTTAGGCGGCAAATAAAAATGTTTTTGGCGTTGAATGACTCCCACGCTTTAAATAATTAAGTATCATCTACATATTTGATTTACAGACCGATAATGCTAAAAGAAATATTAACCGGCAGCTATAATTGCATAAAATTAATAATATACCTCATAATTTATGATTAAAAATTGTAAAACACCTAATCTGTTTGATGTGAATAAATAAATTAAACTATTCAAGAATTAATAATGATGACGCGAACGCGTTGATGTCTTTTCTATAGGGCGGGGCGGGGCTGCTTCATTAGCATTCGAATTATAATACACGGACTTAATAATACCAAACTTATGTTTTAAAGAATATTAATGAATAAGAAATTGTTTCGGAAAGATAATAATATACGAAAATTATTGACAGCTGACAAATATTTTAAGTTAACGGAATTATTAATAGGTAAGATAGCTACTATTTATTCATGAATAATAATGTAGGCTGATTTAATAGAAAGGTTGTAATGAAAAGTATGGTCTAGTTGCGAAAGGATTTGGCGTCGCGCCAACAGGAATAGCGAGTGAAGTCTGTCACTGTGGAAATGTTAAACGGAAATTTTCTTGTCATTTTAAAATTGGAGTTAAAAGTTTTAAGTTGGGGAATTGGGTGTTAGTTGATGGAGTTAAGTAATAAATTACATATACAGTCCTGATTCACATAACAGGCCGCCGAAGTGGACTAAAAAGCCAAACAATATACAAATGAAACAAAGCATTTTGACAAAATGAATAAGTTTCCTAAAATAAAGTTAGTTTAATTCAGAAATGATTACGGCAATCAATGTTATTAATAATAGCTAATGGAACTCTGAAAGCCTGTCCTTGCCTCTCGGCTGAAAATATTAAATACCTATCTCTTGGAGCCGCCTGGCTTTGAACTGTTCGACTTTGATATATTTCCAGTATTATATTAGATTTTCTAGGAAATTTTAATACAAATCTAGGTAAAGGACCAAACAAAGCTTTTGTGTTAGCAATTTTCAAAATTAAATTTGGTTTTGAGTTTATATGTACAGTAGTACGTAGATGGTTTATATTTTTTCATTCATTCGCTCATCAGCGTCTTTTTCACAAAGGCCTCTATCGAGTATCACTCAGCTCTATAATAATTCCTTTCTTTTGTAGTACTTAAACTTCATAAATTCACTTCTTGGATTACAGCCCATTATTCTGGCTATTTTTCTCATAACTTCCATTTCCATTTGACATATTACTTTAAATCAAAAACTTTAACGAATTCTTACGCTATAAAATAACCCATGTGCTACATAAATGTTATGTCGTATATAATGTAAAACTGATGATGTCGGAGCGTGTCGACACACTTCACTTACAAATATATTGCATTTTACATTGCACAACGTTTATTAAGTCAGGTTTCCACTTATGTACTGGTGGCGTCGAAATG